>JAVFKF010000004.1:67205000-68405000 GCA_036926295.1 Pachydiplax longipennis | reverse complement strand
TACTTTCATCCTGGTAGAAGGCTTGAAGTTCTTTTAAAGGTAAAATATAATATGCACTTGGAAAATATTACAAAAAATTACTGTGAAATTCATGAAATTTCGGTATACATTTTAATTTGAAGTAAATACTTATGTTTAAAGATAACACTTAACTTCATAACAAGGAACAAGTGAGAAAGGGGGGAACGCAAAATTTTATCAAAATCATCCAGATTTCCATCTATGTATAACATTTGGCTCATTTAAAGATCATTATTATTAAATTGTAATCTATACCCAATAAGGCAATTACACTAACGAGTGTCTTTCTTTACCTGCGGTATACAAAGTCTTTCAAAAGAACTTACGCGGCCCTCCGGAGATAACAACATCTTGGACATCTCTCTTATAATGTGAGAGCAAAAGAGTGTTACTCTTAAGCGAAAACTTTCGTCAAAATCTTCTTTGACAGCTTACTGAAAGTCTGAAATTTCGTGCATAATTGACGCGGCTTACGGAAGGTTTTGAAGGATAAACGCCCTCCATCAAGTTCGATGCGTAGCAAAAACACTTTCCACGAGTTTACGCACAAGTTTAGTGTTCCGCCTACCATAAATATTTGAGGATCAAAAAGAATATTAAAAACGCAAAATCGGGAGAATATCATCTTGAAAAACAATGTGATTTTCAGGTAAGCTCATTACGCCTAAAAATTTGAATATGAAATTGTTTATTACCAAGAAAAGATAGTAATATTGCTTGCAAAGAATCTTATGTAATAATCATCGTTGTGTGTATATTTATGCATCCGATGTCAGTAAGTCCCTTAAGAAATAAATGGGAGAAATATTGGAGCATTAATTTCACGCACTTCCCAACGAGATTGAAATATGAAATTTAAACATTCATTACAGAATCAGTAACCTGTATTGATAAAATAAATGAAAATTTCGCGAAATGTTCCGGTATTAGTACATACATAACCGTTCTCCTTAATAACAAATGCGATTTTTGAATTCGAGGTTATAAATTCTTAAAATATATTAATAGATAACATACTACTTAGGTCGAAAAGCTTGCTTAGGTAGACTACTGCATGCCAGTTAATGGCAGATAATATGCCAGTTAATAATAGATACTGCATGCCAGTTGATAATAGATACATCTAAATTAATCCTTGACAGTTGACGGATATTTTAACACACATCCGATGTATGCGATAATAGTAATACATTTTTCTATAAAGAAAATTAATTCTGTCGTTTCGACGGGTGAATTCGCTAGTATCATATAAGCATCTCCAATCATTTAGTTTTCTTGAAGCTTGATATAAGAGAAAAGGTTTTAAACTTGTGTCATGAATAGACATTTTTAACCATTATAACTCTTTTCCTCCTCGGTTTTTAATAGTACGATAGAATTTTCGAATGGTATGAATTCCACCGATGATGCATTTGGCTTAATTTATAGGATTGCAGTGAACTGTTGTATAGTACAAATTCAGCCGAAGCTTAAACAGAGCATTCAATTGCTACTTAAGGTGTCATTGATTTCATCAGTATTGGCAAAATACTGGATTGATGCAGCCTTCCTAGTCGTCTCAGCCGATATCTAGTAGAGAATTGAACCAAATATCCAATGCAATATTTTTATCATAATCAGGCTCAAGATTTTTTGACTTAGAGTAATGAGTTCTGAAACAGGCATTAACCAGCGGTGAATGCCTCAAGATGTGTCTTATCAGTGAATCTCTCCTCTTAGCCGAAAGATCTCTCCAATTAGGTTAAGTACCTCTTCATTTGTAACACTATCTGCCCATCTGACCTTTACCAATCTTCTATAACCCATATGAACTCATACCTTAAAGCAAATCTTAGGGTTATAATCCTAATATTTTAGTCTACGTTTACTACCAACAGGTTTCTCTTTCGATAAACATTTTCCAGATCGGACTAACGAGGCAAACTCTCGATCCTTAGTTCTTCCATCACTACTTATTCAAAACTCAAGATGAAAATCTGATCAAATCTGAACGTCTCATGTCCTAATCTGATAACTGTTGCTTCACCCAAAATCGTTCCACTTCATAACCCTTTCTTTGAGTAGCGTAGATTAAGAGATCAGAATTAGGAAGCATGGTATATTACCCTTCCAAATAAGACAAAGAATATCCAGTTGCGATTTCAAAGATAAGAGAAAGAAATATAAATTAATAATATTATAATTATTCTGTGTTCATAATCTAACACTAAAGATTATAATATAATAAGTGGCGAACAATTTTTAGCTTGCTGAAAATACCATTACTTGTACCTCGCGAGGACTACATGACGAAGAAACGCAATCAAGTATCGAGCTAAAAGAAAATATCGGAGTATTTTGGTAACTCCTGTTAGATTAGGGCGTGCATTTAAATCAGAAAACATCAATTTCTATTGTATTCCTAAAATAAATTAGTTATAAAATTTAGTTTTACAGGCTTTACGTTGTTATCCACGCAATTTCTCGTTATAACGTGGGTTGCCGATAAACTCCGTCCTCTCAGACCCGCGTTATAATGCTATTGTAATAGGCAAACGAAGGAAATCGTGTAAGTCACGCTTTCACGTGTTGACAGCACAGCGAGAACAATGATAATAATGAAGCTTGGATTGAAATGGAGGAGGCATTTAATAAGGAAAAACTGGCAGTCGGAGGAAATTCTATAGGGACAGAAAGAGGGAATGATTCACACCTTAGAAGGAGGAGGAATAGTATTCGGATGGCATTCGAAGGAAAAAAAAGGAGCCCCGTTGCGCGGAATCCAATAACCCAAACACAGACTTCACCTGCGAACGCCCACGTCTCTCTCTTTCCGCCTCTTCTCTTTGCAAAATCCCACTCTGACAGAAAGGTTTTAACCTCAACCCGGTCTAAATGCTCTTAAACCAAATCTTCCTAAGTAAAAGCAGAACAAACTACTCCCAGACAAAACCAATCCTCCTTTTCGCTTTCGAATTTTTGCTCGGAATTATATAATTTTGTGGCTGAAAAATAAAACAGTGCTGGGTTTCATTAGCTCGGTGATCCTAAACCAAACTTAGAGTTAGCTTTAGAGTGGGAGTTTTTTATCATAGGTAGGACAAATAAGACTAAAAACTATTAGACCGCTTATGAAAACATCAAGCAGCAGTTGCTTGTCGAAAAACCTACATTAAAATAGTTTAACGTCAGATTTGTATTGAAAGAAAAGGAGTGAAATCACTAAACAAGAAGAATACTTTCCATTGTGTTTTCTCTTTACGTATTTACCGGAATTATGAAAGGAATTTTAATATACGCGCATTTGTTCAAATAAGTGATGAAAAGGTCACATTGAATTCCCGAAAAAGGCCACAGCTCACCCAATTCTGTCTTTGACCTAATATTGTAGAGTCACGTAATAAACTGATTTAACGCTGAAATTTGCCACTGATATTAAAAATTCCGTGCCCTTTTCTTTCTTTCCATCGTTCAAATCAAGTATTTTCAGCGGAGAAAGGACTGCTCATTAAAATTTCAAGATCTTAGTGCTCTCAGTTGGAGAGGACATAATAGAAATTAGGGCTCAGATATAAAAATTTTCTTCTGAATAAAAGTCGGCTTTGGTCAGAGAAATATATAAAGGCGAGTGTATTAAAGGGAGCGGCTGTGCGTGCAGATACAGCTGGCCGCACTCATAAAACTACTTTCCCATTTTTGGGGAGTAGACTAAAAGACTTTCACAAAAGAGCCATCTGCAGGGTTTTCTATGAACTTTTCGATGGCCTCTCAAGAATATTCCCCGCTTCGGGTCGTTGTGTTCTAAACAGTGGAACTCTGACACTCTTGGAATCAAAATACAAAATATACGGGCTTCCAATTCTGTATCTCTTAAAACTTCTTGAGGGGTCAATGTGACAATTATTTACACCGCCAGTTTGCGCAGTTTATTTTCAACAGCCTTTAATATAATCGCTTATACACAATAGTATAAATCAGAGGTGGGGAGCCTATGATACTTTTGTCTCTTCCTGAAACAAATGCCCGTTCACAAATAGGATCTTTATCCAATCTCGCTAATGGCGTCAAGTGAAAATAAAATAGAAAGTGCGCGGTTTCAATTCAATTCGTGGATTAATTAGTTTTCTTAAGGACATTTTCGATGTTAAGCTATTTGATTGTTGGCAATACGCAACTCAAGAGCGGAATGACGGTTTCATGTGCAGCCTTTCTTATGCTGCCAAATGGTAAATGCAGCCTTCTAATGGAGAACGTCTCCCCTCCCCTGCTTCACATAATCTGAAATAAAAATCTGTCGTAAATTCTTCATAAACTTATTTTACAATATTTATTTATTTATTATCAGAATATAATGAAGGAATCACACCAAGCTATACATAAGACTCTCTTTAATCTTATATCTTTTCTGAACTTCAGATCTTTAAGAATAATCTTAGAATTATGTTTACTAACTACTTATATACTTATGCGTACTTACTATGTTACATATTATATTTAATCAGACATCTTTCACAGTCTCAGGCGTTGTCTTGTGGAAATATTCCATAATGAGCAAGAACAATTTGTGCTTTTTCCACAAATTATTTTTGTTAGAAACAATAAAAGACAGTAAAACACACACGACTAGTTTCGGAGATTGATCTCCATCATCAAGTGTGTGTTTTACTGTCTTTTATTGTTTCTAACAAAAATAATTTGTGGAAAAAGCACAAATTGTTCTTGCTCATCACACATCTTTCACCTACTCATCTTACTCAAATTATGAGTATGATATTTTTGATTATGCCCTTTATGACTAAGCATACACTATTACAGTTTACATACATATGTATACACCATACAAGAGCAGGTATATCAAATATGAATGAAATTCACGTATTCATGGGAACAACTTTCTTAAGTCATCACCGATGTCTAAAAGCAGAAGGATCTGTCATTAGCCATCGGATTGTGATTTTTCTACGACATAATAGGTGTATTAAAACAACTAAGTATTTACAAATAATTAAATTATTTAATTTAGCGCAACACCAACTGTCAGTATCAAAAAGTTACGATCGAATTAAATAGAATATTTTTCACGATAATGCTTAGAATGAAGAAAAAATTGATGAATGAAAACAAAGTTATTAAATTCCATTATATATTTTTTATATTATTATAATATATACTAAAAACAGAGATTGTTAAGTGAAGTCTAGAAAAAGTTGGAATTTAATCCCTTAAACAAATGCTACGATATAAGAACAGAATTTAAATTGGGTGGGAAATACTCCAATACTTTACTCATATACTTGAATGCCAGAGATTACGTTATGAAGATCTACCTTACAACACCACTAATTTACATTGATCTAATTCTCCGCGGCTTATCTAGAACGAATCTATGTGAGAGGGTAAAATGTTTAACTCTTTCAAGTGACGGATCCCCACTGTGGTCTGACGCAAAGGTTAAACGAAATTCTCCTCAGTTAGGGCGGTTTTTTCCACCTCTCCCACGATGTTCTCATTTTCGCGTCGCTCGTTTAATGAACTTTGCAATGGTTTGAAGAGGCGTCGCTTGCTTGTAATCAAGTTTTCTTGGCAACTGCCTCAGATTAATCCAAAATGACTTATGAAGGTGAGACTGTCGGAGTTTACGTTTGATGATGGTCAGGAAACGAAATTACTTTCGCGAAGTGCCTACGCCATTAAAATCTTCGATGAAACAATCTTCTCAACTCAAGTCTCTATCTGAATCGTACAGGAATCGATGACGAATGGAACTTGGGAAATGAATGAGGGGTGTGAATTTAAACCCTTTGTACTTCGTCCAAATTCATGAAGAGACCAAATGTTATGGCACCGGGTATTCCTTAAGGGAGAACGGCGCGCGCTGTTCGTACTGTTCGACCAGAAGTCAATTTTATTCCATGCTGAATGTCTTCAATGTCAATTATCGCCAACTTTCTTCTTCTTTACAAAATATAACCATTAGTAAACCATTTCCACGTGAGGAATACATCTGGCCATACGATTTACGTCGTCTCTTCATGACGTTGGACGAACTATAGATATCCATCCCTCCGTTGAGTCATTCATAAGTCGTATCAGGGATAAAATAAGGAAATAACCTTCGCGAAGAATACTTATAGCGCTTATAATTAAAAAAATGAGAGACTATGGAAACGACTGAAAAGCATTATAGTATACTTGAATTAATATGGTTGAAATTCAAAATTTGAATAGGAATTTAGAGACAGGCGAAAGAGTTAATATTACACAAGGGTGTATCCAGTAAAATCATTTAAGTTAATCTCACGTCTAATATATCTATCGTTCGTATTTTACCGCCAACAGTATAGCATATCGATAAGAAAAGATTTCTACTCATTTGGAAAGCATTATAGAAAACTTTGCTAAGGAGACGAGAGTTCGAGAGTTTAAGTTATACCCGGATGATAAATAACCAATATAGATATTAATTTCGAAGATAGTTGCATAGTCACTCATTTTATAACCTCATTTTCCTTTAAATAAATTTAAATTAGAATGTCTAAGGATGTTAGAGTATTTATGAGGTGAATGCGCCAAAAAGGTTATTTAAACAGACATTTGCTGTAATCTTGTTCCTTTGGTTGGATTATCTAAACTGATTGAATCTATTTTAATACTAAGCCGCCTATAGCATTCCGCTGAACAAGAAGTGAAACATTCAGGGCGCATTTAAGTAGCGTGTTGCCGACATTCAAGTGATTTAACGTCGAAATCGTGCATAAGAAAACGAATTAATTCGTTATTCGGATACAAAATTGCATGTTTATTATTTTATTTACCCTTGTAAACCTTAGCGAAAAAGATTTTTTTAAATCAAGTACGGATGTTTTTTACAGTATAAGACGATAAGGCCTCATCGAAAGCCAAAATGACAGCGTGTCGCCTGAATGACGCAGGTTCCCAACATCTGATCTACAGCAAAAAGGATCTAGCATTTGAGTCTGCACTCGATTTACAGGAAAATTCATGCTCGTAGCTCGGATTTCCATTATAGAACGGAATGCGTAGACCTAATGACCCATAAAAGATTTTTATCTAGAAGATTATGCATTCCCGAACGGAAGCCGGGGTTTTCGATGCTTGCCGTCTATGCTATGAAGTCTGAAGAAGAAAGAGATCCTTGCTTATCCCAAAGCCCAAGGCTTCAACTAACAAACGCTTCAGGCATTAGCTTTACCTTTAAATGAGGTTACCCAAAATAGCTTCTTCTTTGGCATTTGGGTCACCCGGTGTCGCTTACACTTAGTCCAGCTGAAATCTGAAAAGAAACCTTAGCGATCTCCTTTCCTATTCCTGAGATCTAACACTGTTATTCAATCCACGTACAAAAGGAGAGCAATTGGAATGGAGGACCATTTTTCCTGGAGTAGTTCGCTGACTCAAAGCGACTTCATTCGAAGCAATTAAGTAACTCTCAGAAATGGTTAAGCCGAAGCTTTATCAAAATCTGAGTTCAGAAGTACATAATTTGGTCGCCTGTCACGCACAGACGGGGAAGCATGAGAAGGTTTTTCTCAAAGTAGATTGCTTTTACAAGAAATGTAGCGACTGAATTAACTATTTCCTAGGTAAATTGCAATTGCGCAGTCATCTAGTGAGCAAAAATATCATTCCTGATTGAATTGTGACCAATTAAGGGTAATGATTTGAGCCACGGTAAATGGATAACGCGGATCGAAAGTTTCTTTATTAACCGCAAGATATATTAATCATTGTTAAGATGAATGGGTAAATAAATATGAGGAAAGTTATGAATTGTTTATTAATGTATGTTATTAAACTCATTATTCACAAACAAATATAATGAGACTTAAAAGAAGAA
Organism: Pachydiplax longipennis; assembly: GCA_036926295.1. Lineage (NCBI taxonomy): Eukaryota > Metazoa > Arthropoda > Insecta > Odonata > Libellulidae > Pachydiplax > Pachydiplax longipennis. The sequence continues at coordinate 68,397,142 of JAVFKF010000004.1, read as the reverse complement.
TAACAATGACTGGGGTAAAAAAAACTAAATAAAGACTGGGATAAGAAAACTAAAAAACAATCCGTTATGTTTCCGAATATAGTTAAGAAATATTTTAATTAGTTGTTTCTAGATAGTTTCACAAATTTTGATCATAACTCCTGGATTTTATACTAAATAGAGAAGTAAATTTTGGTAACTGCAATCAACTATTAATAGAAAGAACACTCTCTTATGAAATATAACTGAGATAAATAAATCACATGAAGATTACTGGGGATGAAATTTTTTCCTTTATGTCATAAGCCATATGGGGTTGGTCTTCAAATAAAATAGTGACAAATTCTCAGAGTTTCATCTCTGAGGTGACCACGGCATTATACAATGACCTATTATCGTTACGATTGCGACAGATGTTCCTTCACCGATACTCTCTTTCCTCCGAAACAGGGTGTGGAGCTGACCTATCCAGCCTTTTGGGACCGATGCCAGACAGATGGCTTCGGTGGACTTAGGAACGACCAGCGGAGGAATCGCTGCGGCTGCAGCGGCCGCAGCCGATGAACCAGACCTCAGCACTTTCGAGAACAAGGTGACATTTTCCATTCCAAATACTAAAACAGGTTGCGGAAGGAAGAAATATATAGGGTGTCTCAAAAGTAAATGCAGTAAAACCCGGTTAAGACGCTTTTCAGGGAACCTGATGTAAACCGTGCTATAAGCGGTATAGGGTTATAAAAGGCTACTATAGTACAACACATATCCGTTCTTTTGTATTCATTACTTAAGAGTTCTAAGAAGGAATAAAAGTAACGATTTTGGGAAAACTGTCCATGTATACAAAAATAAAATTTGGTCTACTTTTAAACACGATAAACATTACTAAACCTGAGATTTTTTTAAGTGTCCGATATCACAAAGGTGGATACTTTGGGGACATCCTATATTTCTGATCGATTTCTTAAATAATGTGGGCATCAATTAATATATAAAAAACTATTCAAGTATACTAAAATTTAAAAATCGGCTGCTCCAATGGAGTCATACTTAATACACCTTGAATTAATGTTTTCTGAACAGGAACGACCATATTCAATAAGTTTTCTCTTTATGAAATACTTGTGAAAGCAGGATATACTAATCTAGATTTGGTATATAAGCTGTTTCATCGACATCAACGCAGATTCAATCTATCAAATTTAGATTATCTTCAACATGAATTCAGCCAAACTCTAAGTCCAGCTTTAAGACACTTTCTCTTTAAATTTTCAATTCATGATTTTCTGCCCTATTTCTTGCCTGAAAAACAGTGATATTTGTGAGGTATCCAAGAAAATACCGCAACCGATTTATCAAACAAAACGATACGTCTGATCAATAATATTTTAAAATTTCACGAAGCGGTGCTTCAAGTGAACGCTTAGTCTTTGCAGAAGAGAAATCAATCTGTGCTATCGAGTACGGATCGAATCTTCGAAGCATGAAATGCGAATCATCGTCACACTTACATACCTTTTAAATACCAATATATGTCATCCCAAAGTATGGAATTTCCGAAAAAAGTCACGGAAAAAGTTACTTTTAACAAACTTCCTCTACGTAAAATTTCAGTGAAGAATTCATTTGATGTGTATAAATTATTCTGCGAAAGCACAATTATAATATTCCTCTGCAGCTTTTTCTCTTGGCTTAAGAAGTTAAATATCAAATTTTTTTGGTTGTAAATTAATGATAACAACGGAAAAGATATTTGCAATCGCCGACAAAGTCAAGACATTTTAAAATAAATAAGTAACAAGAAAGTACTTGTAACAAAAAGTAAAATTTGGCCACCGGAATCATAGAAATAGGAGAGCAGAGAATTGAGTATTTTTATCCTGTGATTTACAGAAGTAAACTCATATTTACGATTCTACATAAAAGTATATGTTTGTTGACGGCGATGAATTCATAATATTTAATAGGAGTAGTTTGGAATTTTCCGGAGTTCTCAAACATTAATTCGTATTGCGTTATACAATCACACCGTAAACTCTTCATAACCTGAAAATCTCTCGGATGTGATGAACAAGATCGGTTTTCGTTAAGTACTTCTTCGGCAAATCTTGTAAAGGCACGGCAAACAGGATATAAAACCACACGGATGTAATCCTCTTCATAAACTGAAGAGCATAGCTCAAAAAGTGTTTGGCGTTTGGCGCCGCGAAAATTTCAAACATTCGAGGGGTTTGTTAGCGCAAGAAAGGAGCATCAAAGGGGGGATTTCCGGGGAATAATGGCCTCGGCGAAAGACCTGCAAAAGGAGAAGGAAACAAAAGAGAGGATTTAAGGAAAAACATAAACTATCCGTGAAGATTATGCGAACACCTCGAAGATTTATTTGTTGAGACAGTGAAAAATAGAAGGCACATGGTATCGAAAGGAAAGCGTAAAGGGAGCGTAAAGATATAGGCAGTTCCTGAGCTTCGTTGAAAGGAATTTTTTTAGTTATGACAGGAAGAGATGATTTGCCGCGAGAGAAACCGAGAATTGGTAGATAATCCTGTGATGGATGCATGTCAGAAAAAATCGAGAATAATGCTGGCCCCTTGTTTTGTATGATAACGACATAATTATAGAATATTGGTGGGTAAAAAGAAAGAAATATCATGTCTTTGAAATACTTCTCATATCGTTCCGGTTTATACATAAATCTTATTATATAATCGCGGGAAAACTTGAAAATAGTTCGTTGAAAAGCTATTTTATTCAGTTTTGCGTTCATTATTATAAATATAATGTAAATTTTTCATGGTAATATTACTTCTAAATTCCTGTAAAAAGTAGCTTTTCGCTTACTCGATTAGGGAAGAGCTTTAATTCATATCGATTCTCTAATGTAGAAAATAATTATAGGTTAAAGTGCAGCTGACTAAAGGCAAGGCAATATTCACATAACTACAAGAATATTAATAATATGCGGATAGGTATGCGGTAAAAATAAATTTGAAGTTGCATATTTATCGTTGTATAAAAAGGCATCGCATTAAGAAATGTTAAACTGAATAAAATTCGACTGTGTATTTATTGTAATTCATGGGATTTGATGTATAAAAAACAGAATATATCGATCAAAACTCTTACAAAATGAGCGAATTACTGTAGAATAAGCTATCAAAAGTTCTTCTGTTTAGCAAGAATTAATATTACATTAATATCCTTTAAGTAGTACAGTTTTTATTTCAAAATATACAAGAGATTATAGCTTACCATAATTTTAATCTCATAAGAATAATACCGAAGGGAAAATTATTACACATCAACATAAGCAAGGGGATCTTTCTGTCGCGAAATTCATCAGAAGTTATTTCTTGCTTCCTCAAAGGTATACATAAAAGAGAGACAGAAATTCCATTCCTTTTCAAGTTCTTCTCGGGTATCTAAATGTATATTTGAAATATGAATGTCAATATTGACTCAGTTTTCTCACTAATTGTCTCTCTCACATGGAAGAAGAGGAAAATGGTTAATGTTTCACCTCTCTTCTGACAAAAGAAAGAAGGCGGCAATTTAATACAGGGTTTTTTCATTTTATAACGGTATACCGATGCACTGTTTCACCAGGACAGTGGAAATCAGTTAAGAAGAAAACGGATAACACGAAATATCGGTTAAAAACGAGGTGCGCGAGGTGATCCGCTCCGTTTCTTATAAGTTTCATATTATATTAAATCGCTGAACGTGAGATAGTTAGGACGAAACAACGAACGAAAACATTGTATGGTCTGCAGAAAAATAATACTTTGATCAATCATTAATTAAATTATTAAAACATATTTAGCATAATTACATTATATATAATAATAAAATGTATATAATAAAGTAAAACAATTACAAATGTATACGAACAATATGTGTAGATTTATCATACGAGTATATTATAAATAATAATTACATTTTCAATAAATAAAATCTTCGTATAACACCAAATAGTGGGAGTTTAAAAATAACAAAAATTATCGCTCTGGATCTTAAATAGCATCTCTATTAAAAAATTTCACAATCATTTTATCAAAAGCTGAGTTTAGGTAATTATTTCTTTGGTTCATAGGTTAAATTTAATTCATTTGATAAATGTGAACAACTGATCTTTTCCTATGTAAATGACGACGACGACTTTTATCTATGGAACCCAAAGGTGTGTTTGGCGTTTTCAAGGAACTCGGTTAACACGAATTTCAGTTCACGCTAAGGTATAAGTTAGACGCTTTTGTCAACCAATTGTGGAAACACAAGATTCCATTCCATCAAAGAATTACTAGCGTGGTGTGTAGTAAACTGTCACTTTGTTCTTTATGCCTGAAATTTCAAAGTATAGAGAACACCATCAGAAACTGGAAGGAACTCGATTACGATTCATCGAAGTGCATCGTTGAGCTTCACTGCGCAGAAATGTCGCAGTTCCCAATAACGGCGAGAAAAACATAACTGAGGGAATAAGAATGGGATCATATTCATGCCTCCGAGAGCGATGACGCAAACATCGGTACTCCCTGATGTAACCTTTAGTTCGACCCAAACGTAATTTCCAGCGTCGCGATGAAATAAAGACTCCGGTTTTAAATTTGAGACGAACAAAGAAGTCCCGAAAATGCGAAGATAGAGCCACTCTTTCAGCACTTTTCCACGAGAGAAAGAGAGCTTAATCTTCGCTCTCTGACGTCATTTCAGCCGGTTTGTCGATTGATTACTCCTCGAAAAAGGAAGATTACGTCTGTCTAAATATTTCTTTCAACGTGGAAGTGTATCAAGAAATGTCGGCAGTCGATCTAAAGGACGTTAGTCATCGTGGGACGTGAAGTGGGCGTGCCTTCGTCGAAAAAGGATCCTCAGCTAATGAGGGAATGCAAGAGAAGATACGCTTCTCTCTTTTTTATTATCGTCATTCCTTCAAAGTACATAGTGGAAAGATAATAATATAACATAACACAACATAAATATAATATAATATAATATAATATAATATAATATAATATAATATAATATAATATAATATAATATAATATAATATAATATAATATAATATAATATAACATAACATAACATTAGTCGCTATTTTTTTTAAAGAATATTCAATATTTTTGGAATTATTAATTCTTAGAAATTAATTAGGCATAAATTCGAGTCGAAATTCTGCTCAATGAAACTTTTTTCTCATTGCTTTACTTATATTTAGAAACTATATCCTCGAAGACGTCATAGATACGTATATTACAGAACTAAAGCTCAATTGCGGCGGAAACGGAGATAAGCTTGTCTCCTTATCTTTTCGTGACATTTTCGATGTTATTCTAGTTATATTTCCTGTTCCGTAGTAATTGACAATTGTGTACACAAAAGTGTAAATAGGAACAAATATTTGGTGTTATTGACATGTGACGTAATTAGCGAGAAAACGAAATGTGGCGACATCGAGTGTTATGCGACTAATATGATTAACGTTGATTAAGAAATAAAGCATTGGATAAAAAGAACTCGCTCACTTTTCATTTCATGACAATCAGTTGTAATAAATGCTTCTAAAGTAAACTATCAATCGCAAGAAATCAGCAAGCGCAATGAATGCTTCGAAGCGGAGCTACATGATAGCTCATTTGGTATTCTACTGAATTTCCACTACACACTTCCACTTACACCAAACCTTGAAATTCATCCTTTAAATTTTCTCATTGTCTGTATTTCTGTGCTCAGTTACACTTGTGTTGTTTCCTTCAACTGATAATACAGCTTTGGAGCGAAACTAGTGTCGCCTATTCTTCGATAGTACAAAAAATTTAGAATACCACAAGAATAACTGTAGAATCATTCAACATTTTGGGATACATTCGGTGTATAAAAATTAATGAGACATTATGCATGCATGCTATTTTATGAATAATTTAAGGAATATAAATTTTTCTTATGTATCCACGATAAAAGCTGTTATTCCTTACAATCCTTGACAAGGGTATACTTTGATGGGATTGGAACTCTTTACGTCTGAGCTCAAGTGGACGGCCGTAACGCAGGAGCAATCAATTCATTCTCATGAATAAGTTCCAATTGAAAGTGAGAGTGGGAGAAGTATACGGAGATAGTCCGAAGGAAGTAATCGGGTATAACACGAGGAAATGTCATAAGTTCGAGATTGATCGGGAACGTGAACATTGAAAGAAATAATCCTTATTACTACCATTTTTTAACAGATTTAGACGTTAATTAATTGAAAATCAAAACTTTTATCATCTTCTTGTCTCCACTCTCTTATGATATCATCAACATGCCTTTAAAAAAAGAATGGATGTTTCCTTAAATTTTTAAGAGTTATGTCAACAACTGCCCTGCTCTACAGAACTGTAATGGGGACTTTGGCAATGGTAGATGTTAGAATAGAAGTTTAAAACGCTCCTTATGCTGAAAATTCCAGTACGTGTCATAGTCCTGGATTCCAAATAGAGATCTTTGAAATTCAAGGAGGTTGAATTTGTTACTGATAGGATAATTATTTTATAGTTTAGGTATTTCCGAGATCGAGATTTGTCAAAATTGCTAGTATTTAAAAATCTTCGTCATCTCATTTCATGGAGATTTTAATGATGCCAATGGTATATTAAAAAAGGAGTTGAATAATTAAGAACTTCTTTATTTGGGCGAGATAGATAATTTAAAGTCTCCTCTTCCATCTAACCCATTTCAATGTAAAATAGATCTATTTACTAATTGACCAAATACTCGATTCGATACACGATTCATTTTGTTTCTCGTAAAATTCCCCAAGTGGAGATCGCATTTTCTTAATCTCCTGCTTATCATCGTCATTGGGTAAAAGAATACAGTAAGCTGAAATTTTTTAGTAGATACAATTTTGTTGTTGTAGTCATTTTGAGTGGAAGTCTGTGTAAAATCTGTGAAATACTAATAAAAGTAAAAGCTAAATGATATGGAAACTGATACAATTTGCATAAAATATAAATAAAACATTGTAAAAATAACATAAAATAACAATACGTATAAAATAGCAATACTTGTAATCACAGATAGTAAACATCATTAATGAAATGCACAACAAATAAAATGCATCACAATTAAGGTTCTTATTAAATTCTATGGAATTTCAAATGCAGAGAAATATAAAAACGAGAATGTAATGGATCATAAGGATAATTAGTAACAAATTACTTCGTTCTATTATGATATTATTCTGGTTTTTTTGAAAAATATGCGGCCGCTGCCATCTATATTATATTAAATCCACCTTGTAGGGATCAGAGGGGAAGCAAGCAGATGAATTCCCAAAGCTATTCATAAGTATTTGTAGGCAGAAAGACTCCTTTTTCAGAGAAAATCTCATTAAGCTGGAGAGTTTGCATGAATTCCGCCCAAATTTTGAAACCCTTTTTGCAGACCGGCCTGGCGGAAGACATGAAATTCCTCGCAAGCATGCCGGAGCTGTGTGACGTCACCTTCCTGGTCGGCGACACAAGAGAGCCCGTGTGTGCCGTTAAAGCTGTTTTGGCTGCTAGGAGTAGAGTATTCCACAAGATGCTCTATCAGGCAAGTTAAAGACATATCTTCTTACTTTAGTATTTCTAGTCAGTTATGATAGATTGAATGAGAATTAATTTCTAAGTATTTTTTCTCTGAACTGGAGGAATAGCCTCATTAGAAGGTCGTCTCGATGCGGTGTTATCCAATCTTACGATTTAAATTACGATCCGAGGCTTAAATTAAAAGATTTCCATTAAAGAGTTCAGCCGTAAAACTGACAAGACTAACCCGAACGCAATATAGAAGATTACAATGTTTACAAGGTGGCGAAATACTGAGAATGCGCTTAAATTGAAAGTAAGCGCACGCTTAATTAAAGTGCAATGTAAAAAAGTACAATCAACCATATCTATTGACATATCAACGTATCCATCCAGGATTGTTCCGAGACGGGCGATCGCCCAGAGAGCCCAGATTTGGGGCACATGTTCATATTGTTTATTATGATACTTCCATGTACGATTTCTTCCTAGGAAAATCTGTTATACAACTATACATGGGGGTAACTCACTTTATATGAATCCCTGAAGAGTTCTCTTTGGGATTGATATTTATCCGTTTGTAGAATTGTTCAATACATAATAAAAATGAATCATAATAGGAATTCTCCGGTAAAACTATTGTACATGCGATTAATAAATTCATAGTCACAAATGTCAAGAGTCCTGAAAAATGTGAATATATTCAAAATTGAGGTTAAGGTGTATCCCTATAGGTAGGCTGACCAAATACCATAAGTATTGCTAGAAACGGGATATTTTCATCAATAAAACGGGACAAAGTTTTGGCTTGATTTCCTCGAGGGTTTTAAAAACCTCAATGAATATATTATCGAAAGAATTCCTGGCCATTTTGTAGAAGGAAATTTTATTTCAAGCATTAATTTTGGAAGTTAACGCTTTACATCGCAGCAGCATCCAGAAAGAGTTTTAATAAAATATATTAAAATTTTATAAAATATATATCTGTTTGGAAAAATCTATATCTGTAAGGAAAAAGTATATATCTATGTTATATTGTGAATTTCCACAATGTAATGGCCTCCTCTGTAGATTATATTTTTTAAGTTTTAGTAAAAGTTAAAATTACTTACGACAGTAAAATCTAATACGAAAATATTTTGATTATTTGTTAGATTTCAAGATTCTTATTTATAGCGATGACTTCCATCGCTTAATCTGTAGCCGAAAATTTTAATTCGCTGTATTTAGCTATAGTATATCACAAAAACATTGCGAAGCAAAGTGCGTTCTCTGACGATATAGACGGGACGGAATGGCTGAAAACGAGACTGTCCCGAGAAAAACGGGACATATGGTCAGCCTACCTATAAATAGCTGTTAAGTGAGACTCAAAAACGGTAAAACATTTTTAACATAAAAAGCATTCGGTCTAGTGCGCGACAGCCTCAATTTCCTCTTTTAACTCGGCCCCAAGGTCGGTTTAATGTTACAGGTGAATGGGTGCGAAAAGTGTGACAAAATTAATTAGGAAAGATTTGATTTTCCGCTTCATTTGAGAGAGAAAGGGCGGGTGTGGTTATTCAAATAAAAAGCGATGCTTGATTTGCATCCTTAGGCACCGAGTCCTCAGCAAAGGAAAAGGGAGGCGCCTCCGAGAGAGAACAAGTTGAGGCTTTTCCTCAAGAGGAGCAGTGAACCACTTCTCAACTTGCAAAACGCGGCGCAACAGGTGAGGTGTCAAATCACGTGACCCTTCGTGAACCAAAAATTAATTAAATAATAATTGAACGCGGAGCTTCACGCAGCTCCGATCAATTAAATTGCCCAAGAAACTTGGAAAGGGCTTCGGTCAGTTGTGTCGACGCGTGAAACGAAATTTGGTGTTTAAGATTGTGGTCTACTTTGAATAAGAAATCTGCCATGCGCAATATTAATTTAAGTAAAAATTACTGCATATTGACACTAAATGCCTTTTTTCGAAAAAATACAAAGCAATAAAAGCAAGATTGATATTTTTGCGTGAAATAAATGTAATTTAATGAAATTAAAGGCAATACCCAAATATAAATTACAGAAATCTTTTGCAAAGAAAGACATCAAATGTCTAGATAAGAAAAGCACTTAATTTTGTTTTAATTTTTATGGGTATAACTCTTCTAAAGAAAATAATGTAAAATTTGGCTTTCGTCGAATTTAATTTGCACATAAATACTTGATTTTGGAAATATCTGTTTGCTTAAAAATTTTGCCTTAAAGAGTATAACTAAAACTTTTGAGAACTACCAGCGAAGAGCAGTTGTAAATATTTTCTCAGAAGACTTGTGAATATTACCAACTTCTAAAAATACAAATGCAATAAATACCAACACGATAATTACAGTAAGCTTTTAGATATGCTGTAAATATCTGCCCTCCTTTAAAAACAATGCTTGACACAATAAATTTAACAGCTCAAAAGCAGAGATGTCATACAAAATATAACCTTCAAATCCAAAATGTGAACCCTTTGTGTTTTTTATGTGCGAGTGTGTGTTTTTGTGTTTTCTTCGTTACCCAATATGTTGTGACGTCCAGCTTTTATGTTCAATGTACGTTCGTCATATCCCCGCTCTCTCCCACTTCCTAAACTATCTGCACTCTTTCACACTACACGAAAATGTTAAGTAAATTCATCTCACATAATTTGCCAGACGAATGTTTCATCACATCGTTCACAGCCATATCAGGGTTTAACTATGTGAATTTGTTACTTTATTCAATTTGTTTACTTTGAAACGGGAGGGGTATATGTTCTATCCGAATACACATACATCCGCAGTCTTCACCATTATCACGTCACCAACAAGAATAAAGAAACAAACGTGTGTGTAAGAATACCAGCGCAATTCGTTTTTCTTTTTTTCCTTGCGATGTTCTTCTCTCCACCCGCAGCGCGGCTTCTCTCAGCAACTGGCGCCGATCCAAGAGGTAAAAAAGAAGTTTCATATCATTAGAAAATACTTTGTTTACGAAATGACTGGAAGCCTGCATAAATATTTTCAAGATATCTTTTCCTCTCTTTATTGTCAATCTTGTCAGAAAAAAGTACTTAATGTTCCGTGAGCGTCTCTTTTTGTCTAGACAGTGTTGACTTTTCCTCATCTTCATCCGTAACAAAGTAGTACTTTGGAGTGAAGTTAACTCGATATGTTTTCCTCATTTCTCTATTTTAGTCTCAGAGTAGATCTTCCACTTTCGGAACCTTCCTAGACTAAAGGTCGTCATCTTCATATTGTTTTTAAATATATATTTTTCTTTCGATCTCCATTACATCGCTGACTTTTGATTTGTATGTGAGCTTGCCATTTTGTGTTCGTGTCACCACTTGATTTCACTTGCTTGTCATTTTCATTTCATGCACACTCCTCCAATCAAGTAGTTCCGAACTCCCGTTTCGTGTTTGTCCTTCCCTTCATTCGATCTGACCGGATGGACTCCTTATGAAAGACTGCCCTTATTCGCTGCAAAGGCGCATAAGGTCAACCTCATGGCATCCCCCATTTAATGGCCCCTGTGGACCGATTTGCGTGGGCGTTTTTATTCTCACGAAACGCTGGACGATGGAACGACGTGGAGGAGATATTTTTTCGACCTTTCCTTTCAAACCATTTCTCTCTCAGGGTATGCTTTCTGATTCACCGCACTAGCAATTACCTGCTATCACGCCAAATTTCCTTAGTGTGGCTGTTGATTTGGAAGCAAACTGTTTCGAAGGCGATTCCTTCACTACCGCCATATCTGTTGAATCACATGGAAAGTTAAAATGATCAAAAGGGTAATTTTGAGAGTTGTGGGGATTTTCGTTACATTGCTCGCAATAGTGGTTCACAGGCATGCTATGGCGAGAATATTTAATGATTTCATTTATTGGGAAAAATTGTCAGAATAACCTACATACTTCTTCCGAAAAATTTTCTTTCAACTTTGTGAACTATCAAGATTAGAATAAAAGTTCCTAGTTGCCTTCCTTCGAATAATGTTGCCTTGGGACTTATTTGAGGAATCATCCTCTGTACATTGCAATTATGTTAAAAGATGTCAAAAATAAATAAATCTTAATTGTTTTCGATAAATGTCAATAAATGTAAAATATATTATTCTCAAAGCTACTTCAAGAACAACAATGAAATCGGTGTGAATATTCCATTAATCGTCAGTTATAAGTACGTGCGCGGGTGCCAGAACAAGCGATATCTATCAGCGTATGTTATTTGTGGTGTATTAGACGCTGATTAAGTAGGATTCGCAAATGATTGGCTTTGTATGAAAAATGAATAAATTTATAATGTATTAATTTAAGTATCACACATGAGATGCCTTACTAAAACTCAACCTGAGGTATTTTTTCTGTATAATATTTCATATCATGCGAATCATTTTCTTTGGCTTCTTCGGCTGAAGGAATCATACATTTTATTTTCTTTAGATACATTGAAAGTAACGTATGTTTTTCAATTGTTCTGCGAAAGTCAGTTACCCTGATCATCACGAAGAACGCAAATTTACCATAAATCGGTTACGGGGCTTGACTTTCAAATGTCAATGCGCGATCTAGGTTAAAGTTTGCTTCCAGATTGATACAATGACGCACGTAGCACTGCTCGCCAAATTAATACAGTAGCCATTTTAACGTGGTTCATTTTAGTGTGCTTGGAGACTGCCAAACAATAGAGTACTTTAAATGGTTCTTATCACAAATTGCACTTCTTTTATTCCATTTCTGTTCTTGTCACTTCTCCTCACTCGACACAAGGAAAAAAGTGAGCACTACAAAAGTAGTAGTTGATTGCCTTCTTCTCCTTCCTTTCCCCTGTTTTCTCGAATGTCTTTTGTTATCGGATAAAAAGAAGAATTTGTCCCTCGACTGTAGTTAAGAGGGGTGCGCGTTTCCTGCGGCCGCCGCTCTCACGAGTGACGGAGCCACCGGCGCATCTCCTCCTCGGGATTTTCCCCTTCTTCATTCGAAACCACAAGTCAAAGAGGCCTCTGTGCCGATGGCGGTCGAGGGAATGAGACGAGAAAGAAGTGGTCGGCGGCCTTTCGTTTCCAAACATCGTGCCGCCCACGCAATTCTACAAGTCGCCCACCCAAATAGGATTCTCGAATCGAAAAAAATTAAGAGGGTAATTTTTCAAAGGATTTCAAAAATCGAGCGCGCTATCTCTATAGGGGAAGAGAATTAAAGGTCTTCAAAGAGATTGTCCGGAGAGAATAATCAAGAGGGGATTTCCGGCGACGATTTTCGGGTGTGGTGAGAAAAATGATTTCCAGCACTCATCTCTGTCATGGAGTAGACTGATCCAATATTAAGGAGCTCTGAAAGGTCGAGTTAATACTTACTCAGCGAGTTGGGAAACTAATATTTCAAGAGCGTAATATCGGATAAATAAGAAAATATGTGACGGAAATTTATTATCAGAAGGTTTTCATCAAAAAGTTCGCATTCTAAGCTTCCGTTCAACTATGAAATACATCTGACGATTTATCTCCTAGAACAGGGACTGGGAACCTTATTTCATCGGAAGGCCGTATTTACCATGAGGTTACATGAGATACGCCACATGTGAAGCTATCACCTCGTTCTTGAGGAGCGTGTTGTATTCAAATAGTTTAACAACGAAATTGTACATACATAAGAAAATGAACTCATTCGCAAAGTTAACTAAAGGAGAAAATTTTCACTACCATTTCAGTTGTCAGTATTAGCAAGACTGTAAAATGAAATCATTTAAAATACGGGCATTTGTTTCAGAAAGTTACTGAAAAGCCGCAGCGAACGACAAAAAAAATGTCATGTTTGGTCTGAAGAAAGCAGGTTCCTCACCTCTGTTATAGACTATAGGAACGCTTTATGCAGAGGAAATCATAAGACGATTTGAAAATAGATCATATTGATAATTTTTGATGATAAATATTCCACAAATGGGTCATTACATGCCATACCGAACAAGAAAAAAACATAAAAAATTCGGATCTTCTTGAAATTTTGTGAATCCCTTTCCAGCAGGGATCCACGGAACCTATGGAAATATGTGCAAACATACACGAATGTTGCATATACTTAAATATCTAAATACATAGGAAAACACTCATCCGAGCACAAAAGCATAACTGCAATCAATTATAAGTAATGATTATTTTAGCCCGGAAAAGAATAAAAGATGTACGAATGCTGCGTAATTTCGATTCCTTTAGAATATTTTTAGAAAGTGTGGCGAATGTGATTTGTTTCCCCCGACATTTCCCAATACTTGCGCGACTTTCGAAACTTCTTATTACGAGAGAGTCTTCCTTTATAATTGAAAAGAAAGAGCGAAGCGCGAGCATAGGAAAACAGCTGCCTGACGTTGTCATGGTAACAGAATACAATCAAGAGCCGCTCTCGAATCTGCTACGATCTTCTTTTTTTTAGCAATTTCCGTCATCTTCACGAATGTTTTCTCACCGAATTAACGATGACTCCGTTCCCGCAAAAGATTTCAACGGAATCTTACCCTCTTTTTCCCATAATATTTGTTAATCAGCTTCGTCTAAAATCAGCATTCCTTCTCTTTTCTGACGGAGGAATGTTAAATATTCCAAAAGGATTATGTTTCGTAGATAATAGTTCTCTCTTAACTTTTGAAATTGCCTCATCATAAGCTTCAGAGGGTAAATCAAATTTTATTTTCTGTTTTTAAAAGCTTTCCGTAGAGTTCCAATTAAGCACTACCGAGCATACTACTTTTTCATCCGTACGCGAACCTAGGATTTTACTGGGCTCTCCAATCGGAATTATCTTTCATAGCCAAACTCTAAGGCAATGTTGAGTGGGTGTAGATTTCGCGGACCCTAAGGTCATTGACTTTAATCAAAAGTTTTTGCGGCCCATTGTTAGCTAGCCAAAATATTTTAGCAGATCTTTGCCATTGTTATCTTCGTAGAATCTGAAATTCGTTGAAATATTATGCATGAATACTAAGATGCTGTAAGCTTATAGTACTTAACTAAGATGATGGCGTAGAGTTGGATTTATGAAATTTTGTACAGTTCTTGATTGACTTAAAGATGAGGTCCCATCAACTATCGCTTGGAAATATTCCATCTATTCAATTGAATGAGAATGCATTGGATTTCCATCGCCTGCAGACAAATTCGTACGAAATATCGTATTTTGCTGCATTAGATAGGATGTTGTACGGAATCTTTTTATTTCTTCCTCAGTCATGAAAGATCACGAGATGTATGGGATAACATAAGCATCTATTTACAGAACTGAGTATTTTCAATCATAAAAGACTCAAAAGATTTCATGAAATTAATGCTGATTTCATACATGATCATTTAGCTCCCCCTTAAGAAAACTCATTGACTCAGTACTGTACCAAGGCGGCGTACCGTGGTTTTTCAAATATCTTCCCACACTTTATATTGATAATATATCGAGGTCACCATACGTTTCGTATTATATGGGACTGTTCTTCATTTCACTATGTTGTCCTGTTGTCAAGGGGATGTCATTCTGGACTTGATTTGGGATTGCCTCGTATTTCCCTGAATAACCATTGAATACAAATAAAATCGCTGAATAATCATTGATACATATTTTAGCGATATTAAATACTTTTGCAGTTTCAGATAATGCACTTAAGTCAACCATTAACATCTTTTAAGTCGGTGGTTCTTTTAAATAAACTTTTCTACTGATGGGTACTCTAAATTCTCAAAAAGTTATCTCGTACCCCCTATGAAATATATCAAACTTTTTATAAACTATGGTGAACGAAAATCGAGATCATTGCCCGGTAAAAATATGAAAAAAATTTAAATACTGTAATATGCCCCTAAAATTCATAATAAACAGCCTTTGACATGATTCTCCGCATCTATGTTTGAAGCAAATCGGGCCTTCGAATAGCAATGTGGACAACGCGTTTGATTTCGGTGAAAACATCCCGAAATCCTAGAGGTGGATGTTATTAAAGTTAAGAATTACTGATTTAAGTCTTTTACTATGAGGCAAGAAGGAAAATTAATTCCTACGAAATTTAAAAATGTTATGCTAGGTCGATTGAATTAAATCTTTAATTTGAATCGCTGTGATGATACAAAAGCTCGTTTTTTATAATCTCTTTTTATATTTCTATATAATGTCTTTTTTTATATTTCTATATAAAATATAAAATTTCTATATATTTATATATTTCTATATAATGTCTTTTTTTGGTCCGTATATTATCGGTAAATTTTGTTTTTCACCCCGCGGATACAAAATTAAAATCTTGCACCTGATAACTTCTACATATATTCCATTTTTTTATATTTAGAGAGAGATAAACCGGAACTGAGAGGAAACCTAATAATCGAGATAGCGATTTAAGTGGTAGAGTTATTATCGTGTAATTATATTCGTATAATAGTAGTTCTCAACTCACTTTAAATAAGATTACGAACTCTAGTGAGATTTCGCAGATTCACCTATAGTATATGCTATTCGTTCTGACAGAATCGCAAAGATTAATGAAAGAAGAAAACCGTTTAGAAATAGAAATAATTTACTCGAATTGAATTAATGATAAAATCGAAAGAAATAGATACGCAAAATATTCAACGGAAAATAAATTAAGCGAGTCCTTAACTTGAGGACGAATATTCTCAGAAAGCAAGTATTTGCGATGACACATTGGAGCGCTCTCAACATTCAATTAAAGACTCCTCCGCCCGTATTTTCTCTGCTTTTTCGCACGGACTCTCGATATTTTCACATTCTTTCCTCCGAGGCGTGGATTAACAAGAGCTCTCCGAATGAATTTATCGATTAGACGTCCTTCTCTCTCGTCTCCTTCCTTTTCGCCAATCACGGGGCATTTTTTTCCGCTTAAGCGGTGGCATCAACTGAGGGTTCTCATCAAGACACGAGAAAATTAAAGAAAGGGGAAAGGGGTATGCGAGGAAGGCAACTAACCACGGTCTGGTCTTCAGCCGCAGTCCAATCAGCACCACACGCTCATCATTGAAGAGTTCGAACCAGACGTCTTCCGTCAGCTCATCGAGTACATCCATACTGGCTGTGTGACGCTTCAACCGAGGACTCTCTTGGGTGAGAACCGATCACGCCCACGCACTTCTTTTCCTCTACATTATCGATGTAAATATCGGCTCAAAGAAGTGATGGATTTTCTTCTCCAGAAGATAACAGAGGGCTCCCATATTTTCAGTTGCACAAGGTTTATACTTGGTCAACTTTAAGGGAGCCGTGGTTGATTAAACAGTCGGTATTGGAAGATTATTCATGCAAAATTTTCAATTTAGATGCAAGAGAAGTGATGGTGGATTAAAAATGATGGTGAAGTTGGAAAATTCTCTCTGGAAATCGTACGGGTATACTATCCCAATCTGAAATCCCGGAATATTCTGAAATCTATAACATTATATCAACTCGCTTTTCAGTGCTTTGTTCTTTAATATCTTCAAAAAGTATGAACAGATAGAGTGGCAATATATAAGAAAAAAGAATGATTTTCACGCAAAAGCTTTGAGTTTTAGGCAAATGACATCATAGATAATATTCAAAAAGTACATTTGATGCAATATCCCATGTTCATTCCTAGAGAATTTAGTTCTTGGTCAATCAACCTCATTTGATAATTAAATATTTATATACAATTTATGAATTTTTATTCATGTTTTTTGTCAAATAAAAATTTATTTTCTGAAAGTACGACTTTGCCTCAATTCTCTCAAACTTCACCGAATCATTTATTCCAAAATCTGGAAAACTCCAATTTCTTGGTCAAATTTCGGATTGGGTTTACTCAATCTGTACTATGTCACTTAATGTGGTAAAATAAAAAACCTCAGGAACATATAAAAATCTAGTCAATTGGAAGACACAAAATTGAACCTTTATACCGCATTTATTAGTCTAAGGTTTACTTTTTCTTTCATTTTTTCTATTAAAATTTGATATCCGTCATATAAATCGAAACTCACAAAGATTGACAATTTTAATATTCCAAATATACAGATTTTTATAACTTAATCGTCTTGAATTTTTTTGCAATATTTTCTGTAAATTAGCAAATTTCTTTACTCTTAATCAAGTATATATTAAACAGTAAGTCTACTATCTCATTAAAATTTCTTAATGAGCAAATTTATAATTTCCTTTATTTTTTGACAGATATTGTATATTTTAAAGTTGTATAGTAATTAATATTTACCCGTTTAACTCAATGAAACTTAACTCTTTATAAAAGGCAGTATTTATAAAATTCAGTAGAAAATATAAATTTACGTAGGATGACGCCAATGGAAAGAAAGGAAAATTCCACTCAAATGTCTTGCAATTTTTTTCCCTTCCTTCAGAGGCATATTAACATGGAAGGCTTGAAAAAACTACTTCAGCGATCTGTGATTTGTACTGTTTTTATTATACGAAGTTCCTTTTAAGCATATGTTCATATTAATAATGGTCCACTCTATCTCAGAGTTCGTATCAGCTCAGATAGTGGGATAAAGATTGTTATTCTTCGAGATTTCTTAGTTTCATTGGTATACCCAAGGCAGAAATTCATAAAGAACCATTCTATAGATAAGGCGAAGCGTGAGAGGAATGTAAAATAATTTGGTCTATCGAATGAGGAGAACGATTGGCTAAAGTGGGATTCAATGTCTCTTGGGACAGGAAAAATCCGCGTTAAAAGCGGGTAGCAGGGCGTCTTAAGCGGTATTTTTACCATAGTTTACGTGTGAAAGGGAACCGAGAGAAAACCGCGTGTTAAGCGGGATACCTTCTTAAACGGGGTTTACTGTAGTTGGACAATTGGGAAGCACGGATCAGAAGGAGTTGACATATGAATAGGAGTAGGCGCATACGGAATCCAACCATTAGAATTAAATTTGAAAATCTTAGTGCTGGTACACGTGCGGTAGTTATATTCAGAGCGGTGTTCTCTGATACTAACAGATGTTCCGGACACGTAGTACGCGGCAATCTCTGCTTCCGCGACATTTTGTGACCGCAGCAAGGTGTTAAAGAAAAAGCGGCCAAAGAAAACAGCGATAAAAGGGGCAGCGCGATTAGCGGACTCATTGGCATCAAACGCTCGTTTTGGGTCCTACCAACGATCATTATTCCGAGCGGAGATATCCGGCGATTTTCTTTTGCCCTTTGGAAAAACGACCGTCCGCGCAGTTACGTGTTTGATCCGCGCGCCATAAAACCAGTCCAACATCGGACGTGTTTGCCTCTTCCCCCGCTTTATTTTTTAATGAAGGACGGTCTGTTTTGGCCGTGTTTTATGACTGCGAGGTCAGACCCCGTCGTCCCTTTTCCTGGGCGAAAAGTCTTTTTTTCCGAGCAGGGAAATGGCGGACATTAAGGATTTTTTTATTTCCTTACGAGGCTCGTTAGCATTTGGGCTGAATCGCGGTGAAAAATAGTGGTCGTTTCCGTCCTTCAGGATTTTAGAGGTGATTTAAGTTTAAATAATTTAAATCGAGGGATTCACACTAGCAGCTGGTATTTGAGGCCCAAAGAGTGAGTGTTAAGGTATGTTAATTCCTAAGAATGCGGAAGGAATGTTCGAGTAATCTTATTTAATTCCATGATATGGTAGAATTAAGCGATGGGTGCGAAACATGGACCTTGCGATACTGGGAAGGTAAAAGATTAAGAGAGGAAGGTGCTTGGTATAATCCGTAACAGCTGAGATGATTAGATAATGAGTGAAATATTGCCAAGCTATAGGGAGGATACAGAGTACGCGAAAAAATGGAAACGTACAAAATATTTTGCTGTACATTAAAGGAGGTCAGCTTTTTTCTGGAATAAAATATGCCGAATATGCAAATCTAAAATGAATGGAGCTACTGATACTTTGAAATCGATAAATATTTCAGACATCTTGAAAATTATTTTGAAATTTAATCAACATGTGTATATAGGACGACTGCAAAGATTTAAGGTACAATGGCCCGTACGTTAATTTATCTTGCGAATTCAAGATGGAAAAACGCTCAAAATTAATTTATTTCGCTGAATCAACTACAATTCTAAATTCTAAGCCAATATTTTCCTAGGAAAAACTTTTTCCAATATTTTTTTCTATTCAAATACAATTGCGAAATTAATTGGGACACAACTGAATTCTGAAATCTGACATTTCAACCATTAAATGGCAAAGTTCCGATAAAAAATGTTAATGTTACAGTAGAAGAGGCAGTAAAACAAGTTTAGAAGTAGTAAAATATTTAAGTTGATGAAAATAGCCATATTCACCAGGTAAACTATACTAACTAAACCCACGCATGAAGAACTACACGATTGAAATCACTATTTCGACTCACATTTTCTCGCTAGGCAGTGTTTTCAGGACTTAAGATATATAATGATATCAATCGACAGTTTGAGAGATATTTCCAAGAGGGAAAATAAAGTCAAAGAAAGCTAAAATCATAAGCGTCTTATGTAAATTCAAAGCTTATAGAATCTAATGTTAAGAATGGATGATTGAGAAAATTGTCACGGAAGTCAGAACTGCTTCAACTGTAAACATTTTGCTGAACGATATGAATTGGAGAGATTTTCGAACCACTTATGCAAATACTTAGTCGTGAATAATGTGTATAGATAAACCTAGAATAACGTAAGCAAATTTATATATATTACCTACCTACTTTTAAAAGTTTTCATAATAAGTATTCCAAATATAGACATAAATTACTAATAATTAAAGCTTTTCAGCTTAAACAACTGCCTCTCTCAACTTAATCGAGACACCTCGAGAATTTTTATCGGTTAAAAAACATTTCCTTTCGGAGCAATTATATACTCTGACTTTGGATCCACAGGGTAATGACATATCCTTTTCTTTTTCAGGTGTGATGAATGCAGCCGATTACTACGGTCTTGACGAGCTGAGGCGCGCATGCGCAGGATTCGTCCAATGCTGCATCAACGTGGACACGGTGTGCGCTTTGCTTGCTTCGGCCGAGAGGTATATCCAGTACAAGTGCACCAAGTCACTGGTACAAAAGGTCAGCACCCCATGCCCTTTGTCTGACAAATGAATATCGTCATAGAGTCGACCTTTCACCGATGTAAAAACCCTCATCTTCTTCCATAACGTCCTCTGACACCAAACAAACCACCGCTATGTAAATATCTGCCGGTAATTTTCTCAAACCGGAAAATGTCTTCCACCGATTTTTAATGTCGCTATTGCAGCGAAGAATTTTTATTTGTCCACTCGATTGATTTCTGATGACTCAACAAGGCGTTCATGGAAAAGATTATCGTAAGCTGCTTTGGGGTTCATTCTAAGCTAAGTCTCTTCGGTCGATTGAAGATTATCAGATTATCGTAAACAGCTCAGTGGAAAAATATCATATAAGGCATAAATAATTGTGAGGATAAGTGAATCAAATAACATGACCGTAATATTGTATCAATCAACAATGGTCATAATTATGTACAATTTAATACTGGCCTTATCACATATTTCTATAATTCATGAAATGCTTTATTTGCAATATAACTCTTGTGTCTCTGCCCATAGCGTTTTCATTGATCATGTTATTTTTTATATGATTTTGTCTTAGAATACAACAAATTAT
Source organism: Pachydiplax longipennis (assembly GCA_036926295.1). Classification (NCBI taxonomy): domain Eukaryota; kingdom Metazoa; phylum Arthropoda; class Insecta; order Odonata; family Libellulidae; genus Pachydiplax; species Pachydiplax longipennis. The sequence continues at coordinate 68,375,996 of JAVFKF010000004.1, read as the reverse complement.
TTTAATTTGAATTAAACTTCTATGATATTTTCTTAAATATCAAGGCCTTAAGTGATATCGATGATTTTTCTTGAATTCTGAAATTAGGGAGAGGGTAAATTTTGGTACATTTAAGATAGTAACTGATTGTAAACTTAGATGTCTCTCCAATAAAGGAACTTATTTTATCGCAATTTTGCGATTCAATAATATGAAAATTAATTATAAATATTAAAATTATGGTTTTAACTTGGCAGAGAACTAAAACCTTCTTGGAGACGAGGAACTCAATAGATTTATGATACCCAGGCTGGAGAAACTATTAATAACGTCACTTAAAGTCAAAGAAAAAACTGCATTTGCATCCATAAATAATAACTGAAAATATGTACTACTATTTTCAATTGGAAAATAATTCTTTCCGACTAAGTACCCAATCCTTTTAGTCGGATACAGTTTCTCCCAAAAATCGATTTGTCTAACAGATTTTTATTTTTCGTAATCCTTATAAACCCATGAGTTTATTAAAAATTCCACAGATTAAGGAAAATCATATTTAAAAACTCCATCATCAATATATAGATAATCCCTGTCCTAAGTACTGTGTGTTTTCCACATCAAAATCCCTGTGTACGCTTTAGCATTGCTTTTGCTATTTAACTTATTCTCCTCCTTAAGATTTTCTTTCTTTTTCAACCTTTATTTGCAAAGAAATTTTCCACACTCAATTCATTTTTGTTAATAGTAGTAGTACTTTTAAAAGTGCTTCAACAACTGAGATCATTTCACGTATATGGATCTCCATCGGGAATCGAAACCGGGGTTACTTTCATCTAAGGCGAACTTGGCTATATGGTAATCCCTTTTTGTTGTTTTAATCTATTTACGACAGGTGTAGGTGTCAGGTGTACAAAAGGCCCACATGGGCATCCCGCCAATAAAGGGTTTATCCATTCATTTACCCTCCTATGCAGATAGACTATACGCAGGTCCTGAATATTTCTGAAATGACATTCAGAATCAGCCTAGTGAGCATATTGAAAATACATTGACTTAATGGTAAATATTATCTTTACTTGCTGCTGTTGCCACCGAAATTGGTTAACGTCCTCCTGAGCTCTACAGAGCTCAATCAGGAGGTGCTCGACTAAGGTGACAGTAACAGTGGAAAACACACAACCCTTCCCTGATCAGGAAAATCCGATCAGCTGGGATTAGAACCTGGGACCTTGGGGTCGGAGCGATAGCGCTAGAACGCTAACCAACACTAAAATACTATTTTAATAACGCACTTTCGAACTTTCAGGTTAAGACCATTTCATTCCAAACGATGGCCATGTGAATTAAATATTCCTCATTCGCGAACATTATTATTATCATTATTCGACCCTTCATTAGGCTAGGTTATGCTTCTCTTTCGTCTAATCTCATATGATATTATTAAACGAGGATAAAAGAGAGAGAATAAGTACATAAAATAAAACGTATATAAGAGGAAAGATTTGATTTGCGAATTCGGAAAAATTTGGAATATTTTCAAGTGAATTATTGAACTTCTACAACGCACCAAACGATGCCTTTAAAAATTTAAAGTTTCCTCTATAAAAGTCCCCTGCGATGGTTTTCATGAAGAAGACGAAAAAAATCGATCCAAGGACTCTCATTTATTTAATAGGTGGCGGAGTTTTTAAGGCATCTAACACCACCTCCATGAAATTCATCCTTTCGGAAAAGATGACAGCGTTAAAGCAAGCCTCTCGACTTAAAAAAAATAGGAGAGGGAGCGAAGCCTGGAGATGCCCCCGCTTGATTTAATTATCCTGATTAAAACGATGAGAACCGATTTAAGCCCTGGGAGAAAAAGTCCTTTTTTATGCACGGAGGGAAACAGCCAAGGTTTTGACAGGGAAACGCGATACACTGGCAAACACATCACAAGCAATTTCCCGTCGTTGGAATCCGTCGCTCTCGACGCCACGCCTTTCTCGGCCATCCTTAGATGACCTTCTATGCCATCCGAGAATCCATGAAAGGGGAGAGAAGATATAGGGAAAGTGAGAAGGTGTAAAAAGAGAAGAAATAGAGGGTGAGAACGAGGAAAGAAAGATGATTAAATAGGGGTGATAAGGAAGGAGAGAAAGGGCAATGTGTGCATATGGGTGTGTGTGCATACTTTCCCAACGCACATGCACACACATACATACGCATACGTATTCATAGGGCATTCATGACGAATTTATTGCCCTGGGCAGGGAAATTTTTGGCCCTGAGAAGAGTTGTTTTCAGCACCCAAAGATAATTTAATCCGGCTTCAGCTCGCAGTTTTGCAAAGGTATTTTAAATAAGAAACCGTAGAATATTCAAAGTTACTTCCTTTGAAAAATTCTCTCCGATTTTACACTGGTTGTCGCTCTGCGAATTGCTCAATTCTTGTTTTCATAATACACGATCTCAAGTTTTACATCTACACTAACAATTTCTTCCTTTTCACATTAATCATAGTATGTTTGAAACATTGATGATTGAAATTAGCGAGGATTTACAGGACCAAGTTTTTTATCTCTTCATTTTCAGTAATTTATAACTTCTATTTGCACCTAGATACGGGCCTTCTTACCCCACTCTTGATACCACCCAGCAGCGAATTTTCAACAAGGTGTGGATGAAGATGGATAAGTTTCGCTGCTGCCAAAATTTTTCATTCGGCGGTATCGTTTCATCTGAAAGCTATAACAGTCGGTGTATGACATGTACGTAGTATGCACATAGGCCAAAATTCTCTCAAATCTTTGGAGAAACCGAAAGTTTCCCCTGCGCAGATATTGACAAGGAAGTGGGCGAAAGAAAACAAAACTAGAACTCGGCTGTGAATGAATGAGAGATCAAAAAACTCTTCGTTAGCAGACTATGGCAATGAAGCGTCGGTCCTCTTCCTGGAAGAGAAAAAAAAGAACAAGCGCATTGACCTTCTGAGATCACCCAATGCGCATTTCGGCGACTATACCCCCATCCTTAGGGGTAAATGTATAAATATTTAACATCTATGCATTTTCCGGAAGAGAGCTGCATATTCCAATCCTCCTCAATACATTTCCTTGAGCAATGAAAGATTATCATTCCCACTGTTTACTACTTTTTTGAGTGGGAACTATGAAAAATTCGGTAAACGTCAATTTAAAAGATATTTTGCTAATTCTCTATTGTATAAAGAAGATAATTTGTGATCTGGTGATCTAATGACACTATTCGATATCAGGCTACTATTAATATTCTTCCACATAAAATAAATTGGAAACTGGAGGAAGTAAGGGCTACGAAGTGCTAGGGCAAGTATTTTTCAGACAATTTCGGTCGGCATGAATTTTGAGTTCCTTGTGATTACTGGAGGCCTTCAGGAAGGCCTTTCGTAGGAGGAGTTCATATTTCTGGAGTTCAAAGAGAGTTTGGGCCCTCAGAGGTCAGAATTTAAATTCATAGTTACATTTTCAAATTATAACACTCTGCATTATTAATACGCTTGAAGATTTACTGACTGCTTCTTCAAGTCAGCAATGTTAATTATCTTCCGTCTCATATGTATCTACGACAGCGGAATAAAAATGTAATCCCGGTATTGCGATCCGTCGGTCAATCGGCCTGTCGTTAAACCGAGCTGTCGTTAAGTCGAACTGCCGTTCAATCGAGCTGTCGGTCGTGTGAGTGTCAGTCGAGTAGGCGTCGGTCAAGTAGGCGCCGGTCAAGGGAGCGTAAGATAGAAGGCACAAAATATAAGAATATGAAGTGAAGGTAAGAAGGGCAGGTTTGTCGTGCAATGGAGTCGCCCCTGCGGCAGACAGCCAAATTTATTCTGAGAGCGTCAGAGGGAATGAGAGTGAAAGGAAAGGGAAGATGGTTTTATTTCCGGTTGGTTTGTTTCTTCGAAAACTGGCCCCAACCTGTTACCACAGCCAGAGTGATAAACTGTCTCCGAAGAAATTTGTGGAAGAAGTGAGAGAAACAGGAGAGATTAATCTCATCCTATGACTCGACTGTGAGCCGGATAAGATGAAAGCAACGGTTAATATTTCGTAAGGAGGCGAAGGTACTGCCAAAATAAAAGAACGGGGATTCCAGCATATAAATATGATTTTTGACGCATCTCTTTGATTTAGAAGTTTCTAAAATACGTGATATTCTGTGATTGGAGAAGGGTTATATGATGAATTACAGAGCTGCAAGAGAAAGAGAAAGGTATGAAATTCAAGGGGCGCTTAAGAGGAACGGCTAGGAAAAATAACCCTTCCAGATTACTAATTGTAAGCTTAGACTGAAGGACGTCGTAATCAGATAAGATTGTAAATGGAAAACTTGTTGTAATTCATCGGTATGGACCAGTTGAAAGTCTTTTTTTCAACGATGATCCGATAAAAACTTATCTTTCTGATGAAGAGGGTTCTAGCATTAAAACGTATCTCTTCTCCAGTTATATAACTTGATTATAGCCAGGAAAAATTTATAAAATCGTGCAGCTCTATCGACGATATATTATTACACGGTAATCTTTTCTAAGCTCTCACCATTAATGCAGTGCTCCATCATTGATTTCCAGGGCGCAGTTGTTAAGCATGACCTTGGCATTCATTTATTATTAAAATAGAAATACATTTGTTGTTGAATTTTTCATCCGATGCGAAAATTACTTATAGAAATAATATTTACGTATATTAAATATTTAATATTAGAAACAAACACTTAAATTAAGTGACTATAGATTTTAAAACTTAAAAATTTCATTTCAGAATTTGACATAATCAATATTTATTACGGTGGAAGCTAAAATTTGATTAATTATTAATTGAAAATTCTTGGCTATGATTCTCTTATTATTCCACGAAAAAGGTAGTCGTTTAAGACTACCTTATTCGAGTAATTCTAGGCAGGGAAAAAGTCAAATTCACTGATCATGTTTCTTTGTTTCCTACCCTTAAAACAGCGCTATTGATAATATAGTGACTTAGTAAAGCTCTGTACTCATTTAATCGTTAAGTGTATGCCCTACACCTAGCAGAAGTCGAAGGATAGTTACGGAGAAGACTTATACGCTGATAAAATTGAAAATGCTTGATCACCAAAGAATTTAATCTTTAAGCACATTACAAAAATGAGCAAGGCGATGCTCTATTAATTTGATTTCACGATTCAAAATGAATTAGCGCTTCTATCATTAATTTCGAATTAAATCCCTGCAAGTGGCATATTCGGCTATCGGCGTGTGGCAGGGTGATTGTGAAAATAGGCATGTTGCAGAGATAAACTTTTAATTAAGGAACTATTATTCTAAGTGCATTACGACTTTACTTGGATAGTTATACATTTCATTTCACTTAAGTTTTATGGGAAAAACTTCTCTAGACTTCTCATGCGGGATAAATTTACGCTCGTCACATTTTACAGCATGACTTGATAGCTTGAGGTGCCTCAGGATGGTTGATAGTCGCAAGCCAAGTTTAGCTCAGGAGCATAAACTGCTCTGACCTCAACAGAACTCGAACACGCGACCTTACTGCCAGCAGAAGTGCTCTATAGAAGAAGCGATCGATGTTCATGTACGCAATTTTCCTTTGAAATCAATTCAAGACATTATTTCCTTCGAACTTTCCTTAGAGAGAAACGGAAGTTCACTGAAAAATTACAATCAACATATGTAGGCATATATCACTTAGCTCTGATATTCTTTACAAGTAAATTCGCGATGAAATATTTTATGTGTTCTAAATGCTTTGGGGGACGTGAAAGTGGAGTAAGAAATCGTGTTAATCACTCCTTAAAAATGAAAAGGAACGGCTCCTCAGTGAGTACAATTAAAACAATTACAATATATATCTTCCACGATACAACAAGTTACATTATAATTATATACATAATTAAGTTGAATGAGATGAATGATAGGCAGACAAAAATTTACTTGGCATATGTAATGTAGAGCAATGTGTCAAAAGATTCCTACTAGATGTGTGCAGCGTAATATGAATGAGAAGATGTGGAAGTATGAGAGATTGTGAGTAAAGGATGCAAAAGATATGCTTACATCGAAGGATATTTAGGAATGTTTAATCTTAAAAAAGTTGTTTAGTAATCAACAGATAAAATAACTATAGGGGAGGGATAAAAACGGAATGAATAAAGCAATTCATAAATTAAGAATAACGAGACGATAAAATTTCCTCTGAAATTTCGCGAGCGGTTCCGAGGATGAAATTTGAGGAAGCGCTTACCAATTGCATGCATCGGAAGCGTCCTCTTTAATTAATCCATCTCCAAGTTTTCTCGCTTCGTATTACTTTGCATGCACATACATCGAGATGACCCAACTTTTGGAGAATTTATTCCTGGAAATCGATAAATCTTGGAAGCGTTTCATTAGGAGCAATGCGTCAACTAATGGATATCCGAGGACATTAATATCGGGAAGGGCGATTAGAGTGGGGAACACAAAGAGGCCTTTTGTAGAGGCGTTTAAGGCCCTTAAGAGACGCTGAGGGCGTCGCCTTCCGCAAGATGCCGCCGTAACTGTGCAGTGTCACGTGAAGCCGATAAATTTCGGAGAACAAAAGAAGGCGGACTTCGATAAGACGCCTATTCAGGCGGGAATTTACTAGAATAAACCAAAGTATATATCTCGAATAGCCAAAGGCGTTGAATCAATGCATCTTTGGATAAATTCCACAGATTCGAGAGTAACTTAATATTATTCCATGAAAGGAAAAATAATTAATCAGAGAAATTTTTCACGAGGAAATTTTATGCTTTAATATGTATATTTAATAACTTTGAAATTAGTTCTTCTTGTAGCATTTTAGTATAAAAAGTATATATTTTTTTCGTAAAAAATTCCTAATCTTTTTATTTTCCCAACTATGAATACTTTATTTTCAGTTTTCCCACATAAATAAGGTAAATGAGTTCATTCAAGAGAATTCGTTTTGAGAATGAAACCTGCACTTCAAGTCTTCTCTATCATGAGGATCGGTGAATATTAATAGCTACCAGCGATTGAATAATCCTCTCTATTTCAATCTATATAAAATCAATTGCCTGAGTCTGATGCTTTTATAAACTTGATGTTTATGAGGAGAGATTGATTGGCTGCTTATATTAATAATATTTTGCGGAAACGAGAATATACAGTTTTATAAATATACACTACGAACTCTTCTCTAATTATTATCTGCGTTTTAATTAGAATCACAATACACAATAAAAAAGCAGTCTTTTTATCACTACAAGAAAGCGTGCTGCAAAAAAATCTATAAATGATGCCCTTGTAAATCTTAATATGCGGAAAAGTTAGCTGGAAACAAGATACTGTAATTTTTATGATGAATGTTTTAATATTTTCCTCTAATCTAGACAATATATTGAAGAATATAAAATTTTATCAAAGGAAACAAACGCTCTATTGACTTTAATGCAAGATTCTACTCGAAAATGCGCATAAAAATGATAAGGGAGCAAGATTTATCACAAAATATATCAATAAGTAGCGTTTGGGTTCAGAAGAAGATAACCCGTGTCAACAGCGCGCTTAAGCGACGGAAATAATTTATAAAAAGGGGGAAATAAAAAATTGGAAGCTAAAAATATACCGAAATCTTTCAGCATATTTTTAGCGTCTAATTTAACAGTCATAATTCGGAAGTAAATGCATGCTCGTGAAGCATGAAAGCAGCTTTAAGAAAACGGATGGCATTCAAACAGAGTATTCTCGTTATTTATTATACTATGACACAATAGTTAATAATATTGAAAGAAGAGGATCAAATGCTTCCCTCGCAGAACTCTCTCACTAATACGGGGAATCGAACTAACGTTAGTTTCGCAGGACTTTCAAAGGGACTTGAGGAATTTTCAGGATTTCCAAGAGTTGTAAATTCCATCCAGGGGTTTACGAGGACGGTCTTTATAATATCACATGTATGAGGAATTCTACAAATAATACAATCCGATAGAGCCCGTATCCACCGTTAGAAATTAATTTAGCTTTCACAGCAAAATATTGTAACTGTTACTCCCCAAGGACTTTATAGTTGCTGATATTTCTTCCCTTGATTACATCATATGATTCAGTTCGTAGAGTTAATTTAAAATCCTAAGTAAAGCTATTGCTGGTTACAGTGAAAACTAAAGTAAAAATTAATCCTCAACAAATAAGACACACTGTAGAAATATTTGTCATAAAATTTTGTTAGCAAATGGTAAAATCTTTAAGGTTTTCGGGGCAAAACCTAAGTTAATTCTTCGGTGGTCCTTTTCTGCAGCTCCCTACGTTGACGGAAAAATTAAGTTGCCGCATGAACTACCAATTGTACGTCATGTCCAGTGATGAGAACTAATAGAAATGTTTGAGATGAGGCTTTGCCTAGCAACAAAGGTTGGCAAATGATGGTGATATCTATGCATCTGGTGGTAATAGAGAGACTTTGGAAAAGACATCGATCCCACCGAATTCGTTCGTTTTCGAACTTTAAGAACTGATCGGCACTCATTTCATAGTGCATACTTCACCGATGATTTCAATTAGAAGTCATACAAAGTTAATCAAATGAACCTTAATATTTGCCATATTCATGTTAATGATTCAATTAAGCCTTTCTTCGTAGACATACTTAATCATGTTGATTTTATTCCTGGAATATGCTAGCTTTTCTACTAGTAAAAAATTCGAATATTGCTACAACACGTTTAGCAGATACCAAATATTGGCCTTTCAATTATCGACGTCGAAAAATAACTCTACTACAGTTCCTATTGCTATTTTATAATCATAGGTATATAATTTTTATTTTAAATTCAGTAATTAAGGAATTGCTTATCCACGAATGAACTAGGCACAATCGCTCAAGTAATAGCCGTTCAGAAGAATACCACATATTTGTGGTTTGTTATTGTTACAAATAGGTTGATAATCCTGCGAGAATCAGATAGTAGCGCCCAAACGCGGGTTAGAGTGAAACCATCCTTTCTTCTGTTTCCAGTTCCAAATAATCGAACGGCATAAGGCGTGGTGCATAAGATCAAGGCGACTGGAATATTGAGAATCGCCTCTTCCACAACTACTAGCACTACCTCGTGGTAACACCGCAGAACGTCCTCTTTGTCTCTCTTCCGGATTAGGATGGCTGCTTTCGCGAAGTCTGAAGGACTACGATTGGAGTGTTCGATGGGCAGTTTTCGCTATTTAGGAAAGTTTTATATTTTGAAAGGGCAATGGATGTAATATAATAAAGTAAAATATTTTCTCATTTCTTAGATTGTATGTGGTATACATCTATATGATAAGTGACTCCTTTAAAGAGCCAGTGAATCAGTGAAAGAGGATATCCTCTTCCATTTCTTTGTTGAATTTCTAAAGTCCAGGATGATATTAAGAAAGTAAAGCTATGAATAATTATAAGAGTTGGTCAAACGTCATACTGCTGAAAAAGAGTATTTTTATTTACATCATTTCTTTTGTTAATTTTACATATCTCAAGATATGCGTGCCCTTATAAGAGACTTTATGTAACTGATAAACAATTAATAAAAATCGCACCCTATCTTTAAAAAATATACGGCGATCCTACCTCAAATTTCAACCTTTTTAATACTCATAAATTAATTTTCAGATACTTTTTCAGATTTCATGGTCCACGACGCAATCACAAACACATTAAGGGACTGAAAATCTGAGTTATACGTTGGTTATTCGCAACGAAAGACACGAGGCTCAGCGTTCTTGCGAGAAATAAGCGTTCCATCGATCGTTTGAATTTGCGTGCTTCTTGCGAGGCAAATTCGAAGGAATTCTTAGCGTCTTGAGGATAAATTACTCTTCTGCAACGGTAAGAGATAGCCGAGGCAAAGGGCCAAAGGAGTCATTCTCTCTTTCCTTTAATTCTCACATTCAGTTACGGAGAAATATATACTGGAGAGATAAAATACAACTGCAAATCTTCTACCAGAGAAAAATGCCTTTCTCTTTAATTATAATCCAGATAAGAGGAAAAGAAAAAGTTAGTTATTCTATAATATTATTTTCATAGCATTTCGTCATTTAAGCTTCCATTTTGTTTCACAATTCAGGTTAATAATAAATAATCTTGGAGTTAAAAATTGCATACAGTTCATCCTGATTTAGCAGCATATAGAAAATATTAATATAATCGGGAATCCTTCTGTTTAAACAAATTTATCAAACAAAAGATGATCAGACTCTCAAGCCATAAACCGCACTAATTCCTATGCTAAATGCAATTATATTACCGTTGATTGGTCGTATTTATTCAGATAGCAACAATATGCTAGTTATTAGCTTGTGCTCCTCTGCCAAAGCGCGTATTTAAAAACAGTTTTTTGAGGATGGAGACTCTTATAATAAAGAGAATTTATGTGCGTTCTTTGTAGACTTTAGTGATAGAGAAGATAACAACTTTTTCAAATTGAAAATCCAAAATACACTTAAATATTACCAACCCTTATAATATAAAGTGAGCTTAATCCAAGACAGAATATATCCACGATCATTTTTCAGGTGCGGACGTGATTTTTTTAGCTTGTCACAACGCAACCAATATCTCTGTCATACTATGTAATTCTCATGAATGATTTATTACAAATATTTCCTTCACCATAATAACGGTCGGCATTGTCATTTCATGATCGCATGAAAGTTGTGTCCTTGACTCTGACTCTGTGAGATCAATTTAGTGCCAATGTGATTGAGGCTCACAGCAAGAATGTTACAAAATTTAAAGGAAGGCCCTTCATTATCATTTATAGAAATTTTACTTTTATTTATAAGCTAGAAAAAATCTTAATCAATCTTGGCATAAAGGATAGTAATAAATCCGAGACACATTTAGTGGGTTAAAGACGCAGCAATTCCCAGTCATCCCGACGCCCTGTTGACTCGAACTTGACCTTTTCTAGACGACAAAAAGGTTCCCTTGACATAAAGTTTTATCACCAGAATAGAGGGCGAAGCATTAACGTGGATTTGAAAGCAAATTTTCAGTTAAGAGGTAAAAGGATAATGATCTACAGTAAAACCCGATTAAGACGCTTTTCAGGGGGGCACTAGTGAGAACCGCGTTATAAACGGGATAGCTTTATAACCAGGATATTAAAAAGTTTCATTTATTCTGCATCAGAAAATATAACGGAGGGATTTCTGTCTCTTTAATATCTAACTAAGGGCTTTAAACCTTAAAATGGAAAAGGGATCATCTTTAGTTCGCTTTGCCGAAGTTGTATGTACTTATATAGACAACTCTTGCTACGTAATGTTGGTTTTCTTCTCGCCATATTTCTTAAGAAAGGTCAGCCTTTCGTAAAAAGAAAGCCTTTTGCCTTTGTTAGTTCATCTTCCCTCTACAAATAAGTAATTTTTGATATGTTCAAGCTCAAGTTTGTGAAAGGGAGTCATAAATAATTGAACAATGAACACTTCCACAGAAATATTCTCCAAGACGCCTAGTTTTGTCAATGAATTGACACCTTCAGACACATCGGCCAAGAAAACAGAAGAATATAAACAAAGGGAAAGGGGAGGTAGGGAAGGTGCTGAGTGAGGGGAGAGGGGGTAATGATAGAAATAACCAAGTCGTTTCAGGCATTTATTGATGAAATTGTTGAGTGATGCGGATTTGTACTTGTATTTTAAAGCGATTTCTTCTAGATAGACAATTAGGGGAGAATAATGAGAACAATTTTCGATGTATTGTCTGAGGTTTAAGATTGGCTGTAGATGGTGCAGTGAATCTGGAGACGGAAAATATTCGCCTTATATGAGAGAAGCAGAGCGTCTTAAGCGGGAGTTTTATCTCTTTTTTAGGAAGAAAGGGAACGGGAGAGAGAGAAAACCAAGTATCAAGCGGGAATGTTTTAAACGGGCTTTACTGTACGTATTCTAAATTCAGAGTGCGTAATTTCGATGACGGAAATTATTTCAATAACCTTCCTCTTCGATCTATCAGTTGCTATCGAAATAGCAGGGGGATACAGGGGATATGGAACTGAGGTCTTATCACACCTCACATATCTGCAAAAAGTACACCTTGCATGAATCAGGTTCAAGGTATAAGAGATTTACCATATTGGTAATACCATCTAATGACTTTGTTATAGCGCTTCACGCTCACCGAAGGGCAATTCTCGAGGAAAACAATTAGGTCATCGATGTCAGGGTGTGGAAAAAGTTCGCGGTTGAGAACCGCTCACTTTCGCCAAAAAGATGACCTGGTTGTGTAATCGATGCAAACCAAATTTTGCGTGAACTAATCGATTTTCTTTGTCTTTCCGAACTTCGTCTTTTGGAAGCTGTCCGCAAACGAGGAATGGTTATTTTGAGGCAGATCACAGAAGCTGGTGTAAGAATCGTTTCCCATTCAGTTCTCTAGTTTCCCACAGACACACTAAAAATGGCTAAATATTCATTATCCCTGATTTGCGATTAGAACGAAATGGTTCCGGCAAAGGCTATTTTTTCTATATTTTCTTTCTAGGAAAGACTTTCCATTACCTCATCACCTTTTCTAAACCAAGGTGATGAATACTTCGATAGGTAATTTTAAAATCACTCTCTTGAAATACGAAAATAAGGGTTAAATTGTTAAATAACTGCAAACACAAGCTAAAATTACTTTGAAAATTAGAGCACTCAATAATCAGAATAATTTTCATGATACATTCTGATTCAAATTAGCTTCTCCATAATCAATTAATTTCTGATAATAAATTTAATCGAGTTTGAGGTAGCTAAAAAGTAGTTTGAGGTAGTTTAAGGTAGTTTGAGGTAAAAGTAGGAACAATTTTTCAACCTTTATGACCGTTTCAAATTCTATTTTTCAAATAAATTAAATATCAAAATCCAAGGAAAGCTTTTCAGAAAAGTTTTGAGGATTTGTTACGACTTTGTAATTCATTTATGAGAAACATTTTAAATTTTAAATGAAGTTAATTTGAGATATTGTGCGCGTTAATCAAACAACTTTTTTGAAGAGTGGAAATAACAGGATAAATACTTTCTAAGCAAAAGCTGTAATTAGTATGTTAGTTTATCGATGTTCATACATATTCTGAAACTGTTGATTCTTCAAATGATTAAATGTTCTAAAAAGTAGCTCGGATGCGACCGAATTGAAAAACGATGTTTTGTATCACTTATATTACAATGCTATTATCGTTGTTTTGATAGGAACTTAAGAAAATAATAAAATACTATTAGATAAGAATAGAATACAAAATTGCATTATAAACATTCAAATTAGCGAAAGTTATGTATATTTGAAGCCGCATAACGCTCGCGAATATTATAATTCAATTTCTGGAATATACTTTTTTATAGTCTTCAAGTAATATTCTCTACAACTTTCAGGTAACGCTTGAAGTAGGATACTATCCTGTTTACGTTAAATTAATCTAAATCATGCCAAGGACAATTACACGAGAAGGTTTCTGACTCCTCCAAGAGTTATGGGATTATTAAATTATGAAGGATTATTTATGACGCACTTTAAAGTATGTTTACTTGTACATTCGAGTAAAGCTTGCGCTAAAAGTAATCGATAAATTCAAATAAAGTATGATTATAAAAAATCTCGTGAATTCTTTAAAGGGAAGCATCTTCTTTTAACCTTTTAGATTTCAAAAATAACTGCAAAAGAATATTTAACTTCCGTGAGGCTCCATCGTAAAAATTTCATATACTACACTACGCTAATTTAGCAAATCCTTTTATTGCTCGACTTGGACACAAAACTGTGATTATAATACGTTAGCTTGTTGAAATTTTAATTATGTTTTCCTAAAATATAGAGATTATACTTGATTCTCTCAATTAAGAGAGACTTAATTTTGTTGAATGCCATTAAAATGGAATGGGATTTTCTTTTATGAAAATATAAACTTAATATCTTATACATGTTTTACCATATCACTCATGTCTTTTAAAGAAGATGTATAGAATGAGAAGACATTAGAAGTAACATTGCATCTAATAGTAATGAGTGACGAGGATGAGAGGTTTTCATTTTGCACAGAAGAGTAAACATGGAAAAGTAATAAAAGGAAGTGGTCAGGATGGAAGATATGAGAAGATGTGATTGGTTGTCTAAGAGTAAATGTCAGTGAGATAGGGATAGAGGCGAAAGAGGGGGTGAAGCGGGGGTAGAGAAAGCTATCAGTATTTGATTAAAAGTTATGATGGATCACAAGTAAATTACTTTCTTTATTAGCAGTCATAAGACATAATGGAAAATATGGAAATTTATCATAATTTTAGTGATTATTGCGTCAACGTAAGTTAATCAAAATTCGGGATACTAAAATTTTTAAATAGAAACAGTAAAACTAAATAAGTCCGATGCCTATATATTCGTATGTAATTTGTCGCATTTTATTTCATTACTGGATATTTTATTTGAAAATAGGGTATAGGTTTTTAACTTCGCACTGCTGATACTCCATTTAATTTGAATCTAAAAGATATCATTCGCAAAGTGTAGTAATGATTAAACATTACCAAATATCAACAGTTTTCCTGAATATCAAACATTTAACCGTAAATTAATTCTCTACTGGTAGTCCTTGTATTGATCATCTTAATCTCTAGGCGCTCCCAAGAGAGACTTCATAATTGTAGAAGACAGAGGTAGATCTAGAAGCCTGTCAAAGTTAGGAGTGGTACTTGCTGAGGGTTAGATTTTAGACTATTTCCTTATTACCTCTAATTAACATTATAAATGCCATTTTTTCGTGCTCAGTGTTAGTATATATACAGTGATTACGAAAAACTCAAAGATCTCATTTAAATTCAAACTCTACATCATATACTCGTATACTAGGCAACTTGCTAATAGTTCTTGAAAGTCACCAAAGGAGATGATCGCCCCCTTGGATCCACCAATGGTAGAAAATATGACATTTACGTTTTCACAATATAAATATATATAAGTGTATACTTAACCTTTAACTGCTATTTCTACCCCGATTTCAAGTACTTTCAGGGGAATCACATAGTGTTAAAAAGCAATTTTCAAGATTAATGTGTTCTCCAACAATGTTGAAGTAACTTGAATTTCTTGCGCAGGTTCTGGAGTTCGTTGACGAGCACGGCAACGAAGTTCTAAACCTGGGCTCATTCACACTCCTTCCTCAACACGTGGTGCGTCTGATTCTGGCCAGGGAAGAGCTCAGAGCCGACGAATTCACCAAATTCCAGGTGAGACGTCATTGTTTTCAAAGTTTCATTGATACATTGAAGCACGTAATCCTCAAATCCTTTCTAAAGGAATAAATGTAAGGTTTCAAGGATCAGAGTACTGTCACCGATTTGTCCTGAATAGTATACTTTTTATCCATGTTATGTTATAATATTTCCTTATCAGTATCAGGTAAGTATTCAAATTAATTTTAAAGGCCTTTATACATAAGGTTATCTATTATAAGGTAATCTGTAATTAATTATAATGCAACTGATAATCAACCATAACTGCGATGTAGCGAGAAATTATTTTCAGAATTTAATGTAATGCAAGCAATGTTTACTTATGCAAACTAGATTCTCATCAAAGTTATCTTGTGTAGATGTTAGCACACAGATACTCTTAGTTAAGAACTATCCTCACAAGAATGAACCATTCTTTATCCTTGGAAATTTTATTTTAAGGATTATACACTTTCACAGAATCCTTTACAATAGAGATATAATAAATGGTTCTCTAATGTTGACAAAATCAATAGCGTTATGACAACAACCCGGACAACGGTGATCCGGTGATTATGTAACAACTAAGGAGAACTAGCCAACCAAACCAAACTTGGTCAAAATTTTCTTTTGATAAATCCCAATAATAATTAACAATGAACAAGCGATGGTTTCTCAAAATTTTGGGGTTAGGTCATGTTTAGGCAGGTTTTGTAATATTGTACAGCGTGACTACAATCGAAAAGTAATCGGGCGGAAAGTACCCGCCGAGGTAAAGATTACGAAATTCTGAGAAATGGAATACTCATGGAAAACTTAAAATTGCAGTAAACATTTTACAATTCTGCGTATGTAATTACAGAGTTTTCACTCCCTATTAATTCTTTTTCCTGCAGGCGGCGCTGATGTGGGGCAAGAAATACTGCGACAGTAATCCTAACACGGAGCTGAAGGAAGTGATAGGCAATTTCTTGGAGTACATCCAATTCCACAAGATCCCTGCGAACGTGCTGATGAGAGACGTCCATCCGTTGAGTCTCGTTCCGTACCACATCATCATGAATGCTCTCGCATACCAGGTGCGACGACGTCACATCTTTTCGGACATCTTTACGACTTTCCATTCGAAATGTCCTTGGGCTGAAAAGCCCGTACAAATTGAAATGACGGAATCTACAGTTTCACTACCCAGTTATCTAAAGATATTTATCATTAAAATTTCAATATTCGTAATGATATTAATAATACTGAAACCACAAGCGAATCGGTTAAGCGAAGAATTACTTAGCGAAAACATATCTATTCATTAAAATTCTGTTTAATCTTCCCTCTTAGTCTGTTGAAATGTTTGATTGTTAATTACTTGGGTGAGTTTCTGAGGAAAACACAGACATGAAAAAGTCTATCAGGACCGGGACTCGAACTCGGATTCTCCATTATTAGGGCGGACAGTTGCTAGATTCAGCATTTCATATCAAAAATTTTTTCCTTAGAAATTTTCTTCGGTGAAGACATCTTATTGTCTTAGATTAGGCTAAAACGGACTAAGAAGGGTATAATACGACATAACTTCGATTAACTCAATGGAGATGAAACTCGAATTTCTAGCGGAAAACCAGAAATGTGCCTTTTTTAAGATTCCGCGATTGTAAATTCTAAATGGCTCACACATGAAAGATTTTAATTTCTTAGCCTCTTTGTTGCAGACAGTTCTACGATAACTCAAGTTCGATTTTGAAAGAGATAAGGCTCTATATCTCTAACTTCTCAAAGTGCATCTGAATTTTCAGAAATGAGCTTTCAAGAAGCAGTTCAAAGAAATGTTAAAATTAAAATGAGAGTAGGAACACAACGATGATGCGTTCTCTCGTTGATTCAGAGCAGTATATTGTCCAGTCCTTTTCATAAGTCAAGATTATCCAATGAAAATATAAAGGAATTATTCATATATTTTTTAATTTGAACTTATTGAAAAGGAAGAAAAAATGTGACCTTTGATTCATTATGTAAATCTTTTCCGACAATGGATTATTTTATTCATTATATTCCAATTTATTAATATTTTAGTTAATACTTTTAGCGAATATTTTTATATGTACCTGCATATACCTTATTTTATCCCTGTACCTATTACTTTTTCCAATTAAGCCCTGCATGATTGTTCAATGTGTTTTTATTGATGGGTATACACCAAAGAAATTAGTTTCAAGCCATTGTATTTACAAACTTAACTTCGTTTATGGTTACTTAGTAGAACTATGTTAAGGACCGTTTCAGTACTTGTTTTAGATTCCATAGACATTATATACCAAAGACTAAATAGTTGTGATGTGGATAGGTGGATTCTTACACAAGTATTAATATGAGTATGGTCCATTGCTGTGATGTCGTGAAATTTCATGCTATCTCAAATTGTCGTCAACCATGAGAATACAGTCGTTAAATAAAATCACTCGGCTTTGCAATAATTAATCACTGAAGCAACCGATAATGATTTCGATACTGACTTTCTCCATTTTAAGTCTCTCTTTTTTTCTATTGATTTAAGAAATCGTCTTTAAAGACTTGCAGTAGTTACTTGACTTGCTATTGAAAGCATTTCGTTTTGCTTCTTTTTATAAAACCTCAAGCAAATCGATAGTTAAATGCATGTCAGAGAACATAAATTTATTCTGGATTTATAATATGAAATTAGAGTTTTTTCAATAGATGGAAAATAAAGTAATTTTGACGATCGAAAACTTTCAAAATCATACTTGCTTCAAAATCAATTTACCCGTTCCCACCGTATAGAAAAATTAACGCACATTCTTTCCTAAAAATTAATTGTCTAAACCTTCGAAGCAATCCAACGTTTTCCTTTGGTATTTGAAAAGCAATCAATTTCAGAATAAAATTTATTGCAAGGCATGCAAGATAAAAGATAAGACTTTCGCGTATTCATATGGAGCTAAGTCAAGTCGCTCAACATTTTTAACCCTATGGCCGCTGAGACATTGCTTTTTATCGTGGGACCTTTTTTCCGTAAATACTAATTCGTTGGCAGGAGTATTTCTATTCTAATTTGGTAATTGCGAAAATAATATTCCTGACTAGTTTTTCAGTCAAAGAGTGTGCTAGCTTCAACGTTTACCTGTTAATTTAATCTGGAAAAATGCTAAATATCATCCCTTGCTCAAGCTCGCTCAAAGGCAAATTGCAAGGCCTCATGTAAGATTGTAAGTGGGATTTATATACATTTTCCATAGTAAAAATTTTTTATTGAAATTTGTGGCTATCTTTCAATATCGTTCACAGCTTTAATTACGCTATATGTAAAACATAAAATGGTGTCCAAAGTCGCCTTTGAATCTTTATTGTATTTCAGTAAATATTGTATTCGACTATAGCCATGTGGTAACAGCGTCTGCCTTAAGTGGTGCCCGGGTTCGATTTCTATCCTTTTCATTGAATAAATTACCATTTTTATCAATTAAAATATTTCCCATCTTGATAGTAATTGAAGTAAGAGTTTCGTGAATGTTGGGCACCCGGATAGTGGACTCCCGGATAGTGAACTCGCAGCCCACCCGGTGGGCAGTGCGTTCGATTTCCGCGAAAGTGGCCCGGGTTTGATTCCTGATGGGTGCCCATATGAGCGACATTAGCTCAGCTGTCGGAACATTTTTAACGATACTACTACTCGACCGAGAATGTAGGTGAACCTTGGTGTGAGTCCTTGAAACATTTCTTTGGTGTGCACCCTGTGTAATCCACGTGTGACAGATTCAATTTGTAACGTGGTCACATAACCGCTCCCTCCGTCGCAGGCAGACCCAACAAGTGTCGACCCCTCGAAGCTCTCCCCCAACAGAGTAAGGAGGAGATCCACAACCGGCCAAGGCCGATCCATGTCTGTGCAGAGTTCGCTGGACCCGTACGGCAGCAACACCACTCTCAGTTCTTCCGGAAGCAGTGAGATAGACAGCGGGAGGGTGAGCTCGGAGGGCGGGGGTGCGGGAGGAGGAGGAGGCACCGGGGGCAGCGGGGGCGGAGGTAGCGGGCGGGGGGGAAGCGGCGGAAAGCATTCCAACTGATTACTCCCGAACCCTTCGTTCCGTGCATTTTCGTTCCAAAGCGAGAGATGGCGCCACGGGCGAGGCGTTTAGAAAAAGTGTCGTTTTTTTAATTTCCGAGACGAGGGGAGAAACTCGGAGAGAGAAATGGGGAAGAAGAGGATAAAAATATTTAAAACTTATAAAAAAAGACGTGTTTTACGCGCGGGGAGTGGCAAAAATGAATAACGAAAGCGCGCGCGCGTGAATGAACGAAAACAAAAGAATGGGGCCTTTTTTTCAACGCGATTAGAAATCGTTCCGAATGTCTTTTAATCGTTTTTTTCTACGTCATAGACCGAGTGAGATTTTATATAAAGGGAGAAGGATAAATGAGACTACGCGAGTTAGAGGGAAGTAGTTATCTGTCCTTTTTTGGAGCCGTTAAAAATAAGAACCCCATGTACGCAAACAATGACACCTGATAGAGAAAAATGGCGTCTCAGAAGTCGGCGCTTCGACATAAATGATAAACCGTAGACTGAGCCGATATGATAATCAAATTTCGCCAAAAACATGTTGAATCTTGATTAAGAATGAAATCTACCCAAATCATTAGCAAAATAACTTTCCCAATCCTAGTTCAATTTTTAATTCAATTCTTCCAACTGATCTAGTGACTCTGGACTTAGTATTTTTTGGGGTTGAAAATATTATTAAAATTTTCCGGGTTTATTAGGCAAATAAGGGCTACGTTACCATAAATTCCCGTTCTTCCACTTCCCCATACCCTTCATCACAGATAGAAAATTAAGCCTCCCATTTACTTTAAGGAATAGCGAAAAATGTTTCACTGTTATCTTAAATTGTGATAAATACGAGAAAAGCGCCGCGAACGCGATTAGGACATGTATTTGTCATTTTCTCCATCAGGTGTGACCTTCGGAAACGTTGTTTTCGATATTGCGCAATTAGATCTTATTGCAAGTTTTCAATTGTGGCGTAACACCAATAAAATGTTGTATTTATAATGGTCCCTTAAATGTTGAAACAAAATCGTCATTTTATTAAAATCCGATGCTGGCATTGGACCTCACATTATGATATTCAGTGTTGTTGAAGTTGTTCAATCACAATGCCGAAAAGCGATGTTGAATTTTTCTGTAAATTTTATGAGAGATAGGCAATCTTTAGAATAAGATTTATTTGTTGGATAAAATTCGAACGAATACCAGATTGTGAAGATAAAGACATTATGGGCATTCTGACAAAGAATTAACAAAAATTCTAAATTCTTGTGAGAGACAATCAAAGGGTTCATTATTCCATCTGTAGAACCATTCGATATTTACATAAATAACTCCCACGTGAGTGAGACAAACATACGAATAAGGTAAAGTGGTCACGATTTAAGGATGCGCATGGCTGTTTCCCCATTTTCGTTTAGGACGAGTCTATCCTTCCTAGAATGCAGAAATAGGGGTGGAATAGAGTGGCATCTAAAGTTGGCATGATGTTAACGGTCGTTTCGTTAACGATAATGTACTTCCCTTAAACTGCCTCTTACACTTTACTCTTCCTCTAACTTCTACACATTTGGGCGCATCCTTATATCGCGACAACTGTATCATATGCTTCGGAAGTATTCGAGTTCTTTTTCGTTTTAATATCACAGACTAAAATAATACCATAATAAATATTAAAGAGAATTTGACATGTATAGAAATCAGATGCTTTTTCGGCCGGATAACCCAGGGGAATAACTGTAAATGTATATCATAATACATAATGATGCTTTGTTGATTGATCATAAACGAGCATACATGAAATATTCTCTATTAAAGAAATTTATTGTCATGAAACTATTAAATCACACTGTTATAGCGATTGATTTGGAATTCCTGTGTCGTTAATTTTTCTGTTTATTATTCCTTTTGAGTATGAAAAATGAAGTTGAGTGACGCATTTTGTATTCTACCGCAAAAATCTGTGATACATAAAACGGAAAATTTGCTCCATCTTTCGCATAGCAATAGTTTTAAAATCTTTAATCAAAATTGAAAATGCGCAACCGTTTTTCGTTATAAAAGCCTTATTGTAAAAAGAAGGTATTGTTATTATCATTCATATATATCCAATGGTACTTTGCCTGAGTAAGACAAATAAGATCTGAGGCTGTTGGAACGTTTAATTAGAGCTAGACACGCGATTCTACATTAATTCGTTACCAATAAAATTCTACATATATGTTAATATATAATTAATAGAATTACAATTAAGAAAATTGACGAAGATTTCGAAAGAGGGTATCGTAAAAATCTTTCGTTCATCATATATATTGTTGCTTTACCGACTTATTGACAAAATTTCTGTTCGTATATAACGTCGATAATTATAATTTTAAATCTGAAACTTAGAATAATCGAAAAGAAATCATTTTGTAGCATGACTTAATCGAATCGCTCACCTTTCTTTCAGCATAGCTTTAAGTGAAAGTAAAGAGTAGCGAAGCATTTTACACAATTATGTGAGAAAACTGCTGTAAACCTTAAGTAAAGCCGATGAAAATCAGCTTGAACGGTGGAGGCACGAGGGGGAATTCAAAACATTTTGATTACCGTAAATTTCATGACGTGAGACTGCGTTTAGGTAGCGGAATTCATTCACCTAATTAGGGAAGTTACGAGCGACAATGTCAATAACTTTTTTATGGAAGAATTCCCGTGGATGAACTCCTTAAACGGGTCTACAATATGATGCTGATTCTTTTGGAATTCATTGCAAAACTTTCTAATGAAAGGTTAAATAGAGCTTGGATGTCCAAACTGCATTCACCTATAACCACTTGCGAGAGGCATTCTTATGAGGCTACTTGCCTCTCACTGATTTATTAAAACATTTAGACAATATTTCAAAAGAAGGACCCTCAATATTGTTTACTTTTATTTTCACTTGGTCGAAGTAATACATGCGTATATAATTATAATAAATTTATTAGAAAAGTTTATTAGCTATTATTCGATTGTTAATTACTTTGAGTTATTGACTGGTTGCTTTATTTTCGGCATTTTATTTCTGGAACTAAACTATAGGTATAACTTGAATAAAATTAATAGAACTTGATTTATGAAAGACATGATTTTCCGAGGTATATGTTGCGAACTCATTGTTTAAATAAACCCGTCTTTCTTCCGGAATATTAAAGTTGGCATTTTGTGGACATTGTGCGAAAAGAACACACATTAGCTAGAATTTTGGTAAATTAAACCAGTATAATGATAATATTATCATGGGAATCGCTGAAACTATCCTGAACAATCTAGAAACAAAGTGAAAAGTGTGTATCTCTCTAATTAGAAGCGTCATATTATATTCTGAGTTGAAGCGATGAGACGACACAAAATGATCACATACGCTTATCGAATTCCTTTTCCGAATTTATCGTTTATTCGCACATCGCGATGCCCAATGCGTGGGCAGCAGTTGCCTACGCATAAAGAGAGCCTTTTGCTGTTCTTGCGGAATTCATACAGCAATCTCCATTGTGCGGAGGAGTAACTGATCATCCCACGTAATTACGAAACTGCGCAGCGCTCCTTTGTTTTTATTGCATTTGTGTTACGCACGCGAGAGCTACTCCGTGTTACAGCTATTTTTCTTTAATCCCACGTCACTGAATATAACTGATACAATGGCACACTACAAATGGCAATTAAGAAAATATTTCAAAGTGTGGAATCGCAGTTGCGGAGTGAATTACACTGATAAATCTCACAGTAAACCACTTTAATTCCAACTTATATGCTCATACTCGCAATGCATTACTCAAAAACCGTTAGGAATGCATAAATATCGTAATTTCCAACTCGCATTACGTTGTAATTAAAAGACAGCGTGAGCTAATGTGCTTCTTCCACATACTGGCCATCTATAAGACCTGTGCCTCTCTAACAAGTGTCTAGGGAAAGATATTGTTATTATTAAATAGAATTAGAGACTTCATCTTCGATCATAAGCTTCCATGATCGGCTTTCGAATAATTATAGTATTGGCATTTCACTCTTTAAGTGTCTTCGAATAAATTCCATTATATTACTTCCGGAGAGTTACACAGGAACAAAGGAAGAAAACAATACCAAGATATAGACCGCACGTCTCACCTGTTACATCTGCGAATTGGGGTGTAAAACTCAAAAGATTCCAATTTCTTCGAATTATTTCTGTGTAAAAAAACTTAAAGTTATCGCGCTGATAATCAAAATCAGAATCCGAGGACATCTTTATTACTTAAAATGGAGTACTTTGTTAAATGAACGCACGTACGTATGAGTAGGTGAACTGATTTGGTCATGATCGAATTCCATTATGTCATTTTAAGGAAACGATATAGACGCGAGCTAGTTCGATTGATAATGTATTTAGGACGTACTAAAATCATACAATGCGACATACTATTCTATAAAAGAGGACATATCAAATAGATAATATTGAAAAATGCGAAAATTGATTTTCTTACAACGAATTGAGCAATTCTCAATTGATAAATCTAAGATTTTAGATCGTAAAAAAAGAAGAATATATACGGAGAATAGCATCACAAACAGTTGTTTGTTTAAGCGAGTTTCTTCCTTGCATCTTGGGTAAAAATGATTAATATATGTAAACCTTTCACCCAAGTAGTTCTTTTCGTTTTTACTTTCATTATACTCCAGCGAGAGCAAAATAAAGTTCTATGAATTGACTACTGATGATGATTGGTGACAAGACTTGAATCATTTCAAGAAATGGAGTCTAACCTTGTTTCCAATCGTCCTATTTAATTTTAATTGCAACTTGTTGGTATATGCTTTCCGTTGCTTGGAGTCAGGGAGCCGCCGAATGGTTTTGCTTTCGTCACTAGATAACATAAGCAAACATTATTACGGCTGGAAGTAGGGCATAAAAACTATCAAGTAAATAAATAACGAACATGAATTCAGTATTCGTGATGGGATGGATTTTCTTATTAATTCCCACAGCTGTTCAATTGTATGTTTGAGTCGTCTAGTGACGAAGGCAAATATTCACCAAGAGCGGCAAAAGGGTAAATGAACTGGGAAAAATAGAAAGAGGCTGTTTTGGGGTCTGAATGAAGGGTGAAAGAAGCAAATGAAAATCAAATGAGGAAACAGGGTTGGAAAGAGAAGGGGCCTATGGTGTGAATGGGACATCAAATGAGAATGTTTGTGGAATTTGGAGTGAAAATGGAAGAGGGACCGTGATCATGTGTGGTTCCGCAAAAGACTGAGAGAACAGAATCGCCTCGTGGAAAAGAAGAACTCAAGGGAAAGTGAGAAATTCCAAGTTAAAAACGAAACTTTTTCCGGAAGGAGCTGATCGAACAAATCTACAGAAATAATCAATGCAGAGGGGAGTGAAGGGTCATTTTTAGGACTTAAACAGGCCTTTGAAATGTAGTTGCAGCTGAAGGTTTTCATTTAATGAAACGAAAACAACGAAACATCTTAATTCTCAAGCAAAATCAGAAGTTGTGTACGTGGAACCAGAACAATTTTTTTACCGCTAGTAATGTACGGATCCCGTGATAGCAACTGGCACTGTGATGCGCAGTGCGGTGGGGAAGTGGTTTTGTGAGGAGGTAATTGATACATGGGAAACAACAGAAATATCAACCTTAGCCCCTGGTGGGAGCAGCTGTTACAAATTAGACTCTTCCGAAAAGTCCACTGCGCCAGTGCCTTGAACTTTCGCGGGACCTATACGAGCAGTAACCTCACAGATTACATAAATGGAAATAATTTTTAAAGAACCCTACAAATATCAGCCTCCGAAACCGGATAAATGCGGAGGCAATCTGTAGCTATTCTCTCCTTGAATCGCATCTTAATTAATGACGAATCTCACTGATCCATTCGCTGTGAACATTTTTACTTCTAATCCTCGACTGAATTTTGTATAAGAGCCTCTTAAATTCAATCCCGATGAACATATGATAAATGGTATAATAAAATTAAGAAAAAAAGCCGTGGTTAAATATGTGACAAAGTTCTATGCTGAAAATTGTAGATTTTAGCATCCCGATTCCTCGCACTACGTGGAAAATAATTTCCTGAACGGGTAAAGATAACATTTTCGTCAACTTTCCGTTGGAAACTTCGTTTACAGATCTTAAAAAAGATATATTCTCTATTTTTCTATTTTATTGACGCGTGAAAAGTTAAATTTTATCTTACTGTTGATGAAGAAATGACCTATAGAAATACATGTTCGGTATTCCAGGATAGTAGTAACAAACTAAAAACAGTAAAACCAGCTATGACTATTCGCAAAAATCTAATTTCAAATCGACAAAGGAAAATTTCAATGCGATTATTATCACTGCCCATAAAAAACTGGCATTAAAAAAGAACCTAAATAAAAGAGTGAAATTTTTATCTAAAATCTTCATTCTCAAGCCAGTTGAAACAGTAGATGAATGAATAGAAATACAGAATAATAAAATCGTGTTATTCATTCTTACCTATTCAACACTGAACACCAAATTTTTGGACTAGAGGAACGAATGAAACATGGCTGGAATAATTAATCACGTCAAATAGCTTTAAAGTATTCATTTCTTTATTTACGAAAAATTTGGATAAGTTTCGTGGTGAGTGGTATGCGAAGAATGAGTGTTGAAAAACGCTTTTGGGAAAATTAGGATATATAAACAGCAAAGTAATTGAGAAATCCGAATGGTTCATATCTGTCGTACAAGCCGAGTTAACTTAGAATGTTTCCTTCCAGAATGTTTCAAATTCACGGGTCGAAAATGTGTCGTCTGCAAGACAATGAGTAGGAAAAGAGAGTACTTGAAACATTAACCCTTGTGAAGTAATGAAAAACACAAAAACATGTATCCAAGCCAACTGATGTATTGATATTTTTATGTGTAACTCTACTGTGTATTTCCGAAAGAAAATATTTTGAAAAAAATGAAGAATGCTGAAAAACTGAGAAGTGGTGTAATCTTTATTCTTAATGTTCTAAACCCTTTAATACGCTCATCCCACACGAATGATATTCGATTTATTTATGTTATCCTAATTTATGTGAACCTCTAATGGACTTTTATACATTTTATGGGCTTAGCGCAAGAGCAACCGCAACTATAATAAACTGTTTATCTAAAATATGTTGTTTCCATAATTCAGGCAATTTTGCAAAATATCTGCATAGTTGAAGGGATACTCTGAGTGTCTTTTTCATACAATGAGACACTAAAATGAATATTTTTAAATAAAAAGAGGAAGTCGACAAAAAATTTTCCCACACAAGACTTTTGCAGTGCAACTGTTATGAAGATTTCAGCGCTAAACGATCAGGTTTTATCGGTACCTTTTATATTCGAAAGTGTGATGATGCTACTTTACTTTTTTTACTAGAGAAACTAGAGGTAAATTTCATTGGATTTCATATTCAACTTCCTCGAGCACTAGTCAAGAATACTTTTTCAATAGGAACCTCAATCTTACAATTCTCAGTTAATCTTTGCTGAAATACGGTTTTACTATAAACCTCAACAGATTCCATCTGATTAATGTAGGGCAGACACATTTATTACAATTTCAACCATCATGGAGGAAATGTTCCGACAGCAGGAACAAATGTTTAATTTCTTAAGTACCAGCTTTTTCTTGTCTTTCGTCAGAAGATAACTACGTTGATTCAGCAGTTCATTGTGAATAGACCCGCCTAGCAGAAGTATCCGAGATCGATTCCCAGCAATCCAATACTTTTTGTGTTCTCCTTATCATTGGATAAGTAATATATTCATAGAGTATTAACGATAAAATGAATACGGGTATTGCTTTATTTCCTGTATTCAACTGTCTATCTGACTTTACTGTCTACTACTTGGGCGCTTTTGAAGTTCACTGAGATGGCTCATTTACCGCTAATTCAAAATTTCAGTCCGCAACTCTCTTACAAGTTTGCGGTTTGCAAGCTTAAAGAGAAAACATTAAATTCAAAGGGATTTGAGAGTCTGTGGAGAATGTAATCATAAATATGGTGTGGTAATTATGAATTGGAATATTTATAATACTAATGTAATGCAAATTTTTATTATCAAAAGATATAAGGTAATAGTTTCCAATAAAGGATTTTAACAGTGAAATTTCATTTGATTGGAAGATATCATTTTTGGTCTCCCATCAACAAGATATCTACAAAGTCATCCCTTTTTAAACATAAATTAAACAGCATTGGAACGTATCAATAAAGACTCGGGCAGACAATTCACATGATGAAAAGTAAGAATAAAACTGTGTACATAATTCTTAGAGAAATATCTCTGCATAGTAAAAAAAATAAACTCACAACATTGGAAATCATTTTAACTAGCTCCTACACAGCCTTTTCATGATGAAACATTTACAATTTTGTGATTAGATGTATATCTAAATAAAGAAAATAATGCGCGTGATTAAATTTCTTCTGTAAGATATAATCTATAGCTTCGGCCGAGATGTGGTGGAAATACATAACTGAATACAGATTTTTACTTTTCCACAAAATTTAAGAACTCTAAGTTCTTAAATTTCTTCTGTAAGTTTATAAAGAAAGATACTTTGGAAATTACGCTGATGTAAAGTATTACGTAATTATGCTAAATATCTTACTCTACTTCGAATTGGTTTAAGAAGGAATCAGAAAAGGCTAACCTTTAAACCGATCGATATGAAAATAGCCTTTAAATCATGTACTACAATTAAGATAAATGGCTAATGAAAACAATTCCGTCGCCTAGATAAAAATACCGGAGAAGGAGTGAGATCAATTTCGTAAAGTTGAAATGAAGAATGTCTTACGTACTTGAAGGTTTAAATTATTTCGACGCTTACACGGATGATCGACTGAGAATCACCAAAATCGGATTCGATCGGTTCCGATCACAATAGCAAAATCTGCACTTTGAGAAAAACTCTTCATTCTCTATTCCGTCTTTCCAGTGCTTCCCAAACTTTTGTCTTCCACAATGCGGTTTGTAAAGTATGTTAATATAGATAAGGACCACATTTTCATCTCATTTTATCAATGATCAAATCAATGCCTCAATTACTACCAGCTGTGGTGTCCGAGTGGTTAAGGAGTTGGACTTGAAATCCAATGGGCTATGCCCGCGCAGGTTCGAATCCTGTCCGCAGCGAAAATTTTTCCTTCCTTTTGATTGCTTGTTTTACAGAACGACCGGTCAGAATTGCATATTAACTAATAGCATATATAAACTCCTACGAAGATTCCGATGAGTGTGAAGTTGTAGCCGAAACAAGTCGTTGAATAAAGTACGCTGATTCTAAGTCACTTCTTCATTACTAACCATTTTCTTAGACTTCATTGCGCATCTAAACCATTAACTGGTGAAGGAATCTCCCTAAATCATCCGAGGAGGAAGACTTCTCATATCAAGAAATTTAGTAATATCACACTAGCTCTCGTAGATGGAGAAATATAAATCCTTACACATAGTATAGTGCCCCTTTTTAAGGAGGATGATCGACGACTACGATTTTTGGTTCTTGCCCTTAGTGTAGGGAGATGATGAGAAATAAATATTTAACAATTAATATAAATTAAAAGAATAAATATTGTCAAGACCATTGATATAAGTACTGGAGGCGATGGAAGACGAGAGGTTCTGTTCTAGGTAACAGAAAGTACTTTTTTTCTTCCGAATCGGTTGTTTCTTCCGATTTCTTCTCGGAGACCCTCATGTCGCCCTTTCTACGCCTTAGATGAAGCTTTCCATAACGTTCCTAACGAACTCTCACTCTCTTTCTCTGCACCGATGGGGCCTTTATATACCTGGTTTTGACATTAAGAGAAAAGTTCATAACAGGTATTAGTGATAACGAAAACAAATATGAGGGGGAGAAAATTAGAAAGTGACCAAATTTAGACAATTTTTCGAGAGTAATAGGTCGACAAACAACGGACCGAATGTGTCTATTTTTCTCTTCTCTATCTAGAAAAACGTATTAAGTTGTTGCGCTAACAGCAACGTACAGATATCACGTGAATTCATTGCTTTCCGCATTACGGGAAGAATAGACATAACAAATCAATTCAATGCTCCACTTTAAAGGTTTTGTGAACGATCATGATGATAATCATCAATACAAGGTCGCTTATATAACTATTTAAAAACTGTTTGTCAGAGTCAAAAAGAATAGGATTTATCAAATAACGCAGTTGATATCTTTATCATTATAAGGAAGAATAAAAGTGATGTGGTTTTCTTCGGTGAGAAAACTTATACGACAAAAAAAGACGATTTCTGAAGCAATTCAGTATCTTTGATAAGGAACACTAGCCTACTAGAACTAATACTAGTAATAATAGATTACTAGCCATTTGCTGATCCATTGGGAAGGGGGCGAAGGGGGGCATTCGTCGCCGCTTGTTGACTTTGTAGAACTAGCGATTTGCCTAGGATAAGGCAAAGAGCTTGAATTAAAATCAGAGTGTGATATCTTTCCACGATCGCTCTACTACATTTTCGCAATAAAATGGAATTTTAAAAATTATATAAATAGAAGATGGGCTCTTAAGAAAATTGTCTTAAAACGCCCATCTTGGGATATTTCTTGATTCACTTCTGGCATATATTTTGATTTGAATTATTTAAGATTTTAATTATTTGAATTATTTAAGATGTTAAGTCACAAAAGAAAAAGCTTTCGCAAAGGGAGCGCTGAATCTAATGAAGTTGATGTTAATGAGGGCCATTATATGAAAATATTCAAGTTTATGTAGCGTCTCTTATAACGTCTTTTATAGTGCAAGTTATAATACGCAAATATAAATACAATCATCCGTAGGATTTTTCAGCAAAACTTAGATCGGATCGTTTCAAAATTTTTCCAATTAAATTTATCAAAAGGGTGGAGTAACGACTTTTAAAATGACATTCACTAAAATCTCTACTTCTGCTAAAACCTCTTTCTATCGTAAAACCAATTGCGACCGTATAATTCAAATCTCACATTACAAAAATACGCTGAAATTCCTCCATTCAAACGAGACTTTTTTTCCTTTCCCCCAGCAAGTTTTTCAAAAAGCAAAACGTCGACTGCTTTCCCCAAACGTTCCCATCGAAAAATAATCTCGGCGGGAGATGAATGGGCAGAAAATATCAACTTTTAAACAAAGAGATTCGATTTCCGATAGGGGGCTCGGGAAAAAACCGAATGCGCAAGCAGGAAAATGTTTCCAGATAAAACATTATCTTCGAAGGGTCTACCCAAGTCTCCTTCTGCAAATCCGCAGACGGCGTTTCGTTTGTCATCCGAGCGTAATCGTCCTGAGAACTTGTTGGCACGACGTCAGAGGCGCAAGATGAGACCGCTGTCAGCGCTGCTAGCGCTCGCTCTTGTTTGCGTTGCATTCGCTCAGAAAGATCCTCATACGCTGCCCGGAAGATCAGCGATTGTCCACCTTTTTGAATGGAAGTTCGACGATATAGCTGAAGAGTGTGAAAGATTTCTAGGACCTTTTGGATTCGCCGGAGTACAGGTAAACAAATCCATCATCGGATTAAATAGAGAGGGAATATAAAAAAAACCAAAGTGCATTCTGTAATGCATCCTATGAAGGAAACTCTTATCTTCGAAATAATTTTAACATCTATCTATCTATCAGCTACATATATCTATAATAGTAACGCAGATCTTGAAAACGTCAGACCGAATTCAAAATGAGGATCATTGAAAATGTATGAAGTAGTATTTTGAAGAGATCGAAATGCTGAAAAACTGTGTTACTGTGGTTGAAAGAAGAAGAATTGAAAGGGCATGTAATTCTTAAAGTAATACATTAGCTGAACAAAGAAAGTAACTAGGAAAGCAGCATTTTTGTGAAGGAAAGTCTGAATGTCGAAATGATATTTCTATGTATTGGATCATCCGGAGAGTTCTGCGATTTTTTTCAGTTCGTATGAGAAATACGCTCCAAATCGAAATATGCTGTAAGGACCTTTTTGAGGGAGTTTCTATGCCAATTCCAGTTACCCCGACATTGGCAGCATTGGTGATTAATCAAAACTTTCCGAATAACACAATCAACTGAGACGTAGATAAACGTTAATTGTAAAATATAGTCGGTAGTAAAGGAAGGTATTGCTGTTATGATTATCAAATCGATTTCCCAGGTGAATATTATTTAGCACTATATTGTCTTACTTTTGAGTCAATTAAAAAGAATATGAAGTACCGCAAGATTCTTCCTAATAAGGAAACAAGCTTAAGAAAAAATACCAATTAAGGGAATGCTACATCTTAAAAAGAAATTAAAATCATGAAATGCGTGGATTACCTAGTAGTCTTATCTTTGGATGCTAAAAATATGGATTTGAACAATATATATCGACAAAAATTTGGTAAAAATATTACAGAGCAAAACAAGATAACTATCACAGGAAATGAAAGAATAATATAGTTCAAGGATAGATGGGAATGATACAATTTTTCATATATACAATATAATAGATAAGATAATGGATGGAAGACTATAATACGAAGAGACATAGTGAATAAGCTTAGATTAAATATTGATGTAGAGGCTGACAAGAAGGCTCCAAACCGGATAATGCTAGGTCTCTTTGCAGGAGGCATTCCCTAAAATGCATCTCAAAAGTGCCCCTAGACTTACGTATATTTAAATAATATTTCCGCTGGTGTTGACATTGACCTACTTTGCAAGATATTCATGAACAAAATCGGTTTGTGATACATGTTCATAAAGATTTATACTACGTGGCAGAATATGCTGACTAACCGAGACTACTTCGTGGACGAGTCTGCAGCAATCAGCGACGTGGTTCGCACAGCATGCGTGGACTATTTTTGTAGGCTTTGGCCTTGGAAAGACTCCCATACAATCAATTCTAAAGGAGAAGTACTCAGCTTCCGAGATGACGCGCTTATTTCGAAATGATATGAAAATCAAAGGAAGAGTTACGTGAAGGAATGACGATGAACTCAATAAATTTTCCGAATGTTTTTTGACGACGTCAATAAGAAAAGAAAATGATACTCATCAACCTCCTACAATGTTCATAATCAACATGACAAGAAGATGACGAAAAGATAAGAGAACAAGAAAATAATCACCCCTGATAATTTTAACAGCTGTGTCGCTAATAATAACAACCTCATGTGTCGATATCATATCTTTTATATCTTTCGGCACAAAAACATTGAATTTGAGGAAGAAAGTTTGAGCGGAAATCTGTACGCTTTTGAAGGCCTGAATTCTTATAAATCATCAGTCCCTAGTTCTTTCGCAAGCTTAATAGAATAAGCAAACTTGTCGCCTGTTGCTAAAACATCTTGAGTCGTTCATAATCAATTCAAGGATACAGGAAGAGCTTTTAGATGGAATTTTGTAAGAATTAGCAAACGGGAGAATTTCAGTATTGGACTTTCAGTGATTTATGACCAGTAAGGAAATAATATTCCAAACAATGACTGTCAGATAAATTACTATTTTGATTTCGTTGGTGAAATCTTCGTCGTTTAAGTCGAAAAATATTTGGTATTTCATAAAGCGTCGTGAAACTCTTTTATTTTAGCTTAAGAACTGATTTTAAGAAACCTAGATGAATGATCTGTAATCAAAAATAAATTAATATGAATGATCAAAATACCAATTATTTTATATTCAATTTTTGAAAAGGCATATTTTTGTCCGAAATCCCGCAAATATTGAAAAAATATAAAATGATGAAAAGACAATGTAAAGAAAATTTTTCAAAATTGAGATTCACAAGGCTAAAGACTTGAGGAAGAAGACTAAGGAAAATTGACAAGGAGAAAATGTAATGGTAAACGGAATCCGGGTCTCCCTATTGCTAGTCGGTTCCTCTAACCATTGCACTATTTTGTCGAAATATTCGAATATCCTGATCCGGAGATATTATAGGTATTTTAAATGTATCATATGAATTAAATCTCTGTCTAAAGGTGTCTCCAGTTAGCGAAAATGTCATCGTGGAGAACAGACCATGGTTCGAAAGGTACCAACCAATCTCATACAAGATTGCAACGCGCTCTGGGGACGAAGCTGCCTTCTCAAGAATGACACAACGCTGCAATAGCGCAGGAGTGAGGTAATGAAGCTTTACCAGTAATAACAAAAAATGAAATATTATCTGTTATATGACATAGGGAAAATTTACTCTGGCTGGAAAAATGTGGTTGAAAAATGTTTTGGAAAACATGACGGACTCAAAACACACTAAGTGTTTTGTTTAATGATAATTTTACAGACAGGATTTCAACTTTGTAGTTTAACGAACTATTTTACGGAGAAAACCCAAATAGCAAAGCAGTAATAAGAGCTTAACAGCATGAAATTGTAATATATGACGGATTTAACGCAATTTATTTACAAATCTCAGGACGCTAACCATAAAAGACATTTCCTTCTTTTTTAAGTTATCATTTCATTAATTAGTTTTGTTAGTGATCCCATAATACGATGAATTCAGAGTTTAAGTAGCATTGGCAGCACAAAAGACGATAATTCACCAGTAATGCTGCTGACTTCTTCAGTCGGGCTGAGAAATTCATCACATCATGGAATCTTCACGCAGCGAATGCCTTCTTGGCAGATTTATTGTTATTGATATTTTCCAAAATGAAATGTTGTTTCGTTGCATAAAATCTTACAAAAAAATATAACTCTTTGACCGTAAGCAGAACATCAAAGCGTATTATTTTTTGTTCCGGTTTACGCTCCGCTCCAATGAAAAAGCCATATTTCTGCTCAATTCCAGTTTCACTCCATCTGCTTCGTAGAATCTGTTAGAACCTTATTTTCCGATCGAAGTATCATATTTTTTCGAAAGTTGTTGTGCAGCGTTAACTCAATTACCTAAGATTCCGACCTCTTCTAAAATAGTTTGTAAAAAAACATACTGTGGATAGATAAGTTGTTTATCTGTAAGCGATATAAATAGGATGACAAATTTTCTCTGGTAATGAGGACTTGCATTTACAAAAGCACTTGAATGATAAGATCCTCTCCTTTAATCGTAAGATGATAAATGGCCAAGATGGACTGTCTTAGGGAGAAATTAATCACTCGGAGAGGAACTGAGCATGCTTTTATAAGCTTCGTTTTGGGAACGTGATTTATCATGAAGGAACAGATTCATCTTACAGATCTTAGCCCTGATGCCCTTTTATCATTGATATTATCAGTATTTTATGCGGACGAATTCGGAATATTTTTTTTTTAATGACTAAGATTCAGCAGCACAGTCCATCCCCGAAAACCCTAGACTAACGAATAGAATACTTAATAATTTCCAAACGATTATCGTAGCTTAAAATAACCGATAAACTTAATATTAAACTGCTCGGTTGAGGTATCATGAGGTCTTATAATATGCCAACTCTTTCATTCCCACAATAATGATAAACGATTTCCAATAAGATCATGAACAAGATGTATACACAACTCAGGGGAAAAATCTTGTATATTTTTTCCATATAATATTTATGAGACTTCATCATATAATCACAAGTTACCCTCGTCCTCTATAATTATAATGAGAACCTAATATAATGGCTATTAGCTTCAAGAACATTATAAGTATGATCAACTCAAGCTATCTCTATGGGCAATTTGACCATGGTAACTCATACAACATTTTGCCGCATTGATAATGCCCCTATAATAGTACTTTGAATAGAAACAACTTCAAGTATCTCTTGTAATTATGAAGAAAGAAAGTTAAATTTTATCGATCTCATCATGCCTTAATAAATGCTATATTAAAATATTTATACAACTTTTTCTTTTCAGAAGTGTGTATAAAAGATTTTGTTGACGCTGTAGTTAATTAACGTAACAAGTATTTTTAATTTTCGCTGCAGAATATACGTCGATGCCGTTTTTAATCACATGACTGGTGATCACCAGAATGCTGTTGGAACAGGAGGAAGCAAAGCAAATACCTTCAACAAAGAATATCCTGCTGTCCCTTATGGAAACAATGATTTCAACCCAACGTGCGCCGTGAACAACTATCATGACGCTAATAACGTGAGTCTCAGAATTTTCCTTCTTATAAACTATGTAGTTGCTTAAGATAAAATAGGTGAAACTTATGTAGTAGTCTGAGATTTATAAATGGAAATATACGAAAGGTCTACTCTCCCAAAGTTCATATCTTCTCATATTCTTTGGGTTAGAATTGAAGTATTACAACTTTTCGCACAAGAAAGAACCGCAATCTTCTCCATAAAAAGGCTATCCTGAATTCAAATTTTTAAAATTAATAGCTCTCTGATCCAGTTGTAAATTCACAAGTAATTGATCATTTTTCATTGAGTGAGATTCCCGATAATTACTATAGAGAACGTAATTCTAGTAACTACAGTTTCCTCTTTCATATTTTAACGTGAAATGCAGTAGTTGATTCAACTCTTGTGATATCAAACAACCTTTTTCTAATTCAGATAATTTACAAGAAAAACATTTCAATCAATACTTTCCCTTTTTCTTCATTCAGAAAACGAAAACTTCTTTTCAGATTCGAAACTGTGAACTTGTTGGTCTGCACGATTTAAAACTGAGTTCGGACTACGTGAGAGGGAAGATTGCCGATTTCCTGAATCATTTGATTCATCTCGGAGTGGCTGGATTTAGGTTGAGTACAGATTCACAATTGTACGATTAAATAATGAAATATTCGCCAATTTCTTTTATTCATATCGACGATTTTCAATCAACTCCTGATTTCAGGAGTAAAATTAATTAAGTATGATGACCTCTTTTAATTATGTACATCCTTTAAATACTGATTATTAAATTTGTTGTTGCTGAAATTAAGAGAGATAGAATAGTGTAAGTTGTTGGACTAGTAAATTAATGAACATTTTATATTATGGATAAGTGTTTTTAAGAGAATGATCATTATCAAAGGTGTATTAGCTAAATGATTTTATAAGATATGAATTTTATTAGTGTAGACGTTCTATGAACTAAGGGGGGTTTTCCGTCCATTTTAGGAAAATGACACGAACATCAGTGTACCCCTTATTAGAAGTAACTGTTTTCCAAGAAATTTTGACTATGTCCATAACGTAAAAATATTCTAAAT
Organism: Pachydiplax longipennis; assembly: GCA_036926295.1. Lineage (NCBI taxonomy): Eukaryota > Metazoa > Arthropoda > Insecta > Odonata > Libellulidae > Pachydiplax > Pachydiplax longipennis. Next base: position 68,339,608 of record JAVFKF010000004.1, on the reverse strand, counting down.
TGTAATCCATTTTCACCAGGTCCTACACCTACTTGCAGTGCTATGTTTTTATAATATAATAATATTTTATCATTTTATGAGTGATTATTTTGGCTGATTTCTTATTTATTTCTAAATATACGTAAGGGGCACGGTAAATGAGATAAACTGATCCTTATAAATGATATAAAGACAACTCAATGATTTTTGTCTACGATTGAAAAATAAAGAATACAAGCGGCAAATTATAATTCGCTTTGATGCAAATCTATTCTATAATTTGCGGGAGGAATGACAATATTTTACTCAAAAACTTTATGCGAAAGACTTCCCGAGACATGACTTCTTGCCAAGCAGAACTAAGAGGAAATATGAAAGTTATGCTTCTCATTCGCTACGATATGATGAAAGAATCTTGGCGTGATTCACTGTAAGAGTGCTGTAAACAAGTTCCCTCCTGCCTTCTGGAAATAGCTCCCCATAATATATAAGGTATCAATTTCTGGAAGGAAACACATGCAAGAGAGAAATTATCCGTATTCGAAGATGATGATTCGAATTATTATTCATGTCAGTCTGAATTTCATAGTGATGACAATGAAGTGATACTTAGTTGATAAAATAATAACTGAAATATTGAAAAAAAATCAAGAATCATGACTAAGGATATATTCCAAACGTACTAGGTCAGGAAAATCCGATATTCTCCTCTGCTTTAATTTTTTTCGGTGGAGTTACGTTTCTAAAGTATTGTAATTTTAATTGCAGTCCGTATTAGAAATACAGTACAACAATGATAACTCTCTTGAAAGGGAATATTGATAGGATATAGCACCGATTTATGCAATACGCGAAACTTTTATTCTTGAGCCTAACCTTTCATTCAGAATTAAAAATTAGTATAATCACCTTAACATACCCTGTTTCTACATAAGGTTGTTAGTATTTGAAAATGTAGCCGAATAAGTATCTGATTCCTTGTCGGATGAACCGGTTTTTTCGAAAAACAAAACACTTTACGAAAACTGAAAACTGAAAAGTACTTTACGAGGGTATTTATATTATTTCATATTATTACATTCATTTACTCGCTGTATCCCTGTAAGTAATTTTCAAATTTTTATAGACGTATATCCGTTGTCGAAATTGCCCCGGTCAACGGCAGTTAAGCAGCGAATTACCTCAATTATCTCTTGCACGTACTAAAAGTATCTATTTAGTTGTTATATTAATTTCAAGTAAGCTACATTAAATAAAGAGACAAGTGTAGAAAGGTATCTGGTAGAGTGCCAGTAAGGTAACTTAACGAATTCTTTGACAGTTTCATTTCTGGAGCATTTTTAAATATACTTAAGGCAACTGACCCGAAATTTGACAGTACCACTTTTCATTCTTTTTAGGTTGGACGCTGCGAAGCACATGTGGCCTGGAGACATACAAATCATCACCTCAAAACTGAATGACCTCAACATCACCTACGGATTCCGCTCAGGCGCTCGTCCATTTATTTATCAAGAGGTTATCGATTTAGGTAACAGTCTTGCTTGCCAATGTATGTACAAATACATTGGTATTGGGAAAATCCCTTGAAAAGTCCCCTTTTTCAGGATAAATAAGGGAAATAACAAAATATTAATTGGGTACTCTTGTTTTTTTTTAAAAAACGGAGAACCACAATTTCTGCGTATATAAGTAATAATGATCTGACAACGAATTAAAATTACTCCTTGCATTATCATGTATAATTTATCATTGCTATTATTCTGAATTTACTACAGATAAGGTTTTGCAGGTATAGATTAGTTCTACAATACTTTAAAGAGTAAAGTTTTATAAATTTCATGAACTTTCTGAATGAGCTTTTCCAGGTATAGAATTCAATCTATCAGAAGCGCTCTGACTTCTTAGGGTATATGGACAAAATATTCACAAAATGAACTTAATTCCGCTGGAAACTCGAGCGAAGAGGCCGGGAGGAAATGTAACAGTTTATTTACAAGTAAATCAACCACTGAAAAATATTTATCACATACGGAACACTCGCTCCCATCACTCAAAGAAATGAACGCTGGATAAGAAAATTTCATTCAGTCGACCACATACAGAATCTATATTAGCCATAACATGATATTTGAAGCTCTTCAATTCCAATAATAAAGATACTTCACGTATGCCTAAAGTGCTATTAAGTTGTTTTCACAAACGTCTTATCACATTTATCATCAGAATCAAAATCTGTTCCGTTTTACTTGCATCCACCGTCGTAGATAGAAAGATATCCATATCATTCTTCAACGTGTCAATGTGATTTTTAATCTGAAATTTTTCATCTTCAGAACCTGAATATGTCAACATATTAACGACACATTTCGAATTAAAACTATTCTGTGGGCGCGAAAAACCATACGAAGTGCTTTTCTTTAGAGAATGATTGTGGTGAAATTCCCTGTCACGATTGATTATATTAACTTTATGACAGATGGACAGCTTGAAATACGAAGTTCCTGCCGGCGTGGTTATTTCCTAATTCTCTTATAAATGGATTTGGCATCTAATTTTGAGCATAAGCGAAATGTGTATGATCCATTCTTTGATGAAAGATTGAATCAAAAGAAATTAAAATAAAACTTTAGATATTTTGATAAAAGATCTGTTAACGGTGAAACCCAACTTACAGTCTTTTAACCAAAAATTTTAAGTTTATCAAGGTACTTCAGTCTCCCACCCGCTTCATTTTGTATTCCTTAAATTCACTAGAATTAGTTGACACACTTTCCTCGCGGGCGAAATAAGTATGTCAACATATCTTTAAAATATCGACGACTAAGAATCCATTGCATGACGTACTAAATTATCTAGCACTATAGAGAACGTAAGGAGATGATGCATGTCATGCTGTTTGAGACAACAAGGATCCATTCAAATCTGCGAAGGAAAAAATTGAACGATACTTGATTTAGAATTCAATGGAAACATGGTATCGATTGCAGATTGCGAATATTCATGAAGATATTTAATGTTTTCGCAGGTGGAGAAGCTGTGTCAGCAAAAGAGTACGTGAACATTGGATTGGTCACCGAGTTTAAATACAGTGCGAGCATCGGTTCTGCTTTCAGAGGTGACAACCCTATCAAATACCTGAGAAATTTCGGTAAGTGATTAATCAATTGTCAATTTGACTTGCAATAGCGAAGTTGGAAAATAATATACTACGAAATAGTACAGCGCAGTTTGCTTTGAAAAAGTATACTTATCGAACTTTACCACATACCCCCAAAGTTGATATTTTACCAATGTTACAAATAGAATTTAATTAATTTTTTTTCGTGCGACTACTCGAGACACAAAGCAATAATCATAAATAGAAAGAGACATTCATTGCCTGCGAAGTGTAATAATATTGCTTTCGGCTTCTTCTCAATTTAAACTTGAAAGACGGTATGCTTGAAATCTAAGACTGATATTACTAAATGATTCTCGCTTGTACTTGTAAAAAGGAGTGATAGGGCAATATATAAAAGGCATAACTAGATAAAACTTTCATATTTGATAAAATTGATTGCTTATAAGAGAAGGTTTTCTTTCGAGGTAAGTATGAATCTCGTTGCAGATGACTATGTTTGCTTTCTCTTCAAGTAACTGAAGGCGGATTTTTTAGAAAAAAAATTAATTCTTAGAAGATCTAATATATTTCTGACTCTATGTGAACTAAACAAACAGCTTCCTGTCACCAGGAAGATCAAAAGTTAATACTAAAGACGACCAAGATACTTTACAAAGACAGACTAAACGCTGTTTCGTAAGGATAACAGTTTCTGAACAATTTTGGACTAAAAGTTCGTTTTATCACTCACCAAGAATTCATAAAAGATGACTCTATAGGAGAATAGAGCGGAGAGGTGCAGATCTGTTTATTTTCACAAGTTGAGGTGCAAGAGAAGATTATGTTACACTAACATCAACTGTAGTGAATAGAGAACTGTATAAAGACCGTCAATATGCGTACGTAGAAGTAGAGAAAATTTTCAGTAAAGTCGATTGAAAACGAACTCTACGGATCCTAAAAGAAATTGGAGAGAATGTCAATTTATAATTTATAATTTTCAATGAATAATAACAAGGAAAAGAATCGGCGAAAATTTGCATACGGAAAACTAAGCAATAACTTTATTTCCAGCGGATGAAATTTGATTTAATTTCGCAGGTGAGGGTTGGGGTTTCTTAAATAACGGAGACAGTTTTGTTTTCGTGGATAACCATGACAACCAGAGAGGTAGCGGAGCTGGCGGAGCATCGATCTTGACCTACAAACAAGCGAAACTATACAAAGTAAGTGGATAAAAACAGAGTTTGCGATGAAGTAACACGCATTGTTTCAAATGAAATACATTAATCCATACTTGGAAGTTGGCCCATGTTACGTCAATATTGACATCATCGCTAAATTTGGCGATGGAAGATTGTCATTCAATAAAATTTTAAGAAATATCGTAAGATGTGATGAGCTAAAAAGTAGATATTCACGGCTATTTTGGACTCGACTTGTTAATATGACATTGAAGAAAAAATGGAATTTAAAACAGAGCCTTTTATTTCCATGGTATACAATATTTAAGATGATCTTGCTTTCGATAAGGAGGAATAGCGTCATGTCCTGATAATTGAAGGACCTTGCAGTTTTCAGTATTAGTTTCTCACGAAGGAAAATCTATAGGAGAAAACTTTGGGAAAATGTCAAATTATTTGATTTAAAGTTAGTATGTCCATGAAATTCCAATGAGGCTTTTACCGACTTCTTACATTTTATATTATCTTTTCATTGGATTTCGTTTATTTTATAAAAATTATCAACAATTATTAAATCGATAACCTAAATGACACATGTATCAGTCAGTAAACACATTCAAAATATAACCTTAACCTTTAGGACGAATATTTAACCAGAGATCCATATTTAAAAGAGCAATCACAACGGTGGTACGTAGAATGAATACAGGCTGAGTATCCCTAATTCTAAATGCTTGGGAGCGAGTTTGTTTTGGAATTTGAAAATTTCCGAATTTTGAAGTAAATCACACGGTGCAATGCGTGAATAAAAATGCAACAAACAAAGAATGCAAACGTAAACTTATTTATCAACTGAGGTTGATGGATCAATCATTGAATCCTCTTAGAAGAGGTTTTCCGTGTTTTCTAAAAGTCTTTCTATTGTCTAATATATTGGTAATGGTGTTGCTGCTTATATTTTCTATAAATATAAAAAAACAGTACTGAAAAGTTAGTTGATACTACTTTGCGGATTTAGAAATACGTCGGAGTTGGGATTGATTGCGTCATTAATAAAAATATTTAGACCTTTTTAAAAAAGAAAATTTCTTTACTTCGTCGCGGAAGAAATTCAATGAGCAATGAAGCGGAGGAGACTCAAAATGTTCGAAAGGAAGTTTCCAGAAAGGAAACTTGCAAAATACCAAAATGTCGATTCTTGACTCTGAGTTTTAGAGAGAAATTTTGTAATTAATGGCAAACTTGTTGATCTGTTTAGATGGCGGTGGGCTTTATGCTTGCATGGCCTTATGGCTTCCCCAGGGTGATGTCGAGTTTCTTCTTCGACGACAAAGACCAAGGTCCACCCACTGACGGAAATGGAAACACATTGAACGTCGTCATTAACCCTGACATGACTTGCGGAAACGGATGGGTATGTGAACATAGATGGCGTCAAATATACAACATGGTTGCATTCCGCAACGCTGTCGAAGGTGAGTCACTCTTATTAATCACTTCTCCTTGTCACTGATGACAAAAAACAACCATTCTAAGAAGGTAAAGAATACAAACAAATAAAATATTACGGAGGTATGAACATTTGCAGGATAGGGTTTCAATATAAAGAAGTAATCGACCTCATTGTAATTATGTCGAATAGAATTGCATTACTTTACGGTTTCATAAATTTTAGGGTTTTTTTATTTATTATTTGAGGTACTCCTTCCTATCTTTAGGAATAATTCAACTACCATCCTTTGACAATTAATATATATAGTATAAAAACCGATTTTTCGAGCCTGAATTTCGACAAAATATTTACCCGGGACGATTTTCCTTCTTATATGACTCTCAAACTTTGTAAATATAATTTTCAGCGTTTACATTACATACTATTTGTAGTATTCATAGGATGGGTGAAATTCGACAATTACTCACTTGACGCAAAATACAAAAAAACAGAAACGTCTTAAACATAAAATGGGATATTTTTCGCACAAAATAATTTAAAAAGAGGTATTTTAAAATTTTTATTCGGTAAACGGGGCAACATTCCTCGAAATGGGGTACCTCTGACTACCCTTATTGTAATTGTGGATGCATTTGTCTTACATTACAACTTGCTTTCGTGATCTTGTGCGAACTGAAATTCCTTTGCCTTCATTATGGAATGGACTTTTTCCGAGGGAAACCCTCTACTACTTCTAATTTAATCTGCTGGTTCTGTTAACACTATACCCTCAGGAACATCTGTCAATGACTGGTGGGACAATGGTAACAAGCAGATTGCCTTCTGTCGCGGTGGTAAAGGATTTGTAGCATTCAATGACGAATACGGCATCGATATGAAGCAGACATTGCAGGTAAGACCAAAAGAATTTTATTACAGAAGAAAAAGACGTAACAGCTTTCGTTTTCCTAATTATAAATAAAATAAATATTCGTTCTAACTGCGTTCTTATTTACTGCAATGATTATTTATGGAATTATATTATGAATAGTAGTGAACACTAAGTAAAACGCCTCGATAATTTTTTTTATTTCTCCTGTTTTTTCTGACTTCTTGAGAACACAAGAATAAGTGAATTAAATTGGATTTGTGTTCCATTCATTAAATTACTGCGTAGGGATGTTATTTAATTAGGCCGTCCGAGATCGAAATTGGGACCTTCAATATCGAGAGAGGCTAAAAACATTCACTACATTATATTAACCTAAATTACATCAAAGATTTATTTTAGTGCCTAAACGTACAGTGCCTTTGTGTACCGATGTAAGCAGCACATGGTGAAGAATATTTAATTTTTTGCCTCCATATAATAAAACCTATATCTTTCCTCCTTATTGTTTTGTGCTTATTTCAGAAAATAAGAGTTTTTGCTAAAATGGTTGTAAATGGCTACCTTAATTTTAGCTGAATTGAAATCTGGAAAATGTGGAATACATAATGTCAAATTGTTTTCTTTCGCTTTGCTATAGATGAATAATGAAGATAATGAATTATCGTAAATTAGATTAATAAAACGTATATAAATTAATTAAATAATATAAAGTAATGAATAATATATTACTTATATTATTAATACACCATTGAATATATATTTACAAAGCATAATTAAATTCCACGTGTGTATTTGTGAATTGACCAAATGAATTACTGTATAAAGGATGAAAACGGATGATACATGTCTTTTTTCTATATATTAAAAATAGTATTGAAGTATTATATACTGAAGAGATCTACCCCCTATAACGCAGAATCAGCTCTTTCTTTCGGAATATGCAATGAATCTGAAGGTATGTCGATCATCTTTGATGCTAAACATATAAAACTATCATCCATGAGTCTTTTAAATACGAATGAAATCTAGATGTTCAGGCGTTACTTTGTGGAAAGCCATCGAAGTAATGAAGAAATAAACTTGTAAATTGTCCACACTATTTTTTACGATTTACGACCAGTTTTGCTACCCGGAGTAGTATCTTCTGGCTATTTACAAGTTTATTCCTTCATTACTTCTCGTAAATACATTCTGATTTTCCAGCAGTCAATTTTCGATTCATTCGTAAATTGTGAGAACCGGTAAAGGATTCACGGAAGCTAGCCTTGTTTAGTATCATGGCGATGGATTTTTTCAGACGTGCCTCTCGCCTGGAACGTACTGTGATGTGATTTCGGGTACAAAGAAGGGAGGTTCCTGCACAGGCAAACAAATAACCGTTGGTGGAGACGGAAAAGCTTACATCGAAATCCTCAGTAAAGAAGACGACGGATTACTGGCTATTCATGTTAACGTAAGTGAACTGTTTTATAACATCCTACTCAAACACAAATGCAATATTTTTTAGGCATGTAGTTGCTGTAAATGGTAGTTGATTTAGTTCTAGTAATTCTCTTTCTATTTCATTCCAAAATTAGATTACAGTTTAATTTGTTAATAACAATATTTAATTGTTTCGCATGCATTCCTCATATTTCCGGTAAGATGTTTCATTTTTTATCGTCTATAAAATAAAGTACCGATACGGATGGGTTGCCTACAAGCCCCTCGTATATACAGCCCTTGAGTCTAGTCATAAAACTGTCTCATCAAGGAAATGGAAACTATAAAACGAGAGTAAATTAAGAAATGTTTTACAAGAAGATTATTTCATTTCCTCCAATATTTTGGCCCGCCTTTCCGTGCACTGAACGTGATTCTCACTTCCAAATATAAAAGTTTATAGTGTATGTATTCCTAACTAAGGTGCCTTCTAGGTACACATCTAGGTGTACTTTGCAACTTAAGTCAGATGAGCTGACACAAAAAATAGAAATTTCAATGTATCTGTCAATTTTCTCTATCTATAATCAAAATCTATAGAAATTTTCAAAATATCTGACTCTGACATGATCAACACATTAATGAGAAGAAACGAGTAATTTATTTTGTTTTTATTACAGTCGAAGCTGTAACGACAGAGAGGGTCTTCGCCGTCGAAAGACTTCGTCAATTTAATGGCCGATCTATATTAGTTACACATCTAATTAACTGATTTGTGAAGAGAGAGCACTGCAGCATTTCAAGGACAATGAAGTTGATAAATAAATGCCGTAAAATATCATAGGTTAAATACCAAGTGTATTATACAATAAAAATATAAATATCTTACGTTTGATGGCTTTTTATTTCAGACAAAATTCAGTGAATATCCATAATTTAAAAATCAAATCTTCATTAATCAAAAATAATCCGGAAAATGAATTTTTATCAATTATAATGTATTTAGGAAATGTGAAAAAAGTATTAAGTACATAGTCATGGTTGAAAAAGAATATAACAAAAGTCCTTCAGAAAGAGTTCAAATAATGTAGGTGAATAAATTTTCCCTGAAAATTGGTTCCAAATTATTCATGAAAAAACGGTATATTACACGTTATTGTTCAGTAATATATTCCAGCATACTCCAATGAAAGGTTTGAATGAATATTACTCAGAATCGACGTTCATTGCAACAATTTTTCAACGATCTCGGCTTGTAGTATCTACTTTATATCTCGTGACCTAAAAGTTCGATTGTATGTTAAGAACAAATAGAGCGGAATCTCGCACCAAATTTTCAATAGTCCATACGATTGTGTTTTTTAGAACCAACCTGATCCTTTTATGATGTAACATGAACCTGATGACAAAAACAAAACGTATGAAATTAAACTGGCTTATCGTTTATTTGACACCTTAATCCTTCCGTCGCAATAATTTCGAACATTAATTCTTTCTTCAAAGACAAGTAACCAACACATTCAATCATTTACACGAGGCATATTTTATATTACTCAAAGAATTTATTAGATTGGTACAAGGATCGGACATTCACGATTGCACTCTTGCTACTTATACAGATTTGAAATGGTCGGAAGTAAGTTATAAAGTGAAGGTGAAGTCGGTTTTCAAAGGAAAGATAATCTTTTTTAAGTTAACTGTTTTCATATATTAATTTTCTATTCAAAGCAAAAGCTTTAGAATGGTATCCCCTCGTTGTAATTAACGCAGGAAGAAATATATTAAGGGAGGACTAAGAGATAATATATAATATCATATGAATAAAGAATTCCACGTTTTTTACCCTAGAATTTATCAGTTTGATGCCATGATAAGGGAATATCTGTAAAAGAGACGAAACTGAAGTGAAAATTAACAGCTCACTCAAATTTCGCTATTTACTTGATTCCATTTATGCAGCTTATATACCTCTATTTGATTACAGATTGATAAAAATACTATTGAGGAATGTGTTGTTCACGGCAAGATCAACCTAAATTATAATTTTTAGCTTTAAATAACATTTAAGTAACAACGTTTCCTTCATTGGTGATTTATATGTATACATCAAATTTATTTTTTCTCTCATGTCGTTAAACTGTTTGTATTGTTCGTACGAATGAATAAATTATTATTGGCTTTCATTAAATTATGAAAACATATCTTACTCAAGGTATATGACAATGTGATAGACTTTGACTTTTCTAAACGTTACATATATATATATATATATATATATATATATATATATATATATATATATATAAGACTCAAAACTTAATGGTCATACAAGTATGATTCAATCGTATTAATTAGCTTCGTGAAACCAATGTATTATCTCCGCACTGAATATTCATTTCATTCAAATTTAGAAAATATGGCTTCAAAACGAAGAAAAAATTTCTTCAATTATTCTTCAAACTCGCTAAAATTTCGAATGAAATACCTTTTATGAAGGATTATTTTAGAAGCACGCGGCACCAAGTAATGAAGGATACGGTTGTCAATGAAAATAGCAAGAACAAGAAGGTACATGTTAAGATGGCTGGATGAAAAGTTCCCTGCGCCCAGTCCGAGCAGAGGCCTGACATCATCAATAATACAGATATCGTAAACTTGTTGACTGTGATGCTTCGCTTCAGCGTGCCGCTGGGGATGATGCGATTGTCGCTCAAGAACTGGAGGAAGAGAAAAAGTAGCCCGAATCTTCCATGCCAAGAGATATAATTTCCTTCCTGACTATAAGCTTTGCTGAAACAAGTGAAAGAAAGACCCGTCAAATAAAAAGTCATCGATAGCCATTTCAAAAAACGAATTAATCCTCGTTTTTCCTCCACAGAATATGGAACACATGATGGAAAGTCTGGAAATGCCCTCAAAACTAACTGGCAGAAGAAACAGAAGACCTGAAAGTAAGATATGGGTATTTTGACAAAATTATTCTATTTTGAGTACTTTCTTAAATTTAATTTACTTTTCTTACGGCGAGGCTCATGAACAATCCATGTAAGGCATTTAGATTCATCTGCAGCAGAACATTCATCAGCATCCCAAATGATATAATAGTGAAAAAGAACGTTGTCATATATAAAACAGGATTTCGTAAAGATATAGAAAGGCACTTCATACTCTTCCTCAACTCCAGACTCATCCTGTATTGCTGGCTAATGTCGCAGGATGATTCAGGTACGTGGATATCCGAGTCGGAACTGGTGAAATTCCAGTTATCACACATTCGCTCTTCGTATGTCCTTTGGTACGGAGACTTACAGTATAATTGATAAACATAATTATAATTCTTTCCTGGAAATAAACTTCGACAACAACAAGGGCAATTTCCGGTGCAGGCGTTCCTCATATTAGGATATATTTGCCTTACAAGAGGTCTAACATATGATGGTGTTTACGTTTATGAGAACAGTTGCCAAGGACGACTTATGCCTGTTTATTTTCAGAAGAGATTGTTGAAAGTAAACCAAATTTCATAATGGATTCATTTTCATAAATTTCCCGAATCTTGAATTGCGGTATCTAAATTCGGCCTCTCTATATATTATAATATGTAATTTATATAAACGAATGGTTATATTCGAAGATACAATCAATTTATTTCACATCCACCCTATCGATGCGCTTCCTTTCAATTTAACTATTTTAGGTTCTGGAAGACAATATTTAAGTAAATTTTCACGTTTTTACTTTGTTAAAATAGTAATTATCACCGGCTTCTAATTCCTGAAACAGGAAACCATGCCATTGACTGACATTATTATGTTAAGGTGTTGTGTCCATCGACTTAAAGAATGAGCAAAATGTCAAACAAGAGCATCGAAGAAGGCTTATTGGCCAAATATTAAGGCTGCATGGAACACCGAAACGTTGTTGTAGTAAAGGCTATAGGGAAATGAATAGTATTCAGGAGGAGATTTACATTTACATTTAGACCCTGCAAACCGCCACTGGCGCGTGGCAGGGGGTGTAAAACACCGAAAACCCTATCCACCCTTGACTGCTGTTAGCTTCTCTAACACTTCGCGGAAAAAATGACTAGAAATAAGTATCTGTCCTGGCAACTATTTCCCTGTAACGCTTCATAGTTTTGTCTCCAATATCACGTACGCTACAAACTGGTATGACAACATCAACTACCTCCTCCCCGATATCCGTAGTGATAAATTTATTAAAAAGCTTCCCACCGTAATCAAGTCTTCTATCACTAAGCAAATCCCAACCGAGGGATTCTATCATAGCTGAAACACTGCTGTCAAATCTGTAATCTCCCTTAACAAATCTAGCTGCCCTACGTTGAACCATCTCAAGGCTAGATGTTAATCCCACTTTGTGCGGATCCCAAATCGCACAGCAGTACTCAAGAAGAGGTTGAATCAGGGAGAAGTACGCTATTTCTTTTACTCTCCATGAGCAACCCCTTAGGATTCTACTAGCTAAACTTTGCATCCTATTCGCTTTACCTACTACGTTTTGAATATGCTCTTTGAAGGAAAAACTACTACTGAGAGTAATACCAAGACATTAATGATGCTTTACGAACTGCAACGGATATCCTGAAATATTATAGGGTATGCGGGTAACATTAGTGGAACGTGTAAATTCATAGATACGCACTACTTTACGTTCAAATCTAACTACCAATCACTGCACCAACCTGAAATAAGGTTCAGATCGTTCTGTAAGCAAACAAAGTCATCTGCGCTAGCAATCTCTCTATAAAAAACAGTATCATCTGTGAATAGCCTAACCTTACATCGAACATTATCCACTATATCGTTGATATAAATTAGGAACAGAATAGGACCTAATACACTACCCTGCGGAACACCGGATGTGACGCAAACCTCATCAGATAAAATTCCGTCCAACGCAACTCGCTGCGATCTGTTTACTAGAAAATATTTTATCCATTCAATAACTTGCTAATTATTCCCATGAGCAATCAATTTATGAATTATTTTTACATGTGACACTCTATCATAAGCTTTTCTAAAATCTAAGAATATGTCATCTGTGCTAATAACCTTATCAGCTGCCTTAACTAAGTCGTTCACAAAAAGGGCTAACTGGGTATCGCATGACCTACCCTTACGAAAACCGTGTTGACATTCACTAATTGCCCCCTTATCACCTAGAAAACGCATCATTGAACCGGCAATAATATGTTCAACTATCTTACAAAAAATTGACGTTAGGATATGGGTCGATAGTCTTCCGGTTTCGAGGAACTTCTTAGGAATTGGGGTGATATGCGCTCTTCTCCATGACATTGGTACAACGCCTTCATCCAAATTTTTCCTATAAAATACGAAAAGAAATGGAGAAAGCTCATCCGTCAGTGTTGTAATAACGAGCGATGGCATATCTTCCGGTGGGTGCACTGTTCCCCGTAGTCGAACAGAAAGAGACGCCTTATCTCTGTAGTGTAATCTCCATAGATATTTAATAATCATTCCTCATAGACAAATGTTGCACTCGGGCGTAAAGCCGCCAAGGTACCCTGCGACGCTGTAGATTCATGCTGAAAAGATACGTGTTCAGTATCTTCCTTGCAATAGTATGCCTCATCACCGAAAGATGACGCCCATTCCGCATCCTTAATCAACACAGCGCCAATTTGCATAACATGAAACTTATTCGACGACCATCAAGGTCATATAAATATCGGGTTGAGGTGAAGCTCTTTTCGACCTCTTCAGATCCAAGGCAGACATGCAGACTGCATCGAGGAAGATTTTTTGCTATATATTACTGCTGTGCGCTCCGGTACTGGTCGTGGGTCAGAAGATTCCCCATTTTGCAGAAGGACGATCTACCATCGTGCATCTCTTCGGATGGAAGTTTGAAGACATAGCATTGGAATGCGAACGCTTCCTAGGACCGTACGGTTTCGCCGGAGTACAAGTAATGTGTATTTTACTGGCCAATTCAGATATTCCTAAATTTCGGTGAGCTTTATCGGGTGGTTATTGAATGAAGCATAATCACAAATTTGCCAGGAAAGTCTTAATTTAAGATCCAAATGCGAAATGAGAAATAGCTTTGTCGATTCAAATTTCCTCATGGAAAGAGAGTAAAAATGATTTTAAATTCAGTGGCGAGGCAAACATGCTTCCTCCTATTTGAAAAAAGTTAACACCCTGTAAGTATAATTCCTTAATTTGATATTGTTTGACCGTAGGTTATGCTAACCTCTATTTAAAATACTTAATTTCTGCTATAGAAAAACTATGCGTGAAATATTCTTAGAAATTCTGTATATTTAATTATTTTGAGTAAATAAGTATCGGTGCTTAAAGAGTATTACCAATCAAAAGAACACATCTAAAACAGCATTTAAAAACTAAGCCAAGTTCATAATCGGAAGAATCTCAAATCAAAGATATTATCCAAAACCATAAGTATACATATAAACAAAAAAAAAGACCGAGAGCATCTCATTAGGCAGAAGTTATAACCATCACAATGGTCGACAAAAATAATCAAGGAATGTTTGTAACATTTACTAAGAAGTTCATATTTATAGAACTAAGCAAGAGTTTTTATGAGTAAAAACATCAGATGAATACTTTTATGGCGCGGTTAATGGTTTCAATGGTTGCACCTTGATCCTGTAAGTCAGAGTAATCGAAATTGTGTGCCGCGAAGAAATTGATGGTAGTGTCAATTCGAAACTTTGGGTACATATTTTTAGCGTATTTAACCTCTCCTTCCTCGTAAATTTGTGTAAATTTAAAACATTCACCACATTTATCAACTATTGATGGCAAAATTTCATTGCATTATTGAATATCCGTTTGTTGAGATGTTGTAACAGATACATAATGTACATGTAAATAGTTACTCTTATATTGAAAAGGAAACTTTCTATCTGCTGGTTTCCCGTTTACTGAGCGAATACTCCATCACCTTAACCTTTGTAAGGGTCACGTTTCCGATAACCTCGCGAATATCGAAATTTCTATAGTAAGCATTTTACTTTGAGTGTAACTCCAAAATTTAATTTTCAACTTGCATATTACTGTAAGTTTAACAATAAACTTAAAAATGAATTTCTTTGGTGTGCCGCTAAAAATCCCAACCCTCAGTGTGCCGTACGGTACACTATTTTGGCAGACACAGCTTTAAATTGAGTTAAAGAAATCTTTACACTATTCACCGATTCTCAGAGATAGAGATCAAAGTTAAATACGAAAAAACTCGATCGGTGGCGGAAAAAGCGCCACAGCTTTTAAAACCATCTATAAACATCACCTGCGCGTAACAATCGGGATAATCTTTTATTCGGAGAGTTGAGAGGACTTTGAAAGGAGCATTCATTGCCACGTGTTGCTCCCTAATAGAATGTGTCAAATACATCTCTTGGACAAGTCTATTGAGTCGCGAAGAGGACCTCCCCTGACGTGAATACAAGGGGTTGTTGCAAATAGAGTGGATCGAAAGAGTGTAATGATCACGCCTCGCTTGGCGCCTCGCGAATGCAGCTGACGAGCGATTTCAAGTGCAGCCGCCAATTGAGTGAAGGCGTCATCGGGGAAAGTGTTCATGGGAGATTAACTCGCCTTTGGATTTAACCCTTCCCTCCCATCGCCCGCAAATATTTCTGAATCTGCTACATCAGGCAGTTTATCGACGAACGGTTTTTAAATTCTCATGTGTTCTTGCGTATGACGAAATGGAAATCTCTCTGAAAAATACAGGATGAGTATCCACATCCGAAAACCGAGCTTGTTCCGGAATTAGGAAAGTTCCGGGTTTTGGAACACGTGATTTGGTTTAGGCAGATTTTCAAATTAATTAAAATGGAAAATGCTGAAAAATATGATAAAGCCTGAACTTATTATTTATAGTAAAAAATACTTTTTATTCTATATAAAAATAAGAATATATTCAACTATCAAAGAACGAAAACGTATAATTTATTTATCAAATGAGATGGATTAACCAAGAACTGAATCCTCTAAGGAGGAAGAAGAAACATCGTATTGGATGGACTTCATAGATATTTCCTTTGGTGCCATTTGCATTATTCACGAAGGTTTTTGTGTTAAAAGTCTTTCTAGTATCTCTTGCATTGGTACTGGTGTTATGGCCGTTATTCATAGTATTCAAATATTTTTAAAAAACACAGAAAAATGAGCTGATACAATGTTACTGAATTCAGAATATTTCGAAGTTCGGGTGGGGATTCTTAACCTGTAATTGTTATTATAACACCGGGTTTTCCCTGGGAGCGCCCGTTCTGCATTTTTGTACCGTCATATTTGACAATTCAACTGTCTGCTTTATAAAATCAAATATAAATGGTCACCCATCCAACCCACGGGGTGTTTTTCCATGTAATAAGGGAATCATAAGATTACAGAGATAACCAGTTAAATATATAGCTATGTTATACACGCATCCCACGCTTAATTAAGATACATGTACGTTGTTCCATGTACATACTTTCGTTTTAGGAGACTTATTTACGTGGATGATACTTTGTTCTAGAAATTCAAAAACTCAGATATTGAGACTAACGTAATTTCGTTGCATTTTAGGGAGTTAAAAGGAATTTTGATTCCACTAAATATATCAAAAAGCATAATATTTAGAAAGAAATAATGGTGGAATATTCCAAGAAATGTCTTCTTTGAAGAAAATATATAATCGGTGATCCTTGAAGAAAAACCTAGAACTGGGACTATTATGAGAAGAACAACAGAACAATTCACCCAAAACCATAATCACAAGTAAAAAATGTACAATTTCTGTTTCGAGGGCTCATCCTCATATACATTGACGGCCTCCGCAGTTTAATATGAAAAGTTTCATTCAATTTCAAAACTGAAAAAGTTCTCATTAACGTCCAAGTTCTGTTATAAAAATGTGTGTGCGAAGAAAGTTTCTAGAATTTACGACATTAAATATTAATGTAAAGTAAGGATTCTTCAAGCAGATTGGATAATACTCCGCTGTGATTTTCAACACTAGTTTTGAGTTTTTAAGATATTCAAAATAACGAGCTGTTATTGAAAAGTCTTGGAACGTATTTTTGCACGTAGTTTTTCTCTAAAAGTTCTCTATTTAGTATTGTAGAAAGAAGAATCCAATCACCAATGTGGATTAAGACAACTTTCTGATATTAAATCTACTTGGTCTGATAAAACTAAATATAAATATCAAATTCTTTGAGGCTTCTTTGCCTCGCAGAATGAAAGTTGTCGAAGTTAAACATCTTTCGAAAGAGTAAAAAAATCCTCTTAGGGATGAAACGTACAAAATTCTTCATCCTTAAGCTGTTTCCTAATTTCCCACTCCAGAATTTTAAACACTTTATACAATGAAATCAAGATCCCTCTCGATACATTTATAGCGTATTGATTTTTATCTCTGCTTCTAGTTCAAAGAGAGGAGAGAAATTTGGTCGAGTTCTCTCGAAGGGAAGCAGATTTCTGCTTAAGAAATCGTTCTTTTATCAAATCCCCTTAGTTGCGAGCTTAAAGTTTCCGAGTTTCAACGGAGAGAAAGTTTGTTATGACTCATCGCAATCTATACTTGAGGTTCCCCAAAAGTTTTAAGAGGATCAATAAATAACTTCAAACAAATATGGAAGATTAGAGGAAGTGCCCTCCGACAAACCAAGCGGAACCATTCGGTAATAAAAATTTATTTTCGATCATTCTTTACCAGTAAGAATTGTGGAATAAACAGAAGTTTTCCTCCTTAATAAATACAATTCGGCACCTCTTATATTTTTTTAAGAAATGTGTTATAGTTGTTATTATTATTAAGTTACTTTTTGTTATGATAATTACAATCAACATGCAGAGTAAACTGTGAGACTATGATGTTGTAGGTATCACCGGTACACGAATGTATTGTGGTCGAAAACCCCTATCGTCCTTGGTGGGAGAGATACCAAGTCATTTCATATAAGATTGCCAGCAGATCAGGAAATGAAGAACAATTTGCAGATATGGTAAGGCGCTGCAACGCTGTCGGAGTCAGGTGTGTATTACTCCATTAATAAAAGATTATTTGAAAGAGTTTTCTCTTGATTTGTTTTATCATAATCATCAGAAAGCAGCATTTTTTGGCAAAAGAGACCATAGACATTAAGCTAAATTGAATGGGTAACGAACGAATGTAAGTAAATTCTCGTTTTAAAAACGCGCTCCCATAGAATGGAATAATTCGTCTGCAGTAGTAAAAATCATGAGGTGTTATGCAGCAGGTGAAGGTGCAGGTGCAGGTGGAGTATGGGATTACTTAGTAGAGTGATGAATGGTAGGGACTAGATTTTGGGACCGCTGCGGTAGCTGTGAAGGCCTACCAGTAACCGCTGGAAAAACTTGTGCGACTAATAAGGGATGTTCAGCAAAGAAAAAAGTTGATGTATGCAAATTTGTATAAAGTAAGTTAGCTTCATATAAATATCTATGAATACGAATTGAGATTGAAATATTGTATAGCCGTAGCTAGTTGTCAGCTTTGTTGTTATATTGTTTTCAATGTTGTAAAATTGTAGCAAGGAAATGTTTGTTTCATGATTGTTCTAGGCAGTTGATATATATTCTGCAATTATAAATAATTATGTATTACGTATATTAAAGTACTTTATGTAGTATGGTGACATATTATTAGTTTATATCATTACTGTAGAATGTTGCCACCGGACTAGTACAACAACTGCAATGAAAGTATGAATAACAGAAAAATATGATAGTGTCGATATTTAAGCTTTCATTAATGTTTGAGCATGCAATCTTGAGCAATAATCCAAATTCAATCCTTTAAAATAATGGCTTTGATGCTCCGTTTGCTAGTTTATAGTAGATGCGGATTGGCGACATTTTACTGCCTAAAGCAAATTACATTCTCGCCCAAGTAAAAATAACGGCAAAAGAAGTCGATTTCTATCCTAATTAATTATATATCAATGGGCACTTCAAGAGCAAGATAAAAATAATACAATATTAAAAAAGAAAAAAATTACGTATAAAATACATTTAAAAAAAGAATATGCGTTATTGCACGAGCTTCAGTTCTCGAGTATATCCCCGTAAGTAGTATAGCGCGGTATTGCCAAGTGCAGAAAAATATTAATTTGTTGGCAAAAAAATTATTCGTGTTGTAGACTTAAATGATACGTTCAATCGTAGAATTTATTTATCAACATTTTCAAAAAATTATAAAATTTATTCCCTAGCATTACTTTTTGTGACAGTAAACTTTAATTTATATGTCATTTCGTTTTAACGCATTTGTATTCTAATTTGCTGTAACGTTTAAAAAAAATCTTTGAATAATGGAAAGTGAGAATTAGACTTACTGGCAGCTCATTTTGAACCCCACAGAATTTACGTTGACGTAATTTTGAATCACATGACGGGAAACCACCCAAATGCGGTGGGTGTAGCCGGAACAAGAGCTAATCCAACGGAGTTGTCTTATCCAGGGGTTCCATACAATGCATCCCATTTCAACGAACCCTGTTCTGTTAAAAACTACAGGATCGCAGAAGAGGTGAGTTTTCACTCTTTTCGCGGTACAGGTAGAATGGTATGAGTGAAATTTGTAAATAATCATGTTTTATGTTGGCAGGTTAGAAACTGCGAACTGGTCGGTCTGCATGATCTGAATCAGAGCCTAGAATACGTCAGGACGAAACTGGTGGAACTACTCAATGTCCTCATATCCCATGGAGTTGCGGGATTCCGGTAAGAATGTTCTTTCATTCCTTTCCGTTTCATATGAAACCGATGCAATTCGGCTAAGATGTCCATAATGAAAATGCTCTGCGATCTTTCCAGCGTGGATGCAGCGAAACACATGTGGCCAGCGGATCTGAAGCGAATCGTGGATGCAACGGCCGACTTAAATGTATCGTTTGGTTTTCCAGCGCACTCAAGGCCTTTCATATATCAAGAAGTCATCGATTTGGGCGGTGAGTTTACTTAACAAGATATCGATCTAAAGAAGTGCCACCCTACCTTCAGAACTGAAACCACTTTGTCTACGAAGGTTTATGTACCTCTCGCAGTTCGTGTTATTTCGTTATTTACAAATAAAAGCTATAAATAAGCCACAGGACAGGTGGTAGCCATTGCTGAGGGGGATATAAAATATAAAAAAAGTCTGCTTCGTATACACTCTAGTCGGGAGGAATAACCTTCTAATAGTACTCCTTAAAAGCAGCATGTCATACAACTCTGTTAAGAAATTTACAAATTCGATTTCAAATAATTTACATAGTAAGACAATTTATAAATAAATTAAGTAAATATAAATATTTAATATACAACGTACAATATCACACTGTTGTCAGTTTACAAAATCCTTTGAATTCTCTTTATGAAGACATTGTAAAAATTTAGGAAAGGGTTATCAACTTATCCATTTATTACGGAAATAATTTGATGCATACACAGACGATAAGTTAATAATCTCAACTAATGAAGCTTTTACTTCGTGGAAATACATCGAAATAACTTTGTAAAGTTATTTCCTCTTCAATTGCAAAGACGATATGTTGTAAATTCTGCAGGCCATGACGTTGATTTTTGGATAATCCAACGTCAATTACAAACTACTATATATAAATGGAATGTTCAAATGTTTTAGATTTCTGCAATGCTTTGACGTTACATGCTCTCGATGTCTATTGGAAAGTATTTGGATCGTTTGCTGGCTTAAAGAAAATCGAAAGAAGGGTTAATACCACGGCCTATACTTTTCCGACGATCGCCTCATCTTTAGAGAGATTAAAGTTGAGTAAATTCAGGAAATAATCAAAGACGAAATACTCTTTCATGAACTGGGTGAAGGAAAATAGTATGAAAATAAATGCGAAGTAAAGTAAATCTCTTCGCTTTACAAAAGAAAAAAATGAGCGACCCGGGCGTTTATTATTCATGGGTGGATCGATTTTAACCCGAATTACACTTTCACCGAAAGCACTTTAGTTACAGGCTTTTTATAACTAAAAACATTCATTGAGGGTTGCAAGTTTATGAATTTGTTACAAAACAAGCTTCACTTCCCTATTTAAAAACAACACGAAACACGTAAGAGAGCTATCTCGCAAAAAAATAGCTAAGGCCAATTGTATAGTAGGCCTCAATTGTCTGAGATCAGCATTCTTTTGCAAAAATAGTAAGTTCATAAAATATTCAGAAAAGGACTACTAAGTTCGTCTTAAGACATTTTGAAATTACATTATCTCGTGAGATTATAACAGAATTGTTACCGACAACCAAGAAGAAAATTTCACCAGGCTTATACGAGTAAAACAACCGGTGAAGACATGCTAAGCGAGGTAAAGAGTCCAAATTATTGGCAAATGACTATTCTTGGAAAATATATGTTGAACCGCCTAAAAGAAACGTTGGAAAACATATTTCGTTAACAGAACTCTAAAAGAATGGAATAAATTACCTATGGAGAGACTTGACAACATAAAAACACTTATAGCGCTGATGAGAAGGATTGAAGAATCCCCTTTAAACATATCTACTTATATCATTTCCCCGTAATTGTTTCACTTGTGACAGAATCAATCAGTGAATAAAAAGGTGTCATAAATTATTTTTAATTCTACCACGACAAGCACATGAAAAATTTTCATCTATTTCCATTTTTTTTAATAGTAGTAAAACAGTCTAACGTTATTCTTTCTCAAACGATTCTTTTACTTTACTTCCAGCGAAAAATTTAAAGCATCAGTCCTCAGACTCCTTCCTAGAGGCGTTCCTTGAATACGCTGCTCATCCACTAAAACTTTGATCACGATTAGCCTTTTATATACAGAAATCTGTAACTTAAACTTGCGGATTTCAAGGTTCACATCCACCCAATAGTAGGTAAATTATTGTTTATAGACTATAAAAAACTTATCTCTCTTCTGTAAGATCTAGATAGATATAAAATGTCTAATCTCACAAGGTAGATGGCGACACTTCCGAGCACAATAATTTCTGTTATAGCGGCATTTGTTTAGATTGAGACTCTAAAGGATACTATTATACGGAAATATACAGCGAGCCAATTAAATCATACGAAGATGAACTCTAGTATTTTTGGTCTATCTTATGTTACGATAGTTTTTAATTACTGAGAGAGACAAAGATATTCTTGTAGAATGTACAAGGATTTAGCTATTTACAAATACAGAACATGTTTATGGTATAAAAATTTTGAATAATTTTCCATCGAGAGAAATGTATGTTCGTTTACACGGAATTTTCATCGCGAAGACAGTTGATGAAAAAATCTCTCGTTCTTCTTAACTACTTAAAGTAACTGAAACCATTTTTTAGATTAGCATCGTGTAGTAATTACAAATTAAGTTAAGGAAATGTTACCTCTTGTTACAGGTGAAGGTATTTCGTGGAGCCAGTATACAAACATCGGGAGAATAACAGAATTCAAATACGGAGCTGAGCTGGGAAAGGCATTCCGAGGGAATAACGCACTCAAATGGTTGCACAATTTTGGTAAATGTTATCACCCAGCTGAAATTTTAAAAGGGATTTAAGAATTCCAACTAAATCTGTGGTAAAAATTTAAGAATTAAAGTGTATTATTTGTGAATTTTTGGGGCAGCACTCGACTTAACTACCATCACGTAAAATCTCTCGAGGATGGTTTTCCAGCATTAAAACGTAACCTGGAATAGTATCAAAAACTTGTGATATAGAAACTCGTGACAAATCCGTATTAGTTTGTTATAATTGCTTTCTCTTAATCAATGAGCTAAGTTTAATTTCTTTAAATTATTAATTTAACTATTTCTTTAAATTGCTATCTAGGCACATCTTGGAATTTAATGCCCAGCGGAGATGCTCTGGTATTTATTGATAACCATGACAATCAAAGAGGCCATGGCGCAGGAGGTAGCCAGATTTTGACTTACAAAAATCCTAGGCTGTATAAGGTGAAGTACCCTTTAAAAACAGGTGCATGAGTTTGTACGTTGTTCGTTGCAGTATTCACTCGGAATAGAGACACATTCTCATGAAATAGAAAACACTACAGTATTTGATGACAAATAATTGTAATAACTTGCTTTCAATTTTCTTGAAATTAAGCCAATATGTAGAATTATCTTTAAAGCTTATGAAATTAAGATCTCCGATAAGTTTTTCCTAATCGGAACGAAGAAAGTTGCCCCGTGATTTACATGTAATGTGCAATGTCACATTTTGCTATTCTTCAGGGATGAATTAATTTGTAATTAATTTATTTTCAAATATGTTTCATTGATAGTCAACGATTTCAACCCAGTATGCATATTTCCCCTCGGTCAAACTTTCATTCTAGAAGAGGAGTGTATTTTTTTCTGAAGAACAATTCATACCGGAAAATTGGTTTTAATCGGATTTAGAAACATGTTTTCATGACAAAGTCATCTCAAGCAAAAATATTATATTGCCAATAATGAACTCTCTATTAACAGAAAAATTTTCTATGTAGAAATGCAGTTGAAAGGTATTCTTTCGGGGCTGATGATGGGATAATCTTTTCACGTTCCCGGGATTCGCCGGGAGGATATTTCCTTTTCCGACGAATCACGAATACATACAGACATCATTTTCGTATTCGTCATTCTACGGATGAGATATTTGGTTTTAAGAGAGATGGAGCTTAATTTCAACTATCCCAAGCAACGTGAGAGTTAGCTATTATTCAGAGTGGGCGTCGAAATACAATTAAATTATAATCGAAATACAATTGAAGCCAAAATGTACTCTCAAGCGCAATCCATTGAGAGTAAAACTCCAGAAGTTTACTAGATATTCACTATTTATTAAATACATAAAGGCAACACAGGCAAAGGGTTCCTGTTTCGATTATGACACTTCATTCTCAGAAGTGATAAAATTTTTATGACTAATAATGAGAACAATACAATATCTTGCAATGCGATGTAAGATATTCCGTATTTAATTCGGAGCTATTATTATTATTTAATTCACTTACTTTAATTAATTAACATTTATTACTTAACTTAAAAAGGGAGTTATTTTCTTTAGTAGTATGAATTGATTTTTGATGAATTTTGGATTCCGAGCAACCGTATTTTGATTCGAGAGCTCCCTCCCACAAGTAGTCTTTTTATATGTGTGCTTTGTTATCATTACGAATTATAATTATTACTGAATAACTTACCCTCACTATTTGATAACTAAAACACTACAGTTAATTATAAATTAAAATTAATCTTTTATTTTTAACATTCAGAAACGGTAAATCGATGAATGAATAGCTTCAATAACAGCACAAACGCAAAAAATAAGATTCTGAAAACAAGACAAACTTATATTATTTGGCTTTTTAAGCGTGAGTTTATCTGTGAAGGATTTATCATATATTTTTTCGAGAAGAATATATTTCACAACTTATATCTCAGCAGAAAAGACTTATACTCGTGTTTAAATAATTTTTCATGACTTGCAAAGAATAATCATACAATCACATCCTCTGATGAAATGCATCCTCTTCCATTTTTTCCCTAAGATAGCAAATTCACTGCTTAATCAACATTTTTACTCATTCCTGTAATGCTTTTATTGCTCTTCAGCAGAATCAGGTCTCTTAAATTTTAGTCTTAAATTTCTTCAAAGCTTAGCATGTTTCAAAATTTTAAAGAGCTAAAATAACATGCGTTTTTTCAGAATTTAATCTAAATTTTTAATGTCTACGTCTGACCAGCACCTTCTTTCCTTTCAAAGGATTTTGAATGCTTGACTTTCCTCATTTTACCACAAATAATACAAGTGCTGATTCTATAATCTGCATATTTTCCAGATCTATCAAAGTCAAAATATTGTAAAAGTTGCATTATAGTCGAGTACATTATTCCACTTTATTATGAATTTAGATTATTTAGTAAACAATCAAACCGCAAACTAGCATTTTATATGGAAATATTGTATATTACTCAACAAAAGGACATGGGTTAAGCAGACATTTTCTCGTATTGTAAATTTTCCTGGGAATTTTCAGTTGAAATACTCCCGCAACGTTACTCTTGGGAAATCGATCCCCGGTTTTATTCAACTTCGCGTTTCCAATACGTTTCTCTTTCTTGCCCATAGATGGCAGTTGCCTTCATGTTGGCGTGGCCTTACGGAGAGCCTCGCCTTATGTCGAGCTTCCAGTTCACGGACAACGATGCCGGACCTCCGCACAACGATAGAGGAGATATTCTCCCGGTGACAATAAATGCAGATATGACCTGCGGAAACGGTTGGGTTTGCGAGCATAGATGGCGACAAATTTATGACATGGTTGGATTCCGCAAAGCTGTCAAAGGTCTGAGTAATGCCATAAATCATAGGGAGTCAATAAAATAATTTAACGGTTGATTTTTTAAATCTTTCAAAATCTAAATGAGAGGTATTGCTGTAACGGTATTTTTACACGGGTTGAATTCTGGAACATATATTTTAAATTAGTTAAGTAATATTCAAACTTGTATTTAACTATTTAAAAGCTGAAATTCCTGAAAATGAAGAGTCGTTGAAAATTATAATTTTTGCGTATGCTACATAAGAAAATCAACCAATAATTTATTGCTTCCCAAAGATTTTCATGAAGTTGATAATTACGATAGATTCAATAAATTTCTAATGCAGAAAATTATTTATATTACAAAATATCAGCTTAAAAATTTTGATGGAACCATTACGACGTTGTTTCTTTAATAGTTTGAATATTATTTTAACTCGTTTGATTAGTTCCTCTCTGCATTGTTCATCATTGCCTTTTCAATTGCGTCATATTTCGCAATTTAATTTAGACGAATTCAGATATAATCTTATATATAATGTCTTCATATATAATGTCTTTTTATAGAAATTATTAACAGTATATCATCTCGAAAATTTTTTGTAAAAAATGGCTCTTTCGGTTTGAAAAACACAAGACAAAGTCATTACAGTATTTCTTCAAATACTACAGCTAAAAGTGAGATGGGCCCTTCTAATTACTCTTTATGCTTATAAGGATAATTCTGAGTCAATATACAAAACAGGCACGGAGGTGAGACACTGGTGGGACAACGGAAACAACCAAATCGCCTTCTGCCGTGGTGATAAGGGATTCATTGCTTTCAACGGAGAGTATGGAGTCGACCTGAAGGAAACTCTACATGTAAGCATAGGATTACCTTGACGTATGGTTCCTGTGAGGTTTTTGGTTGTCCTTCCTTGAAGTTCCCAGAGAAAGTATGATGAAAGGGATATTTCAATGAGAGAAATAATTTAAATTAAAATTTTCATTAAGTAATGCACCAGCGGTGGAATTCAGCGGGCTTGCACCTGTTCGAGAGAACCGGTTCTTGAAATTCCCCGACTTCACCAAACCGGCTCCTAAATCTTCCTGATACGGTAGTAGAACAATATTCTTAAAATTACAATCCACTCGTCACAGCAAAAACATAATTTCAATGTTGGATCATGAAATACTTTCTCATTTCATCTTAAAGTGTCGTAAACAAATTTTTAAATTTAAATATCAAGGGAAAATGCCGCTCTTAATACTACAATGAGTTGTTGCATATTCCGTAAGGATTAGAACCTGTTTCTAATATATTTGATTCCCATCACGGTTGTGCAAACACTTGCACTGCTTTGGAAGCATATAAAATCAACTTACAAAGTTTTGAGGCAAACCCCGATTTACCCTTCTAATAATTTCATATGCCCAGGGTTCTTGTCGTAAAAATATGGTAATCCGATATGCAATAAGTTGTTTGTAATATGGTTCACTTCATATATAAGCATGCACAACAGATTCTGATGAAATTTTTATATGCGAAAGGCGAAATCTTGGTATGCTGGAAAGATAACAATCCTACAGTAGTCGCATTTAAATAATATTTGTAGAAGATGAATATTGAAATCGATACTAAATGAAACATTTATCTAGATTTAATAATAAATATCAATCGACTAATGTCAATCTACTTAATCTCAATGGGACTCCTTTAAATTTAATATACTTCAAAAAATCAAGAGCAGAATGTAGGAATTTACTTTACGTAAAATGTTATTACCAGTAATTGAAGGATAAGTTGAATTCTAATATTTCAATATTTAAAGCAGATAAAAATTAAATAAATTATTATCTGATTGAATTAAGTTTTATTTAAGCTAGCTTGGTGGAATTTCTCCGCTATTTAATTACGAAAAAGGCAGACGTTCCCGATCAATTTAAGCTCATCTATCGAAAAAGATCGACCGATTCTAAAAAACGCTTTGGAAGTCATCGCTTTAAAATGTTAAATCTCCCTTTCATATGGCACGCAGTAGTTCATGTCATTCGAGGGTCGAAGAGAGTATTTTTCGAACCATAGGGGCATGCAGACCGCCAGCAATGAAACGAAAATAAATTATGGGCATTTGCGCAAACAGCTAAAGGCATGAAATCCTCATAGTCTGCAAAGTCAATAGGGCTCGGCCAACCGCGGCTGAAACTATGCAAATCAAAGCGGATCCTTTGGAAAATAATGCTCCCGCGATTCGTAGGCGTGTGTTTTTCACATTAAGGTCAGCCCGCGGAATTTATAACTCGGTCAGTGCTTGCGTAGGAGGAAAGGTTGAAAAATGTTCTGTTTGCAGACGTGCCTTCCCGCGGGAACCTACTGTGACGTCATCTCTGGATTGAAGCGAGATGGAGGATGCACGGGGAAAGCAATCATCGTGAGCGAGGACTCCACTGCCCACATCCAAATCGCAGCTAACGAACATGATGGTGTTTTGGCCATTCACATCAACGTAAGAAGAGTGAAAATCTATGTCTCATCTACGAATGAGAGTTGGTCTTAATCGTGACACATGTAAAAAATAGTTTGCCGCGACTCATCGAATTTAACAATATGTTCAATCCCAGAATCCAAAAAGATGTTTGCCTAAACAATGTGCGTTAAACTTTACATACGACATCCCCATTACTTCAGAAACTAACGATTTTTCTTTGGATTGTCCTCGATTAATTAAAAAATAATTCACTCATGGTATTATACATTACAAAGAAATATGAAGAAGCCTGAAATATGATCCTTTTTAGTATTAACCAAAAATATTAGTGGAGTAATCATAGATTTGCTTTTACCCACTTTTAGGATATTACCCTTGCTCTTGATCATCATCTCTTTGCTGATTCGAGATATTTTACGATATCCAATATTTCCTTTGGCTTTTCTGGTCGTTTGATATCCCGTATATTCCATTCTCTATCATCGGAAGACGTCGCGATAATCCCATTAATATTTTTATATCCCAATTCATTACCTGATATTAAAACGTACTCTGAGCGGCTTATACGTCCCTTCTTTCATATTCCCGGAAAATAGAAAAAAAAACAACTGCCAAATTTCTCTATCAACGATGGCTTGCAATTATTAGGTTATTTAGGCATTCATCCTCCAAACAGCGTTCATATAAGCACTCATGAAAACGAATCCATTCAATAAGATTAACAAAAATAAAGTTGATCTACAATTATTTTTAACATTAAATCTCAGTCGATTAGTTATTGCCAGTTATTTTTTCCGATTACTTTGATGTACGAAACTTTCTTATTTTGACTGATAAAAGTGCTTTACGATTCTATTCTAGCATCAATTCGGTATTAGCCTCATACCGAATATCTTAGGTTTTTAAAATTTTTGAATTCGTAAAAAATAAAAGCTAAGGGAGTGCCTATATATAATGCAACTGAAGTAATTTTCCGCATCGTAATGCTCATTATATTCTACATCTCTTTTACAGTCGAAGCTCTGAAGTCTGACCAATCGCCCAAGGAAGATA
Organism: Pachydiplax longipennis; assembly: GCA_036926295.1. Classification (NCBI taxonomy): domain Eukaryota; kingdom Metazoa; phylum Arthropoda; class Insecta; order Odonata; family Libellulidae; genus Pachydiplax; species Pachydiplax longipennis. The sequence goes on along the minus strand of JAVFKF010000004.1, from coordinate 68,310,744 downwards.
GCATGCAAAAAAATCTCTGTACCAATATAAAATTATGCCTGAAATAAAGCACAAGAACGAAAATTTTGTTAATTGGAAGTTTGGTCATTAATTATAATCGAGAAAGTCAATGCAGACTCGAATAAAATTTTGTTACAAATAATTTTTTATGTATTCTCACACGTCAAATTTATGCGGGATGTTCTTTTTCGCTATTGAGTATTAAATTCTCTGAAGACAAATGAAATCAATCCTTTTGCATAGAAAATAACATCCTTATGCTAATAAGCTTCATATTCTTAACTTAATACTAGAAGGCCTTTTTACAAACTCATGAAGATAACACGCATTAGAGAAGTTCAATGGAGGTAAGAAGATTACCCTTCTTTCATTCGTATTGTAATAGTCCAAATTATGACATTCGTGAGTATGAGACGTGATATATTGAGGAAAAGTTCACGAATATTATTTTTCATTTCAGATTACTGATTATAATAAAATTTAAAGTAATAGAATAATATTTGAAATTTGAGGTAGGTGTATATAGAATTTGATTTCTTTCAAACAAAGAGGCTATGAAATACTCAACATTAGTTACGAAAATTGTGACGATGGATAATGGATTTAAAAAATTCTTCATCGACAATCAACACTGAATAGTGCTCTTATTTTCCACTCTGTCGATGCGAGCGATTTAGCATTAAATGATTAATTTTGTTGGACGTCCACCGATCAGCTCCAGTTCGTTCACTTGCTGCCGTCTTATGCACTCCTAATCTCTCGGAGAGCATTCGAGGGTACGGTTCTCGAGATCTACCGAATGTGGAATGAATCGAAAATCGCATGGAGGGGGTCGATAACCATAATCGCTTACTCAAATCGATAACTTCTACTGCTTCAAAATGGGCCGATTTCTCCACTATAGAGATGACACATCATAATATTATTGGTTAGGCCATTCACTGTTGAGCATGCAACCAATGAAGATAATGGTTGATTTCATTGTTATTGGATATGTTGAGACTAGAGATTCTTTATTGAAAGTAATACACCTCTTAATAAACGTATGCTTTAATTCCTAACTGGCCTAGAAATATTATACATAGCATCTCTTCACAAACTACGACCGCTTTCGAAATATGCGACATGTAACAGAGTTAAATAATTATTTGATAGATATAGTAGCATTTTCTCTATAATAATGTGTTTTGAATGATTGAACAGTGTTGATTGCGCTTTATGAACTTGGCGTCTTCAGTCTTTGTCATCATCTATTGAACAATTCATCATAAATGATAGCGCAATATTTTATTATGAAAATAAATATAAGATAACGTAAAAAATTCCTTAGAAGATCAGGAATCTTTGGTTTCAGAGAAGTTTTAAATTTTATATATTCGATAAGAGACTATATGAAGTCGGGAGCTATCATTCTAAGCACCCACAGTGCAATAGTCGTTTAAAATTAGAAAGCATACATTAATTTGGAGATAAACCATAGAAAAGGATTCCAAATTCAATTTTATGGTAAATGTACTCGTGCTACAGAACGAAGAAACTGAACTGTATTTCGCGGCGGGAATGTCAGCCAATGGAGTTTTGGGCGCCTCTCGAGAGCAACACCTCCTATGGTGTCATGGAGTCCGGGTGAAGAAGAGAAAGCAAGACGGCGAAAGAAAGTTCCGGAATGTCCGTCAATATCTTTTATCGGTGTTTGTCAATGGATTGCTATGAATAAGCGAATGCTAGCCAGGAGGTGAAGGAAGAAACGGGCTGAATCTTGGCGACCACTGTCCATTCTAAGCCTCAAACTTATCTCCTGCTCAATTATATTTGCCGCACTTCTGTCATCACTGAGTTGCCGGAAAGAGATCTCGAAAACACTTGTGTAATTCTTCATCAGAAATACCTCCCATGAAATTATATTTGCCGCAACGCGGTCTCTCCCTGGATAACTCATTCTTTGCGGATGTGGTACTGGAACCACAGCAGTCTCCCCACGGTAAACATGGATAGGAGTGATCCTAGAGGTCATGCAGTCATAGTGACCCAGAGTTCCGTCTGCGTGCAATAAACCTCGCGGGTGCCCCGAGCTTTTAAAAGGTTTTTCATCGGCTTTGAGCTTTCGAACAAGTAAGACCGCTCAAGGATTCAGCGTCTGGAGGCTCCATGATTTCGTCTTAAAAATGTATTTATTGAGTGTTGTATTTTATTTAATATTTCTTCCATCACTATATATCAGAATATCTCAAAAATATTTTAGTTTGTTTTCTAATTTTATATTTGAGACAACATATTATTCCCTTTGAATTAATTAATCTCTTCCTTATGAAAATTTCGAATCTTTTTAAAAAGACCGATATTTATTGTCCTCGGAATTATAGGCATTCCTTATAATATATAATTATAGGCAAGTTTCCTTTTTAAAGATAAATCTACCAAAGTTACTTCCAGTTTTCGGCATGTGTTTATTTCAAAGAATCAGATAGCCCAGACTTTAGAGTCCAAATCCTCCAATTTTACATACTTCTGTAATACTCAGATTCATTCATAGCCAAAATTCCTAAAAAATTATTACATAAGATTAATTACTTTTTAACTTACGGAAATATGAGAAGTAAAAGTGCTACAAGACAATTGACTGCAGAATGCCGATTTCTGCGAGTATTAGCTTCAATCCGATACCAAAATCTCCGCTTCTATCAAGTGTGTGCGCGGTATCAAGTAGGCTATAAATGCTTTTAGACAACGATAAGTCGCTTCGAAATTGAAGGATCTTTAATTTATCACTGAATGAAAATTCCAGGACTCCAGAAGGAATTTCAAATGCCTGGATAGCAGCAGAGGACAAACCCGACAGATAACATTCACCTCTTTAAGGTTAAAGAAAGATTTAAAGTAGAAAAAATGTGTTACTCACCGCTTGTTAAATGGAATCCTTATCGGAAATGTGGATTGCTTTCTATTCTGGGAGGTAATGTATTACATCGATCATTAATCGATCGATAATTAATGTACATCGATCGTTCGTCGTACACAAATGCAAATGAGAGCCCAAGTCAGAATTCGCCCATATTTATAACGATCCTAGTCAGGAGAAACAACCGAAAGAAAAATGAATTACGTACGGATTTCAACTCGAATCTTCCTTTTTGCTGATCGAGTCCTCTCGATTCTATAGAAGTCGACTAGAAGTCACAGACTACAAAGCAACAAGTAGGTTTCATGATAGTACTCGTATTTTATATAAAATGTAGCCCCAAGATTATAGGTAAATGTTGAAAGTAGCATTTGTATTGCAAGCGTGCTTCAACAGTTGGTTAATTTACACATACAGACTCCCAACAGGAATCAAGTTGTAAATGGACTGAATAAACCAGTGGTAATGCAGTAGTTGGACTGTTGGAGAGATTGTGATTTTATCTCATCATCGCTGTTAAAAATGTTTCTGAAAATTTCTTCCTAAATAGTCTATCATGTAAAAATTACTTAATTGTAGAGTGAAAAGTGAACAAACTTGAATGATAAAGGAAGATGCTCTCTTCCTTAGAATTGCAGACCATTAAAAAACATGACCAAAAGGCAACCATTATTATTATGCAAGAAAAGCTCCTAGACTTTCTAATTACCTAAAGCTGTGGCAAATTAAGCAACACTTAAGAAGATACCTTGCAGTTTTTAAGATGCAAACACTTGCTTAAAAATTTATGAAATAAATACAAATAAAGAATGCCCTTCCCTTTTGTTTTCTAATGTAAATTGACTAACAATTTGTAAAACCCCAGTTATGACACTATCCCACTCATAACGGGGCTCTAACTTGATTCCCTGAAGTGTTTCAACTGTTTTGACCAGTTTAAAATAAGTAAATATAGCAAGTGATTGCTTCACCATGGTGGCCAAATGCATGAAGTCACCGACAGTATATGGTTGAATAGGGATTTAAGGAAAATATAGCAGAATATTGGTGGAAAATAGGATTGAGGACAGTGAAAGACCTGCATTAAACGGCAGAAAACAGTAACAACAGCTGAAGATCCCATTTATATTCATTATTTATTTTTTTTAGTTCAATTTTTTATTTTCTACCTATACTTTTAGAGGTATGAACTGAAATAATAAATTCTAAAACATTTTGGGATTGTAATGACTGCATGGAGTAAAGATCTCCCCATTCTTTACTTACAACAATTTTACTCTTTATTGGGGCATTCTGGGAATGATTACATCAACTGAATGCTTATAAATTTTAAGTGATAATACTTGCATCAATACGTACACTTATGGCATATAAAACATAGAATTGACATTTACAAAAGCAAATACTACAACCCTGTCACAAAATGAAATTGTTGTGTTAAATCTTAAAAAAAAACAGCATTAAATATTGATGATTAACCAACTCCAAAAGCTAGCAGACATTTGAGATGAGAAGTTTATACAAAGACATGAAATGAATATATAATTAACAAAAATATAAAAATAAAACTAAATATTGATGGTGAGCCACTTTGTACAGTTCAGATTTATTTAGACCTGGATTCACGTGGGTGTTTCAAAAAACTTCTTTCCTCTCCACCTGAAAAATAGATATTCATACTTAAAAATTAGGTGAGACAATCTACATGTTTGCTGCAAATGATATAATGTTTAGTATCTCTAGGAGTTAAGTATTTCTTGAGTACTGAAAATATAATTAATGGATATTGAATTCATCAATTTCGATGCACATCATAAGCAGCAACACATTCTAATGCTATGATAAAAATATTCACACAATAATGCAAGTAAAAGATGACATAAATCCATTTTCAACACTAAGTATATATTTTATGATTATAGATATCTAAAGAGATTGACAGAAGCATAGCTTTGACCTGTCCTCAGAAAATACTTTCAAGAAAAAGACTTGAACTGATTTTTCCTGTTATGAACAATTTTGGCCCATAAATCCTCCATTTTAAACTATTGTGCAGAATTCAAAAGCAAACACATACGTAAACCATCACAAAAATATATCCCAAGCCTGATACTTCTTATTTAACTAGAAAATGTTTTACAATATCTCATGAAGCTTATTAATTTACAGATTTCATAGATGCTGACCAACTAACACTACATATCTTAGCTGAATTATTACCAAACCTTCCATCAAACTAATGACATCCCTGAAACAAGCAAGGCAAATTTGCTTTCTGACAAGTGAGCATATTATAAACTGAAAAATTAACTCAAATCACCAAAACTTAACAACACATGATGCAGATGAAAATGGTATCATTTTTCAATATGAATAACGATTTTTGTAGACATAAATTAAAGTACATAATTTACACATTTTAATTATAAATAGAAGTTTCTTCTATGCTATTTAGTATCCCTATTTGTATCTTGCTCTTAATTTCTTTCTTCCATTTACATCTGACCTATTCCTTTAACTGAAATAATTTACTTGATATCATAAAATTTAATCAATGTTACCTTCTCTGCTACTCAATTTCTGAAATATTAAAATTATTGTGGTATGGGGCCTTACGACTTTTTATATCATCATATCAAACCATGCTTATACACTTTCCAGAAATTTTAAAAGCACCTATTTGTTTAAGTTTTGCATAGGAACCAATGTTAACTTTTGACATCTTTCTTTAATACCATAAGTGCATTTTCAGTAGGTATCCTCTACAATGGCAGATGAGTCTGAGGCAGTCTGATGAATGATACAATGCAAGACATGTCAGAGCGATTCATTTTGAGTCTCACCAACTGAATCTCCTCAATATAAAAACCACCTTGGGCCTATATCATGCCATACACTCAAGCTATGACATACTCAGAGGATACGGGTTGAGAGATTTAGCCAACGCTCTACTCTAGTATCTACAATGGAGAATGATTATGATTTGGTGTCAAATAAATACCTATTGGTAGGAGTATTTTGTCCTGTGAAGAATTTCCTTCTGGAACTGACTCTACCAATTCCAACTCCGTGATTGTCTCTTGCACTTGCAGGAGTTCTCAGGCTATCCGTAGATGGGGTGCTTAAAAGACCTCTTGATTGTGGTGTGTACAGTTTGGTCTCAGAATCCACTTTTACAAAGGAATTCCAATAATCCGATGGTATTTTCATTAAAGCCTCAACAATCTGAAAAGAAAAATGAGAATATATTGACTTTAGAATTTGTTGAGGAAGCAATTAGAGGTTATAAATAAATTAAAAATAATAAAGTGATTATAGTATATGTCCCAAAATAACACGATCCTAGATATAGATAAAATACTTTGATTGAAAGTCTATAGTAGGCATCTGAAGGAACTACAGGGAATTAATATTACCATAACAACTAAATGGATTGGAAACAAGCAGAAAGTGCAGTTTCACTTATTATGCACTTTATGCATAGTAGTTTGAACGTGGAAGTGTCTTTTGAATTAAATTCCTATTAAACATATCGTTTGCACTTGAGAACATCTGAAGTCAAGTCATTGGACATTTCATGTACCTTTACATTTATAAACATGCTAAAGTTAGGAAGATTTTTGATAAAAGAGAAGAAAATTAAAACAAGTAGCTAAGAATAAAATTAAGTTGCTTCCAAAAGTAATTTTGTTGACACTTGGTCAAGAATCTTTAAGCATTCTAAAATCAAAGAGATAGAGGCTGTAAGTTGAATAGCACATTAATAGAGAGCAAATAATTATAAGATATATTACATATTTTAAACTAAGGATTTAAATTCTTCTTTCAATTTCAATATATTACCAAAATTCAATTTCAATATATACAGGTAATATATCAAACAATATTAAAGATAGCAATGGAATTTGTTAAATAAATAAATAAGATTTATTTAAAATGCTCACCATCTGCTGTTTCTTGGTCTCTGTTAGCATAGCTGTAGGAGAGATTTCAGAAGTGGAATATCCAGTAATGGTGGGGCCAAAGATTTTGGCTAGATTTGACAATGGCATCTTGCAATCGGGACATGAAGCAACCCTATGGTAAGAAAGCATTTCAATTGAGCATTAAAACATCATATTCTTGCAAAGTATGTTACAATCATGCATAATACTTTGAGCATAACATTACATAATTTATACACATTAGCAAGAGCAACTAATCCTCACTTCAAATACAATCCCTTTCCTATAAGCTTAGGAGAATTACATATGGTGCACCTTTATATTTGACAGATAATTCTTGTATTGGCATGTGTTTATACTAAGAGACAAAGGTTCTCCAAGCGCCGAAAGCGGCGACCGTCTAAGGGCGATTCCCGGGAAACGGATAATCGTTTAGCGGTCCCAGTTCTTTTCTCTCTTCTAGCAATGTGTTTATACCTTGAAATCAGCACCATTTCTTCATAAACTTAATATTTTTGTGACATTATTATCCAAAAATGAAGATGAGAAAAATTGTCAGTTGAATGCAAAACACCTTACCACTAGCATTTTATGTTGTCTCATTAACTCTTAAATCTTTCATTTTCTAAGTCAATGGTTTATCCTTTTTTCTAATAAGAAAAATCTATGTGCCAAATCTATAGCTTGAGTTATAACCTAAAACTTAACTGCCTAAAGAAATTATGCAATTATATAAAATGGAATTCATTCTTTGACAAGATCTTCCTCAGCCAACTTACTTCTGCAGGTGTAAAATCAAATAAGCCAAAGTGTCTCTGTTGGGTTGAGGCAGCTCTGAAACAGCCTGATACAATGATGCAACACAATCTCCGGGATCTGTAGCTTCAGAAGCACGTGCAAAGTCATGCCAGAGACCATGAGTAATGAGAGGTTCTCGTAGACTGCGAAGAAAATCCTTGAGGGCTCCACATACTACATGGATGTCATAACCACTAAGACTAGGTGCCCCCTTTCCTCGCAGGAATTTCTCCTAGAATTCAGAGCATAATTCAAAATTATATGCATTGAATTAGAAATTGATATGCATAGAAACACAGGGCTGCTGTTACGAAAAGGAAATAAGGGCACATTCCCAGGGCAACCATTCTTTTGGGGCGTCAGATGGGAGTGGGCCTATTGATTCTGACAAATAAGGATTTCAAAACTTATCTATTCTTAAAATTTTAAAAATAAATTGGAATTAGCAACTTTTGCTGATTTCAATACAGCAGAAGTTGTTACATCTAATCCACATCGACAAATTGTTACATCTGAAAAGTCTTTAGAAACTCCTTCGGGATGTATCAATTTCGATTCTCCAATACTATATTAGCCTGAATATAATGTGACCTCAAACATAGTTCAACGGCAAGTAATTTGAAGGGAGATTTAGAAAGAAAAAAACACATTTAACTTTCTCCTTTTGAAAAATAATTTTCTCTAAACTTGTCAATAAAACTTAAACACAAAAGCACTGGTGTAAGAGCTACTGAGACCATAATCAGAGGCGCAAAAGCTATTGAGACTTCAAAACAACAGGTGTGCTGTATGAAAGAGAATTCCAGTCAAATTACTTGTACTCAAATTTGCAACAATTTGGCCTATATTTATTTTTCACCTCAAGCACTAATAAAATACATATGTATACTGTAGCAATTATAAATAAGTGTGGTAAAATTTGTAATACACACTTATGTGTATGACAGAAGAGTAAATATTTCAAAAATACATGCAGAAGAAAAACATCACACAGTATTTGGGCTAACACAGTAATTTAAAATTTATCCTGTAAGTTATCATTGTGTCATCTTGTAGAAAAGCCTGGGTACAAAATGATAAGGATATAAAGGGGCTGCTTCAATATGATTCAGAAGTGAGAGCCAGTTAAGACAGTGAAGCTGAAAATGATATTGAATTACCTTTTAAATTGATTTAAGAGATGGGTAGTGAGCAGGAAGATGATTATACAAGTTTCTTTGAGAAGATTAGGTCAAGTATGTAAGTTGAAAGGGAAGTTCTTTTCAGTTTATTCTGGAACTCAATGGATGGCAGCAAATTTAACTGTAGCTGATGATATTTCTCAATTATTTTTCATTGAGGAATATATCGTAAAAATTACAAATAGAACAAATAATACATCACATTAAGTGGGACCTTTCACCTCAAGTCAACAATTTTGTCTTCAAAACTAGAAACATAAACCCAGACACCATTTAATAGTGTTATCAGTGGAAAGCTAGTTTGGATTGAATTGCTTTGATTATCACACAAATTTCCACCTGAAATCAGACCAAAAACTACTTTCCTTTGAAATTCATTAGATGGCAAATTTCTAACATTTAACAATGTTATATAATCTCAATCTGGATAGATAAATTTTAGAACATTTCAGTTATTATAAAATGTATTACAACTGGATGCTTTTTTAACTTTGACCTCAATCTCTGGAAAAACATTTTCCTTGAGAAGTAATTTTTAACGGAAACTCAGACAGCTACTTCACAAGTCACCTTACATCAAAAGAATAAAGAAAGTACCTTAAGAGCTCTAACATCCTTGTCAGAGCCAGGAATTCTATAAATGCCCACTTCATTTAGGCCCCGAGACTCAATTTCATTGACACAATGAATTACAATGGATGGGACCATTGGAGATGAGAGAGGTGTATAGTCTGCTATTGATCCCTGAAAGAAGATTAATAAATTAGGTTAGTTCATGGAAGATACTTAAAACTAAAATAAAAAAAATTGACTAAAGATAGAAATCATACAAGATAAAATGCTTATGAGAGCAACATATTTACAGGAATTCTTAAAGAATGTTACATAAGATGATACAATTATACGAATATAAATATTTGTATACAAACCATAACCCCCTTCTTGAATGTAGGCGTATTTCCACTAGGGACACATGGCAGTGGAACTTGCTCTTTACATTCTGGGTGGCTCACAACTTTACAATCACGGCATTTCACTGCAATCTTTCCAAACTTTATCCTTTAAAGAGAAAATCCATAATCACAAACATGGGAAATATTTTAAATAAATAATTTCCTTCCTCCAATTAGGTGATTTTTACAGCGGGGCCTCTTTATTCCTATTGCCAACTCTATATTCATTTATTTAAATATATCATTGCAAATTGGCCTTGTGGCAGCGATATATATGTAACAGGGAAATTTGATACACAAACAACCATTCCCTAACAAGAAAATCCAGTAAGCTAGGATGCAGTTCTACTGAGACCTTTGGGCTGGAGCACTAACAATACTAACCACTTCAGGAATTATACCAAATAGTTGCAAAGAATCATTTTGATGTATTAGATGAAAATCAAGCCTAATTTGGACATTAAAAATAGTGTTATTGTCTCTGTATTAATGACAGACTCTAGTAGATCTAATATGAAATGACTTTTCTCTATTATGTAAGACTGGAATGACAACTGCAATTGAAAGGCAAAGACATTCACATGGGTGCATTTCTGGCAATTACAAAGGTAAATGGCAAAATCCAAAGGAAAGGAAATTCCAATTAGACCACGGCTGAGTATTAAGTTATAAGGAACAGACTGAGATTGAACTTTAGTCCCAAATAATTCAAACTTTAAAACTAACAGTATGGGTGTGTAATGACATACTGACAAAGACATTTATTCCTAAAAGTAACCTTAGCAAGTAAATCCAATAATACTAACCTCTTTCCACAAGGACCACAATTTTCTGATTTTATCACAGTTTTTTCAGCAAAAACATGTTGCCGGCTGTTAATCTTCTTAACAGCATCAAATGCAATTCCAATGTCAGGAGCAATTCCTTCTGATAGGCAAGTTTTTCGACCATTAGCTACCCAATCCTCAGAGGTACTTGAATCTATAGTTACGAATTCAAAATTAGGATAGAAATCTTCTATACAAAAATTCTTCTGATATTGAAAACAAACAATATAGAATATTTAAAAAAATAAATATGTAACGATTTTCAAAAATTTTACCTAGTAAATGGATTTTTAAATGTAAAATCATGCAGCTATCATATAATCAAAAAAAGGATACTTCATAAAATTTAAAACTATAAGGAAACTATTATCTATTCACTTGAAGTTAATAGATTTTTCCAGATAACATAAATTCGTATTTCATCATCATCATTATTAGAATACAGATAAAAAATCATTCTTCCTCAACTATAAGATGTATGCTTTTAAGCACTTAAAGACTGATTTTACATATGTAAAAACATGAAAAAATTAGTTTCACAGCTATTTCAGGACATGAGCAAAGAAAAGAACAGCTACATCAATAAAATCAACAAATGAACATTAATAACCATGATCTAAAGTATTTAATTTTACAGAATCTAGCCAAATTATAACATTCTTATCTAGAGATGCTCTAAATTGCAAATACAGCTTTATCTAGATTTGGATGGTGCACACAGTATATTATATCATACTAGATTGCCTTCATTAATTCAAGATAAAATTTAGGAATAAGAACATTTCAATAAATAGCAAATAATCTAGAAATAAGTTATGCAGACACGATACCTTAATACAATTTGGCGAGGGAAATATTATGAAATTCAATATGCATTTCAATACAAGCTACACCCAATATTTTGACATTCCTTTTGATTACATAGTTTCTTCAGCAACAGTAACCCATGATCAGCTATGGAGGCTGATACATTCATAGCAATATCAGGGGCTTATGCAAACCCACTTCTGACAATCATCAAAATTTTTACACTGCTTATAAGTACTCCATTATAATTGAGAATCAACCACACCTCATGCTTCAGGCTGTACTACACTTCTTTTAGTATCCTTGTTTACTGAACAAATCTATATAACCATTTTCTCTAGAAAATAATTTACTACATTTACGAAAAACTACAGTCAACATCTATAAATTATGACAGATTCTCTAACACAGCACAAATAACTAATTGTGCTGCCTAAACCTAAAAATTTCCACCAGATCCTACAACAACCATTTACTATATAAAAGTATCAGGCAAACTCATGCTCCTGACACAGAAATCCTTCTAGCAATCCATGGTTTGCCTCCAACCATACTTATCAAAACTAGTAGAAAGATGCACATATTTGGAGACAACTTTCCTAACTTTTCTAGAATATCATTTAGTTTCATTTCGAGCAATATCCAACCTGATCGTCCTTGAAGATATGTGAGAGGAGCAGGAGGAGGATGACAGTCTCGCAGATTGTATTGAGGTTTATGCATCAATTTCCCAGAGGTGGCTGGGTACCCAACAGCTTCACCGAATATCTCTGAAAAACTGGCTTATGAGAGTCTAATGTGCCTAATTTCAGGAGTAAAATCTTTCTAAACTAGAATATATGCATGCAGAACAAAGAGGATGCACTAATCTGAAGAATGATTTTCTGAAAGTAGGGTACTTTGCGAGGAACCATTGCCAAACTTTTGTATCAGTAACTATTCCATAAGAGATATTAGAGATGTTACAAGAATGCAAATAAATGTTCCAAGGTGAGAGTTGAAAAATTCCAGATAATAAGATAAGAGAGTAAGAGATGAAGCTTGTGTTTTTGAAGAGCAGGTTAATATAACACGAGCTAAATTGTTGCAAAGCCACAAAATAATAAGTTTATTAGGATAACAGTATTTTCTTCCATGTTTTAAAATTTAATAAGAATACAAATAAATGCTCCAAGATAAAAATATAGGTATGTGAGAGATAATTGGTGGAATTTCATAGTAAATCTAATTATTTATGCCAAAAATTTGTAAGATTCCACAAAACAAATCATAATTAAAAGAGAAGTTTTCCAGTTACAGCTAATTCTGCCATCATCAAAACAATAACTTTAAGAAGTGGATTAAGTGAATAAGAAGTGGATCAGATGGATTTATATAAAAAGTAAAAGGGGAAGAAGGGGGAATATGGTGAGGTAGGAAAGGGACATTATAGGAGCAGTATATAATTGACTATATCCAAGAAATCAACTTTTAACAAGAAGATGTGTAAATGTTATTGTAAACCATACACAAATGTTGCAGTTCTTTCCTTATCCAAGAAAACTTTGCCTTGTGGATTGTACAAATAGCAAAGAGACCTTACTCAAAAAGCTCACGTAGGAGGGGAAGATTAATTGTAATTCACTTCTTAGGACTGAGCAAATTACATGATTTAAATAGTTAATTTCAAGACAAGTATCCCAAAATTCAAAGTGAAGAGAATAATAATAAGAAAAAAGAGCTTGCATTTTGTGCAGAGGAGACTGTGCATAGTAAGTGCATGGATGTGCAAATAATGAGTACAACAGGATGATAGCATCTTCTTCTATCTATTTAAAATAGACAATAGGAAGACTCAACATGTCTTGAACAATGAGCTATGATGATGGAATGATTGATAATAAATCAGGACTAAGTTTCAAGTCCTAAAGCAAAGACTGTCCATGACCAAAAGGGTTGAAATGATTATTAAGCATGGGAAAGATCAAACCAAAACTATTAAAAATAGAATTCAACAGCTGAAACCATCACCTACATGCCATGACACCATATTTTCTGGCAAATTATGAAAATTTGAAATTCTATTATTGGGATGATTGGATAGATAACTTCATAATGAATTTTGAAAATATTTTATGCAACCACGTTAATTATTCAGTAATATACTATCAAAAAATTTTCTTATATTTTCCTGGAACATGCTCTATCACTAAAATACAATCATTGGGCAGTAAAATAAAGTAATTTCAATTTGGTTTCAAATTTCTGTCCAATTTTTATATTGTCACTGTGTATATGATTTCCATAATAAATCATGAACCTGAATTTTTTCTTCACACAAAAGATGAGTTATCTTCTAGAAATTAATAACTTTTCTTCATAAATGGTGCCCCCTTTAATTTCATCAAACATATGAGATCAATCAAACAGTTCAAACAATCAACTAGCAAAATGAACATGCAAAATTCATCGAAAAATTGTTAGAGGTTAGGATGCCACAACTCCCAAGTAAACCAATTGTATTAGATACAGATGAAGACTCCCATCTCCAAAGAATTCCATCCAACACAAGAATAAACAATACATCCAAGAAACTAAAACAGGTAAGAGTAAAATAAATTTATACCCTGACAACCATTCAGTGCTAGACCATGTTCATTTTTCATTGTTAACATGAAAAAAGCTTTCAATTGAATCTCTTACAAAAAAATTTAACCAGAAAATAAATTGCAATCTTAGAAGATTTTAAAAAATAATCAAAGTTTATAAATTGAATGATAGTTATGTACAAAAACACTCTACTATTATTCAATATCCATTAATCTCTACTATTCAGAAATCTCTTTAAACATTACCACTCATAGGCGGTGCAGACGGCTCAGGCTTTCTCTTTGGAACAGGTGGAGGTGGTGCTCTCATATTTTCCTGCTCTGCCTCAATTTTTGATGTTGCTGTTATAGGACCCTCCCTGGACACTCTGACAGTCGTCGTTGCTATGACATGTTCTCCAGCCTTCACTTCAACCTTACGACGACTCTGTGGAGAATTATTAACAGAGAAATGTGAACCAGACTGTTACACAAAAAGAATGTCAAAAATATTCTGGAGGAATTAACGAAAAATGAGGAAAGGCCAAAAAGACAACACCGTAAAAATATGACTCGACTTCATGTAAATCACAAGCTTAATAGAATTAGTTGCAGAGATAGCAGTAATTTATTATCCCCCTCTATAATGTGTACTAGCATCGGCAGCTTACCCCAGAGCTATGAGATGAGCGTCTACGCTTGGCACTTCGAGAATCGTCATCTAAAGATGGTCTGGCCTTCCATCTCTTGCCGGAACGCAGATAGGAAGTGTCTAGGTCATCTTCTGATCGAGAAAAGCTCAAGTCCGAGAGTATAGATCCTGTGGGAGAAAAAATTTAAATTACTATAGAATTCAAAGAAATCGTTTCTAGTGGAAAACAAAGGTGAAGGGAGGTATAACTTGAATATGATTTAGTTATTTAGAGATTAAGAAAAACAGATTATTAACCACAAGTTATATCTGGAGAATCTATTATACTTCTATATTCCAAAATTAGGGAATGTGATTGCATGAGTATATATATATACACACACCACGCCTTAAGACAATAAACGTTTTTCTCTTGACAACTCACAAATCTACCAGAATGCAGATCAAATACCTATAATTTTTTCTCTAACCTGTAGTATCAAGCTCTGCGATAGTTTTCAGTCTATCTTCATCGTGATGGCCAAAACTATTCTTTCCTCCTCTAAGCGTCGAGTTCAGAAATGCCAACTTCTCTTTCGTTTCATCATTTAATTTGCTTTGCTGGGGCATCAAAAGATCTCTAATCATGGCAATCTGCTTTTCCTGAAATTTACAAAATAAACATACTAAGAAGAGAAAACTTCAAGTTTAAAAACCCGAGGAATCTCGATACAAACACATACCAAACAATGGTTTTCCATTTCAACCCGTCTGCACTTTTTCTTCTCCTGATCAAGTAAACGGCGAGCGATTTGTAATTTATCCTCGGAATTTGTAAGCTCTCTTTGAGATTTTGTAAGTGCCTCTTGCAATCGCAAACATTCTGCCACGGCAGCTTGCCATTGCAACCTGCATTCTTCTTGGCTTAACGCGAATCGTATGAACTCTGAAATATGAGATTTGATTAATAATTCGGCTCTTCATAAAGCTGAAATAAACGGATAACTCGATCACTTCACAAACCTTGCTCAGCTCCTTCCAATAACACTTTTTCAAGTCTTATGAAGTCATCGTACGATGCCAAAAGAGAGAGATTTGCAACAGACATCATTGACAGTATGTCATATATTCCACTCCTTAATTAAAAAATTCGGATTCTTTCACAATAAACACTCAGTAAATACCGATAAAATCAATAAAAATGTCTGTAAAGTCAATCAAGAACTTCGAACATTTTAAAATGAAGAATATCCCGTAGTATAAACTATGAACAACATCGCGCCATGGCAAACGGCCGATTGAAATATAACGGGCAACTTCAAATGAAATCCAAGGTAGCCAATCCTGTGCATTCAACATTAGTTCTGGTAGTAAGCACATCTTCATCAGCGCCATTTGGGCGAAGTTCGAACGACTTAGTAGCCCCTGCAAGCTAAGTTGATTCTAACAAGACGTATCTTCTAAATATTTTTTTGTAATATTTTTAGTATATTCATATCTATGAAAAATAGATATGTGAATCAAGTAAGAATATCTTTGGAAAAGTTCCTATAGTGTTCATACCTTCCATAATATATTATTGCGAGTTTTTATTCATGGAATTTTACCATTCATTATGAAGCCATTACTAGTAAGTAGAAATTCCGTGAAACAGATTGCATGAAGGAGTGAAATCTTTGCACATCAAACGTCCTCAACATATAACTTGAATTATAATCTTCTATTTGGATTTAAGAAGAGTCGTCCAATTTTCCATTATCTGACCTGGCTCGAAATCAGTGATACCTGAGAATCCACGACATTTTCTAATCATTTATTACTTATATAATTTCTTATTAAAGTGAATGCTTGGTTATTTCAGTTTGGCTGCTAATTTTTATGTCATGAAACAGTGTCACACTCCTTTTTTAGTTTAAAAATGCCCTTGTTTTTAATTTTGGATAACTATAAAGATGTTACTGTTGAATGATTCTATATGAAATTTCGTAGTCCTTAAATAAGGAATCATTCATTTAACCATTAGTTATTATAAAAAATAATATATTCCTTTCTTTCTTATAACAGAAAATCGGTTATCAATTAATTTTTCCGATTGCTTTTATTGATCTCAATGATGTGATCACCAAGAATTTTCATAATTGTATGGTATTAAATTTTCCATAGATAGGAAATTGCAAATCAAATATACCTTTATGCATGAATTTCAGCCTTAAGTTACCTTTTGATCTGATTATTTAAGTTTATGTTAAGATTTTTTTTAATCTGCTGAAGGTGACCTCATTCACATTGGGAGATAAAGTTAAGTGCCCTTCATGAGTTAGCACTAGAGGTTTCCATTGATAAGAGGAGGACAGGTCCAGAATGGTAAATTTGGAGAAAAAGACAATGAAGAAGTTAGACCAGTAAATTACAGAAACTACACAAATAATATGAAATAAAAATGTATATACTTATACTGTATACATGTATAATGATTAATCAATTTTGTATTTGACAGAAATATATAGAATAGATAAGAGAGCTCTATTGGTGTGGAAGGGTTAAAATAACTTTGCACTGCAATGTCTCATACAGTCCCACCAAGTCAAGGATTCAACCTTAAATTTAAACATTTATTTATAAATAGAAACAGTGGAAATTAAAAATCTAAACTGAATAATCTCAATTTTTATTATAAATCAAACTCAGGCTAAAATGTAAAGTAACAATTGATTCAACAACATAAATAAAGTTTTATATCCACATCATTGCAAAAATAAAGTTTTTATGATATAAGAAAATATAGCACTCCAATTAATGAATAATAGTTAACTCATCACAAGGTAAATGTTCAAATAACAGATAAAGAAAATGCATATTATCAGTGTTACTATACAAACACAACATACTGTGTAAGGGAAGAAAGCCATGAAATAGGCTTTAAAGGAACAGATTAAGAAGCCAAAATATGGCCCCTCTCTCCTCTGAGTCATATGCAAAACATTTTCACTAAAGATCTGAGTCAAGACTCATAGGAGAACTGTCAGGATGCACCTCTTCACATGCTTGGTTATCTACATTAGATGGTTTAGGCGAAGCACATCTTGCTGGAGGTTGAAATGTCTTCATCGCTAAAGGTGAAGCTTTAACATGGCATACTGGAAGAGGGATTTCAGCAACTCCTTCATACATTTGTAATTTCTTCATTCTGGCAGCAACTGAGGGTCTCAATGAAATTATTCTCTCACTTGGTGAGTTTACAGGTAAATCTGATTTAGCATTGGATGTGGCGAATGCTTTAAGATTGTTGTCTACTTTGCTGCCAACACCAGTCACTGCAGCTAGTTTCTCTTCACAGTAACTCAAGAAATCCGATTTACCACTCTATAATCAAATGAGAAAAAAAATTAACTTTATTTTCCAAATAACTATACATTTATTTTCCGGAATGTCAGTATATAAAAAACAGTTTTCTTAGTTTAAATATTGCAGAGGTGGCAGCAATTGATTAAAAGTTGAAACAAAAAATGAAAGCCAAATATGTACTAATCATTTGCACATTTCCTGCAATCAGGGCCACTATTCATAGAACTCATATCATAATATTTTTGCAATAAATTAAAACAGAAGATTAACCACTTCCTAGAAAAGGGAGCTATAACACATGCTAATTTACACTAAAAGATAACATTATAGATTTTCTCTCAAAATTGAAAATGTTTTAGGAAATATGTACCACAACATTAACCTTAACACAAAAGATTGTATTTTACAATCTACTGCCAACATTATTTTGCAGTTTGAGTTCAGACTTGTTAGTTAAATAATGAATTGTAATCCCATGAGGAAAGATATGTCATTCCAGTTGACTATTTCTGACAATTTTAGGTGATTTCAGAGCCGACTGCCAAAAAAATATAATCCAGAAATTAGTGCAATTTTTCTCATGGAACAGCACATATATTGCTAAATTATTTCAAAGTATGAGCATTAATATGGAATTACACCAAATACTACCAAATTACATTATGTTTTCAATAATTGTTCAGGAAATTAAATTATATTAATAACATATATTTTAAGTCAGTGATAGGAAATACTAAATGAAGCATAGCAGCCTCAATATATCTACTTAGGTGTATTAGTCAACATTTGAAGGCTAAAAGTATATCTTCAAACCAGGGGAAGATATTTTTCACTCAAATATTAAATGTAATTCATAATATAGAGGGAACAAGCAGTGTATCCATGGAACTCCATTTCAGGGTGGATACAACAAATGAATTAAAGTTCGATTTTTATTCCACAAAAATCAATATGGCGACTAGGTTTCAACTAATAATGTCAGGCCACAAATGTGAAGTATCAGAAACAAGAAGTTCGTTAACAACAACAAGATATGTTAACAACAAATTAAATTTTTCTGGCTCTAGCATTACACAAAGACAATAACAGTATGAATTTCTCATATTTTTTGCTAATCTACACACATTAACCACACTATAATGCATATATCTAATCACCCCAATAATATCAATGAATTGCTGCTGATCATAGAATTGGGTACTGAGGTTCAATCTAGGCTAAGATGGTTCACTCAGTGATTTAGAACATATTTGTTACTGAAGTGTTTGCAAAGAAATGTCTTAGAATAGTCTAAAATATGTTTAAATAGAATAAAAAAGAAGACTTGACTAATTCCACTAGTGGAAGTATTATTCTCATAAATTTGACTGCTGGGAGATAAGTATTGCAAAGTCCATTTTCAGTCAGAGAAAGATGCAGAGTTACAGCTACAACTGGATACTATAATCATTTGACAAAGTTCGTGATTTAATCTAATTGTGCATTTTCTTCATTATGTTTAATTTTTTATTCACGTTTAAAGCTAAGTTGATAAAAAAGATAATTTCATTGGAAATTTTTGTGATGCATTTTCTGTTTGCATCTGTAACTAAGTGTCTTTTCTTTGTGACTAAATCTCAACTAAATAACTATTATGACAACATTGAATATATACGAGAATATGTCAAAATCATTCAAAAACTCATACTTACATTTTTATTTGCTACTAACTGCATCTCATCCTTAAGTTCACATTCAAATTTTTTAAGCGCATTCTTCAACCTTTCTTCTCCAGGATGTTGGGAGAAAGTAGACGTTTCCACAGCATGCACGGTTGGTAAGCGAGCAAGTCCATGGTGACGACGCCATTGTAAATTAGTTGCCACAATTGTAACTCCAGGCATCAGAATTTCATCCAAAGCAAATTCCTGAAGTAAAAAAGTCACCTTTTCAAGGAAATAAGCTCAATAATGACGAAAGAAAAATTCAAAACCAAGAACTATAACAAGAGCCAGCAACTGAAAGGACTGAAAAACATAAGCAGCAATGAGACATTCTTCTACTGCTTAATTCCATGTAAAATTTCCTGAAGTATATTGATAAAGTAAGTTTTTTGGTATAAAATATCACTAGTGTCACAATTTTATATCAAATTGAAATAAATGCTAAAATGGTGATCCTATGAAAAAAGGTAAGACCATATGTACAAAATATGAATGGATGTTGCACTTTTTATATACATCACACTACAACTGGATCTATTATCACTTAAGGCATAGAATATATCCTGGATGATTATCTTTTGTGATTTATCTGGAGTGATTAATACATAGTTTCATGTAAAATTGAAAATTAAGTAAAAATTGAGCTAAAAATCATATCATCTAATAATAGATAAAATAACAAAATACCACATATTTTGGATACTTTTGAATTCACTGATTTATAACTTTGTGAACACATTTTGAAAACTAAGTACTTCATTTATCAAGGCCACATTTTCATCAACAAATAATCAAGCTTACCATTATACCTCCCCAGAATGCCAAACTCAACAAACTTCCATCTGATCCAGCCACAAAAACATTTTGGTATCCAACACCCCTCTCTTTCTCTGGCTCATCACCTATCTTAATCACCAAGGCAACCAAGTCTACTTCGCCAAAAGGAGGCATGCAATCAGCAGCTGATCCAAGCTTTGATGCTTTTTGAGAAATATAATCATCAAATGCTCGGCTAAGAATAATCCTTTGCAGTGACGGACAAAGATCCATTTGACATGGCAAATGAGTCTTTACTTTGTATCTTGTTTGACGGTTAGTGCTCAGTTGTAGAAAACTAGACCTGCCACACAAACGATAAAATAATTCATTAATCATTAAGTGGTACACTATAAGAGACCATGTTACAAGATGAAATTGAATCTCTCTGAATGTCAAATGTCTGGTATATCAAAGTTTAAAAAAAAACATCTAAAACACAGAATTTTTGATAATTAATGTATCTACACATCAGTTATTAAATTTTACAAATTTATGATGTGCTGCTGTTCCTAATTATGCATCGACTTTACTTGTAGATTTCAACATACCAAGTACACAACTTTCATTTTATGTTACATATCTGTTATACTCTAGTATATAAGATCTCATGGCGAAAGAGTATAGACTTATGTTTCTCATACTAAGGATATGAATAAGAGGTAAATAGCCTTTCCCTGAAATCTAGAAAGAGAGCTTTACAAATTTCTCTTGCAGGAGACTTGCTGTAATTATAACTGGACATTTATAACTGCCCTCTTTTGTAGAGCTAAGATGATTTTATAATCTGATGTCTGGATCCATAGTCTACATTCATTACTTATATGTGATTGATAGAAAAATAAATGCCACCAACATAGAATCTTCTGAAAACCAATATCTTTCAGTATTTTTAATCAAGTAAATTACGTTTATGTAACTCCAATGAAAACATACTTGGATTGGGTTTGTTACATGCTAAGAGTGGAGTGTATAATAGATGTTCAAAGTATTTAAAAAAGGCAGGGCATTAATGAAATTTCAGCAGTTATAAGGAACAAGCTCAACTACTCAACAACACTCTAAAAGATAGAGAAAAATGCATATGTGGAGCTTTGGAGGGAGTATTTCTAAAAATAATCATTTTCCCATCAATAATGCAAAAATTACCTAAGAATATGAATTATGTAAAAGAGTAGTAACACTGAGTAATTTCTTATATTGTTGAAGTAATGATTAGAGATGTTTTAAGCTTCAGAGCTTAAGAATTGAATGATAAATTAAATTATGTCACATTATTGAGTTATTCTTCCTGTACTTATTTTGTATTTGTAACACACCTATTTTTTAATTAAAGAAACATATCCAAAAATTAAATAAATCAGTTAGAAGAAAACAAGTTATCCAACATTTTTATATCATAGCACACTTACACATTTATCAATATAAATTTTTCATGATATATAATGCATAACGAAATCACATAATGAGCAAGAAATATTTCAAGATAAAAGCAAAGTTAATCACCAAATTTAAAAAAAAATTAGAAAGAGGATGTTAATTTCTTTAATACAAGTGATAAAGAATATAAAGATATCTAATGCTAAGAAAATGTAAGCAATAATAATTCACAAAAATTTGACAAAGAAATTAATTATTTTCAGTAAAAATACCTCATTCCATTACTCGAGAGGTTGTAGAGATTTAAGGTAGCACCTTCCTTAGCAAGCAGACTAATAACATCTTCAGATGGCCTCCATATAGTCAAAACAGCTGACTTGGATACAACTGGCTGGTCTGCATCAACAAGTCGGGCCTTAGATTTAATCAGAATTAATTAATGTTTTGATTTGTGACACTGACATGATATATATTGAGAGCATTGAGATAGACATCTGCTCTTTAGAAATATACATAAAATACAGGGAGGCATAAAGGTTCATTAAAGAAATTTTGGAAATAGAATGTCAGAAAATGGTCAACAGACTTGATAAATGCAATAGAGAGTATACAACAGTAATGAAAGTATGAACATAAAACCAGAAAAACATGGATGAGCAGGATACAAAATTGGATACAACAAGGAAAATACAGTATAAACAGAAATTCCAATGGGTACATCACTAGCTTCCAACAATGAGGCAATACAATGGGCTACCAAGAAAAGTTATGACCTGTAATTCATCTTCAATTATTATATTCTCAAATTATTATATAACATTATCCTCAAGTTTTTCCAACTATGTAATGTTTACAATGGAAGCTATATGCAACACAGACACAGAGTAAGAAAATCAAAGGTCATGGTGGTTGTAGACAGAGGAAGAATTACGTTAAAATATACAATAGATCAGTACAGAAAATAATCTATCTACAATAGAAAATATCAGAAAGAATTTGGCAAATGCTAAGTAAGGAATATTTTCTTGCAAGATACAGGGAGGTGGAAAAGTAAACCATAACCATGAAAATCTTATTATTGGGATATGCAGGAGCTTACTTGGAGGGATAAGAGTAACCATAAATGAGTGCCAGATAGTGAAAAAAGTATGTAATCAAAGACTTGTCAACAAATGATGATGTAGATATAAATATGAAATATAAAAGCATATAGAAGTGTATCTAAAAAATATTAGGGTGGTCTCAAAAATAATCCAATGGATAGCATTTACAATTTCATTATTTTAATAGTCAAGTTTAATTTTGTTATCTTTCTATAGTTCGCAAAACACCCCATAGTAAGCATTATAAAAATATCATACTTCAAGAATATAAGATAAAGGGAATTAAAGACAAAACATTAATAAATTACAATGAAAAGTTTAAACTGAACCAAGTACAACTGTAAATCAATTAAAGACAGTAAAATGATTATGAGTCCAAAAATATTATTACAGGAAAGGAATAGTCAGGTAAAGCCAAACTATTTTATCAAGCAACCAGCCAGCATATTGTGGGTTACACTGATTACAATGTGAAACATTATTAATAAGATAATTCAATTTTATCCTCAAAAGTAAAATGATTTATTTAGTATATTCTATTGAAATTTCTAGTAAGTTTAAGGCAATACATCATTAACAAAAAGAAATGCTTACCTTAAGCACAGCAACAACATCTCTCTTAATATTCCCTCCAGACAATCCAAAGCTAGCAACTGAAGAATTAGACCTATCAGAAGTTGATGCCTTCTCTTCCTCTTCTTTTATTCGTTGTCTCACTCTTTCCTCTAACTCTCTTTGCCGTCTTTCTCTCTCTTCTTGTTTATAATCCATCACCATCTTCAGTTGGGATGATGTTAATAGAGACTGAAAAATATAATAGCACATCTTCTGAGTTTTCCATCTTAAAAACTGAGAAATGCAGGAAATCAATTATATGGTGTAATTTATGTTGGCAGGCATTCAATGAATGTAACAATTTGCCAATATAGAATTATAATAACTTGAAAGCCTCTACAGGTAAAAATAACTACTTCAATATTACAGAAGAGGAGCTATCAAATGAACACAGTAAATTTATTTACTTGGAAAGATGAAGAGTCTTCTGATTCTTCAATGAGCCTCAGCAGATCTTCTGGTGAAGGTGCTGCAGTGAAAGCTGAGACTTTTTTATCAAGTGCAGGATACCTTTTAGGTCGTTTTGAATTATGATTTGATATTGTTTGTTCAGATCTTGCTCGTTTTCCTTGCCTTGTTAGTCTGGCTTCTTCCTCCTCCTCCTTTTGAATCTCAGCACTCACTTGAGAATAAATATTTTCAATCCACATCTGGCGTTGACGTTCAAACTTGGCAGCAACTCTAGCTTCAGCCTTTTGACTACGGACCACTGCAATATAAATTAGCAATCACTGTATACTGTATCATACAAAATGTGTCAACATCTAAGAAACACCACTACTTTGAAGAGCTACATAACTATGTAATGAAACTGATTGATATTTTAACCCATCAAATAAAACCCATTTAATAGTAATAAAACTATTAAATACTCTCTCTCTTCATTAAATAGACATTTTGAAATATCAAAATATTAATATCATAAAAAGTGTCAAGTTTAATTAGAAAATTCTATATTTCTATGTTACCAAAATATATTAGGAACAGTTTTAAAACCACATTCCCATTTTTATATCCAAATTATTCATACTATTTGTTAGCATGTGATTTTGGTTAATAATCATTTCAAATGATTTAGATGGAAATCCTACAAGGATTTCTATATTACAATTTGATACTATTAACACCAACAATTTTTCCTGCAATACTGCATACTTCCAGTTAGTATATAAGAGAAACTTTTGAACTGAGTGAAAGGAAATATAGACAAAAACAGCCTTTTAAAAGCAATATAGCCAATATACACTAGAAAAATGTAACAGAAAGATCCAATCTTACCTTTCCGACCATCAGCAGTTTTCTCAACATTAAGAATAGGATAAACACGTGCCAAAATTACATTCCTTAAGGCACTCACAGCACCACCTCCAGGCAACAGTGATCTCAGAGAAACAGGTAAAGGGCCAGGATTCTTGAAAACATACCCCAATTTAACATCCCACCGAGCCCGTCTCGTAGAATTTGTATTCAAACGAATTGCAGCTTTGGCTGCTGGAGGCTGAAAATTTTACTCTATTAATAGCTCTATAAAAGATATTCAAATAACACGATAATAATGATAATGTACTACAAAAATGAAGTATTAAGAGGGTATCTCCAACAGAATAAAAACACTGAGAATGAACTCCTAACTCATAGCAATTTTTCTGAATTCAATCTTAAAACTAAAAGGCACCATTTCAGTGTTTTTAGATTCCATACATTGGTAACATCTTTGATTTGCTAAATCTAAAATGCTTTACTATTAAGCAGGTATTTCCAAGAAAAGTTATTTCCACTAATATGTTTTAAGCTACAATTTAGTTTACCACAAGCCAATTAACATCTTTTTAACACCATAAGCAATCATTAAGGTTCACATAGTCCTGCATCAGTATGCCAACAGGTAATAAATTAAGAGTGCATTTTTAATGACTCTATGCTTTATTACAGGATGCATATGCATAGCAAAGACATCCATACCATTCAGTCAGAAACAATCCTTAGGCAATGGCTAAAGATTATTTCCTTATAATTTGTTATTATATTTTTCTCCTTAAACTAATTCTGAAACTTGGGAGCATTTTTTATTTGAGAATAAGGTATTTTCATTGTTGGTTACCAAGTGTGATTTTAGAAATTTTATTGAATTTATGAAAACAAAGAGGCAATAAAATAGCATATTTTTACAAATTATTCAAATACCTCAATTTCATATTTGAATTGTATAATTATACTTGGTTCTCTTCTGCATGGTGACAAAATAAAGTATTGTGAAATTAAATATTTTAATTTTTAACAAACATTCTCACAATTAATAAGAAATCCATCATTTAAGATGATTTTTAACAATTTAAGTTTCCTAATTGAGGAAAAAATACAATTCTTTGATAATGCCCAAAGCAATTATTGTGTGATTGAAAATTAGGTTTTTATTTATCAGGCAACAACTAGTTTCTTAAATTTATTCTATTAACATTTATTAAATTAAATGAATGTTCATCTTCACTGAAAGCTTATCATTGGATGTAAAAATGAATGCAAAAACCAGCCAATCACATACTATAAAATGACTAAGATTAAGTAAATTATGCAGTTGCAAATTATGCAAAATAAATTCTACTACTGCCTTACAAAAAAGCAAATAATACCTCCAGAGGATGACATCCATTTGATGGACCATTGACTAATTCTGCACCACTTGTAACAATCTTAGTTCCTATTGAGAGTTTCCCTTTTTGAACCAAGGAAGCCATCTCTATATCTATAATGCCTCGGATGGCATACCAGCCATCTGTAAGCTCTAATTTAGTAGATGAAGATATGAGATCCAATTCCTGTGATTAAAAACAATAGAGGGAAATTAGGACAAAATGAGAGAGTAAAGAGTGCAGAAAAGTATGAAGAATTAAACAAACCAGCTTTTTGCTTGATTGGATATTTTCAGGTCTTTCAATAGACGAAATACAAAGAACAATTCTTTTTGAGGCAGTGTCATCCATCTCAAGAATTTTCCTAAGGGCTGGTCTCTCACCTCCATCAATCTCCCTATCCCAGCGATACTTCAGCTGCCGCATTACATTTTCAGGAGTGAAATACCTGAAAATGCAAAAGATTCATTGATTAATCTTTCAAAGCTAGTAAAATTCCTCCATTTACTTGTCACGAGAAACAATAAAGAAGCTTATCAGAAGCCATAAATTTTTTCAATGAACCTTAATTTATTCAACTATTTTTCAGGTTTCTAAGTTTTAGCACATCCTTCTTAAAATTAATACCCAAGATATACTGTAAACATAAGTTTATGTATGTGGAGTGTATTTATGTACATATGAATTTTTCCATTTCTCATAGTACAAAAAAATTGTACCAAAAAATTAATCTCATTTTAGTTGATTACATGAAACTCAAATCTAGGAAGAATACAGATATTAACAATTACACCACTCACAAGGGTTAAATGGAAGAGAAGACTTGACAGTCTCTATTTTGCTCATAATAAAGATGCCATTTATTTCTTTAACTTGCAATTGATGAAGGGTACAAACTTCACGAGCGAAAATAAAGTGCAAATGCAAATTTTTTTACAACACATCTCATGCAAGTAAGCTGTAGATTTTGTAATAATTCATGCAAATACCTATTAAAGAATGCACCTACTTTTCAGTATACTAAAAAGGAGTACTACTCCTTTTTGCTACATCCAACCACATTCACAAATTCTGTGCTTGATTTATTTGCCACTATAAATTTGCCTACAATCTATAAATTATAAATGTAATTTTTTTAATTTTCAAATTTATAAATTACATTGTCAAACTACAACAGTCTTAATAATCTAGAATTAATGTTTAAATTTTATAGTTATTAAATAAAAGCATCCACGGAATATTAAATTTGAGTTTTCTGATAAAAGACAGTCATTTCTTACCTTCCTCCCAGTTCTTCTGGAAATGATCTCTCTGAGCATGCCAATTTCCAAACAATCCACCGAAAGTGATTCTGACACCAGCCACCAGGAGGTAGAAGACTAGGGTCCACACCAGGTGCTGCCAGCAAAGCTGCTTGTGCTTCATCTGCACCAAATTTTCCATCTGGATTTGGTACCAATACTATACCATCTTCAACTGTTACACCACTTGATTTAATACTTTGCCTGATAAGAAGGTGATAAACATCAAAGCAATGCCAATCATTTAATTTTCAGAATACCAAATGTATTTAAAAACTGTTAACTAGATAAAATTGCATAAAAATAATGCCTGAATGTCAAATTCATTTTAAATCGATGCTGAAACAGTTTGGGATACAAAGTAATACAGAAGTAAAAATTGCTTTGGAATATGGAAGAAATAAAAAGGAACCACTTTTCAAAATGAATCTAGTTCCTAATTTATTTAAAAAAAAACAACTATGCAAGATACCACAGAATACAAATTATTTAAATGCATGACATGTTTCGACGCGTAAGCGTCATCCTCAAGTTTTATTTCTTCCATATTGTCATGGAATACCACAAAGTGACCCGCCAATCAGTTGATTTTATTGCTTTGGAATATTTAACATGAAGCAGTTTCTTCATGCTTATAAATTATTTTCTATATTTTTAGTGATATATCTGAAGTATAATTGTTCAAAATTTCCCTCCAATAGTTAAATGTTTGAAGTACACAAGTTGAAGTTGAATTAAAATTTTTTTAACCACTATCATTTGCAACAGAAAATCAAACTATGGTTTGTGTCAAAATGTCAGATTAAAAAATATAGGAATATAAAAACATGAATTCTGCCTAAGAGATGAAGTAAACAGCTAAAGAATAAAAGTGATAATAGAATATTCTATTTTTCTAAACTTCTATTCTATTTTCCATGGACAAATTGTAGTTTCACAAGACCTCCCTCACGTACTCTCAGCTTAAACTGAGTGTTGCACTTCATCAAATACTATTAGTAAACAATTTAGGGTCAGATAATTCTAATAATACTATGGCATATATTATACAATGAATCAACATATACAATAGCAAATAAATTAGGGTTTATTACCTGAACTCACACATAGCGCACACGTGTAAATAAATACAAACAAAAGATAAATAAGAATAACATTAATCTGATAAATACAGGAAATTTAAATATCTTTTTCAGAGGGTTGAGGAAGAGCAATAGTGTAAGGATATACGATATAACAGCTATACTCACCCGTAATGATCTTTCAGTAAAAACTGGTATTCAGCTGCATTTTTTGCTGTCACTTTTAAAGTACTTTCTCTAACATTGAACTTTCTCAGCTTCAAGAAATTGAAAAAAAAACAGTAAATTAAAATTAATAAGAGTACTAGAAATAAGAAAGTTAAATTACAACATAACTATGGAACTCTACAGTATATCTGAGAAGAGACATACTTGAGTATCAGATAAGTAATGAACCATAAGTAGTAACGTAATGGATGAGGGGCAAAATTATGAAAAGCAAAATCATGAAATACAATAAAAGATGGAATATCTGATATCTGAACAAGCCAAACAAAGGAAATAGCACATTGAATCAACTATCACTTAACAAGCCTGCATGTTACTTACCTCTTCTTTGGAATAATGCCCTGGTCTTTTTCCCATCACCAAGTCTCTAAGACTGCTTCTGAGTGAAGACCCTTTCATTCTTCTTTCTTGGTAATGTTTCCCAACAACTGGACGAATATTTTTCTTAGAAGATATAACTTCTTCTTGTCTTTTTCTAGCAGCATTCCAGATGTCACCGATGAAGGAATTTGTATCCAACTGATTAGATGCTTCAGCCAAATCCAACTGTTTGCCTAACCAAGACTCTTCTGCAAGATCAGTGCCCCAAAGATCAATTTCTTTTTCTCTCGAATTCCTTTCATCTTTATGGCTGGTAGAGCATGGCAACTGTATAGATTTCTTTGAGAGAGTGTCACTTGGAAAATTACTGTTAGCAGGAGAAACAGATGCTTCAGCAGTTGATGCAGTGGAAACTGAAGATTCTTTCCTTTTAATCTGACTAGAGGGCACAGCCTTGAATCTTTGTCTCCTTTGATTGTTTCTTTTAAAAACAGGACTAGGAGGATGCTCAGTTACAGCAGGAGAATTAAGCAATGCAAGGTCCACTGCTTTTATGTAATTGTCCCCCTGACTTTCAGCAAAAAGAGTGCTCAGTGTTTTATTTGCAGCACACTTCTTGCCAATCCCATTTCTAGAAGTTAAGTTAGAATTTTGGGGATCATCATTTGCCTTAACCTTAGATTTCTCTACAGTGAATGCTTTCTGTCCACTTTCTCTCAAATTTTTGATTAGATATTCTTCTTCAACACGAATAACATTATTTTTGCAATCTAGTTCACTTCTCATCACAGATTTTACTGACAATGGAGTTCCTCCATCTTCCTGCATGTTAACAGATACACTTTTCCTTGCCACATCTGGAGAATCTACAAATTTCCTAGCAAGTTCAGTTTCTTGAATAGAGAAATTTGAAGTAACAGACAAGGAATCTTCTGCAAAAAGCTTTCTGACCATAGATAGAGATCTTCTGGAACTTATTTTGGAAAATACTGGAGAATCTGCTCCATCCTTTTGTTGTAAACAGCACTCAGATGAAAGCTGTTCAGTATCAATATGAGTTTCATTTGCAGTGACTTCCTTACCTTTTTCTGAACAAGGCCTAGAAGGCAATTTTCCTTGATTTGAATCAATTTCCTCATGAAACAATTTCTTGGAATGGATCGAATCTTTCTCTGGAAGAGCAACCTCCCTTCCACTAACAGTTGAAAATCCCAAAGATTTAGAGGTTGATGGAAGGACTCCTTCAAGGCAAGCTTTCTTTGCCAAGGAAAGTGATTTTGCTGGAGATGCAAATCTTTTTCCACCACCTGATGAAACTCCTAACGCAATTCTATCTTTACTATCTGCATTGATGGAGTCTTGAATCTTATGGAAGCTGCCTTCAGAAGACTGGATCTCAGGCTGCATTGAGCTATTCTCTGACTCTGAACTGATTCCTTTTCTAAAATCTGAACATCCTAAGACATCAAATTTAGAGCCGCTATCCTCCATGAACTTATTCTTAGCCAGTAAAAGAGACTTTTCAGACACTCTGACTCTCTTACCACTGCCTGTTGAACATCCAAATTCATTGGTCTCTTTAGCTTTAGTTTCATTTTCATAGCACAACTTATTCTTTGATATTTCCTTCATGTCTATATTGCTCACCTCAGAGTATAGTTTACGAGCTTGTAAAGGTGCTTCTTTTGAAATTGTAGCTTTATTTCCACTGGCCATTGAAAGCCTACGTTCATTCTTTGGTGGAATAATAAATTCATTTGTAACTATATCCTCATTGAAGTCCTGAATGGCAAAATCTTGCGCTTCAGAGAAAAGTTTTTGTGCCTGCTCCAGAGCTTTTTGTGAAACAGTAACTCTTTTCCCACTACCAGTAGAAAAACCACATCCACCTGTACTTCTGGCTGGTGTTGCAGTTTCATTAATTGCTAGACTACTAACAGAATCAGTTTTCACAGAATCACTTACCTCAGAGTAAAGCTTTTGGGCTTGCAATAAAGCTTTCTTAGAAACAGTGACTCTCTTACCACTGCCAGTGGAAAACCCATATCCATCTGCACTTCTTGCTGGTGTTACAGTTTCATTGGTAACCTGATCTCTTGGGGATTCTTTTTCCACTGAGTCACTGACTTCTGAGTAAAGCTTTTGGGCTTGCAACAATGCTTTCTTAGAAACACTGACTCTCTTACCACTGCCAGTGGAAAACCCATATCCATCTGCACTTCTTGCTGGTGTTGCAGTTTCATTTTTTACTTGATCTCTTGGGGATTCTTTTTCCACTGAGTCACTGACTTCTGAGTAAAGCTTTTGGGCTTGCAACAATGCTTTCTTAGAAACACTGACTCTCTTACCACTGCCAGTGGAAAACCCATATCCATCTGCACTTCTTGCTGGTGTTACAGTTTCATTGGTAACCTGATCTCTTGGGGATTCTTTTTCCACTGAGTCACTGACTTCTGAGTAAAGCTTTTGGGCTTGCAACAATGCTTTCTTAGAAACACTGACTCTCTTACCACTGCCAGTGGAAAACCCATATCCATCTGCACTTCTTGCTGGTGTTGCAGTTTCATTTTTTACTTGATCTCTTGGGGATTCTTTTTCCACTGAGTCACTGACTTCTGAGTAAAGCTTTTGGGCTTGCAACAATGCTTTCTTAGAAACAGTGACTCTCTTACCACTGCCAGTGGAAAACCCATATCCATCTGCACTTCTTGCTGGTGTTACAGTTTCATTGGTAACCTGATCTCTTGGGGATTCTTTTTCCACTGAGTCACTTACTTCTGAGTAAAGCTTTTGGGCTTGCAATAATGCTTTCTTAGAGATAGTGACTCTCTTACCACTGCCAGTGGAAAACCCGTATCTCTCTGTACTCCTAAAGGGAGTTGCATTTTGATTGGTGACTGCAGTAGTCTGGAATTCATGCATTTCAGATTCGGTTTCTTTTGATTGAGGAGCCTGCACCAATTTTTCCCTTGAGTCAGTAAATTTTTTATTGCAAGTAGTTGAAAGCCCAAGTTCATCAATACTTTGTGAAGGATTTTTATTATCATTGGATATTTGATCTTTTGAAAATTCCTGAATTGTAGAGCTGTTCACTGCTGAAAAAAGCTTTTCTGCCTGCATTGAAGACCTTTCAGAAATTGATAATTTTTCACTACTAGCAGTTGAAAATCCAAGTCCTTTCATGCTCTTAGATGAAATAATAGCTTCATCTGACTCTTGATCCTTTTGAATTCCATCAGGGAGGGAGTCATTTACCTCAGAGTAAATCTTTTGGGCTTTCATTAATGCTTTCTTAGACACTGTTATCTTCTTACCACTACCAGTTGAAAACCCAATTCCAACAGTCTTATTAGAGGTCTTAACATTTTTGTTAATTACTTCATCCTTGAGGAAGTTATGATTTGTAGATTTGGTTTCAACAGAGGAAAGATTTTGTACCTGTAAAAGTGCTTTCCTTGAAATAGAAACTTTTTCCCCACTTTCAGTAGAAAACCCAAATCTTTCAGTAGATCTAGCAGGAGTTAGATTTTCAACGACTGGTTTATTCGTTTGTAACTCCTGAATGGTAGATTCATTAACCTCAGAAAACAGTTTTTGGGCCTTCATTAAAGCCTTTTTTGAAACTGCAACTCTCTTACCACTACCAGTTGAGAAGCCAAATTCAATTGCATTTCTAGCTGGTGTTACATTTTCATTGGTTTGTATTTCTTTCTGGAAGTCCTGCATTTCACATCTAGTTTCCTCAGTAAAAATTTTTTGAGCCTGCATCAATGCCTTCTTTGAAAAAGAAACTTTCTTACCACTTGCTGTTGAAAATTCAGATCCATCCCTGTCTCTAGAAGTAGTAAATTTTTCAGAGTGTGTTAGATCTCTATCAAAATCTTGAATAGCAGATGATATTTCTTTGGAGAAGAGTTCTCTGGCATGAGTTAATTCTTCCTTGGAAATTCCAACTGAGGTACACCTTGATGAATCTTGATTCAGTTGCCTCTTGTGAATGTACGGATGCCTTTCATGATCTATTAAGGTAGACTGCTCCTCTAATGTTCTTGAAGTTTCTTCTGAAAATATTTTTCTGGCATTCATTAAAGCTTTTTCTGAAACTGGTACCTTTTTTCCACTTGCAGTTGAAAATCTTATGGATTCATTTCTTGAAGATATATCACTTTCAATGATGTTTCTTTCTGATATAGATTGAGATTCGCTACAAAATAAAGTCTTATTGTGGGAAACTGAGGTAGATCCAGGCTTAATCTTGCTTTGTTCACCTAAATATTTTGCATTAATCTTGCACTCCTCAGTATAGTTTTCCTTAAGAGTAGACTCCATATTTCCAACCTCAGTAAAATTTTCAGCAGAGTCCATCATTGCTTCTTCTGAAAACATCTTCTCAGCTTTTTGAATTGCCTCTTCAGAAACTGATAACTTCATTCCACTAGCAGTTAAAAAAAACCCATTATGGCAGTTTTCATCTAGGAAAAAATTATCTCTTTGGAATGGATTTGTTTGTTGAACCTCTTTTGAAATATTTTCAAGAACTGCTCCCTTACTTTTACCCTCATCACTCATAGCTGAATAGGATGTTTCAGAAAAATCCTCACCTGATAAAATTTTCTGTCCTTGTGGGTACATCTTTTCTGAAAATATGTCTATCTTTCCAGTGACTAATGCACATTCAGATCTTTGAGAGATAGCAGGAGTAGACGAATCATCTTCTAATACATTTTTTTCAATACATACATTTTTGCAAAATGGATCCGAACCTTTCAAAAGGGTGAAATTATCCACCAAAATATTTTCCTGAATGGGTCCAGTTTCTCTACTATTCTCTAAATTTTCTTTCTCAGCTTTATCAGGATATTGGCTGGCTTTTTTTGAACTGTTACCTTCCTCAGCAAAAAGGTTTTTGGATTGTACCCAATCATTTCCTGAAACTGATATCTTTTGTTCAGAGGCAAGGGCATACTCCAAATTGCTGCTCATAAATAGTGAATCTCCTTCATAAAACAAATCATCTTCCTCTTCTTTACTGAAAGCTGCAGGATTATTAGCTTCTTCAACATTCTTAGTCATCTTAGTTGAATTACTCTGTGGCCCAGTATCATCTTTTAAAGCTTCACAAATAGGATTCATGCCATGAGATTCTTCCTTGCTCTTTTCTCGCAATGACTGAGACACATTCTCAAGAAAAATGACACTTCTGCTACCAGAACTCATCGGCATATCTTCTAATTTTTCAATGCTTGATTCATTATGAGGCCTCAAGGTCCTACGGTGTATTTTACCACCCCTCCTGAAATTTCGTCTTGAATTAATCCTTTTCTTAAGAATTGGACTTGTGCATTGCTCATCTTTCCTTTCTGTTTCTATTTGTTCTTGACCAATTTTTTTCTTTTCCTGTTCAGAAGTTCCAAGATTTTGACCTGATTTACAATGACCACTGTCAGAGAAAGATTCTTTGGAACTACTTTCCATCATTTCATTTTTGGAAAGATTTGAAGCACATAATGGAGCTAATTTACTATGCACACACTCTGAGTCAGTTTCTTTGGTTCTGCCTTTAATCATTTCATTTTCTGACAGATTAGAAGCACACACTTCTGGATTTAACAGTATCTCTTCGTTTTTTACAGCTGCCATAAAATAGCTCATATCTCCATTGTCATCATTCAACTGACTCATACCCAACTCTACCTCCCAATTGACCTCCTTTCTCTTACACTCTTCTAAATGGTCACCAATATCTTTATTATCTCTGCTCAATAAGTTATCATCACCACTTTCATTGGTTATTTTGTTTAGACTTGCTTCCAGACTGTTAAAACAAACCAAAGTTTCATTTTTCAGCAATTGAATATCAGATGCTTTTGCCTTAGGGAAAAATGTGCTACACTTTTCAAGAGCAACAGCACTAGCCATTAGATCCTCTACATTAACCCTCTCTTGGAGTAAATTATTAATCTTTTTACCCCGTTTAGGATAAATAAATTTTGCTGATGATGATCTGACTCTATATGCTTCTTTTTCTTTAGTGACTGCTGAGTTATCTTCAATTAAACATTCAGAAATTTTACATTGTTTCACAGTAAAAGGATTATCAGGTGTTTCAGTGTATTTATTTCCCTGTTTAATGGTTTTCACTTCATTATCAGTTCTCATTTCCACTTCTATATCTTCACTTAATGTGACACATTCTGATGCAGTGAAGAGGATTTTCTTTTTGAGATTGTTCTTGGTTTCTTCTTTTATGGATTCTTCTTCATTAACAGGCTTTGTTTTCACCACTGTAGAGTTTTCTAGTCTTTCTGACATAAGAATTTGATTTATGTTAGAGTTTCTGACATTGGATTCAGACTGTTTCATTCTTTCGTCGTTCTCAATTTTCTTTTCTATATTTTTCTGCTCATCAGCTTCAAAATTATCTAGATCACTATTCAGAAATTCAGTTTCCATTACATAGTCTAAATGGCATTCATTTTTACCTTTCCCATGATATACTAGTGCCTCTGTTGCCTGACATACTTCTTCCAAAACCGAGGATGGTAAGAAATCTTGAGAAGGTGAAGTACAAGCATCCTGAATCTCTGTTTTCATTACAACATTGTGGTCATTTACAGGATCTCTATCACTAGATGCTGACATTGGACATTTTGGCTCATCAAAAATTTCACCACTATTTCTTAGTGGATTTTGGATTACAACATCTTGTGTTTGCACTAAGGTTTTATCACACTCAAATTCCATTGTTTCTGAAAAGAAGTTTTCCATGATAGAACTATCTAATTCATAGTCCATCAAATCTTCTTTAGAAGATTTTCGTACAGGTTCAGGATTATTATGATGTACAAGATTAATCTCATTTTTGTCTGTTTCAGAAAAACTTTGACTATTACCATTAACTTTTAATTGTTCGTCAATAAACACTTCTTCACAGAAATTTGTACCATCTGAAACTTCTTTTCTTTGGCATGCTTCATTCAGTTCAGGACTTGTTTCAGTTTCAATGTTAGGTTCATCCATTTTCTTTTGTAAGTCATCCAAATCTGAAATTATGCTTGTAGGCTTGCTTGGAGAAATTTTCTCTTTATCAACTAAACCGGACTCTAATGCCTTGCCTCTTTCAAATTCTGTCTTCTCTGATATTACTGAAATACACCCCTCTGATGACTCAAAATGCTTCATATTACCCTCTAGTTTAGTATTTTGGCTTCCTGAAGCGTTAAGGGGAAATGCTTTGCTACCATGTATAAGCTCTTCTTTTTCAAAATTGTTTACTGGTTGGGGCATAGTGATTTGATCTTTTGAGGTGCAAACAACTGCTAGTGTAGGAGACAGATGACTAATTCCATTTAAATCTTCTTTCAACACATTCAGCTGTCCTTCCTTGTCATCATCAATTCCTGACCTACATGTAGCTTCTTCATCATTTTTATCACTTATTGCACATTCCATTTTATCTTCTTTACCCTTTAAGATAAGTGTATAAATTGTAGCATTTTTAATTCCCGTGTCCATCTCTGTATTCTCCTCTGTGCCAATGGAAAGTTTTCTTTTATTGCATTCAACATCTTTGATTGATGAACAACAATCACCTAAGATAACAGTCTCAATTTTTTCAGGAGAGTTAGCATTACTTAAATCATTAGCACAATATTGATTAACTGTTGTTGTAATGTTGGTATCATTTACTGGAACTGTTTGCATAAGATCTGTGTAGCATAAAAATTGCTCGCTGTTAGACTTGCTTTGACTAACATTAGTGTTACCTCCATTTGGTGGCATCTCACCTCCTGTACTACTAATTAGTGATTCACAATGAACATTGTCAGTAGATCTCTTAGAACATGTGATCACAGTTTTCATAGACTCTGCAGAACAGGATATAGGTTCATCATTGAGATGTTCATGGTCAGAGAAAATGACATCCTCAGTGATAGGTGGTGCATTTTCTTCCTCATTCTGAACAGATGTGTCTCTAGCACAAGCTCCAATACACTCAGATCTACTATCATCCATCAACACCACTTCCTCTGATTCAGAAGTAAACAATTTATTTTGATCATAACATATTTCTTGATCATTCAAAACTCTACCTTCAGTTGATGGGACTAACATTTCTTGCATGCTGCATAGAGGTGTGATATTCCTAAAAAATATATCATCGGATGTAGATCTTCTAGCACCTTGTACTATTGTCATCATTGATTCCATGGATGAATTATGTAAAGATTCAAATAAATCTCTCTGAACATCAGCCTTAACACTGGAAATTACAACTGTTGCCATTTCACCAGTAAGATCATTTGAGCTTATATCCTTGTCACTGTAACCAGCATTACAAATGACCGATTCAGATACTGGTTCTGTATCACAAATAGTATCGACTGATCTTGGACCAAAAGCCTTTTTGTTAGTTTTTTCTGAAGGTTTATTTTGGCCATTACAATTTTTTTCAGCTACATCACTTGCAGCAATTGCATCAGTGACTGTAGTTTCCAATTCTTCAGTGACACTAATAAAACCACGTGCATTTATTTTACATGACATTTCTTGGTTATTTGAATTATAGTTAACTGCTGGTGTTATATTTCTGAGAAGTGACTGAGAATTGCTATCAGAAATATCTAGATTTTCTTCGCTCACATTGTTTAGGGACAGACAGCTCATTACTGGATCTTTTTTTACTCCTGGTGACTGGTTACCCACTAAATTTTCTTCCATCATAGATTTATCTTCTGACTTTTCATCTATATCATTTTCTAAAGGTAAAGATACAGAAGCAAAAGAATATTTTCTCGGGTTGAAATTAATCTTCATAATTGAATGTTCCTTCACTGGAGTACTCATTAGAAAACTAGTTCCAATATCAGCATGCTCATCAGCTACAGATATATTTATTAATTCCTCCAAGAATGAGTTATCAGGGCAATTAATCACACAATGATTGTCAATATTTTGTTTTTCTTGTCCAGAATTGAGAGAATGGCGATCAATTAATGGTTTTGATTCACGGTTTGGGATGGGTTCATCCTCCAAGAAAGAATTATTTGTTGCGCTTACTGAGGTAGAGTCAGGATCATCTATTCTAGAGGTAATGCAGTTACTTGGTGATATGACAGCTTCTTCTGTTGATTCATTTACAGAAGTCGCGTGCGCACTAACGACTTTATTTTTATCTTCGGGAACGTCTAAGTCGCTAGTTTCAAATTTAAAATTAACAAGAGTGGAATCATTAGCTTCAATAGCAGTTGAATTATATTTCGTAGGAGTAGCCATGGAACTTGTCCATGATTCATTTTGAAAATGGGCCTTACCACTTCCATCTGATAATTGACGATCTTCTTTAGCCAAGAGCCCCTCATTTTCATTCTGAGCAGCACGGTTGACTAAAAGAGTGAGAAGTTCTTTAACACTTGCAGGTATACTTCCCTCCTCTAGAGATGTACAATTCCGAGATGAAACTTCACTGGATCCCCCAAAAATGAGTTTTTCATCGTCATTCGATACTGCGAGGCATTTCCCAGAATCTGAGCCAACTTGCCCTAAAAATCAAATTTCATTGGCAATTAATTAGCTGACAAGGAATAATGAAGTTTATTTAACCAATTTAGCCAAAAAGTATTTACGAAGTTATTATTCATCCAACTCATCTTGTTAGAGAAAAAGTAGTGGCTGAGAACTCAAAAGTTCTCGAGGAAGAACGTGAATTTATGTCAAGGCATACTTGTACTCGAGAATGGACAGATAAACTATCCTGCTCCAATAACAGATTTGGCTCCACTTAATAGTAAATACATTGATTTTTTCCCTATATGGGTGGTGAGTCAACATACCTTCCAAATCTTCCGTGAACAGTATAAAGCTGGTACTTCCCTCAAGATTTATGGGAAGCGAAGTCTCAGATGTTCGCCGAAAATCTTCGGCCATAATAACTAAAAATTGCTACATCATTGCGGATGCACTACCACTTTTCTATAAAACTGACACACGCAATATATGAATTTTAGATGAACTTCAGAGGAGAAAGATTTCCGCGCCCATTCAATGAAAATGTGCGTAAACAACTGAGTGCCGTATTTAGATTCAGGTTTGCCCATAACGCCCATAGAGTGAGATGAGTGAGAATTAGTGTTCGATTATGTTCACTATGTCTGTGGAAACGATAGAAAGAGCGCTTTATTTAATTTTATTTTAACCTTACCGGAACCCTGGAACGATCATTTTTATGAAAATGTAAGAATAAAACGTTGTAGAACACTCCATTACCTTTCGAATTAACATGGGCTATCTATCCCATCAGTATCAGGCCAGCAAGCAGTATATACTGCTTGGGTGGCCATTTCCTTTCGAGGTGAACGAAGTCTTATATTGATATATTACTTATAGAAGTAGTCATGTATGTTCATGTATAGCTTGTATATGGACTTCGAAGAGTGCCTTTACATGTGCTATGTGCATTTCCATTTGGAAATAAGACAATCACTTTTGAAAGTAATTTTATGCATTCTTAGAGTATTTATTTGCGAATTTTATGTAACATTCATTTTAGAGAATGAATATGGTCAATTTTCAATCAATTCTCGTAGACACATGGATGCATTTCCAAACCTCAGGAATATTTTTAAAAGTAACAGTTTAGTATGCCTGACAGATCTGACTTAATTTAACGAGGATATGAAGATTTATATTTTACAAACGTTACTTCGTTTCGCCTCGTTAATAGCTGAAGCAATTTTCTTCTGCTGTTTTCGAAGAAAGCACATTGATTGATCGAAATTCCAGTGAAAAGAATTTCTTATTTTAGCAATAAAACTGCTTTGAAGATACTGTTTATCACATCCTAAATATTCATGAGATTGTATCATCAAATATCATGTATGCATTCACCATGAGAATGCATTTTATTGCTCCTCTATATAACGATTCTAACTCCCTGCTGCCCATATTTTTAATGCTGGTATTGTGTAGGTAGGTAATGCTGGTATTGTGTAGGTTTGTGTCCTTTCTTTAAATTCATATGTTGAGACAGTAATTATTAAAAATATCAACATATTCTAAGGGGCGTTTAGCTACATTAAAGACGTTTTAGTTAGATAATAATGCCCTTGTCAATAGTCTGAATTTGATATCTATTTTTAACAAAACAGCTGTTATTTATCCATTCATTCATTCATGTAATATTCATCGCTATAGGTTTATAGTTCACTGCTTATAATTTATGTCAATTTAGGGAAGTTTAATCAGCCATTGAAAAGACCAGGTAATAGAAAATCTGGTGCTTCAAAGAAAGGAGCATAATTTTAAAAAGTCAGTTTTAATTGCAGAATAAATTTTTATCTATTATTTTAATTTATTACACTGAGAGACCTTACACCATGAAATTTACATAAGTATTTTATACACCAGAAAACTGTAAACCATAAGTTTTAGAAATGGAATAAAACTGATAAAAATATCAGATTTTACCATTCAAACTTGAATGGGAATTATACTCCCATTCATTATTCCCAACGGGACTAGGGAATCATAGCAAATATCCCTCATAGGGAATCAGTCCCATAATTACCCAAATATTTACACTACAAGTCAAGTATGTATGATGAAGCTAAGCTTCAGAGCAAATCTTCAATATTACTTATGATTAACAAGCATTATTTGTCAAAATATTTTGATTATTGTAATTATCATATCATTGGCATGGCGAATTTGAAAAGAAATTCATTAAAAATATTGGGTTCCTTGAGTATTTATTTGAATGTATTCTATGATAATTAAAAGCATGCAACTCTCTTTGTCCCTAAGAGAAGCTTTGTTAAGACTCATTCATACTTTGTCTACTCATTCTACTCTACAAGACTCACTCATTTCAGTGAAAGGAACAAACAATTTATGTAAAAATAAGAGTGATTACATTCTACCTAACTATCATCACAAAGTAATAAAGACTAGAAATCTTCAAGATCAAATAATAGTCATTCATATAGTTCAATATATTTATATTGTCATTAACATCCCATTAAGTATAGGAGTTTTACTTGAGCTTTAAGGAGATAAAACATATTTTACTATGGAAAATGAAAGATTTTAATGCATAAATTGCCTGTCGTCACTCAATTCATTAGAAATGTCTGTTATTACAAGTAATATCTTATTCTATTTTAACATGTCAAGTTCAAATTTTTTCATTGAAACTCAATGACAATAATGACACAATAAGTGTTTTTAGGAATATTTTGGGGTACCTTTTATGAACAAGAA
Organism: Pachydiplax longipennis; assembly: GCA_036926295.1. NCBI lineage: Eukaryota > Metazoa > Arthropoda > Insecta > Odonata > Libellulidae > Pachydiplax > Pachydiplax longipennis. The sequence continues at coordinate 68,269,355 of JAVFKF010000004.1, read as the reverse complement.
AAGATTTTGTAACAGAAAGCAAAAATTGTGGTATACTGCGATTTTTATTATTAACACAAGAGAGACAAATATCCTTCAAATACGTAGGAGGTAAAAAGATGAGGATGTTACAGGTAAGCATCTTTAAACATCACAACATTACTATGAAACAGATTCAAATACCTAGGGTACATCAAGATATGAAGTGAAATTTTTAAATTTCAATTGTTATTAGTTAAATTGATGGCATTATCAACTTTTCCTCCTTGGTTTTGATCAGATTCAATACCAATCCCTTTGTGAAGGAGGGTTGTGATTCCCTCCACATCCACTGTTTCATCTTGTTCTCTGATTTTTGCTAATGCATTACTGACTATACATAGATCACCCCGAAGCTCAGATACAAGTGCCGCAACTTTCTGGGCACTGCTCAGTACTTCCACACTCTGAGTATAAGGGTTGTAGCGTACACCAAATGGCCTCTTGATTTTTGCAGCAAAGGCCCTAGAACAGAATGGAATAGAATGCTCTGATTTAACATTGAATATAAACTGGGATTTGAACTTGTATTTCAACATATAGTGCTGTTCAAAAGTAAGACATTTATAGTCCCTAAGGCAAATATAATTCAATGTAACATTCAAAGAAAAGAAAAATGTCTTGGCTTTCAACTGTAAAATAAAAGAGAAGTCTTTGTACAGCATATCCTGAGATAAAAAGGGAGCAAGTATGATTTTATTTCCAAGTAAGTCATTTTTCAAATTGATTGATATATTTTATTATCTTTAACCTCTTCAAACTTCTGAAAAAACAAAGATCTGAAAATTTCATGCTAGGAAAAAATGAAGCTGTAGAAAAATACTAATAATAAGACAAAAAAAGGATAAAATCAAAGAAAAATCCTTTACAGAATTACCAGTGACAATCTCTGTAAAATTCAAAGTTTAAGAGATGATCGTTTCTTATAATTTTCAGTATGGTTTTCTTTAGAATAATTCTTAAGCAAGAATAAATGGTAATATTATTACAGAAATAAAATAAAATTTTTATTTAAAGGTTGACATTTCTAAGCATAACACTGGAGCTTTCATGCATAATAGTATACTGATGAATAAGTGAAAAATATTCCTAAAACAAAGTGGAAAACTAAATTAAAGGAAACCTACATGTAGGAAAAGAGTTATCAGGCATATGTAAAGGTGTGCACCTAGGAAAATTCCCAAAGAATAATGGACATGAAAAACATGGATAAAGCATATACCCAGGAAGTGGAAGATCCAGGTTTGAGTCCTAGTCCTGTCAACATTTTTCATGTTAGTTATTCATTGGGAAAACCTAAATGGTCAGCTGTATTTGATTCATTAACTTACCGCATCTTTTCCTTTGCTTCTTCAAAAGAATCCGTATAAAAATACGAATTCTGAAATGCCGTGATGACACATTCTTCTTGACAAGTTATTTCAGGATCAAAGCGTTTTAGTTTGGTCTTCTCCTTCCCTTCCCCAGAAGGAGAAAGGGATACAGCATGACGAAGTTCAGCAACTGAAGACAAGAGGCCAGCACCATATACTCTCATTTTGCCCCTTTGTTTACATAATCCAAATTCTACCGTAAAAAAATAAAGCTGAAATAGAGAATCAAGAGAATAATAACTTTAATTCAACAGTTGATATACACTAAAATTTTATCTAGCACAAAGTATTTCTTGTCTCAGTCGACTACTCAGAGAAATTGCAACAGATATCTCTTTTTGGGATGAGATGTAGTTTTACTTCTTGCATTGTTTTTAATAAATAGTTTAGGATCCATTAAATTACTACCCCACCACAATCATATTTCTGTAGCTTATATGTTAACTTATCTCTATCTATTCTCTCAAAAGCTCTTTTTAGATCCAAGAAGAGAGCTTAAATCATCTTTTTATTCTCCAGGAAACCCTTCCACTCAATTAATATAGTCAGTAAAGTTGTCTCTTGGCTATAACCAGTCCTGAATATAATATTATACACTTATATTGCATACTATCTTGTCCATCAATTTAAACTCAATAATATGCTCCCCAACCATATCAAGCTCAAATGTTTTATCACAGATAGGGATGGAGTTATATCACATTTACTTTCAATGGAATGTCTGTAAATTCCTTTGCAATATCTCCTACTTTTTGTAGATTACTATCTCTTCAATTCACCTCATTACAGACTTCGTTTTTGCATTTATTGATTACTGTATTCAAGGTTTTCCACATTGGATTTGGATTTCACATGCAATCATCAATCTTTTGCTCATATTACTTACATTATTCTTCCCTTATTGTTAGGACCACTTTATTTCTACTTAGTTTATATTCCCTCCAATGTAATTAATTCTTAACTTCTTTAGGAATTATATTTTTTATGTCTTCAATGGTGCCCACAATAATTTTCCATTAAACCATCATTTCCCATGTCTTGTGATTAATTTCCTTTTAGGCATATATTCATCTACCACATTTAAAATACTCAATATTCTAGTATCATACCTTATATCTATGTCAGTTTCTCTATATTATATTAATTACTAAACGTGGTTAAAAAATTGTGGATATTACTGATTGAAGAGTATCATTGTATAATTGCAATAAACCTTGTCTTTATAGACAGATATACTGAATAAGTATCAGATCATTAGATTGTGAAAGCTTATGTATATTTATTTTACCGTTGCAAGTTTTTGCACATCATCATCTGACGCTCCCAAAGTCGCCAGACCCAGTTCTTGTGAAAACTGAGCGAAACTCGGGTTCGCCAGTAAAGGCATATGTCCCAAGAGTTCATGACAGCAATCTCTGAAAAGCAATAATATGTTAAATTAGAGGATATTTATCCAGACAATAGTCAAGGCATTCTGCCTCTGACTAAAAAGGCATTCTATTGTACATGGTAGTGGAAAATTATTTCAAATTAATAAAGTTGCAAGCCATTTACTTTATATATAAGTATTTAAATATTTTTAAAAGTCAAATTATAAAATTCTGACAAGAGATAGAGATAGAAGTAACAACATTAGAATCTTAAGGTCAAACATTTCTTTCATGCTAAATTTTGGAATGATGATTTAACATAGTATTTACCTTTCAATAAAAGGATACATTTTAAATGTGTTATATTTAGGTGACAAGCTACAGAAGTTAGAAGAAAGGAAGATATCATTTGTTACACAGTATGCTAGACCTAGGCCAGCAATTTACCTTACAAATAAAATAGAATGTTTAGTAGTCTCTTTATCATAATTATAAGTATAATATTTTAATATTAAGTGTTTGCTTATAATTGGAACATTTGTTTAGCTTTGGAAGATTGTAATCATCATGTTGGACAACATTATAGTAAGATAGATAGTAAGACACTTTTTAGATTCATTAGAGTTCCTTGTTCGATTTGAAACACTTGTATTTTTTCATGAGAATATGTTATGATAAGTTTTTTAGTATGCAGAGTTATGTTACCTTGGAAAATTAAATAGATGTTTAGTAACAAACACAATATTTACACAATAAGCTATGGAAATCCATAAAGTATCTATCATGATATGTTATTTCCAGCACAATATTACAAGAAATAGAACAAATATATTTTTGGTGAATTTTGTAATTCAAAATAGTGTCAACTTGATGACCACAAACATTGCTGGGGTTGTATGTACTATGAAAGCATGGAGAAGACAGATTGCATTAAATTTTGAAAATACATTGTTAACTAAATGGTAAAGAAGAATTAAATATAATTCATAGATTTGTTTACCAAGAAAAACAATTGTAACTAAAATTTTCTAAAAATCTTTGGTTGATTCCATGCTAACTGAATAGCCTAAATTTTTCGAACAATTGATCTGAATTTAATGTTACAGAGAGAATGAATCCTGCAATCAGTGAATATGAACTTCAAGTGGACACCATTCTGAAATGAATCAAATCAGGCACTATTAGCTGGATAAACAACTTTAACAGCCTTATGTTGTATTGCAATGACTGAGAATGAAATCAATTGGCTCGTCTAGAAAGATTGATATGAATTTTATATCATTGTTTGTATATATATATATATATATATATATATATATGTATATATATATATATATATATATATATATATATATATATATATATATATATATATACAAACAATATATATACACACACACACATTTGTAGATGGATAGACATCTGTGTATTAATTTTGTTACTACATCAAGTTCACTCAAGGTTTAGAAGCAGCAGTAGCAGTTTAGTATTGGTTTGAGGAACTACAGAGAATGATATAAAATTCATATTCAGGCTCAGAAAATATAAAAAGCTGCAGTTATGATTAAAGAAGTATTGTAACTTACGGCTCAGGAGTATAGAAGGGATCAGAAGAATGCCTAATATACTGAGTGCAATGGAAAACCCTAAAGGCCAAACCAGAGAGGAAATCTCTTGGACTAAGGTATCCAGCTACTGGACGAAGCTGGAAACCTGTTTTTCCTGTGCAAGTTATTTAAAAGGAAAATATATTAGTAAAATATATCTTAGTGAATTCAATTATTTAATTGAAAGCAGTATTGAATATTCACAAAATCTTATTTTATACCTTATTTATTTAAAATTCTTACTTCTGAAATAATTAAGTAAAAAAAGAGCATTAAAAATGAGAGATTTGAAATTTTTATGGGTATCATGAAGACGAATCTTCAAACAGAATGAGAAGATTCTTGAATTACAAATGAGTAAATATATCATGAATACGAGTTAAAATTCTCTTATTAGAGGTAAATTACATAAAGATATAGTTAATGAAATCAAAAGAATTAATGGCAGAACACTTGCTAGATATAGCAAGCAAAGCTTTATTGTTGGATCCATGATAATAAATCTTCATAATGTACTGGACAAAAATAAAAGAATATTTGCTACTCACTTTTTAGAAATATGTTGATGTCCTCCAACTGAGGAATGTTGTCCTCCCTGTGGAGATACTCGTTAGTTTAGATATTGGTATCCATTGGTAAATTAGCAGTACAAATGGTGAGGAAAAATATAATTATACTTTATGAATTATCATACAATTTGTAACTCACCTATATCCACAGTACTTGACTAGCTGGGGCCAGTTCTCAAGGTACTCCTCACATGCATGGACTGCATACAGCTTTTGCAATTCTCGGAAAACAGTTCCCCTAAAAATAAAAATCATTTGAATTGGAATAAAGGACTTTAACTTATTCTAAGTATTCTAGAGAAATTTCAATGAAAAAAACTGTATTCAATAGTTGTTCACAGATGAACTCATTTACGTCATTCACAGAGGTTCAATTATGGCAGTGAGTTCAGAATTACCACTATGCGAACATTAAACCTTCTTCTTTTTGCTTGTAATAAAAAAAATTCTCCCAGAATACTAGAATCTACTACTACTACTACTAATATACTAGACACGTTTTTCTATGCCGATTCTAGTACTCTCTTGATTATATGTGTCTCTCATTCATAATGAAAAAGAGATAAAGTTTTCATAAATTGAGAAGGAAAAATGCCTCTAACAAGAGTAAGTTTTCCATTATTGGTAAGTTAAATGAAATGATGTGAAGATAAAAAGTTAATATTATCTTCAACGCACCATTTTTTTGAGAATTCTACAAATAAATTACCACAGCTGATGCTCTTGCAAGAAAATTTCAGTGCAATAAATATATACCAATACTTCGAAGAGCATGAATTTAGATCAATATTAGCGCTAGAACGTCTGATCAAAATAACACAAGAGGTTCCCCCGACTGGTTGCATATTTGACTTTGGTAAAAAGAAGAAAAATTATATATATTTTCGACTTTATTTTTATCGACGAGAAAATTTTAAACAAGGTACTTTATGAATGACAGGAATTTGATGAAAACGGTGCAAGTGAAGTAATTGTTCTAGCAGATACCTGATCATTCGCGTTGATATCATATCTACAGAAATCAGATATATGATAATTTCTAATCTATGAGACGACAAATTCGATCTGAAATGGTTCTACGCTTAATTCTTTGTCCGTAAATCAACTTTAATCATCAACAGACAGTTGCAAAAAATCAAGTCCTGCTAAAATATGGTACGAGTTATAATACATAAAGCATGTATTATATTAATAAGAGTTCCCAAATTCCATGGGGGCGCGAGATTGGATGGTAGCAAGCAAAGAAGCGAGCTAACTTTCTCGAGATATTTCAACAAAGAGAGTTAAAGCGAATTAAAGCGATAATTGAGGTGTAAATTCAAATGGAAGCGAAGAGAAATAAGTTAACATAATAAGGAGAGAATCAGCTTCGTACACTGCTAAGACATTTTTGCGTATAAAAGGTAATTTGAAATCAAATTTCACAAATTATGCCTTCTTTCAACGATTATTTGCCGTAATTTCATTCAAATAAATATTTTAAAAAGATGTATTGTTTACAATTACGCTGTAATTTCCGGCTATTTCAATTTCATAACAACCCATAGTCCTGTACGACAAAAATGTTTACTGCAGCCCTATTACAAGACAAGGAATTTTGGTGACAAACGTTACTTATAAGTGTATATTATCATGTTTAATGACGGTGAGATCCAAACAATAAACTCTACATTCAAGCCATTCAATTCTTCTTCTATCAAGAAATATTAGGGGTCGATAATACCATCTGATAATTAGTTAAAAAGGCGATCCGGTTAATGCAGCAAGTTAGTACAGTGCAGAGTTATGCAACGTTTCTTGTAGAAGATATTAAATTTATTATCATATAATTTGGGACGTTTCTAGCGCGTTACATCTCTTAGAGCGCATCATTTATGGATGATGGCCTGGTTCCCTAAAGCCTGAAATAAATTTTATAAATTCCCAAAATGTATTAACTTTCCCAAATTAAAACGGTTTTAAGCGTATAATTCAAAAATTTAATATTCGCTCCATTAACCGAAAAACTTAATAGTAAAAGAAAATTCTCTACTTTTACTCACAAATGTTTATTTGTGTGAAATTACAGTAAAAGTAAACTAATACGCTAAATTGAGAGTCAATGAAGAAGCTTTCATTGCATCATATCGCTTAGATGCTATGGAATGCATAACATGGTAAAAAGCTCTACGATGTGGGAAAGTTCAAAATCAAAATAACAGAAGAGTTGCTATGCCTACTCGAGGGAATCTCTCTTTTGAATAGTTCTAAACTTCTCTTTTATGGAAAAGATATCTTAACAAATAATTAAACTTTCGAGATATTTTAAAGGAAAATAAAATGGGACGCGCCTCTGTCCGACAGATTGGTTCATCGATTGCGCTAAGGATCGCATGCGCGAATGTATTCAAGAAGACCGATCGAACCCGGCTGCATTGGATAAGAAGCGTAAACTTTATATAGCGTATTCGCCATTTAAACAAAGTTTTCCTTAGAAATACGAGTACTCCATGGAAAAGGTGGAGAAAATGGACGAAGAAAGAACTGAAGTTCAATAATTCAGGCTAAAGGTGGAACTCCTCCGCTCCAAAGGATCATGGGATTCTCTTCATACGATAACATAAAAAATTCTGGAAAACGTAATATAGGAACGCTGGAGGGTGGAAACTGCTGCATATGAAATGGATACACCATAATGTCATTCCGCGAAGGAAAATTCCGCGGATGTTCTCAGTTTATTCAATTTAAAAACTAGCGCTCTTCATTCGATTTACACCAAAGTGGATACTGCGAACTGAGCAGCCCAATACATTGTAATTAATAACAAGAGTTTCATATTCAGTTCGATAATAGCTCAAAGAAGAAAAATATTAGCAAAATACAGCGAAATCCAATCTCGTTGTCTACGAACTCTTTCCCCTTTGCTTTCTATTTCTCAAGTAGCCAGCTATTTTCAGATTCAACTTTTTCGAAAAACGATTCTGATCTTAATCTTACAAAAGGTATTTTATGATAAATAATTATTTCTGAAAACTGCAGCAATTTGCGTTATTATTATTATTAGTATAGAGAATTAATGTTATAAACTTCACAGATTCAGGCGAGGTGTTGTGGTAATCCATAATGGAAAGGAACTATTAAAGATATGTACTTTTACCACAAAAATTTTTATTTGAACACAAACAACCACTACACGACCGGTTTCGAAGATTAATCTTCATCTTCACCAGAAGATGAAGATCTCTGATTTAAGTACATATCTTTAATAGTTCCTTTCAATTAATGTTATGTTATTGATAGAGAATACGAAAGCTATCGTATTAAAATTGAAAGTGTTGTGGAAATCAATGCTTGGCAAGCGGAATGAATGCGAAATAGATCTTAATAAAGTAAGAGACCAGATACAAATAATTCAAAAACACCATCCAGCATTATACTGAGATACATTATTATTATTATTTGAAATCTTATGTGATAAGTCCTTTAAAATAATCTATGTATACGAAGGATAAATAAATATTACGATTTCATAATTATGTTTCAGGATCTCAATCAGCATATTAAAATTATTTTTCCTCGCCCTTCCTCTTGCTATTTAACCTCTCTCTCACATCTAGCTTATTCTGTGTTCGTCTCCTACGAATGTCCAAGACAACGTAATAGATTAGAACCCACATTTATTCACCACCCAGCTTTTAGAGACTTTCAATCTTTCCTCATGAAGTCAAACGGTTTCCTCGGCAGCAAAGCGAAAACCGCGTTAAAGGCGGGATAACCGTTGTGTAATGTGGGTTACCTTCGTCATATTTCTAAAGAATGGCCAGCTTATCGCTCAAATAGAGTATTTTCCTCAGATACTTAATTTTGGCAATTTTTCACTCTTTATTAAAAAGTTTTTACCAGAGAGGGAAAAATTTTTAACAGCAGCAGAGAGAGGAAATAATAGAGCTCTAAGACTACGTTAAACAGTCACCAAAACACTGCACTCACTGTATGATTCATCGATACGTTAACTTCTTGAGATTGCGACAAAAACACCGACACGAGAATTTTTAACTTAAAACTCTGCCCTAAGACAAAAGTAATACAGAAAATCTCGTACCAGCTCCGACAGTCGGATGAAAATTCTCAATATCGTCACTTTAAGCTTACAAAATTAGTCTTTCCAAAGAAGATTTACACACGGAATCCTTTTAGAAGCTAAGCAAAGCGTGAGAGGAGAGACGCGACGCAAATGATGTCTTTGGTGTGTCGAAAGAGGATTGCAACAGCGTGTTGCGGCCAGGGAACTGAGTACGGAAGAAATCCGCCTTTAAAGCGGTTAGCACAGCGTCTTAAGCGGTCCTTAGCGTTTCGAACGTAAGGAACCGGGAGAAAACTGTGTAATAGCGCCTGAAACGGCAGCATTATTAACGGGTTTCACACTATTTTCTTGAGCTTAAAGTCACAGGATACGACACCTCCAAAGGCAGCACCCTTCAGACCAATCGAATTTCGAGTAAATCCTGCATCGCCTCATTTCGAGCATGTCTCCATAGTCATCAAAACGATAGCTCGTAAACGAGGAGAAATCAAGGACTTCGACGCGACCAAGAACACAACGTCACGCTTTCAAAACGGAGCAGCCGAGGAAAAAAACAGCATGAAAAATTCTTGTGAGCACGTCATCCTTCCTTTCCAGCCACATCGCTATCCTAGGATTTTTTTCCAGCTCTCCTCGCGAAAAAGGAGAAAGGGAGATATCTCAGCGAGAGGATCAAATATTAAAGTCTACGATTTGGAGCACGCTGTATTTGCTTTCGATATGAACCTCCTTTTCGATGCTCGGCCGGGTAACTCGTCCGTCTGCCATTGGAACTTCTGAAGGTTTACTTTTCGGAGAACGCGTGGAAAGTACGGCTTACATACTTCGTGTTTCAACATATATTTCACCCCGAATTTGCGACGTAGGTTTGATGAGTATTCAGGAGAGATACTTCTATTGTTATATATTGGAAAGACGGAATTTTCGATAAGATCTTTTTTCTGTAATCTTCATTCATATTTTCTTAGCATCCGAAACGATTCGACTGCACGTTCTGAAAAACTTGAGAATGGCGCAAGCAATTTAAATTAGATATAGATGTTCTAAGTTTCTTGTTGGCGATTCAAATACGCGCAACAGTTATAATGAAGCTAGTATCTAAATGATATTACCTAAGCTATCAAATGACTCTCATGTGAACAGCAAATAGTTCAACAACATCGTCTAAAGAACAATTTTAGCTTATTATTAAAATATAAATATATTTTTAGGACCTAAACTTAGGAATCCAGAAAGTTAAACATATGCATTTATAAAAATGCATTCATTCTCCGTCGCATTTCATGTATTAAGTAAGAAAAATGCTAGAAATGGAAAAGTATGCTCACCAAGTTCGGACTTCTTCTGGTGTGTACTGCACTTTCGGAATAGGCTGCCCACTGAAAAATAATCATGAGATATATGTTAGAATGATTAATCATATGTTAAAATAAATCATTAAATAAATATTCAAACGTTTATCAGATGGAAACGCAAACGAAATCACCAGTTGCTATTGGAAGATTGAAGCTAGAGACATAATTAGCATCTTTCCAAATAGAACATAAAATAGAGAATGGTCAGGCAAATAATGGCGTTTCAGGAAAGTGTAGCGTTTCCAGAGGATTAGTAAGTGCAACTAGCTTCGATCAAATCATCTCTGATAACATAAGAGATTTTCCAGAAAATTTTTACTAAGGATTGTATCAGAAAGATTTTCTCAGAATGAATTGCGACAAGACAAGTTCAGAGAACCCTTTGACAGATTGACTGTCAAACCTACAAAGGAATAAATGAGACCGAGGCAACTTTCGCTTAAAATTATTACAGGTAGAAGACCTCAATGTTTATGACTAAATGACCCTCTGGAATAAATGATAAAAATGTATAAGGTAAGAGGAGGAATGAGGCATCATTAAGACCAGAGGCGAATTCACTCACTCACTGTTTAGTTTAATGATCTAGTAACAGAATTTTCTTCGTCTTAAGACTCCCATTTAGCTGACGAAATGATAACTATTATCAAATAGTCGAAGGTAATTTTATATTTTATCTGAAGATTGATGAAAAACAACCCAAAATGTCACCAAAACAAAATTAAAGTCGTATATATTTACAACGGATTCGTTAAAGATAGTAAATGTAGTGATTCTAGTCAGCACCTACGGATACATTTGATTAATGCTGACATCCTTTAATAATGAAAGCTGCAGAAGTCGTAGTAAATAACAATAGATGTCAATAAGATCAGTAAAGAAAGCAGTGAATGAATATCCCCTACACTGCAAGTACAAGGAAAAAACCAGTCAGAGGAAATAATTGCAACTTTTCTATTTAGTTTAGGTAAGTGCAGTCGATGAGGAGCAATGACTTGGTGGCCTTTCTGCAGAAATAAAGAAATAATTAACGTTACTTGTTTTTTTACACTTGCTCGTTTGCGGGGACGAATGAAAGCTCATTTTAACATTGAAGTCTTCCCTCGAGGAAGTAGAAGAGGAGCAAAAGGAAAATTAGCCGTTTTCCGCGTAAATATCCAGTTATTGAAATAAAGGATAGAAAGTAGAAACTGGTTAAATATCTTAAGGGGGTAAGTCATCTTTGAAGGACGAGAGGAACTGTAAGGATCAAGCTCAGGAGACATGGCGCCCAATCCTCCCAAAGATGGCCTCTTTTGAAGATAAAACAAGAAAAGAAGATCCGCCACTTAAGACAAACTGGTATGTCTTCTTTACCGAGTATACAGCCGGAAATAAATGAAGAAACGGTTGATTCAATTGGAAGATTCAGACACTTAATGCTGAGCGCTCGTTGCACCCGTGGACGCTCCATTTGCATTTGAAAAAGTATGCTCTTGAGAATCTCTAAACCTTCACCGGGGCCCTCTATTTGTCTAGGTACTCCTTCATTAAAGATTCTCGTCTATTGCCTAATGCATCTAATTTTAAATCTAACATGAGGAAGAATCTGAAATGCATTGTTCTCAAAGAAATGCGAAAGAAGAAAAATTGCTGTTATTACTATTAGGCAAATAAATCAAATAATAACAGGAATATAATTAAAACACTAAAGTTACGCCAAAGCTTTCTTCAAGCTTAACCATAAGATATAAACAAGATGAGGAATTCTGAACAGGAATCTTGTAGCCTTAAGATTGAAACACTCCGTTAGCCGTTCTCAGACAAGCGTCTTCCAGACACGTAGAACTGCGGAAACTCGGGATTACAGACTACCAGGTTCTTTAAATGATTTCTAAGCACCCTCAGGTTCTAAGATATGGAAAGACACTTGTCTGACAAACGACTGACAAGGTATCTTCAACCAATTCATTAACAGTCTTGTTCAAAATCCATTCTTTTACAGAAATATTATACTCATGGAAAACGTTGAATGAAGAAATTTTCTGAGAGGATTGGACACAAAAGTTTTGAAATTAAATAATAGTAACAAGAAATAAATTATAGTAGCTAAAAGAACATTTTAGGACGAAATGAATGAAAGAAAGAAGTATTAAAGGGACGGATTGAGGAGAAGTATTACAGAGGATCATAAAGTGAACGGGAATTTCACAAATAGTCTAGTTATTGAAAGATTAAAAAAAACTTAGTATTCAAAAATGAAAATGAACGATGCCACAGTCTCACGTAACATTATTTTGATTCAAAATTGTGAAAGAACTTACCACGGATAAAAACTACGGAGGAAGTTTTTCAATATCACAAGAGAGAAGAAATTAAATAAAGAACTTTATAAGGAAACGGGAAAGCTTTTGGGATGAAAATTGAAAATAAAATAGTTAAGAAAAAGATCAATGGAATGAGGGGAATAAGGGAAAAACCCTTGAAGTAGAATGCTTTTGATGGTGGTCTTCGTTCGATATATAAATAATTAAATTTACGATTATATAAATATACTGAAAACTTACTGTTTGTACGAATTTGCGATGTCTGCAAACTGCTGCCTCCGCTTCCTGTACACGGGGTCTTTGAAACCCTAGAAAAAAATAGCAATATTAATGGTTGAAAAAAACAAGTGGTTTAAACTACTTTCTTTACATTTATACACCACTAATCTTTAAAAGATGATTTTATGCAAGGAAAAAGATGATTCGTTCGGAAGTATGGTCTGGGAAGCCCGCGTTACAAAAGTAAATCGGAAACCAATGTTATTAATATTAGATAGAAATACCAAGGATAAACGGCCCTGACAAAAGTCTGATGGGACGGGCAAGGAACCTGGAACCTTCTTCTATCCGGGAGGTAGCATTATCTAGCTAAGCTATCCAGCCAGACCATAATCCCTAACCCTTTAGGGAACATGAGGAAGTGATAGGGGAAGATCCTGGATTCGATTCCCTGTTCCGTCTAACACTTTTCAGGTCCATTTTTCTTTGGTATTAGTATCTAATATTAATAACATTGAATTCCGAATTCCTTTTGGAATATGTGTCCATCTTCCCGGTTGCTCTGGATTTTTCTTGAGTACACGCTCTCATATATACAAAGATACTTAAAACCCTTTTGATGGAATATAAGTGACTCTTGAAGGATTAATAAAAGAGGACGAATTAAAATAAGAAGTAAAAAGTATAGTGCACGTACGGAATACCTTCTGGTCTCTTCTGGTGTTTCAGGAAATATTATATACGCAGTGAATTGTCAAAATTAAAAAAAACTCCGCTTCACTGTGTGCGTAGATCCTCAAAGTTTAAGGCTCCGGTTTAAATAAAAGTAAATGTTTTTCTTGACACGCATTATATATATCATTATAACGAATCTCACCGCGTAGAGGACGCCCTAATAAACTAAGAGAGCAAGTTGTTAACGAAGATCTTAACGAAAGAAAGTTTCACATACGGTACGAGAAAAGGGTATTTATATATTATTTGGAATGAAATATGTAAGGCCGAAAGATGGTAGCGCCACATTGCAAAACGAATCAGAAGAAAGGCATATACGCAACGAGAAATTAATGTACCAAAATCTCTCCGAATATCACTCGGGAACTTGGTATGAAAACCATTTGGAGTTATTTAAAAAAGCTGCATCGTAAATCATGCCTCGCTCTGTCTGCGATAATCGACAAAAACAAACGAAAACCAAAAATACGTAAAGAGTAAACGAAACACAAGCGATTTTCTCGGTCCGTTGGGCGTAAATAACGCCTCTGGACCACAACAATGGATAGCAGTGGACAGGAGGAGGAATCCCTTAATGCGGGCGAAAATAACTGTGCAGCAATTCATCGCTTGGCGGGATTTAAAGCTTTCATGCGGGTTTTTGTTCGATCCCATGGTAGAGTGGGCAAAACACAACGCCAAGAACACTCACCGGATGGTCTGCGTCGAGCTCCGAACCGTACATGAGCACCCTCTGGGCCAAGTCTAGATCATCAATCTTGCGCGGAAACCATGGCATCTCCCCGAAGTCTGAAAAGAAAATTAAATGAGGCGAAGTTACGGACAAGTTAGTGAAGTGATGGTTTGAGGGGAATACTAGTCAAAGGGTTAATGCGAAATGAAACTATTGATGGAAGAATGATTTATAAAAAAAGAGATCGCAATTCCTGCAATGACCTATCATTCTGCAGGACACATGTGAATATGTAGGTATATTATTCCGGAATATGATGATAATATTGAAAAAACGCATGAATCACAAGGCCTTAATTCTGATTAATGAATCATATTAAAAAACCATAACATGGAAAAGATTTCGTTTCGATTCAAAGAGGGACCATGATATTCATCATTTTTCAAGGAGGAAATAACAAAAATTCACATATAGAGGGGTGATTAACGGCAAATAATTGCAGTCTTAAACATCGAAAACAACGTGAGATTCACATGTAGGAAAGGTCTTATTTCCATTTAAGCATCCAAGAGCTCAATTCAGTTTCATGATTAATGAATTTGAACCCCTTATAGGGCATCCATTACGTTGAATCTTTATGGAGAGCGTAGAATTTTTAGCATCAACACCTGGATAACCAAGAAAAAATTACAAGATTTACCTCCTACCCCATTATAATGTCGCTATACGAAGTCAGGCTCAACCTAGATATAGATGCCATAACTATTTAATAGATACATCTATAAAATAGGTACATCAGTATATCCTAACATAGAGATATCTAATTAACGGGTATATCAATATTTATAATTTGATGCTCTTGATTTTTCAACTTCGACTCGGAAAGCAGAAGTAGGTATCCATTTAAAAGGTTCCAATCTAAAGCTAAAATATGGAAAAAAATCAAACTTTCATGAAAGCCTGTTATGATATGCGCGCAAGAGAACCCTAAAGAACCGTAATAGATAGTAAAAGTCAATCTCAGTGTAGTTAGATTTTCATTAAGTTAATAATAAAATAAGGTTAGTCGAAAAAGGAAATAAACCTGTCTTATTTTCCCGAAATACCTTCGCATATAATGGATTCTATTTTAATTTTGCTCATAAGCCTTCCCACAAAATTACCGCAGCCAATAAATCCATGGAAATTTTCCAACCCCATTCTGACCTAGTTCTTACTTACATGTAAAACTACTGGTAGTCTAAACACATAGCTTGAGAAATAAAACAATGATTTTAAAAAATTACCCCTTGATCGATGAAAGAAAACAATAACAAATAACAAAGTTAGACTTAAATTTTACGCAATTGTCTCCCAATTTTCAAAAAGCAATAAGTCAACTACTAATTAACATGATGGTCATCATTTTCAAAGTCTTAAGATGCGTTACACAGTGATGAATGAAATTAACATACACATAGTACGAAAATACACCAATACGCTTTAAATTTAAGATTTAAATGTTTACGCTAACCATACATGTATTGTTTCTGAAGTAAAATTTTCTCCAGTACCTTCATTCAAGGATTCATCTCACGGGGTCTTATCGAACTAGAAATTACTAATTAAAATGGTTTGGGAGAACAGGCGGTTGTCGACAATATTGAATGTTTTCGCAAAAGTTACTCAGACTCTGTTACTTTTCGAATGATGATCAATGAATGTTAGCAAGAAGTACCGTATTCGTTGCTGAGCAGCCAACGGTATATAATCCCTAAACTACGTTTTCGATTTATATATAGCGATTAACTCAACGTCAATTATGAAGATCTCCGTGGGATTGCATTGGATGTACGCAGTTTTCTTCGCTTCTGCGTACAAGCCAATGCAGGGAGTATCGACTTTACGGACTCAATTGTTGCGCTAAATATAATTAAGGAAAAACCGCAAGTCTAATGTCCGCTATTATAAAAGATATTCGATTGCTTTTCAATGCATCAAGGAAAGTAGTACCTTGAGACGTTCCGAGACACTTTCGCTTAACCCTTAATACTGAATTTATTAACCTTTTGAAGGTTAAGATTTAAATTGATGATAAGAACAATTTTGTTGTTTCCACCGCACGTGATACAATTTTGGTACAAAATGAGGATTATTTATCACCGAAGAGGGAAAAAGTATATTCTATTCACCAGTCATAAAAATATTCTAACTTTTCTCGATTATTGTCTCATATTGTATTCTTAAATTTTCTGTAGAACTGTTGCTAGAGATCAAGAATTGAATCCGAAATTAATCAAAACATACAATATAAGTCGAGTCTTCACTATTCACTTATTTTTGTGGTAGGGTATAAAACTTTGCAGATACATTAGCTCGTTTAAGTTGGAGTTAATAATCTTTTCAAAAGTGTTACAGTTACCCTCTTCCGGTCCAACCAAGGCAACTGGTTTCCCAACTTGGACCAATTGTCTTCGGTTACCCCTCTTAATTTATCTCATAAGTAATTTATTTCAAATATAAGACTATTGGATATAAAAATGCACTAAGAAGAATATTTTGCGATGTAATTTTTTTTTGTTGACTTACTAGTAACTGAAATATTTAAGAAATAAATAAAATGGTCCAAATAAGGCAACATTCATCTCCACATACACCAGATACATCCCACACTTACAGTTACTACTTAGTCATTGTTAAATTGGTCCTTTGGATGTCATCATGACAATCTCGCTAAACACAACCGCAATACACCGACATTCATTAACAAATCACCTCACTCCAAATACAACAATATTGATTGTGTCATACATACATAAATATTCAGTCAAAAAGGAAATCCCTCATCCGCACACATCATTAAGGATATGAATACGAACACACATCGCAATTAGAAAACAATTACAGCAGTGATTAACTATTTCATTATTAACAGAATACCATAAAAACACTAGGTACTTTTGTTTACAAGGAAGATTCTTTAGGGCTACTGGTAGGCCTTCACGGCCACCATAATAGTCCCGGGGCACAGCCGTACCTCACCCTACCAGGCAATCCCCTACTCTTACTTTTCCTCCTCAGCAATCTCACACTTTCAGCCATTTTTATATTTCTATTCCAATATTCCCCTTAATCAAATATGTGAATAAAATATAAGTTATAATCAAGTATAGGAACTATCTAGAATTTCTTGCATAAGGAAGAGAAGATGGAACTTGGCTGTATATGAATAAGAGGTTCGAAAAAACTCAGATAGTCGACAACGTCAGAACAGTTTTTAGATATAGAAATGGAAGTTATGGAGTACTGATCTTCTAGAAATCACCCGATGAGCATTTGGATAGCTTTGTTAACATCACCAGGGGTTCAATGTAGAATTAATCGTACAACAGCCTGAACTTCCATTCCTACACTTTGGAACTGGTCCGACGAATACCGACGCTTTCGGAGTTATTCCAACCTCACTTTAAATGTGAAAATGAGCCAGAAGGATATTTAAATTTTGAAAAGAGGATTGCTCTGCGTAAGAAAATTAAGTTTGACGAGAATAATATTTACCGAAGGTCATGACGGAGAAGATTTCGCCGGTTTCGCTGCAAGGAGTGGTCATGGTTGCAGCTTCACTCCTCAGTCTGCTCAGACGATCTGTCATTCGTGTATATTCCTCGCGGATATCGCCGGAAAAACGCTTTACATGCACTCCTATATTTAATATGGAAAATTGCACTAAGTCGTAAAAAAGCTTCGGATTGAAATCGGAAATCTTCAGCTTGATGAAAATCTTACGGCGGTAACCCCCACGACATGCAGTAAAATAAGAGGGTACTCGAATGTATTAAATTTGTTGAATGAATAAAGTTAAGTAAATATAATAAAGCAAAGTAAATGAAATAAAGTAAAGTAAATCAAATAAACATAAGTTAATATAATAAAGTAAAGCAAATGAAATAATGATAAGTAAATGAAGAATAACAAACTTAAATAATGAAGGGGATTGTTTTGCGTGGATAAGGAATTGAAGTGGGAATAATATTTACCGAAACTTCCGCAGGTGGATAAAGGAGTGGGCGGGGGTAGTTCGCCACTCTCTTGGAATTCGGATAAATTGATGGCCGCAACTTCTTCCCTCAGTCTGTTCACGAGTTTTTCCATTCGAGGCCCTTCACATTCCACGTCCACGAGGATCTCGTACTGATTAGGATTAGAAGCGATCGAGGAACCATTTCGTCCGCCGTCCACGGAGCTTCGCTTAGTTGCTGGCCGGGATTCGATGTGGATGACGTTCACGCCCAAATCCTAGTTATCATGCAAGAGGATTTGATTTTAAAAAAAGCACACCGCAGAACGAGAACATAACTCTCAGTTGGAATTCTTTTAAATCTCAAATTACTGGACAGAATCAAATTGCAGCTATCAACTTCCTTACTACAATTCCTTACTACTTTAATAAATAAGTATATGATTTTAATATATTCCTACAACATTACTTTTAACATTAAGTGAAACCCAAAATAGTCGATGACAATAATTTAAAGTTTTACATAAATGGGTCTTTTTAGTAACCCACAAGATATCTTAATTGCTAAACTGAAACTACTTTAACACGAAAAACACATTATGATTAACATCAGGCACTGAAGCAAATCAAGAGAGCTTAGCGAAATATTTTTTTCAGAGACGCCACCATTAATTCATTAATAAAATATATTATATAGTTAGAGTGAAAAGTTTTAACAACTTAATCTGAAGACATTCTCCTGCGTTGCGAAAAACTAAATACTTTGCTTCATCCTAAAGTATATAAGGTTAAAATAAATAAATTAAAATGAAAAAAATGGGCAGGAAAGCGTCACTGTCCGTGGGTGACACGTGGTCAGCGCCTTTCATCTTTTGATAAATGACCACATAAAAATATTTGACTGATGAAGTATTTGCAACATACTCACCGGTTTAGGTAAAAGAGTTCATCGTATTTTAACTTTTCAAGCTAAATTATGAGGATATTCAAATTTCCATCTGTCCAAGGAACAGGAGTGTAAAATAGTTATCTCTGAATACTTTATGTTACTATGTCTCAGAAAAACGTAGACGCTCAAAAATATACAATAGGACGTCATCTTACAAATGCTGAGAGTTCAGAAAACGTTATTGAGACTCTGAATAGCAAAGTGGGCAATACGTTGAACTTTGGTGAAAGCAGTCCCGCCTTCGATTCCCGGTGGAGGATTACGAACAAAACGATCTAAGCTATCGAAGAACTTTCAAAATACTACTTGGAAAATTTTTTTCCAAGTAGTATTTTGAAAATGACTACTTGGAAATTTTTTTTCTAGCAATCAATTATCTCAGATGGTGAAATTAAAAAGGAAACGAATATGATATACACAATTTATAACAAAATGATGAGGAAAAGAATAGTTCTACGATTTTTAAAACCCACATTACCCTTTGAATGCTAATCATACAATGAATGTGAGCCGAGGATTAATGGTTAACTATAAGGAGCAGCTCTGGAAAGAAAATCAGGGAAATAGACTGATGACCTGGCAATGCGAGCCAACGCGAAATTTCAAAAATAGGTCAACGGGCTAAACATGTGCGGAAGGGAATAGCAAGGAACTAGGATAGGCAAGAAATAAAATTTCCGAAGGGGCACTAAATAACTAAACCAGAGAAATAAGTGATCGATGAAATCATACATTAGCGTAAAAAATCTCAGCCCCTTTTAAGAGTGCTCAACAAACCGTGCGCGATATATTAACAAGAAATTTAAATACAAACTAATGGAATGATTTTAGAGATAATATCCAAATGAGTTCAAATTCAAACGATGGTTTTTCCTACAACTATCTCCGTTCAAAGAAGTCGCTGGATCTTCATGCATAGATCCATTTCCATAAGCAGCTGAATCAACAGCAATGTATTAGCCTGGTTCCAAATTGTGCACTGCTATGGAAACGGGCCAAGAATATTCACCATTCCACATAAATTATAAGATATTGCACTTGGAAATACGGATATCTTCTTTTGCAGTCCAAACTAAGGCGAAGTATGACACCTAATGTATATGAAGCCATTTATAAGCGATTCAAATGAGTAACATTTTCAGTATGCGTAATGGAATGGATAGACACACTTCCCTCTGCTGAGCATCAAACAAAATACTTATTTCGAAAATTAATAGGCAACTAGCGCAAAAACTATACTTTGCATTTAAAATTCCTATTTTGTTTGTAATTAAAAATGAATAAAAAAATGAATTATAACGCAATGAAAATCGAAAACAAAGATAGATAACATACATAAATAAATAATTATGATTATATAACATGTAGCATAGGCGTAGTACATACATTGTATATAATGATCAATTTTCAAAACAACTCTAGTACAGTTTTGGAATAACTGAACTCACCTGAAACACTTGCAAAGCTCTAGCTAGACCGCCGACTTGATTTTTCAAAGAAAATATTACCGACGTCCTGCTGCTTGCCTTGTCTCCTTCGGTATGCTGTAGGGCGAAGAAAGTTTGAAATAAGTAATATAACATAATATATTATGATATTTATGGCCGTTAATGTGATCTATCTCTAAGTAATCAATGAGACGCATTGTAATTGTGAATTAAAAACATTAAAAAAGTACCCGATTTACGTATAATGTGGCCTTTAAGGGGATGCAATTAATCAGATGTGAGAAGAGACATAACTCGGTATCGGAGGCATTACATGAAGAAAATTTTATTTCATAGATACCGCTTGATATCGCTCGTCATTCAAACAACTTACCTCCATGCTCCAGAGAAATCCAAAAATAAAATAATATACAATTAAAATCTAAAAAATGTAAATATTCCTCCTATTTACTATTCAAAAATTTGAGACCTTATACTGAAAACTTGGGTGCCTATGAAAGCCTAGTCACGCAAAACTTACTTTAGAGAGAATAATTATTTCTTATTACAACAATGAACATAATAAGAATTTTAATTACTATAAATCAATCAATTTAATTTAATTTTCAATTAAATTAAATTATGTATAGTCACTAATAATATCAGTGAGAGAGATTAGACTCTTATTAATAACTTTCAAGGACATGGCGCAATTTTGTTGCTCCATTAGCAACCGAACTAAGAATCGGAAGTGCAATTCGTAGACTTGATGAAGCTTTAATGTCCACTTTTCAACGGCGACAGTGGTGCTTTATAAAATGCTTCATTCCATTACTTGATTACGTTTCAAGTGGACAAAAATTTCAAATTCTCCCAAGATTAATGCTGAAAATTTAGCGTTGTGAAGGATAAAATTTAATGTTCTACGTGATCTTTACAAACCTCGAGTATGACAAATGCATTGGTTGATTAATTTTCCTGGGTTATATATTTAGGCGAAAATGTAATCTCGGGCGCCAGAAAAATCTCCCTGAATAATGTGTAGAGATAGAGGCTATTCGGCTAATGGATTAAAGGTGTAAAGGGCTTAAAGCGTAAAGTTCACTGAGAAATATCCGCATAAATTACAGGAGGAAGACTTTAGAAAGTAGCTAAGAAATAATTTCATTTCAACGCAACAAGAAAATCGGTATCCTGGAAACAGAATGGGAAAATATGGGATAATTTTTTGGCAGATATATGCGTCTCCGAATTTAAGGCAACGCAAATTATAATTTGCGAATAAAAACTGCTATCCTTAGTAGTTAGGAATCTTTATCACGGTGTTGATACGGCGAGGTTAGCCCAGAATGGCCTCTTTCACGTAACATCAGAAGTTACAACATGTAACATTCAATGGGACGCATAAAGAACAAGTGAAAAAAATCAGCTGGCATTTAGAAATATGTATAAATAGATACATACAAACAAACAGACCGGCAATATATCTAGTATTGCCATAGATACAATAAAGGGGTTATGGGGTAAAATCATTTAACTGGAGAAAAACCCACGAAGCAGAAGACAAGGGGGAAAGAACCCACAAAAACACAGAAGTATCAAGAAAATGAACGAAGATAAGGATATAAAATAAAGGTCTGTGTAAGGGATATCTACCCTGAAGCACTGCACTGAAATTCTGGGAAATGTCGACCTGGGAAGATCGAACTTAAAGTTTAAAATATTGTCTTTCGAGAGATAATTTTCGGAAGATGGAACGTAGATGTTTAAAGTGGAGTTATTTTGAACGAGACAGTGGGCTCAAATTCTCACCATCATCGATCTGAAATTTCACCCGTCCTCTACTTTCCCCGTAAAAGACAAAACCGCAAAAGGTTCATCTTCTGGTTTATTCATTTCCAGCTCAACGTTATTCTTTATTTTTAGTCTCTGCTTTTTTAAAAAAGGGGAATTTTTATAGAGCCGAGAACTTTCGAAAATTCTCTCTGTGCATACATCTGCCTCCGACGCGAATTCTCTTTTCACTCCTGCATTTTATTTTCCCACTCATCCTATTTTTCTCGCAGTCGGTGAGGGATTTTTCGGCGCACTCCAAATACGACAACTTGGTGGCGATTTGCACTCATCCATTCGCCGTAATTGGCGTAAATGGAAAGCTGTCGAGGCAAGAGAACGGAAAGAAGGTAAGAATAAAGGTTTGGCGTCATCGTTCTTATCCCGTCCGGTGATGATGAGAGTACATATATCATTACTGATAAAACAAGTGCTGCGTAGGATACGAGAGAAAACGATTCAGGGTTGCCATTGTAAATTCAAGTTTAGAATCTAACAATATATTGATTAAAATATTTTGTAAAATTGTCCAATTGCGCAAACAGCAGTATGTTGACAAGTTGACGAGGATGGGAGATTACATTGGATGGCTGAGGAAATAATACTAATGCCAAGAAATGAAAAGACAAGTTGAAACGTGTAAATGGGATTCTCTAAAACTTGTAATGGATCCTATCCATCTTTTATATTCACGTAAAAAACATACAAATAATTGTATGAATAAATATAATACAACATTTACCATATGAAAATTTCATATCATTTCCCTTTTGCCGAGCTCGGCACACTCTAATGCCATTTATATTTGTAATATTATATATGATACCTTCTTTATCATCTTATCAACTAAATTACATCAACAAGTAAAACCTTGATACAGCGGCTGTACATTTTGTAAATGAATGCTAGGGAAGGAAGAGTACCAATATTGCTATATGGCCAAAATAAATACATGAATTCGCATCCTTCTTTGTCATAAAAAAAACCACAGCTATACCCTATGTTTTCTTTCTTCAAAGATGAAAACATCCTAATTCTGAAATTAATTAACGGTAAAATAATTGTTTAAAATCAAAAGTGATCTTAAAGACCAGGTGGCTCCCTCATTTAAATCAAAATAGTTTTCGTCATCGTGCTTAATCCGGCTTCTTCCACGAAACAGATTTATCTCTCGTCCCATGAGAAATTAGCAACAACCACCATTCGACTGGGAATGCATAATAATTGTGTATAACTTTCGTATGGTACGGCGTACATTGTGAAAGATCAGGTAGATGCCAAAAATGTATTCATAAATGTTACTTGATTTCTAATACCGTGTGGCTTTCTTTAAACCATATTAAAATTCTATACAGTAACATGCGATGTGTACTAAATTTCCATGCCGAAAGCAATCAATTAGCCCTAGCATATAAATTTTTGCAAATTCTCTTTATTTATGTAAAATAAACTTTCAAAAAGATAAATCAATGAAATTGAATGGCTAATCTTTCCAACCTAACTGAAAAATAAAGTTGAGATTGCAGATGTATGTATCTGCGATAAAACATGAGAAGGTTTAAGGAGGAGCACAAGATAAAAAGGAAGGAAAATTACAGGAGTTGAGAAAAGAAAAATAAACGCGCCGAAACACTGATAAGGAGGGAGTTGAAGATGGGAAATGATTTTGAGAAATGGCCAGCTATAAAGTTGGAGAGAGAAATGGGGCATACGAATAATGAGATTTGGAAATAGATAAATGGTGAGAAGGACTTGGAATGATCAGCTTTGATGGTGACAAGTGGAAGGAGATCTTTTTTGGACAACGGAAGCTATTTGATAAGGGAAGGAGAGAAGAATGTGACGGCAAATAGAAGACAGAGGAAGATCAAAGAAGCGACTCTAGTCGCAGTAAACTTCTACTGCCGAGGGATAGTAGAATGAGTTAATAGTGAGTATACAATCCTGGATAATTATCATTCAAAAATTAAGTGGAAAAATATATAAACATGATATTTAAGGAAAATTTTGAAAAATACGTACCTTAACTTTTTCTGATGTGTATTTCTGACGAAACTGATTCACAGACTTAAGGAAAATCCAAAGAAAAACTGACGTGTAAGGCCAATGTATGACCCTTAATAATTTTTCATGCTTATCAAAACTTATATTTGAATGCAGAAGGGTAATTACTAACGAAGTAGACGGCAGTAAAGTATTTTATTTTACGATTATGCGGAGGCGGAACGTACAGAATTGGTAGTAGTGTACTGTCTGTCAATAGGTGATTCAATCAATTTATACGATGTTAAATTAATCGAGTAGAGCTTTACTAACTATTAAAGAAATAGGAATTATAACAGAGAATGATATTAAATGAGAAAAATTGAGCATTTGTCTTTAAAGCTTCGAAGCCGCCGAGTAGGTCGACATACTAGTTGTGTTATCAGTAAATCCCCATAGAATAATGGATTAGGGGCGAAAACAATGAATTGGTAAGCTTTTTTGTAGAATCTAAAGGGAAAGGGGAGCGTGAGGTGTTGCAGAGAAAGAGGGAATTCGAATGGGCGAAGAGATGAATTATTCAAGCGACCGAAGAAGAGCCGAAGTGGTTCAGATAAAAGTAAATCCTAAAGATTCCATGTTACTGTAAAAGGCCTATCCTTTCCTTCCACTCGGATATCACAACTGAAAGCCGGGCTGAGAATAACTGAATAAATATCACGCGAATAATTCTCAGAGGGTTTCAGATAAATTTTACTAAGAAAAACTGAAACCCAATCAACTGCAGTGAAGGAAATCACTGTGTACTCCCCAGCGCTATGACGGAAATTATTACAATTCATTACCTTGAATTAGGTAAATACCTAGAAGGTAGTCGATCCAGTGGAAAATATGGGTATTTTTATTTAATTTTCTGCCATAAAAATTGTTTCAATAGCAAAAAATTAATTCAAACAATTAATTAAAGGGGCTCTTGCCAGTATGGTACGGTTGGCAGTTGATTTATTGAGTGTAATAATAGTCTATTTTACAGCATTATCAGGTATGCAGGTTATCCACTTTGTTGAAATACCATTTGGTCAAACATCCGGGAAGGGCCCTCTGGATAAATCTTTCCTGTTCGAACCATATTTTGGGAGAATCGCGTACTAATCTATAGTCTAAATATAATTTAACTCCAAGTGGTCGCATTTCGACGTAATATGGGCCACACCGCATTGTCATATATTTTTTTCCTTTAAGGACAGGGATGACGAAAAAGTGTTTCGAAAACCCGATTGGACAGAAAGCTAACATTCCTTCAACCGCATCCGCCATCTTTAATCAACGAGATTACCTTTGGAAGAAGTGCACCATTGACGCTTTGATGGTCCAGCGGGTGACATAAATATCCCATAATTTTCACGGCTCTGAAACAGAGTATCCGCCTCTCACAATGATTAGAAGAACGGGAAATCACGCCCACCCTTATCATCAAAAGCTGTGCGACGACATAAAAACAGATAAGGGTTCTGCGTCCGATTTCTGTTTCCATAATTTAATTACATCTCGTGAATAATAAACGGAATATTTATAACCCTTAAAAGTAATTAAGAAGAACGTAGTTGTCGCTCATATTGTAGCAATATAAAACTAATATTACTCAATGTATACGATTTTTCTTCAAGTAACGATATAAATGCAGTTGGATTCTCTTAAAGCCCTTAATGTAAACGGATATCTATAACGAAGCAATCGGTACAATTAAAATTAAAAGAAAATTGAATTATGGGTATCATATAAAACACACCAAGCAAGAAGCAAGCTTCGGTAATAACTCTTGAAAATATGCTACTGGAGAAAAATACTGAATTACATTTTACAATTGAAATTCGCATATTTCCTGGAGTACTATAAGTCGCGCTCGTTGCAAATGGCTACTGTTTGATATTGAGTACATTATTATCAAAAATAATGTTAGAAGTAGACTTGCAGAAGTTGTATTCTAAAAAATCTGGTGGGAAAATAAAATACTCTCTCCTTGTATGTTTACGTAAACGCTTAGGCCCACTAAACCCTAGGGATCCTTCGAAATTCGGCGGCAACGCCCCACTTTGGTGCACTGTATACTTGTATTAATGGCTGTTTTTACCTTATCGAGTTTATAATTACTTGAAATACAATAAGACTGAAAGTAATATGGTTCATGAAAACTTAATAATAGTGAAAGGTGAAAACTTTAGGAACATATATTTACTCAAAGCGATTAATCCCAAATAAATGAGAAGATTAAATCAATTGAGAATGTATCAGAAGTAGAATTTACACTTAACCAAGGACTTTCGATAATTTCTAACCGAGACTTTAATCACATATCCTACGATTATTGGCAACATTTCCGTAATCCCCTGCCTTAGTTAACGTGCTGACTTTGTTGGCTGACTAATTATGCGCTTTTATTTTATGCCATCAAAAAAATTTAGGTCTTAAAATTTGCTCCAAGCAGCACATTATGAGGTACTAACTTTGCAGCTACTCCTTTGGAGATCCATGTCATGTAAATGAGTGATCCGAATAGCCTCATCTAGTCTGCAATCCCAATTCGAAACTACAGAAACGAGATTCACAGCATGCGGTTAAACGTGATGTATGAGCGGGATCGACCAGTGTTTAAGATTTCCGGAACTCAGTTAAACCAAACGTAATATCTGAAGTGGGTAATAAACGAAACGCCAAAAGAAAGGGGAATGACGTGAAAAATATTTAATATGTTAATTGCTCCCACGTTGGCTCCCACTTGGAAAATATCCTAATTTATAGGCATCTCGCAGTTTAGAAGAGGCGTAATGGTTGTATAAGAAATAGGCGCTCACACCTCGATGCTCTCTATCAGTAGACTCGGGACATTTCTCATCAATGAACCGGGACTAATTGGGGCATAATATCGCACAGTGGTCTAAAAGTGTGTTCTATTCTAAACATAATTATATTTTAAAATTTCTTGAGACAATCCGTAGCTGAAGACTCAATCAGAGAGTTCCATCGAGAAAATAGGAATAAGTAAAGATAATACGTTTTAAGCACGAAAACGGAACTGAATGTTCATAACCACCACCTCACCTCAAACTATTATAAAGTATTGAAAAATTACATTGAAACTATTCTAAAAAATGTCTTCATATCTCAAAATTACCGTTGGAAACTTCCGTTACGGATGTTGCTGTGAGTACACCCAGTTTTACTATTTTAGTAGAACAGGAGATCACAATTTGTTTCAAGGGTCAAAAATAGGAACAAGATTCTGACGATAAAGACGGAGTTAAAAAAAAAGAACTGTCCCGGAAAAAACGCGGAGCGTGATCAGTATTTAGATGACAATTAGACGAAACTGTTCTATCAGTTCCACAATAACTGTTTTTCGCTAAATAGAATGAAAACAAGATATGCATTTAAATATAATTATTACACAGATCACAAAAATTGGTTTTTTTATCCTTAAACACCACTAAGATTATAACTGAAATCGGTCGCCAACTATCTTCGAAATATATATAAATATATTATATATAACACATAGTTAAAACATAAGATTTAAAAAAAATCTGATCGAAAATATTCACTGTAAATCGTGTCACAATAACAACTACAAATGTATGAGGGAGAAAGGTTTGTTTGCATATCTCCTCAACACTTAGCCACAGAAGCGTGAGTCAATCATCAGAACAATAACGTAAATTTAATGATTTATATGTAAGTGCTTAAAAGCAAGACTCTACAATGAGTTGTATACTAACTGACATAACAGTAACGATATGAAAATTTTTACAACGACAGAACTGAGTGTCAGCGGAAAGATTGTGCTTTCTTATGGTAGAGGCTTACTTTGTTTCTCGACAAACCATATCATAAACTCAGATTCTTTTGGGGGCTTAATGTACCTAACGTTATTAGACTTCAAATACACAAACAATATTGCAAGTTCAACGAATAATAACATAGCAAATTCTAAAACTGACTTAATCCAATTCATTTCAACGGACCGTGGTATAACATAACAGTAACCAAATGTACAGCGTTCTAATTATCGTCGGCTTTCTCAGCCGCCAAATATATTTCGCAATCGAAGGTAGAATTTTTCGTATAGTACATGTATATTAATGTTATGCATATTTTCTTAACGTTGAATATGCAGTCTAAGCCATCTAAAGTGGCCGTGCCTAGAATCGTGTGTTCTTTTCTTCATACAATAGATTGAAGCGATCCTGACCCTGAGAGAGGCTATTTTCACGATTTTGCTAATTTAAAATTTACAATTTTAATGTTCACGAGCTAAATATATATTATAAATTGCCAGAAGAGGACTCAGGGTCGGACAAGGAGGGTGTCCGCCTAGGACCTCACACCATAAAAGTCGTTGGCTTAGACTATCGGGAATTAAGATTAAATCTCTAACTCAAATTTGTCGTTAAAAAGGCAAGAATTCATAACTCAATACTTCTGTATAGCATGAGAAGGTGAAAATAATATGAGTAGCAGCTTTGTCCACAGAAGGATAGGAAATTAGCTGTATTGATTTTCCGCAAATCACTTACTTCCTTTAAAATACCCAAGAATGGAAAAAAACTAGATTTGTTGATGTTTCAAAACATTACGAAGGACATATTTTTGTATATTGTGAACAAGTGTCCGGCAAATCCTAAGAATTTATCAACCAGGTCAATATTGAATCTAGAAACAAATCATTCACATCTTACGATGTAATATATTCGAATAATTCAGAGGATTATGCTTCGGAAGGGGTTGCATGCAGACTGCTCTCAATCATCACGGCAATCAACAACCCTCGTCAGATTCGTCAAACTCGAGATAATCTTTATCAAAGTGGCTCGAATAAGAATAGATTATCTAGCCAAGAGAGGATCAGTATCATATACATCCTTTGCTTTCTATATCCCAGTCCCATCGAGTTGTCTCAAGATTCCCACAATCAATTGTTATAAATAGAAGTTATAAAGCGAGTAAACGACCCCTTCCTATGTTATCTTCTATAAAATCCCTAATACGTGGTTTTTTCTCGCCATTAAAAGGGTATAGACGAAAATTCTCCCACAGAACTTAGTGGGACACAACTTCAAAAATAATTCACTTACATATTTCCTATAAACATCACAGAAGTTGAAATCTAGTTTCTAGCAAAGTAAATATAGGGTCAAATGAATGGTTTGATGCCATTTACAATGTGATAGTGATGAGGGATCTTGGATATAAGGTCGGTGTCTGACGGAGAGGAAGATTTTGGATCAAAATGTCACTTAGTCACTAAGGCGAAACAAAAATGGCAGCGAATGAGCCCATTATATATAAAATAAATCTCGGAAGAAATATTATATCCAAATAAGTGGCAAGCTCTTGAATTTATCAGTTGAGAAGAAAAATGTGGAATCCAGATTACTTACAGAATGGCCGATTTGGGATAGATTCGGTGGACGTCCACCGTTCACCGATGAATCCGGGGTGGTCATGCCTTCCTTCAGAGTCCATTCTTCTCCCATACGATACAGCCAAAGACCAATCAATCCCTTTCCACTCATATTGCGCTGAAGATTTACCTAAATAATGCACTGATAAAAAAAGTTAGCATTACAAGTTACGGAGAAGCTCAATCACGGACAAAATAAGAAATGATTTCGAGATCCATGCTGAATGCATAGTACCAATAGCAAATACCAGACAAGAACATGTATGTCATAAATCTAGTACATTCAAGATAGATAAATGCATCTATAGCACGAAACGAAATTTTATGCTCAAAATATTAGCGCTATGAAAGCATTTTAACGAATGCCATCTTGCAGTGTCACGAAATGGAACCAATGAAGAGATTATGTACTTGAAGATTGCTCTTCTACAATTTCACGTTTTCGAGTTGAATTATAAAATAAAAATATAATGACTGTTGAATATAAGCAAACATTTATTGCTCTTTCAGCTACTTTTTGTAAACATCAATGCTATAAGTCTTGAGATAAGTACCTACTAATTGTTCGTAAGGCCTGCACGCATGAAAATTAATTTAAGCTCGGCCCCTTGATTGGTAAAAGTTGTGTACCACTAGTATAGATAAACAATAAAAAATGCATTAATACAAAGGAAACACAACGGATATAAACGAAGTAGCAGTCAAAGATTGTAAGTGAATAATAAATTTAGAGCTTTAAAGTAAAGTTAATCTTAGTTTTCTTAAGAGAGCGAAAGATGGACTGCTAAGAAAATAGAATGTTGGAAATGAAGATATCCTTTGAGTGAAAGAAATTGAAAAGGAGGCCACGGAGAAATAGATCTAAATTAAGCGTTAATATCTCTTAGCAAACACGAGCGCAATGCAAGTCGGAGAGTTGATTCATGTACACGAACATCAAAGAATCTGAAAAGAGTCAATAGCTCCGACTTTTCAAGACCTCTTCAAAGTTACATATTAAAATTTCAAAGGAAGTGTACACCGATGCTCTCTAAGCTACTTAGAGCTCAGAAAAGACGACTTGGGAGCTTTCCAGACTCATCGGATACAGATTGAAGAGAAAGAAACGTCTTAATAAGCCTTCACACGGATCCGATTAAATGTTCTAAAAACTTGAGGACAATTTTCTATTAGACTTATGAATCCAGATACAACTAGAGACGACGATTATCCCGATTTTACGACTGTTGAAAAATAAACCGAATGACTCCTTAGTCTAGGAAGCTTATTTAATATAAGACTAAAGTTATAATATAAGTTATGACATAAAACGGTCACAATTGCCAAAAAGCCACGACAAGGAAAGAAATGCACCGATCTTTTCCAATTCTATCATTATCGTAACAGGGATTATTAAAAGAATCGGTGGATATCCTTCTATAAGATTATTGAAATATTATATAAGATTAAAGAAGAAATTGTATACATTTTCAAATTTTAGTAGGAAATATTTCGCATAAAATCTACTATATCACCACGATATAACACCGGGAGATGAGAAAAAGAGAATCGCAATTAAATGGGTGCAAGAATTGTAGAATCTTCAGTAATGAAAGCACTGAAAGGTAAAGAGGCTGTCGAGAGAACAAATTGAGAAAAAAACCCTTTCAGGAAAGCATTCGTCGGTTCTCTTTCATGTAACCCGGCATATTATTTAAAACATTAAATAACGGCATAGAGCCCGTAATTTTTATCCTATAATTACTACTCAGCCCTTCAAAGTTCTTCACTGTATAATGCATAGGACGATGCACAAGAGTTACAGTAAAACCTCGTCAACGCGAATTCAAAGGAACTGCAAGTCCGGGAGTTTGTAATAAAATTCGCTTTTATGCATTTGCGACAGATTTTTCGATACTAACGCCTTCACAATATACAAATTTGTACTCAAATGGTGAAAATGAATGTATTCACTATGAGTGAACATAAAATACAAATAAAATAATAATCTTATTTTAATCTGATCATTAATACAGATAAAAATCGAAAAAATATAATATCTACTGGCTAGGTTTTTAGAAACGGCACAACCAACCAGTGACACTGTGAAGTTACAAATACCGAGTCTTCAGAACTGCTGAATTTAACATCTGAATTACGGGAGTTTCCAGAAATAAAGGCAGGAAAATGATAATTATAAAAACTACACATACATAGGTGGTCTGAAGAAATTCCGACATTTCGCCATTTCTCGACATGGTTTCTAAAAATTTTCTGAAAAATCTGGGGTCGGAAACTTTTCAGACCACCCTCGTATAAAGTAGAATTAAATCCCATAAATAAATTAGTAAGTTCACCTAAAATTCGAGAACTAGAAGTTGCCAAACTTCAAAACCAAAAGATTCCTAAATCTTCTCCCTGGACATATAACAAACAAAATTTAATTTACCTAACGGTTCTGAGAAATACATTTCAACTTCCATTTTATCTATAGCAGACTTCATAAATTCCTCAAAATAAAATCAGAAATATCCGTATGAAATCAAAACAAGCCCCAAAGGGAGAAAAAAGTGATACAAATTTTCATTTTAAATATGGAATATCGTTTTCGATTTAAAATTACGAAATTTTTGTAAAATAAACGTTGAAACTATACAACCAGTCCCCTGGACGATCAATGCGATTGTTAAAGTCAAACTCATGTACCCTTTGGTAAAAAACCCCGGAGAAGTTGAAAGTAATAGTGTAAATGGATGACATACTATAAGAAAGTCGAGTCGATTTTCTAAAATTTTAGTCAATTTGCTGACAAGACTCACTTGCAGCGTCGATTTGCTGGGACCAACGTACGGCCATTTTGGCCATCAGCTAGACTTTGCCATTGCTTAGAACGACACAAATGTGCTTTATGTTATATAATTTAAATGAATCAACTACACTATTACTTCCTAGATCTCTTTTTCCGCTGAGAAATAGCGAGAACTTCTGCTAGTTTTCCGTAAAGGTCCCAGAAATAATTAATATAGTGCCAAAAACTATAATTCAAGATGGCTATGAAACTAGGAACTACACGAAGATAGGTAACGCGAGATTTAAGAAATTTACCACAAATTAGAAGCTTCCCAAAAGATTCCGTCAAATATTCGCCGAAAGCAAAAGAGCATAAAAACTTCCAAATAAGCGTTGCCTAGGGATTCGTCGAAACAAAATAAGCAAACTCAATCGGGGAATTCCGATACTTTACGGAAGCTTTCCTTTTCCGAGCTAAATCACGCTGCAAAAGGCCCTCTTCCGCAAACTCTCGTAAATAACTCCGAGCACCCTCTCAAAATCGAAACAAAAGAGAGAAGCACGTTTAATTCCTTTTTCGGGGGAAATTTCGAACGCGATGAGTGGAAAAAATAAATATGTACAAAAAAGGAAGGCACACACACTCAAGTCTCTTCCCTGCTCTCACCTGTTGAATCGGTGGCTTCGAACGCTGGAGTGACGAAGTTCTCTTCACTTATCGGAAAAGAGTATCGGAGAGATTTGGAAATAGAAGTGTGCGTGAGGGAGGGGGAGTAGGGTTCTTATACGTCCGCCTCTGTGCTCACCCACCACTCACAAGAAGCTGCCCTCTTCCCTCTGCCAATCCGACTGACGTTTCCTCCCCTCTCTCTCTCTTTATTTGCTCTCTCCCAAAGCACTTTACCCTGCTACTTAAATTGGGAGTTTCTTCTTAATGACGTGTTTCTCTCAAAGATTCTTCTTTCGCCACCCCTGTTTATTGCTCCTTCCTTTCGATTTATCTCTTGGGTTTGATGAAGCCTTTGAAACTTCCAAATAATATATCGCGACATGATAGCGAATTTAAAGATTAGATGATGACTTCATTTAACGATATGTAGATAGTGTTATTGACAGTGCCACTGCTAGGTTCCATTTCAAGATCCAAAATTAAAATGCTCGGTAATTTTCCAAGAGAATCATTAGTACAAGAGTGGTTTGCTTGCATCTTCATTCCCATAAAGCAGTAGTTCATGAATTTTATATTTACGTTTAATTTGAGGAAAGGCAATAAAATATTTACAGCATGGTACATGTCAGAAAGGTGAATTTTTAACTTTACCGGATATTGTATATCAAGAGAAGTAAAGATGAAAGGGCTGAAATATTTAAAATAAGATTAGGAAATTGACTTCTGAACCTGTAGCTGTTACTTTTTTCGATTTTAAGTTTTAACGTCTCTAATAACTTTTCCCTGAAAATAAAATGCCTAATAAATTGTAAGTTAATAATAAAGATTCGAACGCAAATTAATGACGATGGCTGATCTGATGACTTTAATTAAGGGAAAAGAATTTATGTGAGGAAGAATGGAAATAGTAAAATGGAATTATATTTGAAAATTTTATATATTATTCCCAACAAGAAATTGAGAGGACTGGGAAAAACGAACTTGTTAACACGCTAACATAAATGGAGGAAAAGACTGCTTTTGAGAATAATCTACTTCCTTTCTCCTCAATTAATTTTCGGTGCAGCTCGTTAAAAGAGGAACTTCATCCAACCTTTAATGAACCGTGAATTTTCGAAAGCAATTTCAACTTAAGGGGTATATGCCGCCAAAAATAATTCTCTAACTTACTTTCCTTCGAAAGTTTCGTTGGTGAGGAAGAATACGGCGCAACAAGTTCTTAGTCTCCACTTGTATTCTCGGTCCCAAAGCGAAGTTGCTCGAGGGTGTCTTGATTAACTTACCTTTCAATCCAAAGCGAATTCAACTCTCTCACCAACTCCCTAATTGATTTACAGCCTTATCGCGTCCATTTCTTACGCCCACGTTCGACGCATATGATAAACGAGTCATAGCTCACATGCCTCGCTCTCAAAACTAGTTACTCCTTTACAGACTAATTCCATAGGATACAGTAAACAAGCTTTTCATGAGTTCGTGGAAATAGAATCTAATAAGTGGAAAAACAAAAGTTTTGCTTTCGCAAATTGACTTCTTCATTGACAGAATTAAGGAAACAGAGGAGAAATTTAAGAGGAGAAACAAGAACGGAGACATGGAGTGTGTAAACGTCAACAAGGCAGAGAAATGTGAGGAAATAATGATTTGATTTTTATTAACGGGCATAGAAGTGCCCCTTTTCATTATACGCATCATAAATATACATAATGTTTACATGATAATGACCCGAGTCTTCGTTAGGGCAAGATTGAGATTAATGAATCTCTTTTTATATTCAACAATTCTTTTTTGACGATTTATGAGTGAGATAGTGACATGAATGCAGAAAAGAGAAGTACCCTATGCGTATATTAGAAGTCTGAGAACCAACGTAACCTATTCTTAGCGAACAAAGAGGTAAGGTCGACTATGTCAATAAAGGAATAGACTGAGTTAATGTTTTGTATACCTATATTGTTGATCATGTAGAAAAGATATGAGAAAAGAAAAAAATTTGCCCTTCTACACGTTTAAAAAACTCAATTTTTTTATCGGAATCAATAAAGTATTGACTGATCATAAGTCGGTATTGACAACTCATTCCTACGGTTCAACAGGCTTTTCCTCGTTGATAATATTCTCATGGTCTTAATTCGAAGAATTCATTGAACTAGATTTTCAATCGTTATTGAACGAATTGTTGGCGATAGATAGTAAAATATAAGAATCCGATGGAATTAAGTCTGAAGAATATGACGGATGCCGCGAGAGATTCTTAATGGCGGATTTTGTCATATTGAAGACGAGCGTTGATGTGTTGGAGAAGGTCACCGATCAAGTTGCTTTCGATAAAGCGCTTTGTTGAGCCGATGAATTTTTGTTAAACGTAGAAATCTACCCTTGTCCGTCTTATTATTTGCAATAAGTTTGTAGTGAATGATATCTCATCAATCCCATACAGGCAATATCTTCTTCCGAAGAAAAAACTCACCTATCCTCGCGGCCAGATTTACTGGCACCGTCCTTAACGCTCAAAAGATTGACCTATAAATACAATTTTTATAGCCTGACATAGGAACATAACTCTTTTCACGATCAAACGCGCACAGAAGAGTGTCAAAGTCTTTAGTTTTCCAACTTGACATTCAAGTTTAAGGGTAAAGAAATCAATATCAAATCAAACTTAAAATAAGAAACACTAGTGGGTCATTGAAAATTTGCGCTCTTGAATGGCATATAATATTCACTAAAACGTTCTTTTTCCGGGAAAAATATTAAAATTTAAAAAGAAGCACTAGATAATTATTCCTACTAATAATAACTCAATATTTGTCGATCAGAAGAGGATTATGGTGTCATTACAGCCATTGCCATACGCCACTGGTGGCTTGTGGGGTACGAGTCTAAATCTATCTATGAGCTCTTTTAATCAATCATAATGAACAATCCAATAATTTAAGTTACAGGTAATTACTTTGGAAACAATGTTATATCTTAAAAAAGTTAATGATTTCAAAAGGAAGCGATATAGCATACCTCGGAATACATAGAAAGACAGGCAAAATCAGTAGCATAGCATATGACGGGAAAGATATATAACGAATGTAAAAATGTTTTAGAGATGTAGGTGGATTTTATGCTCCTGTATATCAAAAGATTTATGGTGTACTTCATATTGAAGTGCTTAATTTTAGCGCTCTGTTATACAGATTATATTCCCTCCATAATAGGAACTTTCCAGCAATACCATACGGCAGCTCGCAGGGATTAATGTAATCGTAATGTATCAAATTGTGCGGCTTGGTGCTTTCCCATCATTACAGTGAATCCATTCTGTGATCAAATGCATTCCCAAACTTTAAGTGAAACTTTCATTCACTTCATTTTTCACTTTAAGTGAATCTTTCATTCGGTGACCTAGTGCTTCTCTTTCCCAATTCGCAAAGTTATTTCTATCTTAAAGAGTGCTATACCTTCACGACTTAACATTATATCTACATTTATAATCTAGAGTTAACCTCGCACACATTCGCTACCGTAATAACTTTTAGACTAACTGCTCAAAACTATATAAGTATTAATATGAACTTTTTTTAACATAAAATATTTCATTAGTGATTTTCTTCCTACTCCTCATTTTCCTTGAGACAAGTCTTGAGACATTTTCAGTAACTCATCCCATATTTGTGGCTCTTAAGAAATTCTCATCAGTTATTCCTTTTATTTTCTCTGCCTCTCCACCAGGTATTCCCGGCCACCCGCAGTGGCTTTCTACAGTCCCTCTCTGTACACCATTCAATAGCTCCCATCTCAACCCCGTCCCTTTGCGTTCCGGGTGGTCTTCCTGGTATTCATTCATTCCCTCACCAGTGTCTTATCAGTATCCCAAACCGTTCATAAAACAATATCTGAGCCCTTTTCCCAGGCACGTTTTCTAAAGACCCAAGGATATGGTGAAGGACGAATTTAGACCATTTCTGCGAACTTTTCCAACGACATGTCTCTAAGTGCAGTGTCAACGAACTCTGAACAATTCTTCCGCGTTCAGACATACACGCTATTACATTAACTAAAAGATAGTTAATTCCAATAATTTAATCATTCGTAGCAACGATATTAGGGTAAAATATGATCGAAATTGCAAGAATGGCGGTAGATTTTCATTTATACCCCGATGACTGCCAGTGGCGTATGGAAGGGGTGTAATGACACCAACATCTATACTAAATCTAAGGTAGTGTCGTAATGTACGTACGAAGACATCTGATGTGAAATCTTAACCTGCATTTTCTTGAAAATTTAATCAATTATATGTAGGTTTTTTACAACCCCCTTCTGCGCGTGCTTGCTATGGTGTATTCTTTTCTCAACACTAACTAAACTTTTTAATACCACAAAGTAATGTTTCTTCTTTGCACTTTTTTCAAAGCTTTCTCTTTCTTTCAAATTACATATACCGAAGGGTTATATGTAAGATAAGATTATTTAATCTCAGCCTCGCTCAAATAAGCACGTTTAATTGATGTTAGAATCGAAAATTTGATTTCAAGAATCCGCTTCTCTATATTTCATTCCCAAACTCAACGTTTCCTTCGATGAGAAGTTTTTATGGCAAAATCATCGACTTTTGGAGATATGTCTTAATAATTGTCTATTACAGATTTTTATCAATTATTTATCACTTAATATATCTCAAGAATCTGTTGTTGAAAAAACGAAGCATAGCAAAATATAGTAAACGATCGTAAAAGGTAATAATGCGATAACGGCGACAATGTAAAGAGAAAAATCCCTAAACTATTCATGAAAATCTTAGCCTAACATGCATATTATGAAATCCACGAGGGAATAAAAATAACATCCGCAATTTGATATCTCCTCTTCCTGAGAGGTGCGAAGTGATTCGTCAAAGAATCCATTAGATGTTTATTTTTACGCCCTTTATTCCTTAATTAACTCCAGATTAGTCTCCTTTTTCCTACGTATTTTTACTCCGATAGTGTTGTAATTATGGCTGTCTTCTCCCATTCCCTCCCTCCCATTCCCTTCCACTCCCTTCACATCGAATCCAAAGCTCTCCAAGAGTCACGCCTCGCACCGTCTTGCAACAGATTTCCTCCCCTCAAATCCCTCCTCCACATCTTCCTTCCTTTTAACGCGAAATCTAAGTCAAACTGCGTCGTATCAATTTCTCCTGACAATGGCGTCTGTCTGTCCCTCTTCCATTCCCACCGCCTTTTTCGTAAAATTTAGTTTCGAACTATCTGTAGGTTTTTCCAGGTTTTACACAGCCCTTACTTTCGGGTGTTGGTGTTGAATATTTTCCTCACCACTAACTTACTTTTTAAGCCCACTGAGTAGTTATC
Organism: Pachydiplax longipennis; assembly: GCA_036926295.1. NCBI lineage: Eukaryota > Metazoa > Arthropoda > Insecta > Odonata > Libellulidae > Pachydiplax > Pachydiplax longipennis. Next base: position 68,230,636 of record JAVFKF010000004.1, on the reverse strand, counting down.
TTTGGAGCACTTATTTTTTCAAACTATTTCTTTCTTTCAGATCTTATATAATGGAGATTCAAGTGCAGAAAGAGACTATTTAGTGTTAATCTCGCCCAAAATAACCGCTTCATTATTATTATCAAACATAAGCAAGTTTTGTAAGTGAGGCGGGTGGAATTAGTATGTAAACGTACGTTAGTATCCTTGAAAACTTGATAAATTTCTCCGGAATTGTGTTTGTGTTAGCGCGTGGACTATAATTTTCAAACTTTGCTTCCCTCCAGACTTCGCCATGTGGCTGTCTATTACATTTTAAGCAAGGCACCGTTGACATAGTTACAACAGGGTCGCCTCGGTATAATATGTCAATAAAGAACCTAGCGAGTAATTCGATCAATCTTCCCTCCACCTTTGCTTCATTTTAAATTCATAAAGATCGACCGAGCACTTTTTATCTCTTTTCCTCGTGAGCTTCCCTTCTTATCACTTCCAGTAATGTTTTCTTTTCCAACTTGCTCCCGTATTCTTCAGCATTATTTATAAATCTGCTCGGTTTGAATGCGCTACGACTTATAACGAAGGGAATAAACGCTGTAAGGTCCATTATAGAGGGATAATTTGTATTATGTATAACCGAAAACATCTGATTAAATTGGAGATTGAATTTTTAGCTAAAGAATTAATGGAAGACAGAAACTATTTAGAAAGGAATAGGTCACGAATTCCATCTTTAATCGTAAATTCCTATTTATGATGATTGCAGCATTCGCTATTGCATGAAAATATTGGAATAATGCAATATATTTGTAAATTAGAAATTTTAAAGGTATATACTTTGACATCCTTAAGCGCTACCAAGATATTAGTGGGTAGCATTCAAATTTAAAATTGAATGCCTGATTTAACTTATCTAACTATTAAATGATGACATTAAAGGGGAGGTTGAAATGTAGCAATTTTATCTTTCATATCATAGTAGCAGGAGATTCACAAATAATAACTTCCTATAACTTCCAGGTACAACTCCAAACGTTCCCTTATCGCCTCAATTTTTGGGGCTAAAATTATATTAACGCAACTTATGTATTAATTTTTCCTAAATGAGTTGTATTATTTTTGGATAATTTCATAATTTCAAAATATTAATATCTAGATGAGTAAGCGGATTTAAAACTGAATGCTGACAATGGCCATGAATGTACCATACAATAAAACCAAATGCATATTTCGTAAAAATTATTACTTAATTAAAATTAAGTCATAGCTAAAGAAATCGAAGCGGCTAAACTTAAGTTAATGCAAATTTTGTAATTTACGTTTAATAAAGTGTTATGGAAGAATAATAAATATTGCCTCGAGTTCGATTAAGCAACTTCTTATTTAATAAAATGGAAGGTAAAGGTATTCAAATGTATTCAAAGGTGTTTCATGTAAACTTTTCCGATCATAATATCATCACTGTGTGAGTCACACTCGCAGGAAACTACTTTCCCCAAAAGAAGCGTAGTTCTTTTTCTTTGATTTATTTCAGATCTTTATTTCGTCCTTTGGCTCAAGTCTTATAAAAATACTTGACTCTTGAAGAAAGTTCAGGAAAGCGGCGAAATGACTTTGGGCATATGTCGCTCTGATTTGGGACTTCCTGCGAGAAAGCTGACGTAAGCCAAGGCTATTCCTCGCATTCTTCCCCTTCTCTCGTCCCTTTTCCATATTTTTCCTTCTTCTTTCATACTATCATTTCCTTCATCCGTTGCTGCAAATCATTCGATTCCGTATTTTCTCACAATTTTTATTCGTTTCACACAGGCAGTATTGCACGCTCGGAATTATGTAACTACATCATGCTATAGTAAAAAATGATGATGCGTAGCATTTTTTAAGTATATAATCATGATCCGAAAAAACCTTTAAAAACTTTAAAGTGAATGACCGAAATCTTATTGTCTCCTTGATTTTTAAAATTTGGAGTGATTTTTAAATGTTATTTTCCCATTTATCATCGTACGTCGGAATTAAACATGATACCGCAAAACCGCATTTACTACCGCAAAAATTGTAACACTTTTAGTTAAATTTCAATTTCATGAGTATATTATTATTATTAGTGGGCCCTTTATTACGAAAGTTTAGGCCCGAGTGGGCCTCTTTACTTAACCTCGTATGACATTCTTAAATGAGGCTATAATAGATATAATACGTGACGAAAAACTTACAAAAAGAAAGGGGGTAAAAATGAAAATAAAAGAGATGTAATTTGTAGAAGAAATCCATAAATGAGTGTTGAAAGAGACCACGCTGCAAGGAAAGATCCACACTAAAACAGGGTGAAAAAACCGCGAAAATACATTAAGGGAAAAATTTCTACTAAAATTCATTTTAAAAATATAATAAATGAAATTGTACTACAATAAAGAACGAAAAGAAATAGTGAAGTATATTAATGAATCAGCTGCTGATGAAATTAGTAATAGGCTTTAGTCGACACAATTGTCTCTTTCTTAGATGGTCTGTATCGCAGTAACATAAGTTGAGGCTGGGCCTAAAAGGGTATTGGCAAAATGTGGGGAACCTACGTACGACCTTTATGGCCTCTCAATATAGCCTTTTAGTCTCTTCCCGAAACAAACTATCGAATTAAAATAATTATTTTCCAATTTTGCTGACAATTTTCATTACATCGGCGAATAAATTTTATCTTATACGCAATTTCGACTTAAATTTGAAGGTAGTGTTCGTGATATTACGTAATAATACGCAAGTGCGGCTTGGTTTGTGTCTCCCTCGAATGGTAATGTGGCCTCCGATGGAAAAAGGATTCCCACCCCCAATTCTATAAACGTAATTTAATTTTCAAATTTTTCATTTTCTAGAGCTCACGAGAGGAAGAAACGTGGTTGTTTCAATTTCGCAATGTAAACGAAGCAGTTTGGTTCCTCTCTCTCTTTCCCTTTTGCGGCTATTCTTTCCTCGGAAGCCTCTCACCAATTCATTCCATTCTGTTCCACCCACCTGACACACACTTCCCTCCCGCATCAATTTGCCTTCTTCCTGTACTACCATCGACTCCTTTTCCATTCAAACGGACCCATCTTTCTTCCTTCCTTTCTCTCGTCTCCCAAGTAAATTTTCCCACACGAATATATCTCTTGCGCTCTTTTTACTTTTCTCTCTCTCTCTCCCTGGAAACATATATTTTCTCAAAATTCCGGCGTTTCCGTCTCAAGCGTTTTCATTAAATCAGACTTACATTTTATTTACGAGGGTCCCCGTTTGACGAGTGACCATTCGAAAGCGATTCGAAAACCGAAAAGAATCGCCTCTAGAAAATTTCCTCTACGCAATATTTATATCCTACATTTCTAATGGTTGAACATTTAAATTTACATAAAAATATACTCAATTATCTCTTTCTTTCCTCTCCAGTTTCTCTTTAGCTTTCATTGCGCAAACGAGCATCTTTAAAGATCGACTTTCACAAAATGTTTTCAAGGAAAGGATATTCGCTTTTATTAGTGTGTGTTTTTGAATAAAACCTTTGTTCCGATAGTGCTACACTGAAAAATCTTCATTCCAACGTTAATATTTCAATACACATTCTACGAAAACTAAGGAGCAAACGAGCCTCTGAGCAATAAAACGAGCAGAATTCTCACTCTTAATGAGAGTTATATTTGTATATTTAAGTGGCTTACTGATTCCCTTAATAATAAGTAACGTACATGGTTCACTTACGAAAGCAAAAATTAAATCACGCAAATGGATGAGTAAGTTAAAAAACTATTTTTAAATTAATATATTTTAAAGTACGTTAAATTATTTTATCACTAAAAATAAACTTGTCAGTTCTTTCCCATTTTTTGATAAATTCAAAAAATTTTGACTTCGTCCTTCATCCTGATAGATAATGCTATACTAATATTTTTCCATCGGCAGAACATTACCAGAAAGAAATCGCAAAAAGAAATAATTACTTTTATATTCACGGGTCGTAAATACTAAAGAAATATCGATTATTCTTTATTTTTAGTCACACAAACATTCTCCCAAAGAAATTTTAACTTTTTGGAGATGATTAATAAATCTAAAAATCCCGTAAGCCAAAATATATCACATATTTCCATGGCTAATAATTATTTTATATTCCTTTAGTGGAAGTTTCCTGAAGAAATCTTCAATTTCTCAACTGAATTTCCATCAGTCATACTACATTCTTCACTAAGGAAAACAAGAATTTTCCCTTTTGAACTATGTATTATTTGCAAAAGGTTCATTCAGATGCAAATCATTTTATAGGACTGCCCCACATTTTCATGCTCTACTTTTTACCAGAGTTTTCTGATTCCGAGATTGGCGAAACACAATGTCTTACGAATACATTAGCCTGCAAAAAAGTTTTATTCTTCTATTTTTCTCATAATGCAGCGACTCAGTGGAATCTTAAAAACGCGTTCGACTGGGCTCCTTTAATTTCACATGAAAAACTACATGTATGGGCATGATTTTTATCCCTCGTTGTAGCTTACGTACTTTAAAATACCTTTCTTAACACCTTTAATTAAACATCTTGATAATTTATATCGCCCTATATATCATCCAATAACTGTTTTTATAAGACGTTTATTTTTTCCTTATATCCTTCCTTTGTATACTCTCTACAAACTCAACATTGGAGTTAGGAGGTTGTTTTACTTTCTTTTAAGTTTTCGATCGATTTTTCTGAGATCCCGGACAGCCAAGTGAGTAACGTGTTTGGCTTTGGCAAAATCGATCCTGGGTTCGATTTCCGGTCGGATACCACATACGGAATGACCTCTCCTGTCAAATCTTTTTTTCATTTACATTAACACCCTGCCGCCGTATGGCGTATAGCAGGAGTTGTGAAAACACCGAACTCCCTAATTAGCTATCTGATTTATACTAATACTATCAGAAAAGAGGTAACAGAAATAGATATCCGTTCCCACTATAATCTCGCGAAATCTTTATGATGTTTGGCCTCGAAAATTGCGTTCTCTGAGAACGGGATGTTCTTAGAGTACGGGATCACGATGTGTATTTCATAATGTAAACGGCTGAAAAATTTATCGAATAACTTATTCCTATGCTTCAATCCTCATGAGATTCTCAAGAGGAATTGTTAAGCAATACTACAGCTATGATGGGAAGATTTTCGGGCAAACGCAGTGGTCCACAAAACAAAGAGGATGTTACACCAGTGATGCTGCTGGCTTCTTCTGATCAGAAGTGACTCAATCCGAAGTTACCTAAGACGTGAATATATACAGAAAAATCAGTTTGAGACGCTCTACGCGGTTTTCTCCCGGTACCTGTCCTTTTTCACAAAAAATACGTGGTAAAAATACCACTTTTCACTTATGATGAAGTTTTCGCATAGTCCTCTCAAAATAAGCCATAACCGGGTTTTACTGTACTTTGTATAAATACTTCGCAGTGTCATTGGTGCTGACAATGCTGCACATTCGCAAAAATCTTCGTTTTATGGAATCTTCATGTAGCGAAAATCTTCAACTTTTTCTCTCCCTCCATAGTTTTTTATGTCAACTCTTTTACGTTTCTTCTATACTCACTCACAGCTCTAATTTATTAAATCCTCATTTCCTAGGATTCAGTCATAAACACGAATTCATACGATAGAATGCATTATTATAATGACTTCAACTATGCAAGAGAAACATATGAACATGAAATTGAGATAAAATGAAATAAGTCTCTGTTTATTCGTTTCACTCAAGTAATATTAGCACCAAAACAAACATAGAATTTCCACACGATAAGAAATTAGAAGTTAGATAGAATAAGGTATTAAAACAGAAAAATGCTTAAATAGTACCGTATAAATTAACGCGTAAATGTAAGAATTGATTTCGTTCAAGTTTATGAATGTTCATCTCGACTTTTGTAATCTCTCGCTGTTATTATGAGTGTGTAATGTCGACACAGTAAAAGAAAATATTTGTTAAGGAACTCCCCAACCCTTTGTTTAAAAAGTTCTCCGCCAGAAGACGTTGAATATTCAAGAAGTAAAAGGAACTACAAGGAACTGACAAGGATGAGTTGAACTTTCAAACTGAATTTTTTTTCCATAAAAAAGTCCTCCAGCGATTATTTCTCAAAGAATTTGGGGAGTTGTGTGCTATTATGTCTCTATTGTTCTACTATTTTGCAGAAAAAGCAGTTTCAGCTGAATCAAGTATACGAATATATCATCAAAATCTTGCTAAGAAATGTTAAGATGAACAGTGAATAGAATATATTATGCATTTTTGAATCTATCTTGTACATATATCAGAGGTGGAAACGTTGATGACCATGCAATGTATTATTAACTTCAATACTTTCCACAACGACTATAGAGCAAATAATGAGATTTCTACTACATAGTTGAAGTATGAGGAAGTAAAGCAGGAAATAAAAAAAGTAAGCCACAGAGTAAACTCTATATAGACGTAAAATCTGATGTTCCAACTGCTGGTTACAGAACATGATCTTAACTGAAGAGAACACCCATCTAAAAATGATTAATTTTCTCATTAAAATAAAGAACTCCAAAATTCGTATTTAAGGTAAGATAAAGAGCAGACACCTCTAGATGATTCCTCTGCAGCATCTGGTGGATTCAACGTCGCAAGGGTGTCTAGAGACGGACTGTCCAACCAGGCCAATGAAGATGGAAACTTTCCAAAATACGTATCTCTCGTCTCTAGATACCAGAGATTCCCCTTGGAAGCACGTTGGATCCACCAGATGCTGTAGAGTCCATCTCCTTTTCATCTTATCTTTTATACTGTTTTTGGATTTATGTATTTTGATAATTTACCAACAGCCGTTCTTATTCTTTCTTTCGATTAATTTGCTGGTAAAATACGTTATTTCGTCATTATTCACGAAAGAATATTATTTGTATATAAATGTAAATTCGGTAAACGATAGATTTTAGCCGTGCTTATGGAACATAGATACGCAGAATTACTAAGGTTTTCGCTGAAGACAAAGCAATTTCCCTAGCATTACTCATAGGAACCCAGAATCTCGAAACGATAAGGAACTTTCACAGAATTTTCATTGTCTAGTATATTTCCTTAATTCTCTAGGGAAGATGAGAAACCTGAATAAGGGTACTGTGAGCGGGCTGTTACATTCAACAGCCCCAACGATCCTTTCTAGCGAATAGAGTTTCCGACGAATGTGAAAGTCGTGCGCGAACTTCCTTGATTAAGGGCCAAAATGTATATTTTTCATCCCTCGTGATTAAATTCTCAACACACCTTGTCGCTCTTTTCCTCTCATTTACTTATCTCTTCATCGCCTATTTTCCCATTCCTTCTTCTATTTCCTCGTCATCCTCTGTTTTGATTTCACGAACTAGAGCGAATAAGTTAACAATCTCCCTTCTTCCGAATAATGTTATGACATCTAATAATAATAGAAAGTGTACTCAACATTACCTCACTTTCCCAAAATTTCTTGTTATTCTTCCACTAGCCCTCGTTTTACCCTGATATCAAATTTGTCCTCTTCATACTTTCTAATTTTTGGAGTCTTTTCTTTCGGGTTTAAATATTAAAATGTAACAAACATATAAGAATAGTTTCTAGGTGACGAGAGGCAAATGAAAATGGTTACCTAATTTAACGAAAATTAAATTAGTTTGGGCTTTTTAATCAAACATTGCTTTTATAGTAATAGTAAGTCACCAAGCCACATTAGCAGCACGACATTAAAAATCGTAAGTAAATGCAACTATTTGGGAGTAATTTTCTGTAGTAATTTATTGTTTAAAACGCACATTCAAGACGCAGTGGTGTCAGCTGCAGCCGTTATCTGAGTACTGTTGCGCGATTTGGAATCCACACGAAAAGGGTTTGATCTTTAAGCTGGAGATCATATAACGTAGAGAGAGCGGATTTCTTTGATGAAATACGCGATATCGTGATTCCCGTACTCAACGAACGCGATTTGCGAGTACAGACGTAAAATAGATTCCTAGAATTTATAGCGAGAACGGATAGCTATTTGCGGTCTCTCTTTCCAGGCAGTATTAGGTACACAAATAAGATAGCAAATCAGAGATCTCGGTGTTAACCCTGCCATACGGCGTTTCGTATTAATTTAAACGTATATAATAGTCTTATGCACGATTTGTCATATTTGTTACTGAAGAAAAATGAACGGACGTTTGGTGTACTATTCTAGAGATTTCTTCTACTCCTTGATTAACTTATTTATTCTTCCAACTTATACAATTATTATTGCCGCAATAAATATGATTACTTATGTCCCCTGGCGCATTAGAAATCAAAACGAACGCCATCAATTTAAAACTAGCGATTCAAAGCACTAAAGAAAGAGATTACTGGTTTCACTGCAAACAAATCGAACGGGAAAATACATGGATAAAGAGTTCTTCATTAAAATGTTTTCACCGCCATATTCAATTTAGTCTGTAAGCCCACTTCTTCATCAACTCATCTTAAATCCTTAATTTTATGTTTCCTCCAAATCACATCTTCTTCGAATCCCTTTTCCCTACTCTCTCCTTCTTCAATCTATCTTCCTTCCCAACCACTCTCTCTCCGTTATCCCAAAATCCGCATCAGAAGTGTCTGAAAACTATTTCGCTTGCCTTTTTGGATTAAATATCAAAAAGTATCCCTATTAGTACTTCTATGCCTATAAATTTTACTAGTGTTTCCCAGATTTGTCTCACAGATTTGTTGAGAGTAATTAAGAACTTATGCATCAAAAGGCAAATTGGTAAGTCATAACTTAATTTAAGCGGGAGTTACAGCCGAAGCCTTTTCATTGATGTGAATCATAACAGCTTTTCTCTTTCAGCCCAATAATTTCTTAAGGAAAAACCTCAACAATGATTTGAATTCTGCTCTGGCTTTAAATTTATCCCGTTTTTCGCTCATGTATTCTTATGTTTTGTATTTAACAGCGGTATAACAGACATCCTAGTTCTTGTATCGATTGAAATTCCAATTCTACAATTATAAAAACACTTCTTAATTACGTAAGCATGACGAATGATCTTGGATTATGGTGGCGAAGGTTGGATATGTAAACCGAATGCACTTGAAAAGGAGGAGTGTATTGAATTGGGTCAGCAGTGAATGGGTAATAAATAAATATAGAACAAAAGCTAAACACATAATTTGGTTAGGAAACATCGAAATATTTGGTGGAGGTAGAGTTACTAAAAACGCTTCTGGTAGAAAATGTATGTGGAATTAATGGAAAAAGAAGACCCAGAAAAGTCTTGAACAAAAATGAGCATAGTTAATGGAGAAATATTATGTTATATGATATGCCAGAATGATAAATAGCAAAAAAATTAAAAAGAAAACTAAAGGAAGTTAAAAACATAATCTTGTAATGACTAACTTTATCCTTGTTTATAGACAAAATAATTTTTCTTATATAAAGAGTAAAAAAACGACCAAGATACTCTGAAATACGATATTATATGAAAATAAACATAGAAAAAAGATGTGTGTACGGGTGAGAAGAGTAATATGTGAGGATAGAAAAGAATGGAAGATTGTTGGAAATAAACGATGCAGATAACGTGCTCGCACAGAGAGGAAAATGGCGGAGTTATACGTATGTTCCTCTTCCTTTCTACTTTCTATTTGAGGGCATTTTCTCCTTCATTGCGGTATCCTTCTCGCAGTCATTTATCCTCCTCTCGCTCTCGTCCTTCATCCGTCACGGGAAGTGCTCTCCTCTTCACAACGCTCGTTAAGGGCATCCAGGGAAAAACTCACGGAGAGGGAAGAGAGAACCTGTGACGTCTTCCTAGGGAATTGGACCAATCGACAGGTCATCATTTGTACGTGCGAAAGTGTGCGAGAGGGATTATTTTTAACTTTAAGGGGACGAAAAGAGAGAAGATCACACGTGTTTCCAAGATAGAGGTATGATTTTTTTTTATAAATGAAGGCCGAACTCGCGCGTTTCCGCGGATTAATAAATAAACTAATCTGTTGGACGCGAAGGAAAAAATCACCGATGCGAAGACAGTTATAGAGGAATAAAGGAAAATATAGTTCTTAAATAGATAAGAAAGGGAATTATAAGTATAAAAGGACAACAAATAAGATTAATGCAATGATTATTTCCGTGAAATGGAGGATCCCAAGCCAATTAGATATAAAATAAAACATGAGAAATGCCTCACATAAATTCAATAAGGTGAGATGTTTAACGATGAATCAACAAGGTAATTTAAGCCTATACCTTTACATTTTCGGGAGTTTATTATTTCGCAGAAAAGAATACGTAAAATCTAAGGTCAATTTCTTCAGAATACAGTCTATTCGTAACTGAAATAGTATCTTTCTGTTCTTTACAATGATGTGTGGCAGGAGAAATAAATTTGAGATACCTGTTCTTATTAATAAGCTTAGTGAAGATAGAACAAATATTTCTTTTTTATTTTTACGGTAGGGTTTCAAACAGATATCACTTCAAAAGATCAATTTTATTCGTAACAGTAGTAGTTTTTCGTAAATATATTCATAAACATTTTTCCGTCATTTGATGCTTGAATTAATGAGGATATATTGGTTTTTAAAATTGTTAAATCATTATATACTATATTTCAAAGTTTAAAAAATCATCCTTTATTCAGAAATAACACGAATTAAACAAATTTTATTCCTTCCTATATTCTCTCGAAAAACCTCCAGATTCCCCTTAAAAAACCAGCCCTTCGGCCATGGATGGTCAAGGATATCGATTTCAACTTCAAAACAGACATCGTCTGCTGCGAATAAAGAGGACAATAACATTTCTCCTCGATTTTTTGAAAGACAAAAAAATAAATAGGTCAACATGGGAACTCTATTGCGAACATTACTTCGATGGAAAAAATCTAAAAAAAAATCGTCTCATCATGAATATGTCCCCTGAAATTTAACGGTCAATTAGACAGCTTCAGTGGGCGTAGATTGTCATTAGTGCCAGATACAGAATCCCGACTTCTAAGTTACGGCCTCGTTAGATTGGCCTCCGATCCAAGGTTGACGGCCGTGTAATGAACCGATCTGTTAATTCATCTCGCTGAAATATGGAGGAAATGAAAACTCGATCCAGAAATTTAGGGAGAATGTGGTTTTTAATGCGATATCGCTGGCTCATGACACCCGTTAAGGATCAAAATTTGCCGAATCATCTGCCGTCCGATGTCTCTGATGAAGTTTCTCCCGAAGAGAGAATTGCTTATGAGATGGGATTCCTCGAAGATTATAAGGATATAGTCACGTAGGTACTTGAGCTACGGATATATTATACTCGGAGAAGTCTGAATAGGGATAAAACGCAGAAGGGTAAAACCCTGTAATAATAATCATAATTGGTTCAAATGAGGAATAGTGATATAAAATATTGTACATCTAAAGAAAGTGTTATTGTTGATACTAATTGCAATAAAGTATATAAATTAAAATTTTTATAAGCATATGCAATATATAGAAGATATGCAATCAAATCAGTACTAATTATTTGTAAAGCTACTTTGCATAATTTCTATTCGTAAACCTCCATGATAGATTTTTTCTGTGTCGATATGGGCAACTGCCAAGAAGAAAATGCATAATATGGGAAAGATGTATATTATAAATTTAGATATTCCATTTTCTTTTTCTCTTCCACAAGGGAAGATTGCGGATACCAAGGCTGCCTATTTTTCACATTTTAGTGTTTAATTTAACAAACTACAATATTATATCCCGATCAGTAGGATATTTGAATCTGATATTCGTAAATGGTTCCGTAACTAAAAAATACATTTCTATAAAAATACATTTTTATTTACTAGCTTTTCTAAACCACTTGAAACGTCTGATAGTTCGTAAATCAAATCTTAAGAAAATTGGATGAGAAAAATATAAAAATCGACATCTCCATATGTATCCTGCAAGCCGCCTTTCGGCGTGTGGCAGGGGATGAATGCAGCATGACTCTACTTTACTAATCAAATACCTTCGCGTATCGTTCAAGGAAAAAATAAATTCCTGAATCGACTGGTTCTAACCTTTATTTCTCTGATCTTTCTCGCGGTATCAGAACGGCCTATGTAACAAGAAGGACGCATACATCTTCTATGAACGTAATCTCTCATAATTTACTAAGTAAATAAAATCTTTGACTGAGCCTTATAAAGATTCCCATGCTGCCTCCTGAAGTATCCGATTAATGCTTAACGAATCATCATAGGAAGTCTTTAAAACACGTACTGCAATTCGTTGTACCTCTTCTTATTTGCAAATACAACACTTTCCTGCATACAGTGAATGCATATTCGAGGTGAGGCCTAACAAGCGAAAAGTAACATCGCACGCGGGCTTTTTCTTCGCTCCTATCGACTATTCTTTTGACGAAGCAGAGTTTCTTAAGAGCTCGTCCACATATATAATGGATGTGGGTACCCAAAGTTATGTTATAGCAGAGGGATGTTTCAACATATTTCATCGAATCGAATAAAGGATCGAAAACTAAGAATAAATTATTAAAAAATCTTATAATTATCAAAAAATTTTACCTAAACCCATTCCCTTAAGAGAGATGCAATTTTCTATCCGTGGACTTGGGAACGCGCCGAAATTTTCAATTAAACTTTGAGTGTGGTCCTGCATTTCAAGATTATCTCAAGTTCTTAAGTTATACCTGAGAACTCTCATGTTAGAATCGTGTCAGAATAATTGACTGAAATTCTTATCAATCCTACATCATAAGCGACAAAGTAATAATTGAAAATTTTTTACCACACTATCCATAAGCTCGGCGGACTTTTGTTAAAATATATTGCTTAAGTTTATCTAATTAAATACTACCATGTTAAAAATATAACTGTCGTATTTGATGGGCTATTAGACGCACCCTCATTTCAGGAAAGGAAAATTAAGAGAATAAGAAGTCAAAATATAATAATTTTTTACGGTTTTGTTGAAAATTAAATAATAGTTCCCTTTAATTTTTAAATTCCCGTTTTCAGGTTGTTTTATTAAGATTTAATATTGCAATCTCTCAATGTCGTTCGATATCTCTTTTGTATCTCCCTTGATATTACAAAAACGATCAAAACGGTAAAGATGGCCGAACCTTTACATATGAGACGCAGGGTAAGCCGTAATTTTGAAAAAAGTGCGTCCTATACGTCGCCAAATACGATCAATCACGTATGTATGTTTAAAATTCTTTTTAATTTATGAAGATGAAATTTGTCGTATGGGTAAAATGAGGTCGCTATCTGAAAACTACGTATGGAGAGTTACTTTTATATATGTAGATTTCCCGATGCATTACTAACGGAAGTATTTCAACAGGGGAAAATAAGACAAATATAAACTGTAGCAATTTATGCGGGAAAAATTTTCCTCGTGTGATTTTGCATTGATATTTTTCGCACGTACAACCCCACGGACTGTCTATCTCCATCGAACATTTATGAAACTCAGTCCAGACGATCGGAGAGATCTAAAAATAAACGGGAAAACAGTGGGCGATGGAAGAAAGACAGAAGGCAGTAGAATTTTTTGCCGAGTGCACAGAAAAGGGTATTTCGGAGAAGGACATCCATTCATGCATCTGTCGAAGTGGAAGGAAAAGAATAAAGAGCCCCCTATCTCCCACTGTTATCCCTACGGGATAGGGTTTCGACGCAAACATCTGCTTTGAAGAAAAAGATACATTGGAGGAGCATCTCCAGAGGATCTGCACTCCAGCGCCTGCGAAAGGGGGACGCAACACTCATAATGGCAGAGGGAAGGGGTTGGCCATCCATAAGAAAATGGTGATAAGGAGGCGATAAAAGTAGGGTCCAGATTGAATGGGCTCTTAGGAAAGGAAAGGAAAGAGGGGTGATAGAAAAGGGAGGAAAGGATAGGGCGAGAGGAGAATCGGAGCAAAAAACTAGGATATAAATGAAAATGATGTGGACATAAAATGCGTAGATTGATTAAGGGAGAAGACTGCGTAAAATGAATAAGTCGAATGAGAATGAATGAAAATAGATACCCGAATACAAATCAATATTATCTATGAATGGAAAAACTCTTTAATTTCGCATGAATACTGCATTCATCTTATTTTAAAATAACATAAGTCTTCCTTTAGGTTGATAATTACATTCTCTTGGATACCTAAATATGACATTTAGAAATTTAACACGCGTACGATATATAATTTTTGAGCTGAAAGCTTAAGAATTCCACAGTGATGAAATTAGTTTATATTTGTAATTTATAGATTATAAATCTGATAAGATTTTTATGGACAAATTCCAGGATCATTGGTACAACTAAAAAAAGTTCTGACTATCCAGCTTGCAGATTCCTATTCGATAAAAAACTTAAAAGGCATGATTTTAAGAAATCACAGAGATAAACAAAGAAGAATAGAAAAAATGTATCTTGTAGAGTTATAACAGCCTTTAACCTATAAGCTAGGCTCCTTTCGGAGCAAATTTTACTAAGAACTACAATAGACAGCACTATTTAAGAAAATCGAATATGCTTGACAAAGTTATAGTTACAATACTGCTTTTTGATCATTCTCCAAACAATTAATTATATTAAATGTTATTAGAATGATTCCCTTTTAAATACGAGCAATGAATTATTTTTGTAATCACGTAAAACACAAATTTTCATTGAAACATGTCTCCAAGGACTTACTCATATATCTAATTTATGGGATTCATTTCGCACGAAGGCTATTCTTTGAAGAGGAAATTTTGTTCTTATCGTTTATTTTTGCTGATATTAAACAATCTTATGATAAGGAAAAGGTCAAAAACACGAAATATTTGTGGTTATTTGACGGAAGAGAGAAAGAAAAGCAGTGATTCATTGCGATTAAAATGAGAATGTAAGGGAAGGATTAAGGGAGCCTTTCGGAGCAAACGGTTTGCAGAGAATGGAAGGATATGAGGGTTTGAGGAAGGGTGATAAGGGAAGTTGATGATAGAGTTAGATGAAGACGTTTGGCGGAATAGGTGCGGTGAAGAGATTGAACATTTGAGAGAATGAGATGGATATGGGAAGTCGAGGAAAGATTGTCGGTCCGGAAAAGTGACGTCCGAAAGAAAAGGGTTAGAGGCAGTAAAATGAGATGAGAAGGGATGGAAATGAGGAGATTAGGGGTGATGTGGAAGTGAAGGGGTAGGAAAATGGATAGTAAAAGAGAGTCATAGCGGTCACACATTCCCCGGAGGAGAAGTAAATCCAGTAGAAGAACGAATTAACGAGGGGAATGTTAAATTTGAAGTTTAGCGTTTGAATTAAATACACTCACTGATTCGCAGATTCATTCTTATTTGGATGTTATCTTGTGGTGATCTATAATTACCTTTTAATTGGAGAATTAATTTATTAATTTAATTAATTGTTTTATCTGATTTACTTACGTTTTGATGTAGTATATCGTATATTTGGTCTGTTTTTGTATGTCTTTTGCATGCGTTTCCCAATGTTTAACTTATATAATTTTTGTATTTTGTTTGAATGTATAGTAATAGTCCACCATGAGCATACATTAAGTATATAAAGGGTCAACCCCGTGCATTAGTTCTATATAGAATTTCATGCAGTACTGGATACGATTCTAAGATGCCACTACGGTAATTCTGCAATGTCTGAGCGGACAATTTTGATTCAGTCTGAGATCTAAGCCTACTGTTTCCTACTCCACAGTCACGGGCGGTTTCAATTTCAGTTCTTATAAGATTTGAATGAGAATGATTTTACTCACAATGCAGCAAAGAATTTATGCTTTCCCAGCGATAAAAATTTTGCTCAAAGTAAATAAAAAATGAAAATCTGCAATTTTCAACCGCGAACATTTTTAAAACTGCCTTTACACCCCTCTTATCCAATACAAGACGCTGAAATTTCGCGTCAAATACTCCTTGTATCATTAGCTAGCATAAAAATACAATATTTATTTTTGAGCAACCAAAAGTTAGTAAAAAATAATTTATGTGGAACATAACCTTAGAAAAATTTGGTCGTGTAGCCCAAATTGTGTCGCCTAAAACGTTACTATATTGCTTCTCAAGTGACAGAGAACTTGTCGCAATAGAAATTGAGGTAAATGTTGACATTTTCAGTTAACGTTTGATTCAGGGCGATATCTTGAATTGAAAACTTTTGTTTTCGATTTTTATATCCGAGAGTATTATCCGTCGTGAAAGTGGCACATGCGAATCTTACGCTACGATTCACAACGGAAAATAATCGAGAAAAGCCGCATAAAATTAATTGAAGATTTCCACGAAGTTTTCATTCCCATGAATTTTGTTTCTACTTTCTTAGCCAACTTATACATGCAATTAATTACTAGCTAAATGACCGATGGTCTTACTATGCGATTTCGCACGAATTATTGATGGTGTAGGACATGAGTGGCAAACCTTTTATCGGAAGAGACCCTACTTTTAAAAATGAGAGGCTTTACCGCCAATTTGATGCTAAATCATAGCCTGAGATGAAGAGAATGATGACGCTATAATTTCAATGAAGAGGTCGAGACGTTATCAATGAAAATCGAGGGAATTTTATTTTATTTCATACTCAATGCAGGACGAACGCCTTCGCGTGTAAGTTTCAATTATTTATTTTTATGAGAAGATATTTCGAATTAGGATTACTAAAGTTTTAACCTAGCCTGATTCCTAAGAGCACAGTGCAATTCAAAGTTATATAGCGTCCTAGTGGAAGGAAAAATAAGAAAGTAACACCCCAAAGAATTTTGGATAGATTACAATACATTTGAACCGATACATTTTGGTTCATTTTTCAAGAAATACGATCTTTTCTGGTTACAAAAGTTTCTTCATTTCATCTAATTTCCACCTATGACATTAATCTTTCTGTGAAATGTTTTGAAGACGAATGTATTGGAAAAATACATGGGAATTCAGAGATCTTTCGGGAAATCGCATTTAAAGATGTTTTTTTATTATATATTTACGTAGGAAAACCTCGCGGGAAAAAGCGGGAACGTTTAAGAGAAAATACTGAATTCATTTTTTGTAAGCGTCAAAAATCCTTAAGTCTAAGATGATATCAAAAAACGAATATAGAATACGGAGGCAAAGCAATCATCGACGCACATGGCAGTCGGGCAAGTGGCGTCAAATAATGAGGTTATCATGTAGCAGATCCGTCTTATTTTCCAATGGCTCGCAATTATCTCCTTAATTTGATCACCAACAAAAATTTTCATGATCGTATGCCGTTAAATTTTCCCTCGATAAAAATTTTTCATATTATCATACCTTGCATGTCTTTTGGGCACTAGCTCATTCACGGATACTTTATTGTGATTATCTTCCAATTTTCCAAGGAAGCATTTGCTGAAGAGGTCCTCGCTTACACTGGGTGATTAAGGAGATGAATTATAGTGGGGTCGCATTGGATGATGACATTGGTAGAAGAAGAAGACTTCACACCATCTGTTTTGTTAGCCTACTCTTTCTCTTGATCTCGCAGGAGTAGGTATCACAATTTCAATTGGGAATAAAAGCTTGCGGAGGTACCTCTCAAGATTTTGCTAGAGAGGACTATTGAAAGGGGTATAGCGAAGAAAAATAACCGAATTTTCAAAAGATTTAAAAGAGTTAATGGGAATAAATCACACATTTGTCTCTAAAGAAATGCTACGTTGCTGTTTCAACATGCATATCTGTCAAACCACACGCAGTGTATTTGGATCTATAAATTCAGTTTAATGATCATACATTATTCAATATTGATGTATCCCTATGAATATCCTATATAGAGTCGTTTCTCTGTATGCCTCTTATGTGATCAGTTTTTGTTTTCTGTATGGAAATTTGATTGAATTTTTAAATGAAACCACTGCATGTGTTTGAACGGATAACTTTAAACAGCATTTATAAATGTAACAATAATAGGAAGATGTATGAATGGTTTTATCCCACTTTGAAAAATCAAAATTTTTAATATTACATTAATTATGTTTCTTGACATTTACTCCCTTTTTACCCTCTGCTATACGCCGATGGCGGCTTTCGGGGTACTTATGTAAATCTAAAATCTTATCTTATCGACTCAATAATTCATGTTAATACGGAAATGGTGCTGTTACGGTGAACAACATAGGTAATTTAAATATCGACTTTGAAATATTTTCCTTATATATATCTGAAGCTTGCGTAATTTACTCAGTGTAACCTCTTCATTGAGAATGGGCAAAATTAAAAGTTGACTGGGGGAACATACCCACAGATCGGCATTGTCCCGTTCAAAACAGGATGTATGTAAGCTTATTCATTGTGCATTCGGACGTGGACCGTGGAGCTTTTAATAAAGAAGCGACTAAGTGTGTTTTCCGTTGACTAAATAGTTTTTCTGCATTCCATTTGTTCCATCGACTATCGATTGTTCTTTTCCAGAAATTCGCAATTTGTATTAATATTAATAATTTGTATTGATATTGAGGTATTAATAAATTTTCAATTCTCCGTTGAAGATCAAAGAGTATCGAAATATGTGCAATATTATGTTATGTCGAAATAAAGAAGATGTTAACGTACTTAATTAAGTCATCCATTCTCATCGACCGCAAAATATACGACGATGCAACAGATATGGTTTATAGCTAAAGTCAGAAGACCGCATTGAACACGTCCTCAACATACCAGGTTGTGTACACAATATCTCTTGAATTTAGAAAAGAAAATTCAAGTAACACGAAAATATCAGAATCATATTATTTCACGAAAATCTCCATAAACATTCACGTAGCTGTAAAGAAATATCTCCAAAGATTTCCTCATGTCCTAAAAGATAATGATATTTTTGTTATGAATTCTATTTGGGCCTAAATTCTCAATGTTTTCTTACGTGAATTTGCTTGATATCATATCAACATTCATTGGCTGCCCCAAGGTGGCAGTAAGGACAATTGTCCCCCCAAAACCCGGCGTATTTTATGAATGTTTTTACAGGCCTAAAACTAAAAGCCTAAATTTGCTCTGTTGGTTGGTTCAAAAGTACAATAGTAGGCATATGTATTAAACGAAAAAGAGTATCTTTCTCATTATTAAAGTTTTTCTTGATATCTTTGATGTGATATTTTAGGAAAATATTCTTTGAATACCACGAATGCCGACCTAGTTATTGATAGGAAATTCTAGGAAATAGGATAGGCCCTGTACGAGTAACCCTCGTAGAATTTGAACTAAACTAAAGATTTAAATACTACCCAAGTCGGAGATTGCAACAGGGATAGAAAAAGTTACCCAGACGATTACGTAAGTTATTTATGAAGTGGTAAAACAATTGTAAATATTTAATTTCAAGTCTTTCTTAAATTTATAATCTAAAAAAATTATAATTGATGAACGTATAAGCTGACGCTATCTGCTATCGTGATCTCTGTGATCTTTGTTCTCTTTGTTTCTATGTTAGTATTTTTGAGAGATTTCTCCCATGCCCTGATTTTGTTTGCTTCGCCCTCTTTCGTTGTTTACCTCTCCGTCAAGATTTCTCTTAAGCTTTCTCATTTTCCCCTATCATTAGGTATACCAGTAGTTTATCTTTTCAAGCACAGATTTGAGATGTAATAGGGGAAGCGATAAAAATGCAAAGAAAAACGGGCTAAATACTGAAAGGATGCTCATCAAGATTCAAGAAAATAGCTTATTTTTCTCTTACTCGACCTAATCTCGAAGATTGCTGCGCGATTTGGGATCCAAACGAAGTAAGTTCTGTTTCGGATTTAGAAATGCCTTAAGTAGAATTTCGCGCGTTTCACAGAAGATTTCAGGTTCGACAGTAGCCTTACGTGCATGATAGAATTCCTCAGTTAGAATTTGCTTCAGCCGGGAAGAAATGATAACCGACGGAAATCTTTCGAAAATTTCCTCGGTTCTGAACTACTGGACGAGGTGAGTGAAATTTTGATACCAGTAAGTAGCAAACGCAATCTCCTAGAGGCATCAGCAGAATGTTATAAGGAGGAAATCGCAAGGGTGGATAGTTATGATCGTTCTTCCCGCGAGCTCTTAGACAAGCTAATAGGGAAGATTAGAAAACGATGATTGTGTCATTACACCCATACGCCAGTGATATACGCCATTGGGGGCTTGCGGGGCACTGATGTAGATCCTAAATAATACTTGATAACATTCTTTACAATTGTCCTTTTACCATCGTTAGAATCATTCTCGAGCAGAACCCATATCCAGTTGACCATGGCTTCTTACATCTCGTAACATGTCTGAACGAGAAGTGCTCGATGATTGAAAGAAGATTTTCTTACTTTTGACGATATTTCCGTGGATTAAAATATATAGGGTAATTCGGAGGAAGACGCTAAAATCGTTTTAATTCATATTTTTGACATTTGAAAACAATAGTGTTCAGTCATCCATCATTGTGAGTATGATGTCTATCCTACTGAAAAGTGTTTGATGTGCTCTGAGGGATAAATTCTAGAAGAGAATATATCCAAGAGTACCCAAATATCCAAAAGTATCCAATATTTTTGCTCCTCGACTTTGTCAGTGTCATTGTGGTTGACCATTCATTCTAGTTATGGTGGACCAGCAACAGAAAAATGAGTTTCAGTTGCTAATTCGTTACCTCGTAGTTGTTTATTTGGCTTGGTAGATAGTTATATTGCTATTAACTGGAAAGCGGTGGTTTGGAATTGTCCCGCACGCCTTCGGAGAAGATGCCAAACGTAACAGTTGAACATTTGGTTCATTAGATTCATCACTTATAAATCCAGGTTGGAATCATTAATAGCAATGCAATCATGGAATTACAAATACGGAATGAATAAGGAGGGAATCATCAAAAAGTGAAAGAAAGGCTACTTGCAAAAACAACAATGTAGTGAAACAAAAAATTTCAGCAAAGAGACGAAAGTGACGAAATTGAAGTAAATGTTAATTATAAACGTGATTCAGACATTTGTGCTAACTCCGATTAATATTGTATCGTTTGTTGTGGCTAATTCATGATAAAATTAATCTAAAGTTACCGGATATGTTTTATAAATTGTCAAAAAGAGTTTTATGAGACTTGCACGACAACAGAAAATACGTGCACGAAGTGTCATTAGTTTTACATAAATATTACATAGTTGTAAGAAACAAGTAATTTTTTAATTTCATAACAGTACAAAAGAACTTTGATTTTATATAGGGGAAAGTAAATCTTTGTGTTAATTCAGTATTTTATACTTATGTCATTCAAAAAAATGTATTTTATACTATACAATGTTTTTAAAGAGTTAATAAATAATCTTCTGAAAGCCTTGAATCTTACCCCAATGCTACGTGTAAGTTTTCACTAAAGCATGCTTTTTTGGAAAATCTGATAGTCTGAATTATACGAAATGCATCATGTATCACTCGTCTCGTCTCTTCAATTACTGATATTGTCATCCCTTCTTTAATCTCAGAGTTATAGTTTATTAAGCAAAACGTTACGCATCTTCCCCCCGCATACCCTATAGCCATGATTTTATTTCTGAAGATGAAGTGAAAATATCAATAGAATATTCAAGAGATTAATTAAAAAGAAGTTGGGAGTTATGCACGGAATTTAATTGGAAAAAATTGTGCTCGTTTCATCAGGAGATGATTCTCTTGGATATTTTGAGTTATTTTTCGATGAAAATTTTTGCGCTAGTAATGACTGAATCTTATCGTTATGCTGAATAATTATTTCCCATGAAAAAGAAAATGTATAGCAAAGAATATCGCGCTATCAGAAGTGGGATCTCGCTGCAATTGTATTATGGTATGTCTTGCTTTGATAATGGGTAAGACATATCATTTATCCTTCAGAAAAATCTTGTATTTTAAGTGTAGCAAATTATCCTGGTGAAAATATCTAAGGATAAGAAGGACGTCCATCAGAAACCATCAAATAGTGTATTCCTCTGCAAATTAACAAAAGTAGGAATCGCTGTGAGATTTCAGCGTGCGGAAAAATCAACTAATTTAAATATTCATAAAGTCGTTTGTTATCAAGATAAAGTTCTCATTCTGCCAACAAAACATATCTATACTTTGATTTTAATTTCATTTTCAGCACAGAACAATCTCTTAGAATACGAGAATTAGCTGGCGATCCATTTTTAAAATGCATAATTCGAAGGTTCGAGATTAAAGGATCTTAAACATGTAATAGGAAGCGTTCAAACGAAGTAATAGAAATGTTTGATAAAAATGATGATGCGGTTTTCTAGTAAAATTCTTTATCTTTAGCTTTGTTTTCACGGTCGAAGGTGACTCTTTCCTCATTTGACCTTACATTATTGGAGACGCATTTTTCGGTGCAAATATTAGATTAAGTAAGGAAATAAAATAAAAATCTAAAAAAATATAATAAAAATATTGCGTCTCATCTTTCTATATAATCTGCCGGTTAACCTTTCGGCAAGTAAACATAAATTATATTGTATATTTATAATTGTAACGGTGGTAATCCTCCCTTTCTAACACTTGACTTTGTTTTCAAATAAAAGTTTAATGTATTTTGATCTTTACTGTTCAGGTATGCAGGAAGGTAATGATTAAAATAAATACCATCATAAAAAGCAGATATTTATATCAATATAATAATGAATAGAAAAAGGATTCTCCTATACATTGGTATTTTTCTAATCCATTAACTAGTGTACGCCAAAACGTGAATAATGGAAATAAGTGGGCTATCTGAGTTTCCCGTATGTTTTCCTGGATATATATACATCGGAGAGAAAAATACATTTCCGATTGTAATTCGTACTGAAAAAATTTTCCCCGAAATAAGTCGCCATAGGGTCAAAATTATGTAAATACGTGTAGTGTTTTTTCAAGAAATATGGACAGTTTTCAAGAGGTTAACTGGAAATCTGAGGAAGCTCTTAAAGTGAAATGTATTCCATCATAACGAAAAGTTCTCAATACGTTCTATATATCCGAAATCGGTAACGTGTTCCGGTTTGGAAATTTAACCGTCTAATTCCCAATGTTTTAATACTCCTGCGCTATGATTATAATCCCAACAATTCTTACAGTTTTAGAAGAAAAATAGACCCAAATAAAGTAATATTGCAGTCATGACTGACTGCTGACGTTACTTTAATCTTCCTAACTTTTCAAATTCGTCCTGGTTCTTCTAACACGCTCTCTACTTTAACCAACACCAAAACTTACTCCTGGGTGAGGCACACCGTCGCTAACTGTTGTTCAACGATGATTCAGCCGATGAGGGAGGGAAGGGGGGGATTGGGGGGGACAACCTATACACCCTAAGAAGTGGACCGCCCCAGGCCGTTGTGACGTGCTATAGGGTTCACCTCTATGCCTAGAGGGCCCCCTGCCACAACTTCAAGGAGAAGCTCCGACCTCATAGACAGAAAGAACGAGCAGGTGAGAAGTGAGTGCTTAGTTACCTCACCCCTGCAGAAGAAGGTGAAAGAAAGGCCCCTGAAACAGATGCCTGCATCCGTAGGCCCAAAAGAAGGCTAAGGTTGTAGAGAATGCCTTCCCTACGCCCCCCACAGAGCAGGTGGTTAATACATTTATCTTGCACTTCTCAAGGAAACTACTGCCAAGTTTTGCCAAACACATTGCAGCATTTAATTTTGTTTAACTGCAATAATCCACCGGCCATTTTGTGAGTTACAGAAGTTTTAGAACGTAAAAATTATTCCTTAATTTGATGATTAAATTCAGGTCATATATGTAATGCAGAGGATAATGAAATCAAAAATTGAAAACTTGTCCTTGTGGATACAAGCTACTGCTATTATAGGCGCAGTCATTGCATTAAGATACTCATACATAAAGATCTTTTGGATGAACTTGATGAATTGAGTCTGTTATCATATGAACGAAAAAGAAAGTGAGTACTCACGCGTAATTCAGGAGTTGATACTGCAGATAATTCCTGAAACGAAAGAGAAAATATTCATTAATATATAGAGGTCCTCTTATATGCTCCCGAACGTATTTAATTTTTATCTGCTAAGCAAAAATAATACATTTTCACTTTTGTCATCAATTAGCAATAAACAATTTTTTTCAAATATTTTTTAGATTTTAACATAAATCAATACGAAGGAAAAGCTCTGCTCCGAAATTTTCTATCTCATGTTGAGAAAAGAATTATGTCTTAACAAAAGTTTGCTTCATCAGTTTGCTGACGTAAGCTTCATCGATGACATTTGTTTGAAATAGTAATGGAATATGTATAGTACCTTTAATGTAAAAACGCAATTAACAAAAGTTTGTTAACAAATAAAAATTACTGCGATTCGTGAAATATATCTGATCTAAAAATATATCAAATAATTAAATTATAATTATAATTAATAAAAATATACAGCAGAAGGCGATAACAAATAAAAAGACGAAAGAATTGCGAAATCCTGTGAATAAACTTACACGGACAATGCACACCGTGCTTCGAATCTACTATTACTAAATTCGAATCAAATTATACCAAAAATGAAAATCAGGTGAAAAACCGGAATAAATCCGACACATTTACGTCTTTGTAGTTTTATTTACGGACACTCTGCAGCATATTATGAAAGTTGCAAATGATAATTCAGCTATACTACTTTAAAACCCAGTGAATGGTCAAGATCGGAAGAGAAACTAGGATAACGATTAATACGATGTCTACCTCTTTTGTTTACGAAAATCAGAAGGAACTTGAAATATAGGTTAGACGCAAAGGTCAGAGAGAAAATGGTTGTGTCAGTTCCTGATATGTTAACAATGAAAGCAACGGAGAGTCATCTGACCTTGAGACAGTAATGAAGTCGTTTGCCTAAATTACCAATACGGAATTCACTACCCTCTCATTTTCACTTAATGGAAACAAAGGCGAAAAGGAAAGTGTAACGTTTCTAAGAGGAAGTGAATAAGAGGAAAAGTGACTGGCAAAAGATACCAAAAGCCATCAAAATAAACAAAAGGGAAGTCCAAAGTAGGCCGAAATATTTGTCGCGTATAAAATACCTAGAAGTTATCCATTCTGATGATGACCGTCTCGTTTAATTTTATAATTTAAATATTGCTTAATTTATCCAAATCCTGTCTTTCTCTTCCATGAAATGGTCGACGAAAGAGAGCATATTTTGTGCATTACATCAGTTTAGCTATTCACATATTTTTTAGTCGATTGTTAAAAGTCCTTCGAAATCAGGTGAGGATCGCGTAGAGCGGGTTATTTAAGGAGATCCTGATTATAGAACTATTGAAAAAATTTACCGTTTTCATGAAATAAAGACGTTAATGCAATAGATATTCGATTGCTTACGAATTTCGATTCTTACCACAGTAGTTTCGAAGCCATAAAATTTTCAGGGTTTATATATACGATGTGCGGAGTATAATAATTAATAATTATTTTCTATTCCTCCCTTTGCAAATTTGATACAACGTAAAATGTCTTGGCCAAGAAGTACACAAAAGAAGGTGAAATATGGTACCCCAGAGGTAAAGAGCCTGTACCGGGGTTACCCCAAATTAAATTTGCATAAAGCCGAAGAAAAATATGACAATGGCACAAAAATTGCATTGAAAGCATATAGTGAAGAATCAGTTTCTATAGTCTCAAGCACATATAAATATATAAATAACAAACATTAGCTTTTATTTTTATTTTATAATTTTTTTAAAATCTTCCCTGTGGAAACTACCAAGTTTTACCTATTCATTCTTTCATTATGGCGTTCCGCCAAGTAAAGCTAGAGCACATTGATTATAAACAAACATGAGTGCATGAGCACTCATAAATGTGGGTTGAAATGGCACTATAAATAACATATAATTCTGACGATAATTCATTTTGTGCCGACCGAGAATATCTGTTTAACGTCAGTGAGTTTTTACTTAATTGTTCACCTAATTCACAACCGAAAATACAATGAGCTAACTTATTTGTTTCAGCAATCCCTTTTACCAGCAGAATAGGATATATAAAAAAGAAAAAATTCTTTGCTACTCACCATTTGAAGTACTCTGGATAGCTTTGGTTCTGCTTACTCCTCATCAATGCCCTTCCACGATCGCACAGGAGAAACGCCCTAGTATACCATACTATTCCCATATAATTCCTTCCTTAAAACGAACAATGTCACAATCTGGAAAGAGGAAAACACCAAATTAATTGATCGGAGAATAGTAGCTATTATTTGAGGTATTCATGTATTGAACATATATAGGATGGAGTATTGAAAAAATAATTTAAGTATTTTATATATTATATTAAACAATAATTTTATAATTAAAAACTTAATTCTGATATCAATAATAAAACATAATATAACATTCAACACACACACACATTCACATTCTACATTTTGTATGTTACATCTGAATAGTTTTAAAAATTATTCAATCTATGTAATTCAAAGCGAAGAAACAAGTCCTTACAACACAAATTACATCCAAGGGGCAAAAAATATAGATCCAGGCTAAATTTATAGGAAATATTAGTAAAATAAGAAATTAATATGCTTAGGGAAATAATTCCTAAGATATTTTCAATTTTTGATTCAAGTAAGCTTAGACATTAGTTGCTAGTAACTTTCAAGAATTATTTCAACATTTACAAACAATGATAGACAACCTTCGAAATTGAGACTAAAAAAACGAACTTGTTTCAAATTAGTAAGAATACGAAGCTAAAAACTTAGATGTATGTTACACTTGGATGGAAATGATTGTGTTAGTAATTGATAAATGACCAGGAAGTTAATTCTTAAATTGAACCTTATTTTCTTTCAAAATTTCATTTTACTACTTGCTCATAATCTCAAAATAGCCCATAAATTTTATTGATGTAGTCGAACTTAGGAAGTGAATGAATGAAATTGAAGTAGAGGGTTTAGTTTAAATTCAATTTACCGTCCTGCCAGAGAACAGAATTTTCTATCTTAAGATAAAATAAACAAAATATTGTTGTTAATGTTTAGTAAATAATAAAAAGCAAGCAAGTGAAAGGATCTAAATTTAAGACTTCAAATAATGGGAAAAAAACTCAAAAAATTCGAACTCTCGATAAATTGCCTGATTCTCTGACGTTTTATTATAACTACAATTACCAAGTAAATTCAAAATCATTAAAATAAAAAAACAACATCAAAAATCCAGTTGAAAATACTGTACACTGATACCGCTGAAACGATTATGTCGTATTATATTTGTGTTGCCAAATGATAATATTATCTTTCAGTACTAAAAAAATTATTGTGCAAATTTAAAACTATTTTGTAATCGGTGGTCATTTATAAATGGAGATAAGACTAAAAAAACGTTTTATTCAACCTAAGGGAGGAACGTGGAATATTATTAAGTCAGAGAAGCAAAAAATGCAAAAATGTTTTAATTAATTTAAAAGAAATTATAAAATGAGAACGCGGGAAATTTATAAGCAAAGAGTTATCGAAGAGGAAGACAAATCAAAAGTGATAGTGATGAATTTTCAGTTCTTGCTTATGTCTAAGTAATCATATAATGCGTGTGTACCTAAGATTCGAATTCCAAAAATTCGTTACGAAATCAGTCGACCGTATGCACTGAAACCAACGAGAAGTATTACTTTAAAATAATAATCCGGGATTCAAGGCAAATCATTCATTTCATCATGAAAACGGAAAAATCCCAAAAAGACACGCACTGTATCTTTCACTTCTGGTACCGAGATACGAAGAGATATTCTTTAGAGGACAGCTTGACAAGTCGGAGTTCCGGTTTCGAAACCTTCTTGCGTCAGTCTTTCCTTAGGGTAAAAGGGTAAAACTGATATTCTAAGATGGCCGTCCTTTGATGTTAAATTCCGATTTAATTAATTATTTTATAAAAATTAGTCGCCAATCGAAATTAAATTCAGAATATGGATTTATGCCGAATTCGAATCGAAAATGTAGGTAGAGGAATATGACACTGCTTTATTTAATTAATCGATACAAAGTTGATTTGAAATTCAAATGTAGATTACCGTTACGATAGCCATCGGCATATTCTCTACACACCCTTGTTAGAAAATTGATTTGCAACTAAATACCTAGGAGAATATTAAGGAGAAATAGTGGTATAGGAATGGATTCGATGCAATATTTGAAGCTTTCCTCACATAACGTCTTCGGAAGTTAAGAGTCGTTTCGTTTTTAAATATCAATCTAGCCTACAAATGGAACTATAAAATGAAGCGTATAAAACTGAAAATAATCGGACAAACGGCAAAGGATTCTGAGATAATAAATCAAAACACGAATCTTTAGCACCTCGGTTTCATGGCTTATCGCATCAGTCTTACGTAACGAAAAAATACATTCACCAACGAATAATGAAAAATAATGAAATTCAATAATGAAAAACCATGATTAGTGTCTTTAAACCCAGAAGTACTTCAAAATAACTTACTTTTCTTACCAAAACTGAAGAAATCCCAAAGATGATCCTCGAATGTCTTCACACCAGAAATTCACTTACTTTTCGTTTATTTGCCTAATAATCAACTTATGATTCATATTAGTTCCAAAGTATCAAGTTATTCTTAATGTAAATCTCACGATTACAAATTTTCGAGTCTAGTTTACTCCGAGAAATTTGAATTTCAACGGTTTTCTCGAAAGTTCTTCAAGACGTCTACACCAGGTGAAGTTTCTAGAATAAATAAAGATTTTGCCGCGAAAATAAACGATTCAACAAAACGGTGCAATCTGATTGGCTACCGCTCTTACTTTTTCGGTCACCCCCCCTAATGTCCCCCTACCAGAGAAATATGTAACTTCTTTCGTTATTAATAAGTACGAAAAATTAATTTAAATTAAATATTTATCATCGAAACAATTTAAAATTTCATCTAAAATTGATTGGAAATATTAAGTTCTTGTAATATATCGCACTTAATATCGTTGTAAAGTGGGTGATAACTCCTACGTGACGTGTGACGTCATTATGACGAATGGTATGAGAAAATGAAAGAACTTTAATTACTCTATTTATGAAACAACGCCATGGAATTTACCAATAATATGTGCATTAACTATGTTATTAAAATATAAAAACAATTCTGCGTTATAGTATTTTAATATGATACTTCTCCCATGAGAAACTTAACATATAATGAGATCTAATCAATGAAATTCAAATTTTAATAATATAATAGTAATTACGATAAAGGATGAATAAAACATTCTTTAATCTAATAAATTTCACGGAAGGTTACAGAAAGGAGATTTGAGATGCAGAATAAGTTTCTGACCTTGTTATAGAAATCTTTCGATCTCTCTTTTTCTAAGACCCTCACCATAATTGAAGAAATCATCGGATGTTATGAAAGTGGCGGTAAAAGTATTTGCATCAGCCGAAAAACATAGAAATAAATTTCAAGGAGATATAATAGTTCGCTCAACGCCATACGTCTAGTTCCAATAATCACGTTTGTCGTCTTTCGATTTCCTAGGAACATTGAAATAAACTTCTAGTAATTTGAAATTCTCACATCATGTTCGGAATATTGCGTCTGGATACACATTATGCTTTCCAACTTACGTTTGCATATCTCAATGAGGAATTTCTCAGACTTATCAGCTTCTCCCGTACAAACGACCTCAGAGGTGGCGAAGAACAGTTTCGTGCCATTACAAGGGCTCCACACTCGAAATAAGTAATGCACTACAGACACCGTGTTCCTTTGATTTCCACTGACGCTTTTTTACGAAAATCACTGAATATAACTCTGAATCTACACTGCACTTCCATTTCACTCTTGGCAATTTTGAAATTCACAGAAAATGTAAATGGCACCATGTTGAACACAATCCACGTTGTGAGACAAAGAACGGAGATATACGAAGGTCGCGTGACGTGATGAACAAGTTTCGTTCGTCAGCATTTTGTATACCATGATTCTTTTCAAATACGCTGAAAACAGCTTAAGACATTGGCACATCCTTGAGAAGACATTGCCCATGCTTTTTAGAACTTCAAAACTAAATCGTTTGTGATCGGTAGGTTGATTTTGAAGCCTGGGGTAAGTGCTATTCGGTGGAAAATGAATCGCAGTAAGTTTAGCTTGCTGTATGAATCTACGTGGAACATCATGCTTGAATTGTGTTTGTTCATTAAAGGCTGTGCTTTACGATCGGTGATTTTTCGAAGAGAACGTCACTGCGTAGCAGTGGGTGTACGGTTGAATATTTATTTATTTATTCGGAGTTCTCATGAAGACAGGTGTTGACATGAATCTGTACAACTATTGCGAATTGATCAACAGTGTTAAGATGTCATTGCAACCATGCAATTGTTGGAAGAAAATATTAAAGGCATTGCAAAATTAATGGTAATGTATGAACCTTTTGCTTTCTCATTTCTTTCGCCCTTTGCTGAATGAAAAGAAATTAGGTTCCTCGGTAAGATCATTTCT
This sequence comes from Pachydiplax longipennis, assembly GCA_036926295.1. Taxonomy (NCBI): domain Eukaryota; kingdom Metazoa; phylum Arthropoda; class Insecta; order Odonata; family Libellulidae; genus Pachydiplax; species Pachydiplax longipennis. Next base: position 68,200,211 of record JAVFKF010000004.1, on the reverse strand, counting down.
TTAAAGGCTGGTTATATCTTCAACTGAAGGTATTTTGGAGGAGATATAAGGATTACCATGTGATGTGGTATCTTTGTGTTGCTTTTCTATCTGAGCCAGAATGCTCTGAGTGGGAAGTGTCCATGAAAGCGAACTATGGCATATGAGGCTTCTTATTACCCATTGGAAAAGGGCTGAGATTATTGAAACCATTAAGAATATTTCACTGCCATAAACAAAAGTGCAGGATAAAATTGAAATAATTCTGCTTTTATATGTGTCTCACGAATCATCCATTCCTCTATATTTGTTGTCAGGAATATTCTATAATCAGTTTGAGCATTATATTAAAATTTCCTGAATACCGTATGTCGTTTTCATGGTACGTATTTTTGCATAAATCCCATATGATTTGCTGACTGTGTTGTGCTTAAGGGGATATTATCATAGAAAATTAATGTAATTCATTTTGCTTAACAGTCATAATTGTGTATTGGAATTTCAAAACATATTATACCCCATATACTATTACATGTCTGTGCAGTTAGTTATTACTTTTCTGAGACATGAGAGATTTTTGAATCCATTGCCTCTTTGAATGATTTGAATAGTGTTTTCCATAATTTCATTGTTAAACTTTAAGTTGACAATCGTTACATTCTGGCTCAGTGAGGAAAGCAAAGGCGAAGTACCTCGTTATTCATCTTCCTTGGTAAGGCTCATTCCTCTCAACTTTAAACATTTAACTCGATAATGTCATTATTGTCAAGGCCTATATTATCTGCATTTAGTGCACAAGGCAGGCTGTGCTTAAGTGGCAATTGGCGTGTACTTGCTGGAAACTACTGCAATGTGGTACAATTTTTCCAGTATTGATCTATGGTAGATGTTTAGTTTTGAGCTAGAAGCAAATCTACAATTGCAACATTAAGTTCCTACAAAGCAGAACTTGTGGTTGAAAAAGCTAAAAAGGTACAAGAATAAGAAAAAGAAGGAGAGGAAGAAAAATTAAAGTCTCCAGGTGAAAAACAAAACATTAAAGAGAATAAAATGACAAGCTAAAACTCGACAAAAATTGAATCAACAAAACTTTGTATCAGTTAAAGATAGGTGTGCTTGATTTTTACCTTATATGAAATTTATTCTGGTTAAACGAATAAACTAGTAATCACCAGTAAACGAATCATAATGGTGATAAAACTAAACATCTACCATAGATCAATACTGGAAAAATTGTACCACATTGCAGTAGTTTCCAGCAAGTACACGCCAATTGCCACTTAAGCACAGCCTGCCTTGTGCACTAAATGCAGATAATATAGGCCTTGACAATAATGACATTATCGAGTTAAATGTTTAAAGTTGAGAGGAATGAGCCTTACCAAGGAAGATGAATAACGAGGTACTTCGCCTTTGCTTTCCTCACTGAGCCAGAATGTAACGATTGTCAACTTAAAGTTTAACAATGAAATTATGGAAAACACTATTCAAATCATTCAAAGAGGCAATGGATTCAAAAATCTCTCATGTCTCAGAAAAGTAATAACTAACTGCACAGACATGTAATAGTATATGGGGTATAATATGTTTTGAAATTCCAATACACAATTATGACTGTTAAGCAAAATGAATTACATTAATTTTCTATGATAATATCCCCTTAAGCACAACACAGTCAGCAAATCATATGGGATTTATGCAAAAATACGTACCATGAAAACGACATACGGTATTCAGGAAATTTTAATATAATGCTCAAACTGATTATAGAATATTCCTGACAACAAATATAGAGGAATGGATGATTCGTGAGACACATATAAAAGCAGAATTATTTCAATTTTATCCTGCACTTTTGTTTATGGCAGTGAAATATTCTTAATGGTTTCAATAATCTCAGCCCTTTTCCAATGGGTAATAAGAAGCCTCATATGCCATAGTTCGCTTTCATGGACACTTCCCACTCAGAGCATTCTGGCTCAGATAGAAAAGCAACACAAAGATACCACATCACATGGTAATCCTTATATCTCCTCCAAAATACCTTCAGTTGAAGATATAACCAGCCTTTAAAGAAATGATCTTACCGAGGAACCTAATTTCTTTTCATTCAGCAAAGGGCGAAAGAAATGAGAAAGCAAAAGGTTCATACATTACCATTAATTTTGCAATGCCTTTAATATTTTCTTCCAACAATTGCATGGTTGCAATGACATCTTAACACTGTTGATCAATTCGCAATAGTTGTACAGATTCATGTCAACACCTGTCTTCATGAGAACTCCGAATAAATAAATAAATATTCAACCGTACACCCACTGCTACGCAGTGACGTTCTCTTCGAAAAATCACCGATCGTAAAGCACAGCCTTTAATGAACAAACACAATTCAAGCATGATGTTCCACGTAGATTCATACAGCAAGCTAAACTTACTGCGATTCATTTTCCACCGAATAGCACTTACCCCAGGCTTCAAAATCAACCTACCGATCACAAACGATTTAGTTTTGAAGTTCTAAAAAGCATGGGCAATGTCTTCTCAAGGATGTGCCAATGTCTTAAGCTGTTTTCAGCGTATTTGAAAAGAATCATGGTATACAAAATGCTGACGAACGAAACTTGTTCATCACGTCACGCGACCTTCGTATATCTCCGTTCTTTGTCTCACAACGTGGATTGTGTTCAACATGGTGCCATTTACATTTTCTGTGAATTTCAAAATTGCCAAGAGTGAAATGGAAGTGCAGTGTAGATTCAGAGTTATATTCAGTGATTTTCGTAAAAAAGCGTCAGTGGAAATCAAAGGAACACGGTGTCTGTAGTGCATTACTTATTTCGAGTGTGGAGCCCTTGTAATGGCACGAAACTGTTCTTCGCCACCTCTGAGGTCGTTTGTACGGGAGAAGCTGATAAGTCTGAGAAATTCCTCATTGAGATATGCAAACGTAAGTTGGAAAGCATAATGTGTATCCAGACGCAATATTCCGAACATGATGTGAGAATTTCAAATTACTAGAAGTTTATTTCAATGTTCCTAGGAAATCGAAAGACGACAAACGTGATTATTGGAACTAGACGTATGGCGTTGAGCGAACTATTATATCTCCTTGAAATTTATTTCTATGTTTTTCGGCTGATGCAAATACTTTTACCGCCACTTTCATAACATCCGATGATTTCTTCAATTATGGTGAGGGTCTTAGAAAAAGAGAGATCGAAAGATTTCTATAACAAGGTCAGAAACTTATTCTGCATCTCAAATCTCCTTTCTGTAACCTTCCGTGAAATTTATTAGATTAAAGAATGTTTTATTCATCCTTTATCGTAATTACTATTATATTATTAAAATTTGAATTTCATTGATTAGATCTCATTATATGTTAAGTTTCTCATGGGAGAAGTATCATATTAAAATACTATAACGCAGAATTGTTTTTATATTTTAATAACATAGTTAATGCACATATTATTGGTAAATTCCATGGCGTTGTTTCATAAATAGAGTAATTAAAGTTCTTTCATTTTCTCATACCATTCGTCATAATGACGTCACACGTCACGTAGGAGTTATCACCCACTTTACAACGATATTAAGTGCGATATATTACAAGAACTTAATATTTCCAATCAATTTTAGATGAAATTTTAAATTGTTTCGATGATAAATATTTAATTTAAATTAATTTTTCGTACTTATTAATAACGAAAGAAGTTACATATTTCTCTGGTAGGGGGACATTAGGGGGGGTGACCGAAAAAGTAAGAGCGGTAGCCAATCAGATTGCACCGTTTTGTTGAATCGTTTATTTTCGCGGCAAAATCTTTATTTATTCTAGAAACTTCACCTGGTGTAGACGTCTTGAAGAACTTTCGAGAAAACCGTTGAAATTCAAATTTCTCGGAGTAAACTAGACTCGAAAATTTGTAATCGTGAGATTTACATTAAGAATAACTTGATACTTTGGAACTAATATGAATCATAAGTTGATTATTAGGCAAATAAACGAAAAGTAAGTGAATTTCTGGTGTGAAGACATTCGAGGATCATCTTTGGGATTTCTTCAGTTTTGGTAAGAAAAGTAAGTTATTTTGAAGTACTTCTGGGTTTAAAGACACTAATCATGGTTTTTCATTATTGAATTTCATTATTTTTCATTATTCGTTGGTGAATGTATTTTTTCGTTACGTAAGACTGATGCGATAAGCCATGAAACCGAGGTGCTAAAGATTCGTGTTTTGATTTATTATCTCAGAATCCTTTGCCGTTTGTCCGATTATTTTCAGTTTTATACGCTTCATTTTATAGTTCCATTTGTAGGCTAGATTGATATTTAAAAACGAAACGACTCTTAACTTCCGAAGACGTTATGTGAGGAAAGCTTCAAATATTGCATCGAATCCATTCCTATACCACTATTTCTCCTTAATATTCTCCTAGGTATTTAGTTGCAAATCAATTTTCTAACAAGGGTGTGTAGAGAATATGCCGATGGCTATCGTAACGGTAATCTACATTTGAATTTCAAATCAACTTTGTATCGATTAATTAAATAAAGCAGTGTCATATTCCTCTACCTACATTTTCGATTCGAATTCGGCATAAATCCATATTCTGAATATAATTTCGATTGGCGACTAATTTTTATAAAATAATTAATTAAATCGGAATTTAACATCAAAGGACGGCCATCTTAGAATTTCAGTTTTAGCCTTTCTTATATTACCGGAGGTACGTGTATGGTTGACTATATCCTTAATTTTGGAAGAAAGGGAAGGAAAGACTGACGCAAGAAGGTTTCGAACCCGGAACTCCGACTTGTCCTCTAAAGAATATCTCTTCGTATCTCGGTACCAGAAGTGAAAGACACAGTGCGTGTCTTTTTGGGCTCTTTCCGTTTTCATGATGAAATGAATGATTTGCCTTGAATCCTGGATTATTATTTTAAAGTAATACTTCTCGTTGGTTTCAGTGCATACGGTCGACTGATTTCGTAACGAATTTTTGGAATCTTAGGTACACACGCATTATATGATTACTTAGACATAAGCAAGAACTGAAAATTCATCACTATCACTTTTGATTTGTCTTCCTCTTCGATAACTCTTTGCTTATAAATTTCCCGCGTTCTCATTTTATAATTTCTTTTAAATTAATTAAAACATTTTTGCATTTTTTGCTTCTCTGACTTAATAATATTCCACGTTCCTCCCTTAGGTTGAATAAAACGTTTTTTTAGTCTTATCTCCATTTATAAATGACCACCGATTACAAAATAGTTTTAAATTTGCACAATAATTTTTTTAGTACTGAAAGATAATATTATCATTTGGCAACACAAATATAATACGACATAATCGTTTCAGCGGTATCAGTGTACAGTATTTTCAACTGGATTTTTGATGTTGTTTTTTTATTTTAATGATTTTGAATTTACTTGGTAATTGTAGTTATAATAAAACGTCAGAGAATCAGGCAATTTATCGAGAGTTCGAATTTTTTGAGTTTTTTTCCCATTATTTGAAGTCTTAAATTTAGATCCTTTCACTTGCTTGCTTTTTATTATTTACTAAACATTAACAACAATATTTTGTTTATTTTATCTTAAGATAGAAAATTCTGTTCTCTGGCAGGACGGTAAATTGAATTTAAACTAAACCCTCTACTTCAATTTCATTCATTCACTTCCTAAGTTCGACTACATCAATAAAATTTATGGGCTATTTTGAGATTATGAGCAAGTAGTAAAATGAAATTTTGAAAGAAAATAAGGTTCAATTTAAGAATTAACTTCCTGGTCATTTATCAATTACTAACACAATCATTTCCATCCAAGTGTAACATACATCTAAGTTTTTAGCTTCGTATTCTTACTAATTTGAAACAAGTTCGTTTTTTTAGTCTCAATTTCGAAGGTTGTCTATCATTGTTTGTAAATGTTGAAATAATTCTTGAAAGTTACTAGCAACTAATGTCTAAGCTTACTTGAATCAAAAATTGAAAATATCTTAGGAATTATTTCCCTAAGCATATTAATTTCTTATTTTACTAATATTTCCTATAAATTTAGCCTGGATCTATATTTTTTGCCCCTTGGATGTAATTTGTGTTGTAAGGACTTGTTTCTTCGCTTTGAATTACATAGATTGAATAATTTTTAAAACTATTCAGATGTAACATACAAAATGTAGAATGTGAATGTGTGTGTGTGTTGAATGTTATATTATGTTTTATTATTGATATCAGAATTAAGTTTTTAATTATAAAATTATTGTTTAATATAATATATAAAATACTTAAATTATTTTTTCAATACTCCATCCTATATATGTTCAATACATGAATACCTCAAATAATAGCTACTATTCTCCGATCAATTAATTTGGTGTTTTCCTCTTTCCAGATTGTGACATTGTTCGTTTTAAGGAAGGAATTATATGGGAATAGTATGGTATACTAGGGCGTTTCTCCTGTGCGATCGTGGAAGGGCATTGATGAGGAGTAAGCAGAACCAAAGCTATACAGAGTACTTCAAATGGTGAGTAGCAAAGAATTTTTTCTTTTTTATATATCCTATTCTGCTGGTAAAAGGGATTGCTGAAACAAATAAGTTAGCTCATTGTATTTTCGGTTGTGAATTAGGTGAACAATTAAGTAAAAACTCACTGACGTTAAACAGATATTCTCGGTCGGCACGAAATGAATTATCGTCAGAATTATATGTTATTTATAGTGCCATTTCAACCCACATTTATGAGTGCTCATGCACTCATGTTTGTTTATAATCAATGTGCTCTAGCTTTACTTGGCGGAACGCCATAATGAAAGAATGAATAGGTAAAACTTGGTAGTTTCCACAGGGAAGATTTAAAAAAAATTATAAAATAAAAATAAAAGCTAATGTTTGTTATTTATATATTTATATGTGCTTGAGACTATAGAAACTGATTCTTCACTATATGCTTTCAATGCAATTTTTGTGCCATTGTCATATTTTTCTTCGGCTTTATGCAAATTTAATTTGGGGTAACCCCGGTACAGGCTCTTTACCTCTGGGGTACCATATTTCACCTTCTTTTGTGTACTTCTTGGCCAAGACATTTTACGTTGTATCAAATTTGCAAAGGGAGGAATAGAAAATAATTATTAATTATTATACTCCGCACATCGTATATATAAACCCTGAAAATTTTATGGCTTCGAAACTACTGTGGTAAGAATCGAAATTCGTAAGCAATCGAATATCTATTGCATTAACGTCTTTATTTCATGAAAACGGTAATTTTTTTCAATAGTTCTATAATCAGGATCTCCTTAAATAACCCGCTCTACGCGATCCTCACCTGATTTCGAAGGACTTTTATCAATCGACTAAAAAATATGTGAATAGCTAAACTGATGTAATGCACAAAATATGCTCTCTTTCGTCGACCATTTCATGGAAGAGAAAGACAGGATTTGGATAAATTAAGCAATATTTAAATTATAAAATTAAACGAGACGGTCATCATCAGAATGGATAACTTCTAGGTATTTTATACGCGACAAATATTTCGGCCTACTTTGGACTTCCCTTTTGTTTATTTTGATGGCTTTTGGTATCTTTTGCCAGTCACTTTTCCTCTTATTCACTTCCTCTTAGAAACGTTACACTTTCCTTTTCGCCTTTGTTTCCATTAAGTGAAAATGAGAGGGTAGCGAATTCCGTATTGGTAATTTAGGCAAACGACTTCATTACTGTCTCAAGGTCAGATGACTCTCCGTTGCTTTCATTGTTAACATATCAGGAACTGACACAACCATTTTCTCTCTGACCTTTGCGTCTAACCTATATTTCAAGTTCCTTCTGATTTTCGTAAACAAAAGAGGTAGACATCGTATTAATCGTTATCCTAGTTTCTCTTCCGATCTTGACCATTCACTGGGTTTTAAAGTAGTATAGCTGAATTATCATTTGCAACTTTCATAATATGCTGCAGAGTGTCCGTAAATAAAACTACAAAGACGTAAATGTGTCGGATTTATTCCGGTTTTTCACCTGATTTTCATTTTTGGTATAATGTGATTCGAATTTAGTAATAGTAGATTCGAAGCACGGTGTGCATTGTCCGTGTAAGTTTATTCACAGGATTTCGCAATTCTTTCGTCTTTTTATTTGTTATCGCCTTCTGCTGTATATTTTTATTAATTATAATTATAATTTAATTATTTGATATATTTTTAGATCAGATATATTTCACGAATCGCAGTAATTTTTATTTGTTAACAAACTTTTGTTAATTGCGTTTTTACATTAAAGGTACTATACATATTCCATTACTATTTCAAACAAATGTCATCGATGAAGCTTACGTCAGCAAACTGATGAAGCAAACTTTTGTTAAGACATAATTCTTTTCTCAACATGAGATAGAAAATTTCGGAGCAGAGCTTTTCCTTCGTATTGATTTATGTTAAAATCTAAAAAATATTTGAAAAAAATTGTTTATTGCAAATTGATGACAAAAGTGAAAATGTATTATTTTTGCTTAGCAGATAAAAATTAAATACGTTCGGGAGCATATAAGAGGACCTCTATATATTAATGAATATTTTCTCTTTCGTTTCAGGAATTATCTGCAGTATCAACTCCTGAATTACGCGTGAGTACTCACTTTCTTTTTCGTTCATATGATAACAGACTCAATTCATCAAGTTCATCCAAAAGATCTTTATGTATGAGTATCTTAATGCAATGACTGCGCCTATAATAGCAGTAGCTTGTATCCACAAGGACAAGTTTTCAATTTTTGATTTCATTATCCTCTGCATTACATATATGACCTGAATTTAATCATCAAATTAAGGAATAATTTTTACGTTCTAAAACTTCTGTAACTCACAAAATGGCCGGTGGATTATTGCAGTTAAACAAAATTAAATGCTGCAATGTGTTTGGCAAAACTTGGCAGTAGTTTCCTTGAGAAGTGCAAGATAAATGTATTAACCACCTGCTCTGTGGGGGGCGTAGGGAAGGCATTCTCTACAACCTTAGCCTTCTTTTGGGCCTACGGATGCAGGCATCTGTTTCAGGGGCCTTTCTTTCACCTTCTTCTGCAGGGGTGAGGTAACTAAGCACTCACTTCTCACCTGCTCGTTCTTTCTGTCTATGAGGTCGGAGCTTCTCCTTGAAGTTGTGGCAGGGGGCCCTCTAGGCATAGAGGTGAACCCTATAGCACGTCACAACGGCCTGGGGCGGTCCACTTCTTAGGGTGTATAGGTTGTCCCCCCCAATCCCCCCCTTCCCTCCCTCATCGGCTGAATCATCGTTGAACAACAGTTAGCGACGGTGTGCCTCACCCAGGAGTAAGTTTTGGTGTTGGTTAAAGTAGAGAGCGTGTTAGAAGAACCAGGACGAATTTGAAAAGTTAGGAAGATTAAAGTAACGTCAGCAGTCAGTCATGACTGCAATATTACTTTATTTGGGTCTATTTTTCTTCTAAAACTGTAAGAATTGTTGGGATTATAATCATAGCGCAGGAGTATTAAAACTTTGGGAATTAGACGGTTAAATTTCCAAACCGGAACACGTTACCGATTTCGGATATATAGAACGTATTGAGAACTTTTCGTTATGATGGAATACATTTCACTTTAAGAGCTTCCTCAGATTTCCAGTTAACCTCTTGAAAACTGTCCATATTTCTTGAAAAAACACTACACGTATTTACATAATTTTGACCCTATGGCGACTTATTTCGGGGAAAATTTTTTCAGTACGAATTACAATCGGAAATGTATTTTTCTTTCCGATGTATACATACCCAGGAGAACATATTGGAAACCCAGATAGCCCACTTATTTACATTATTCACGGTTTGGCGTACACTAGTTAATGGATTAGAAAAATGCCAATGTATGGGAGAATCCTTTTTCTATTCATTATTATATGGATATACATATCTGCTTTTTATGATGGTATTTATTTTAATCATTACCTTCCTGCATACCGGAACAGTAAAGATCAAAATACATTAAACTTTTATTTGAAAACAAAGTCAAGTGTTAGAAAAGGAGGATTATACCGTTACAATTATAAATATACAATATAATTTATGTTTACTTGCCGAAAGGTTAACCGGCAGATTATATAGAAAGATGAGACGCAATAATTTTTAAGTTTAATACCCTTTTCCGATATCTATTTTGTATTCCAGATTTAAGATAGCGAGATGTTAACTCCTTATATTAAATGTTTATGCTGTCCGCAGTGCTCAGCCCGACCTTGCCACTCTATAGAATATTCCATCGCTTTCTATGAATTGAATCTGAATCGAATCATAGAACTGTCCTTCAGACACCTTATACATTTATGTGCTGTAAGGCATGTGGTAGTCTGGCACGATTTTTATTTTATTTCCTTACTTAATCTAAAATTTGCACCGAAAAATGCGTCTCCCATAATGTAAGGTCAAGTGAGGAAAGAGTCACCTTCGACCGTGAAAACAAAGCCAAAGATAAAGAATTTGTTATTTATATATATTTATAGGTGCTTGAGACTAAAGGAAGTGATACTTCACTATATAGTTTCTATGTAACTTTTGTGCCATAGTAAATTTTTTTCTTTGGCTTCATGCAAGTATAATTTGAGGTAACCCCGAGACAGGTTCTTTTTCCTCTTGGGTACCTATATACCACCTTCTTTCGTTTTTTACCAAACCATTTAACATTGTATCAAATTTGTTAAAGAGAGTAATAAAATATTATTATTTATTGTATTATTAAAAAATATTATTTATTAATACATTCTGCACATTGTATAAATAAACCCTGAGAAATGTATGACTTCAAAGCCTATGTTGCAGAAATCGAAATACGATAGTAATAAAAAATTCACTACATTTACGACTTCCATATCATGAAAAACAGTAACCAATTTCAATATTTTAGTGTTACTTTGGTTTAAATTAATTACATAATATACTATCTCAAATATTATGAATCAGAATCTACATGAACTTTATAAACATAAACATAATAAATGCAGGAATCTACAGAACTTTTTATTATGCAGGAATACACTTCACTTTAAGAGCTTCCTCAAATTTACCTGTTTACCTCTTGAAAATTGTCCACATTTCTTGAAAGAAAATGCTACACATATTTACATACATTGGGGGCTTATAGCAACATTTATTCCTTATGGCGATGGATTTTTGACAAAATGTTTTTCAAAAAATTGTTACAATATGAAATGTAGTTTTCTCTCAGATGATTTTCTTGTGCAACAAAGGGCGTTTTAATGTTAGTTTAATAATTCTGACATGATACATTACGTAATTATGTAATCTTAAGGTAAGATTCAAGAGTGTCGGACATTCGCGATATCACATCGAAATTGATCGAGAACTATTTCTAACAAAATATGGTAACTTTGTCATCATGACATAGTCAAACTTTATACATACTCCGAAAGAATTATGGATGTTATTTATATATTTTTCTTGTAGACTAACCCCTGTATATGGTAAGAATGAAATTACGGCTAGGCGCTTTATGTATAAACAATTCGAAAACTAAAGAATTCCCAAAATTTATTTGCCGTTTCATCTTAAGATTCAAAAGAGAATTTTACAGATGATTTTAACCTTTAAATGAATTCAGGCTTCAAACGAAATAGAATTAATCACGTAGAATAAAACCGTAATAACTCATTATCAATGTTAAGGAAAAGGAAATAATTGGAAGTAGGAAAATGCTAGAGTATCAGAAAAGCTAAAGATTCCACAAATTACTACTAATTTAAAATTACGCAACTATAAATCGCTTAGACTTTGAAAAGAAAGGAAATGAAGGTAATGAAAGTATGATTTCTTTAGTGCGGCACGAATGTCCTATTTGATACGAAGGAAGCTGAGAAGAAGATAAAAATCTGAATGTCCTTAGGGATCAATCATCAAAGTTCTCCAGTATCATTTTTAAAGTTTCTTTTTGAAAGATATTTTTTCAGAAGTGCTAAGCATTCCCTCATGAAACATTAAACTCGATACCTGCTACGACTGCAATTCCTCTTCCATTGTACTTAAGTCTGAGATATTTGTTCGAAGAGGAAACTTCTATCCATCGTTTTCCAAGGATAGCCTTTTCTAAGGATAAAATTCCCAAGGTAACGTTCCAGAAAAGGAAATTTATGCGCATTAACTTTAAATTGTAATACATATATAACCCATTATAGGGACGTCTTATCACATACCAGTCAGTTCCTTATATCGATGTAAAGACTATTTCTAAGCTTAAGACAAATCTATTTATTTTTTATTAGTATAACCTGATGGAACCAATGATATTGAGCCTGTTGCTTGATTTTCAAATCGGATTAAAATTGCGATGGGCTTTATAAACCCAAAACGGGCTTTTGGTGCGGGGAAAAATTCTCATATCATCGTACTATGTCTAGGGAAACGTTTTATAAGTAAGACTATATTCTGTGAATTGAATTGGTGGTTTCGATTGATAAAAATCTAAGGAGCAAAAATTTCTTGTAACGCCTGCTCTCAAATCTAAATAGAAAACCTTTCTGGAAATATATGATATTAAAACACCATAAAAGCATAGTTTTCCGTCAACACCACCCGGACCCGGGTTTTTTCCGCTAATCTTCAGCGTAAACGAAATCGAACTAGCAAATTACCCAAATCCTGTAGCCAGAATCAGGGAGCCGAGGAATAATTAAATGGAGCTTCAGATATTAGCAAGTATATAATTAATCTAAGGGATTGATAATGTCACGATCAGGAATTCATTCCTCTTATTGAATCTTTAAGCTTAAAAATACGAACTATGTGAGCTAAGATGTTTAGATTAGACAAACTAAAATTTATCTCTTCGATTTTTAGTATCCTTAAATCGCGGAAGTTATTTTATACTATTAGTAAGTAGAGGAAGCAGTTATATCCTCCAAGTAGGTATGAAGGCGCGATATGTACCTGCTAAAGTACGGAGGGGATGTTAGAATGCTAGATATCCTCTAATATTTGCAGTGAAAAATGGTGGGAGGATCCATTATATTTTGTCATGTAGGTTGAAACCTCTTCGAGTTTAATCTAGAAGCAACCTTTCAACCAGTAAAATGAAGTTTTTGCGAACATTTTCACATTTTTACTAATGAGTCGTACTGATCGTTCGGTATTGGTGACGAATATCTATCCTCCATGAAAATACAGCAAAAGGCTCGCAAGTCCACACGCATTCTATTCTAATGAACTTCTTGAGAAGAATCATAAGAGCTGTTCTATTACTCCTGTAGAAATACAGGACAATGGTCAGAAGTTATAAATTTTGAGTATATGAGGAGTTAAATAAGTAATACCAATCTTCGTCGTAGTATCGTTAAAAGTGATTCGACAGCCGTAGTCATTTCGCACATCCTACCGGGAATCGAACGTCGGACTGCTTTCACAACTGGTGAACACACTATCCACTTGAAAATTTAAGGGCTCCAATCTTTGGAATGATAGCCATTCATGATGATGGAGCGGCCTACTTAAATATGTCTACGATAAATCTCTACAATGAATATCGAAAAGTATAGATCAAATTTATTAATTTCAACCCTTATCATCAACATCCATATGAATTTGCCATGGAATGCCCTAGAAATCCTCTACTACGTGAATTGGAGGTTAAAGAACCCTATTGTACGGAGAAAGTTCACTAGTCTATTGTCCGCAGCGGCTTAAACTATAGGAAGAAATTCTCAATCCGACCGCAGACAGTCGTCAGACGAGAATCACCTTTCTCCGCTTAATGAAAGAGCCTAAAACTTGATGAATCTTAGTCTTTGGGGCTTAGAAGATTGGATGACGTTAGAGAAAACAAAGGAAGAAAGGGAAGATGGAACGCCAGCGGCAGAATAGGGTAAGCAGAAACAAAAGAGGGCGAATTGTGAATGAGGCCGAGAGGAGGTGGGTGTGGATTCGATGAGCGATGGCTGAGAATAAGGCCAGAGTACGTATCGTTCGACGCTATTCTTCTGTCCGTTGGGAACATTGAGCGAGCCTTTAATCATCGCGGCGGTAGGCAGAATGAGAGATGAGCGGAAAGGGGCGTGGCCATTCATTCAAGGGCTGGACCAACGCTTAAAGATTCGCTTTTCCTGGAAGAAGTCGTAAAGAATCCCACGCATTCGGAGAGAAGATCGCCCTTATCTAATTCCGTTTTCTATTTGATGAACCTTCCATCATTTCCACTCATCTTCCTCAATTCAATGCGGAAATTAATCTCTGTCAAACAATATAAATGATACGGGAAGAAAATCCTTTCGGACAGTCGCCGTATTGATTGTCTCCTCCGGTATTTAATCCCATCACAAAATGGGAATTTTCCATTTGGAAAGAAAAACATGGAGAGGAAGAGTTGTGGAGGAAATGTACGCGAGGGATTTGCGGACGACGCAAGATATGTACAAACAGACAGTGGCGTACACAAGGGGGGGATTAGGGAATAAATCCCCCTTCCTATAATTAGAGAAAGACTAAAATTATAAACACTGCATTTCAAAACTCGTTTTTATGCGTCTTTTCAACTCGTGTGATTGGATAAAGTTAAACCGTATTAGCCTGAATATACTGTGATATTTTTCTCTCCAGTATGTATCTTTAAAAATCTCATTCGCACTATATTCAAGTACATTTACCTTTAAAACCATAGGTGTGTCTAGCACGCATATTATTGCACGTATTTACACATTGAAAATTCATTTTACGATACTAAATTGTATAGATATGCAGAAAAAGTGTCTTGATGAGAAAACTGAAGAAAAATATAGACTAAATTGTTGCAGTTTCACGTACATGCGTCTCGCTGGAATGGCCTTTGAAAAAAGTAGTAAACCTCTTGTCTTATGGTCTCAATAAGCCTGTGTTTTCGTTCTCAGTAGCTCTTACAGCAATGATTCTTTATTTAAATTTTATTCGCGAGCTTAGAGAAAATTATTATTCAAAATGAAATAATTGAATGGGTTTTTCATTTTTTACCTTCAAATTACATGCGGTCGCACTATATTAGGGGTTGCATTATATTAGGGCCAATAAGGTAATTTATCTTATTTTTTCTCAAAATGCTAAAACGAAATCAATAAACCCTAACTCTTTAATTCATTTAAATATTTCTAGTGAAAAATTGAAATATACCGAATATATGTAGGAATATTATAATGCGTGAGCGCAACCTTTTCTTACAATTCTTTCGTTGTATATAGACCCATAAATCATTTTCTTATTGCATCATTACCATTAAATGCAAATTAAAACAATATACACCCTGCAACATTATTTGGGCTTGGGCAACTGCATATAGACTGAGATTAATTCATTAAGGGACGAGAATGCGGACGTACCTGGAAACTAGAAACCTTTTTAAATTCTTCCGATTCCTTGAATGCGGTTGCAATCGATTTAAACTCCCATGGCTCATCACCTGCTGAAATGGCGCAGTTTATTATCGAATCAAACAGAACTGCCTCAGGCTTAAGTCAAATGGGAAGTGACCACCGCCGCGTAATCTAATGGGAGTGGGCCGCTTCAATTAATCTAGGCAAACGTACCTAAAAGAGCAAATTTATCTTCCGCCGGGAATTTGAACGCTTAATTACATATTTAGGACTGTTACCTTCAATTACCACTACTTGATCAAAACCATTAGAGATAGAATCCGAAATTACGATTCATTAGATTATTTAATGGAAAAATCGATTCGAGTGAGATTTTAAACTTACTATTCCTCAGGGATTTGATGCTAATTCATATTAATAGTAACACCGATAAAAAACGATATTTAATAAAACTCTATTAAGAAACTTTCCAGGGATTCGAGTAACATCCGCGTCATGTAACCGGAATGTGACAACCATTTTCATTTTTGGACGTTGAAAAAAATGGAAAGATTTCTCGTTTTCTTCTCACGGAATTATGCACCTCAAACAGAATAGGTATAGAATCCCTTTTAAAGAGAAGGCGAGACAGGATAGTAGAGGTGATAGAGCATCATCAGACATGATAATGGCATACTTCGTCCAACGTCATGAAGGGACCGCGTAAATCTTATGGCACCGGGAGAATGGCGCGCGCTGTTTCTACTGTTCCACCAGAAATCAATTTTACTCTCTACTGAATGTATTCAAAATCAATTATCGCTAACATTATCTTTCTATTCGCAACAGCTCGTGCAATGTCCCCGTAAGCAATACAAGCGGCCATTTACGTGGTCTCTTCACAACGTTGGACAAATTAGTCCTTTAGAAAACATGTAGCCATTCTTCTTTATTATGGCCGTCCAAGAAAAAACACTTTTTCATATTGAGTATATTTTGTAAACTATTTTTGGTTTCTCAAACGAAGTGAATTGGCACGTTCCATTGCATCTTGGTTAGGAAAAATCCGCCTTATAAACGGGTATCAGAGTGTCTTAAGCGGTGTTTTTATCACGTGTGAAAGGGACCGCGTCCAGAGTATGAAGCGGGAGACTTTTGAATGGGTTTATGTACAATTCCACAGGGATAAACGTATGCTAAATACTTGGGTTGATCGGTTCTGGTGATATCACGTTATCTCATAAACAAGGTTGCATGTGTGACGGGATGGCGTGGAATTGCCAAACCCGGTCAACCGACGTTTTTGTGCGTGATTTTTTCGTGGAATTGTACCTGAAGATAAAACAATGAAGGCGAGCGACGGGAGAACATGTAATGCTTGAGCACGGACACGACGGCAACTTGGAGAATATTTTTAGATTTTTATCCTGCAAGCCGCCAGTGGCGTATGGTAGGAAGTGTAATGACACCACCAGCATTTCCTAATCGACCCTATTAGCTTCTCTAATAGCTGAATGTTAAGGTACTCTCCAAGTCACCATGAATAATGTGCGATTCAACTGAGGTTGATAAAATACCATAATAGTTAGACCGTGAAGACGGTTGCCAGCTGTCGTCCACGTGGAAAGCGCAGGAGAAAGATAAACCATCGGCAAACAACGAAATCTTATAGAAATTAAATAATGAACGAGTTATTCAACAAAAGAAGCCAACAATAGCGTTGGCGAAAAATAATGATTCTAAAAGTCGTTCTCTACTGATTACAAACAATTTTATTCGTCAATGAAACGCTTATTTTTTATTAGTATTAATACTTCTTAAAAGTTTATCTTTTCCGGTTTAGAACAATTCACCGCGGCCGCTTTACCAGCAAGTATATGATATAATATATCGTATAATATATCGTATATAATATATAATGTATATTGAAAATGGAACAGATTAATTTATTAAGCAGTGTCTCTTAACATTGAAGGAAATCCACGCCCCCAACCGACCACCCAACCAAACGCAGCTAATTTTTAAAAAAGCTTATAAAAAGAACTGACCAAAATTTACCGCATTCTATATAGCAATGATAATAACATTCCATTATGGTGTGAGCCACTGTGATGATGAAATATACTCACTTTCAAATTTACTATCCAAAATTGTGACTTATTTCTGTGGACATGTTTCTGTGACTTTTTTACTAGCCACCGAAAATTAACTGCGGCTTTTCCAGTGACTTTAATACCGATAATCGGAAGAATAGCCCCTCTCATTTTGTAAAAATTCCGCATTCTCGGTATCATCAAGATAATATTTTTTAACTGAAAGAACTATCCCCAAATAATCTTCAAGTAATACATATTTAATTCCCGAAAAAAATGTTGCGGCGAAAAGGCTGCGGTAAAATAAATCATGCGCCGTAACGGCTGTGGCGAATTGTCTCATTTCTTCTTCCAGTTTATAAATCAATGAATCCATTGCAATTCTACGTTGCCTTATAACTGTGGGTTTCAGTATTTCGAAAACTCAAATTTGGATATGTTATGATAAAGATGGCTTAAGATAAACGAATGCAAGCCTATACAATAAAACGCATGTAGTTGCAAATAAATTAAAAAAGTAAGGCATATGGAAAGAGATATTTGCACGATGCGTGAAAAGTAATGTGAGAGCTGTTCCTCTAGACATGAAAGGTGTGTTTGTGAAAGAAATGAAAGAGAAAAATAAAAATAAGGAGAGCGAGTGAGAAGAAGGAGACATTCTTGAATGGCACTGGATATAGTCATTATTATGATAATGCCGTATTTACCTCGAGTTTACCTCGTTTGACTAACTCTCACTCGATCGGCTGGTCATGCGAACAATAGCTCGATTGAACAACTGCTCGCTAAACGGAGATTGTTTATCTATTACATAATTAATACGCCGCCGCAATGAGGCGGATAATTAACATTGTTACTTTGAAGCAATCAGCAAGTCTTCCGGGAAATCCGTAGATTAAATTTTGGAATTAGATGCTAATGAAATATTTTTAACGAATGAGAAGCTATTAATGAAATAATGATATAGATATTCAATAATTTAAAATAGCATACTATAGCATTCATTGTTTGCTTCTACGTTTACACTTCGAGGAAAAATAAAAAAATAATATGTCCCCCGTAGATATTAGATATAAATTTGTACCCCGCAAGCCGCCAGTGGGTTATGGCAATGACACCATCATCATTTTTATCGACTTCATTACTATAGATTCTCTAATAGCCTGAAGAAAGAACGACCAAAAATAACTATTCGTCCGAAAAGTATAAAATGTCCCTGTAAATTTTTTTCAGTATTAATTACTAAACAAACCACAGTTGAAAAAGAATGTAATGTAATGATGATAATATTAAATTAAGGATAGTTTTTTAAATTATTTGAGTTAATGAATTCATATTACGTTATCTAGAACTGCAGTCAAAATGTACGGGAAGAGTATTAACATTCGCACTTACTTGCTTATTGCAACTAATTATGGAAGCCCTTGCAACTTCTAATTATTCGTAAATGAGGAATTGCCAATACATAAGTTAATCACTATCCCATGTGAAGCTATGGTGAAGCAAGAACTTAAGTCCACCGATAGGAGGAAGAATCGAAATACGCGGCTAAATATACTTTCTGAGGAAATATGCCCAATAGACATCGTTAAGATTTTCTAAAAGAACTGAGAGCTGTACAAAAGAGCTGGCAAAACGCACTTCCCCACTCTCCGAATTTCTGAGGATTATCTATTGTTTGAGAAATCACCATTGCTTGCAAGATAGTTGAAAAGAGACACGGGTCGCTGACCCTCGGAACTCCTGTGGAGAGGACGTAGACGAAGGATGCGTTCTTTTGCTGAAGGATTTTCAATATGCAGCAGTGAAATGTAAACTTGGGATGTGAAAACTGAACATATTTATTCAAGTTTTATACATATAATTCATGTATGAAAAAGAGAAAGATATTCATAACATGGCAATGACAACGTCATTTCAGAGTTGTGGTGGAGAAGGATCGAATCGGAAGTTATACACGCTGAATAAATTCGGTTATTGATTCATTAAATACTCTATATAAATATCTGATAAAATATGATGATGTTTTACTGTTATGTTGCATTATTGAGGTAAAAACAATAGTTAAATTGAAAAATCAAGTCAAATCAATCAATCAATAGTACGCCCACGATACACAACTGTCAGTTTAGGCATCACGTTTGCGGAGTTTTCGGAGTACAAGTCTAGATCTAGCGGAAGAAGCCGAATTTCTAGCATAGTATGATGGATTTTATTGGTTCAATTTCGTTTTAAATTCAATCAACTTTAAAATTGAAATTATCAATGATCTCGCTCAAAGTGAATATGACAAAAGCAACAGAAATTTTTACGGAATACAAAGTAGTCAGCAAAAACGTGATGCCGATTACTTAGAGCGGTCGCAATTGTTAGCTCGAATAAATGTTTCTTTGTTAAAATTGTTAACTGCAATCTTTCCCAAAAATTTTCATTTAAACATTCCAACTCTCTTTAATAATTTTATGCAGAATATACTTATCTAAAACAAATAGGAAACGAATAATACCATTTCGAAATTTTCCTGCCGATTTTTTACAATATTTGTTAGGGATCAATTCCAAGTATATTAGCAGTAAAATAAAAAATCGTAAAAATACATAAGAGCATTTCCATGATCAAAAAATAATTTAAATCGTACGGAGGAAATATCATTCTGTTCGATATAACCCGGTATAGGTCGTTTTTCTTACATCTTCCTAGAGAAAGTCTGCGTAATTAATTTTTGGTATTTATTTCGCTATTGATATATTTCTATTTAACCCCTAACAAATATTGTAGAAAATTAACAGAGAAATCATGGATTGCCCTAATATTTTAATGTTAGTTTTAGATAGGTAAATGTTCAGAAAAGCTGAAAAGGCATCACTTGGAGGGAACGTACATATCACCGATATGGCATTTGTATTACGGAGGAAGAAAAGTAACAAAAGTAAAAAATACCTTCGTTAATGAACAAAATGAAAAACAACTTAGTAAGTCACATGCAACCTTGTATGGTTAAAATTGAGTATTAACTCAAAATTCATTCAGTGTCCAGTCTCATGAATTGAGAATTTCACGACCGGTCAAAATCAGGGTCGGCCTAAGTGCCGTGAGCGTGAAAATGTAGAGAACATGCTCATTAGCGGTAAAGGAATGAATCTTTCGCAATAAAACTAATGTGGTGACCTTGGATGCTCAAAGGAGCTTTGCAATAGCGAGGGAAATAGCGTGGCACCCCAATTAGTAGCACTGCGCTTGCTGCATTTCGATGATGGAACTCCTTCGGATGCAGCCGAGCTCATGCTAAACTTTATCGTGATCCTTGACCCCGCATCATCGCCTACTCAAATCAAATTGCGTCGAATGTTCTCATTGAGTTCTTAAGGAGATGGTCAAAGGAATCCGATTATTTCGAAGAGAGACGAATAATACATTGATTGTGACACACTGTATAATCCCAAAGTTACGTGGCATCTATTTTTCTAAAGCGCCTCGATGAGCTATTTCTCGTTATTACGTCGCTCTTGAAGTAACTATATTTCGAATATTTCTTAAAAATTATAGATATCCAGAATCCAAAACTGAGGTTTACAGAAACCCTACGTTGAATAGAATGACACTGGAGTCAGTTGTCTCGTCAAACAAGCTTAAAAACCAAGATAAGTAATAGAATGAATGTATGTGTGTTCCTCATTAAAATATTTTGGTTGACGTTTTGGCGAATACTTTAAAGGAATGAATAGATACTCGAGAACATTTCGATTATCTACACTTGCGAATTAATGTATAAAGCTAATATAGATGATTATAACTCTAATTGTAGCTGACCATTGCAGCCTCATATCAAGTTTAAATAAATTACATAAAAATGATGAGGTAGAAAAATGAAATGAGAAAATAAAGCAGCAAAATTTACAATTTAAGCACTAAAATAGTCAACAAGATTCAGTCAACAATTAAATAGTTACTATTCAGTGTTGAGATTCGGTCAATAAAATTCAATTAATATGGGAATGTTAAGACTAAAATGCTTTGCACTAATATCGAAGAATAGAATTCTGCGCATCACCGGATTTTACGGAGAACCTTCCTCAATCCAAACAATTGACACACGCCTTTGGTGAATTGCAGCGTCTGTTTGTAAATGTAAAAGTAAAATCAATGCTTTGAGTGATTTCAGACTTTCCTGGTGGATTGCTTGTAAATATCGTTCTCGGGTTTCCAACCATGTTAATTTAATTTAACCAGGTTAAGAAAACCAACGTTTCTTCTATTTTGCCGGAGAGTTCGCCAGTGATCTAGAAAATATCACTTCACTTGAAAGTTAACTTCACCCCGATGATGCGGGAAAACTCCCACAAAAGAGAGCAAAAACGGATAAAACACAGAATTAATAAAGAAAACTATTATTAATATGGATTTCAGAGGAAATGATCGATATAATTGTATCGTCCGGTATTATGATGTATGGGCACATACTTCCCTCGTCGAATCTAAAGAGCTATATACCTCTGTAAAGGGGCAAAGGCGGAGAGAGTAGGCTGGTCGATACAATATGTAAAATCAAAGATGTAGTTATCATCTTAGAAACAAAATATACACCAATATAATGATCTACCTTCCACTTATGAAGTAACAACTATGTGTTTATTAAATACGATAGCACTTACTTCAAACGTGGTAGTAGGAAACCAGGAGAGTTAACTGAGGTTCTCTTCAGAGATGATGACAAATCTATTTAACTCGTCATTTCATAATGATATCAAATACTCTCCAAATATAAGTATATCCGAATAACAATATTCCCTTTTACAGCAAATTATGTAGAATTTGTCCACAGCTGTTACTCGAGCGCACAGCAGACACAAAAATGCCAAAACTCAAACTGAGTAAGAGAAATAATTGGAGTGAAATTATTCGGAGCGTTTCTCGAGAAGGTAAACTATTCCGCGTCGACAAATTGGATACTTCCATTTCAACCGTTCTCAAGTATTCCGGGGAAATATATACATTCTGCAAAAACATATTCTCCAAAATTTCATTTGTGTCTTTTGGAGAATAAACGCAAAACGTGCTTTAAATGCAAAGTGTGACAATATGGCACGGTTGAAGCCAACACCTTAATTAAGCAATGCATTAACAATGCCCCAATTTATTTTCATCGCAGTGTAGCAAGCATCCGAAATTAGTTTTGATATCCTCACGTGAGAGGGGGAAACTGAAGCAATTTCTCCAGTGGAGCTCTATGAGCGAACATTACACTCCAGAAATTACCATTTCATTCGGTATCAACTTTATAAATTGACCGCAACTATGCTATATCGGTTATAATACACAAAATAGGACAATTATTTACGTAGCCTTTTCGGATATACTAAAAATAAACCTTGAAAAGAGTACCGTAATCTTTCCATGTATGAGTTGGTAGTATGTTTTACGAGGAACGCAGAATTGAAGGATGATTCATTTTTAAATAATAAATAAAGCATGAGATTACAAAATATATTACCTATGATCCTAAATTGTGTAAAAAGTTGATTGATCTGTTGCACAGCTACTTCAGATAAACGTAGTCGTCCTAATGAAGATGTGGTTCAGACAAAAGAACCTATTCATTTCGCAGCTTAATGTTGACTATCACGAACTTCTTGATAGATGTTAGTCATTTAAGAAGGAAATCCAGTGATTTGTATATGAGGGTGTATATTCTTATAACCTACAACCATCACATGCACAAAAATTTAAAATATTGCTTTCTTACATGCCTATTCTATATAACCTAACACTTCTATGACGACGAGATTGGGAAGAAAATGTTATTCTGAGAAGTATTGTAATTGCATAGTGTCAAACTCAAGGCGACTCTTAAAGATATCTTTTAAAGCATCTTTAGTTCTGTTTCGTTGTTCATTGAGAAAAGGAATGCTTTAAGTATTTCGGTCCGCTTAGATTTTATAAACAAATAGATAATCGGTTTCAACACGAGAGAGTTAGCATTGATCAAACTACAGTTACTAAATAAAATTAATAAGATCAATCGCGACTTCGTAGAATTTCACAGCAACTATCCGGAAAAGAAAAACACTCCCACACTCCCAGATTTTTAATTTCACATATATTGTCAACGTGTTGACTTCGTGAGACTTTGTGAGAGTTACGAAGTGTTTTTTTCGGGATGGCCACTTCTTTTGCTTCTAACATGACGATGATTAATCATATTTAAAATTCAGCCGATTTATAAAAAATTATTTGATGAAGTATGCTTTGAGTAAAATATTCCATGGTTGAATTATCTTTAGGATATGAAACATCTTTTTGGTGTAAAATCCATGGGTGAAAAGTCTTTGTAGTACTGTCCCTGCCTGAAAAGTCCTCTGGGAAAACCGACCCTTGACGAAACTCTTAAGGTGAAACGCTCCGGAACCGATATTTTATTACCTTTTAGACCTATACAGAAGTTGAATGATGATATTTAATCATCTCCAATTCTTCTCTATTCTACGCTGGTTATCCTTCGAATTTCACATCACACTTCAATATTTACTTCATGAGCTGAACAATTTATAGCTGAGTTATACGCTTAAAGTTTATCACACAAGCAAGTCCTATTTCAGATGCTACAATCGCTTCTTACGTGAAAAACCGTTTTTACGGATGCAGTGGAATAAATGCGTACTATTTAGCTCGGATATCTCCTTCCCTTTTCTCTCCTTCCACTGCTTTCCGGTGAAATGTTCAAACTGAGAAACGAGAAATAAATTCACCTCTCCCACTGATCAATCCGTTCCCTTTCCATTCCACTCTCATTGGAAATTCAGATCAACATTCTGCGTTACCATAGAAATTATGTTCTTCGGAAGTAGTACATTTTTCTTTCTGGAGCGCCCCCAAATTGAAAGGGGAATCAAAAATTCCTCTCGTGGTAGCTACAAAGGGATCCTTCCTCAATCATTCTTGGCGAAGCATTTACCAAGGTATCCGTGGAGTAAAAGAATACGGAGGGATTTTATTTTGTGCTAAGTTTAATCTTCAGTCCGTGAACGTTTGCTTCTCAAGAAAAAGCGGTTGAAAAAGAAACGTTTTACGGTCGGATCGATGGGCATTTCAATCGAATGTTTGCTGTAAGTACCGGAGAAGCTTTTTTTACTTTAAAATTTAAGTTTCAAGGAAAGACGAATTCTCGTTCAAATCGATGACCTTAACTTCCACAACGCCATTTATCATTGGAGAAAACTGATGTAATTTTTGTTATTGGAGATCGTCAAGTATGTATCAAGGACACAGTATCACTTTAAGACTCCTTTCATATATTTCTACCTTAAAATGACGACTCCAAAATCATTTTATTGAATTTCCAGTTAAAATAATTTTTATCTCAAGAATCGATCAGGTGAAAAGTTGACATTTGCTCTTTGCTTCTCTTGCTGATTAATAGATAAGATATGAGTTATGTATCTAAACATTACAATTACACATTTCTCATGTGATACGAGGTTTTCATTCTAAAGCGAAGAAATATCTCACGCTAAAAATTTAAAGTTTGAACGTTATTGGGATACATTGTTAAACGAATTGATGATTCTATCATTTACCTGGAATATTCAAATAAGTTATCAAACGAAAAGAATATTCTCCAAGATAACCTCGAAATATCTTTTAAACGCTATCATTGGCAGACTAAGAAGAAGATCAAGCGATCAAGTCTTTAGTTTAAATAACTCGAATACATTTGTAAAACAAATCAAGATTTTACTGACAAAGTGGATAGATTACCACGAAAAAATCATTTTCTTAAGTTTTCAATCGATGAATCTATTCCCCAAATATGTTTCATTTCACATAAGTAGATCATTAAATAAAGAGACAAATGACGTCTTTTGAAAGGAAATGCTGAAAAACCAAATCTTCTAGAAATTTTAATTAAATTCCATCCTGAAAGGCGGTTACTTGAACCATTTATTCAGCTCAATTACACCGCTTTTTCGTAGATTCCGCTCTCAAGATCCTCTTATTCAGACTCCATTCATCAAATGCAAGGATGATTGATTGGTCGGGCGGACGGATTCGGTTTGTTTTTAGCACTTCGACGCACACGTTAAGCCTGGAAGCGTATTTCGGACTAAAGATAGAACGACTTGACATCATAAGCCGGCTCTGATTTATCTTCGCTCGAATGGATATGTATACATAATAAAAAACAAATCTCTATTTAACTTCCGATTATACGAATGAAATAACGAAAAATAAACACGGAAAATAAACACAGATATCTTTTTAAAAAATGGATATTTTATGCCTCGGATTAGTATATTTTTGCTAATAATGTAGGTGAAGGCAGAAGTGACTGTCCGCAAGAAATGTTCATGTTCCGCATGTTCCGCAAGAAATATTTTATCGTCGACCGATTTCAACTACTCATAGTTATTATCAGACCGAAATTAAAAAAGTATGAGGTATACATGGAGTTACCTTATTCTGATGTTACGAAATACGGATTCATCGAATGCCGAAGCAGTTAAAAGTGATCAAAACTTGTAAAATGAATTTGTTGCAAATTTAAACAATTTTGTAGACAATACGCGGAACTATCATGAATAAATCCTTAGAGATAAATTCAATCTTTACCAATAAATGAAAGAAAAATACCTATAAAAGTATTCATGCAAAAGTTGTGGCCATTTAAAATGACTCATGTTCGCCAATTTTTAAAGAAAAGTTTGAAATCTTAAAAATTATTATTTTGGCAAAAACTTTTTAATGAGCAGAAACTATCTCAGTGGTTTCCTATGATGTGAAGTGGTTTCCTATGAAAGCGCATACATATAAAAATTTTCAAAACTTTACGAAAATAGAGGTCAATTTCTGTTCGATTTCCCGTGGAATTGCCTTTGTAATTTCATTTGCAAGGAAATGGGTAATCGGTGAATTGCACTTTAGGGCGTGGACCCAGGAAAGTCTTTTCAAGTCTATTCTTCCTCGGGAATTTCATTTGCTTTTATGGAAACTGATGTGTGCGTCACTACTTTATGAAAGTTTGCCCTTAAATTTAATTTATCATTAAAATTCCCGTTCAAATAATCAAATTCAAATAATCCGAATCTTACAATATATTCTTTCCTCGAGATTTTCCATCAAATCGGGACAACAGAAAAATTGACCGGAAACACGCGTGAAAACCGGGACAGTCCTGGTCAAAACCGTATTTACGATAAACCTAGATATAGACAAATATATTGAACCCAGAAATAAAGAGTTAGAGAGGGAAAAAAGAGGGTTGAAGAAGTAAAAGAAAGAAGGTTAACCATCAACAGCAAGGGGTCATGATTGGTGCATGTTCGTGAGAGTGTACCGAATTTGTTTCGCTGAATCTTTGACGAAATATTTAGCTCTCCCCGAAATAAACTTCTCGTGGGAAAATGATAAATAAACGAGAAAGGAATCGATATAAATGCGAGTGTGATAATCGATAGATGTTGGATTGGGTGAAAGATTTATGGGTAGAATTAAGAGAGTGAGGAATGGAAGAAAGAGATAATACCCCGACCTCATTATCGATCTATAGCCTTATCCTTGGCCGTTATCTCAGCTTCGCTCCAGTCTTTTATTAAAGGCTTAAGGGTTTTTTAATCCCTGCGTGTACAGCTTGCGAAATTCTCGGCTTCGAATAGAAATAGAGATGGTCAATCACAGCTGATGATATCTCGTTCAGAATGCCCGTCGTTATCTATTGAATTCAAGGAAATCAATCAACTTGTTTGCAATTTCGCATGTTTGTTTCGTATAAAGGAGATAATTTAGGAATAAAATGCCGTTCATTTGTCTGTTTCATGGAGAAATATCAGCGTATATGACTTATGTACTGCACGCCTATGAAATACATACTATTATAGGTCTGCGAACATCCGAAATTTCAAACTATTATCATTATTAATACATTAATTGCAGTTGGAGGATTAGTGCAGTGGAAACGCTCTACAGTAGTGTTATCAGTTAATATCATGGCACAATACTACTCACAATATTCATAATATAACATTTTTGAAATTTATAAAAGATGCTTCAATTACAGAAATAAATTATTTTGAAAATAATCGAACCGAATCGACATCTGTAGAACTCAAATCAAATTGAATACAAATTTACGTGGCAGAAAATCGTGCTTTCGTTACCCATTTTTATATTCTTTTGCATTTCCCTACATAAAATATTCATGGCGTATTTTATACATAAGTACACTTCTGACTAAAACTTATTTATTAATCAAAACTACTTCAGTTACAAAATTATATCCGATAAACATTTCTTTTTTATAATTTCGCAATTATATTTTAGCGAATGACCATGATAAGCAGGAAAGGAATAAATTCGGATTAGGAATTTTACATGAAATAAACGGACAGAGCAACGCGTATCGAATCAAATGATATTATGATTCGATTGAAAATTGGGATAATTTAAAGAAATGCACATAGTAATAGGTAAATATTAATTAAGATTCTGAAATTAAAACTAAGATTTGAGTGTCTATTGGTTGATGCTTTTCTTGAAAGAATACTTTAAATCGCAACTGGAAGTTAAGGGATTCTTATTTTACGGAGTCCGCTATGTTTAGTAATTAAATACACAAATTATTAGCTGCAGGACAAAGATCTTTCGTAACTAGTAATTGAATATCTTATTTCTTTGATAATTTTTAAATTATTTTTTCAAACATTTCCAATTATGAAGTTTGGGGGCTCCAATGTGCAAAATCAAGTGCTTTGGAGGCGCTGTATTAAATTACATCATCACGGAGAAGTTTCGCAAACTAGCACGTTTAATCTTATAAAAACGAAATACGATTCACCTTATCCGTGTATACCAAAATTAAGAGCTTCGCCGAAGAAGAGAAAAATTGAACAGATGCCTTTCCAACTGCAATTCAATTAGGAAAGTAGGCTAAGAACGTGAAAGGAATACAATGATTTGCCAATGGAATTACAACCTTGTTAACGATGATTCTTAGAGCGACATCATTACATACTAAGCAAATTTGGATTTCCCAGTCTCAGCAGTGTCTCCCAAATTGGGAGAATGGAATAATGGCGATGGAATATCTCATCTTGTTACGCAATGCTCTCTGTTAGTGTGATCGTCAAACGAATCCACGGGAGATCGATTTTCAGGTGATTTCCAGATTCAAAGGTTTTTTCCTCTTCACGTAATCATTTCATTAGGTTATGAACTTAGTACCAAATACGGTATTATTTTATTACCTCTTTACTTTGTTCAAAATTATACCTCAAAAATATTCTCTAAATCTTTGATCTCTGGAGCATCTTATCTCGAAGGAAATTGATAGACACGATGAATATATTTTAGCTTCTTAATATATCTTAGACGTCTACCTAATTCCATATTAGGGTAAAGGAGATCCAAATATAGAATATTATTTTTTTATCGTCAAATAAATGCGTACTTGAAAAATGATACAAAATTAAGTTGCACTGAATCAAGAACATAATCTCATCTTTTAAAAGTTAGTGATTTATGGAAATATAAATAATATTTCAAAAATCCTAGGATACGTGACTATTTAAATACTTTTGTAGACTGATGTAAAATTTACCCACGAGTTTAAAGAAAAATGATCAAAATTTGAACTATAAAATGATTTTTCCAATTTGTAATTTATAAATCGCAATTGATATTTGTAAATTTTTAGTAATAAAATAATTAGAATCAGAATGAACTAGAAAGCATATATTAGACATATTAAAGGAATACATCGCTGAAATTCCTGTATTTAATTTATTATTTCGTATCGTCATCACTCGTACACTCTCCCGTATTATTATGTGCTATTTAATTTCATACAATTTCCCATTTATGGCAGAAACTGCACTTACATGATCAAAGCGCTTTTGTATATGCTCTGTGCATCCCTTTGCACTAACCACGTCGGCATTTGAGACAAAATACCGAGATTATTAAACGTTTGATGATACCACTTGTTTCCGATTTTGGGATCTTCCTAAAATATGGATAGCCAGGTAAATTGCCCTACATTGCACAAAAAATCCCCAGTTTTTCTTTGACTATCCAAATTATGGGGGTATTCAAATGGCTAGGAAATTTTACTTCCCAGCCTGACCAGATAATCTCGTGTCCATAGCAAACGATTGATAGCTTTTTATTTTCCTGCAAAGTAGACTTACGAGAAAACCTATTTTGGAGCTAATACCTAAATGATAGAAGAAGTGCATATTATTACTATTTTTAAGGCGCTGATCACGAAGCTTCATTGATCCGCAAATGGCCTCTTTGCCCAAATATTTAATGCGGTATTTGAGAAATAACATGTTTTAATAAACGTAATTTTGTTATCTTTTACATGACTAAGAGAATTAGAGCCATGAAAAATCTAAGTTTTCAATAATATTCGGCAATGATACACTCAACATAAAGAAAATTGTGTCAAGAAATCGAAAATATTAAAATATTTGAACATTTAATGCTATTAGGTAATAAATTGAGCAAAATGACATTTATGGTAACATGTAAATTATTGGATACCGCAATGATTATATCGACATTAACAATTTTCAGATGAATGATGATCATTTTCGTGATCATCAGATCGAAATTAGTAAGGATTTAACCTTCATTTCATTTGGCTCCTACGAAAATAAGACTCCTTGTTAGACAAATTACAACTAATGATTGTTCGCAGTATGCATTTGATGAAGCGTCCCAATTACACTAGAAGAGACGCCGTTTTAATGAAGGAGCGAGTGGATAAAAACGAAAAGGGAAAGG
The DNA here is from genome assembly GCA_036926295.1 of Pachydiplax longipennis. Classification (NCBI taxonomy): domain Eukaryota; kingdom Metazoa; phylum Arthropoda; class Insecta; order Odonata; family Libellulidae; genus Pachydiplax; species Pachydiplax longipennis. The sequence continues at coordinate 68,170,010 of JAVFKF010000004.1, read as the reverse complement.
AAGGTTGTGGGGAAACCGCTCGCCTCGAACAGCGGCTGCTTCCGCTCCTGGGAAATAACGAAAGGAACAAAAAATGAGTGGCGTATTTCTCTTGCCGAACGATGAGATGCGCCAACGAAAATGGTATTCGTTTGGCTAAAAAAAGGATCCTTTCTCTTTCTGCTTGACATTCGACATCTTTAGAAATTTCAGAGAATGTTCAGTTTTAAAGGTCGATATGATTAATTTGTATCATCACTGATTTCTTTTCCGCTCTGAAGTTTCGATTCGTTCCTTCCTCGAACAATGGTTTCCCGAATAAAACACCCATCAATAAACTCTATTACGAAACCAGTGACTTAAGATTAGGCTAAGATATTATTTAAGTATACCAACTTTTACATTTTGGGATGAAATTCATCATAGCATAACATTTGAAATAAACTGCAAAGAGGAACGTTATATCACATTTTTATACGTTTTCGGGACTGAAAATAGGAATAATTATTTATCATAACTCTGAACCAAGGGTTATAAAACAGGCGATTGTCATTGCATATAACATAATTATGATCATTAATATTAATGGATGCCGAGTGTCTCATGATTTGAATGGATATATAACTGCTAACAGCAGTGTATTTGAGATAATCAAAACTCTCGGCTATGAATCTGTTGAGAATAGAAGAAATGAGTATTGGCATAAGTTATTCCATAACTTTTTTATGTGAGCAGAAAAGATGAAATACGCTACATCGCGATTGCCGTACTCAGCGAACGCAATTTTCGAGGCAAGACGTCTGAGAGATTTGGCGAGATTATAGCGAGAACGGATAGTTATTTCTGGTCCCTCTTCCCTGATAGTATTTGATACATAAATAAGATAGCCAACTAGGAATATCGATGTTTCCACACCCCCTGCCATACGGTGGCTCGCGCAGTATTCATGTAAACGTATATGTAACTGTTTAAATTGTATCGCGAGCTGTATATACAATTGATTTATTAATATTTGCTCAAAATGGAATAAAAAGATCGATGTTATAAAATATAGATAAAGGGTAGCAAAGCAATAAGGGGAAATAAGGTGTGTTCTAAATTCAATGAAGTGAGTATACATGCATTTCATAGATCTTGCTTAGGGTAATTTTAGATATCAATCTCTCGAATCTTAGTTATATTGAAAGTAAAAAGCTAAGGGAATGATTTATAAGTTTTCAGGAGCTTTAAACGCGCATCACAGTAACAATAAATAAACTTGACTGATTTGTACAATTGCATTTCACAATTGATACACAATGGGCGAGGACGAACGATGAATTTTAAGAGAAAAAATCATCTGGAAAATTAAAGCTGCAACTGAGAGAAATGTTTGATATTCCATACAATCATTACGGGATTTAATATCATACATAATCTATATATAAGAATCAATTAGCAAAAGTTGTAATATAAATAAATATATCAATAAATGCTGCAAATTCAAGGTAAGGAATTATTGAATAACTATATAAGCTGTTGATTTAGTGATAATATAGTTAATAGTTTTTTCTAATTTTTTAAAGGCGACAATTTTGCTGAAATTCGACACTATCCACACTCTAAATTAAAGAATATTACTTTTCTCCCAATGCAGTGAAATTTATGGAGGGTTTTGAAAGTTGATTAGTTTTACCATAAATTCAGCTCTGTACCATTTAAAGTTAAGTATTAAGGACTTTATGATTTTTTAAGGCCTGCCAACTCCATTTGAGTTTCTCTGCATTAAATTTTTCCCTCCCCAACGATCTCTCCCGCATAAAACTCCTCGGATTATGAACACGGATCTAAAGCGTGCGTCTATGAGATTAAATACGTGCGTGCGTGCGTGTTTCCAGGCGAAAGCGAAAAATGGAATAAATTTGAATAGAGAAATTAATTAGTAAACTCGTGTTGAAGATGTAATGAAGAAACCAACCTGATTCTATTTCAGGATAATTTTCCAAGCTGAAATTAAATTTTCTGAGGTTACTGAATTATTGCATATTCTGTTTCTAGGATCACTTAGAAAACGCTGCCTTTTATTTGAATATGTGCGTAAGCGAGAAGTAAATTACGGTGAACGGACTTAAATAAGACGTTCTAATTTTTATGGATTTATAACACATTCTCAAGAGAAAGACGATTAATTAACCTTGAATGTATAAAAGTAGCTCAGGGACGGTATTTGAAGGATGGTTCACGCAGCCACGGAAACATTAAACATCCGATCACGTGGTATAATCCGTTTCTTAAGGAATTGAAAAATGATAAGAGACGATAGAACGATCTTTAAATTTTTCTTATGGTATTCATTCAACTGGAGGGTACATATACGGGAAATCTGAGATCATTAAGTCTCAAGTTCGGCCTTTTTGAGTTTTGAGCCTCCGAACGCTATACGATTCCTTAAAGAATGGACTCACTGAAAGAATTTTTTTCTTCTCTTGTTTATTATTTCAAGTAAAGAGAAAATGGAAAAATGGAATAAATCTACGACTAATTCAGATATTATATTTATTTTCTTTCGTATGATTTCGATGTTGGAACTTTAAATGTTGGCGATATGCCATTCGTTTGGCCAGGTGGTTTCATATGTGTCCGAATGGTGTTAACGAAAGCTAAGAAGGCCATCGGATGAGAAAAAGTTCTCCACCATTGCCCTATAATCGGTTCGCCATTCCTGTGGCATTATAAGTACAGGGGTAGCAAATCTATAGTACGCGTTTCCTTTAGTAGCATGTGAGCGAATATATTTGGCACGCGGGACTCTGACTTCAGTATCTTTGTTAGTATTCTTCAGATAAGAAAGGGAGACTCATAGCAAATAAATGTGGATTCTGTTCATTACTGATGGCAATGTTTTACGTAGATTATAACATAAATTAATCTCATTTTAACGCAAGAAAATAATATCTGTATCTCACCCTATGGTTTAGCACCAAAGTGGCACTCAAGTCTTTTATATTTACCAAAGAAAATATTTTACAACATACCTTGCCATTGCACGATTCATACTTCATCTTTTAGTTCAATCACAAGCTCCCTTTAAAGCATTAAATGAATTAACATTTCCGTTTAAGGAAGTAGTTTGAGGATATGGAAATTATGCTCTTTCGTGTAATATCATATTCTATCTATTTTTGCATTTCATGGAAATATCTTTCGAGGCAGATCTTGGATTAGAACTACAAAGTACACCTAATTACAGCGACACACAAACTTTCTGTTTTCAAACATTACTCTCTTTAGTTAAACTTCATGTGACTTTCGGAGCTAAAAATGCTTTTTATGCCCTCCTTTCTTACACAATTTTTCTTCGCCAAAATTTAAAGACACAAGCTTACAGAGACATCGAAAACAATGGAAGAGTAAAGAAAACACGTCATTATGGGAAGCCACACTCTAAATAGGAGATGCTGCGGTAAAACCTTAAACAAAACAAAAACTTTCCAACGCTGCTGTTTCGTTTGAAGGGAAACAGCGGGAGAGAGTACAAAAGAAAAACAGACACTCTGAAAGTGTCGGAAAGAGCGTAGCAAGAAGAGAAATTCAGGGGCATCGGAATAACAAGCCGCTGAATGCAATGCAGTCGCGAGATAACGGAATCGTAAAGGGTATAGAACAAGGAGCTGACGTACAATGACATCTTCTGGTAAATAATGTGGTCGAAGATCGGATAGGGATAACGTGAAGGAGATTAGAAAGGTATCTTCAGGAGAAAGGTTTCGCATTGTGCCTTCCTCTGAACGGGTCACTGAACTTCCAAATCTGTGATAAAGGAGAGAATGAGAGAGAGATTTATGGCTCTTGGCTCTGCTGACCTCTTTGGTGGGAAAATGACTTTTCCATTTGAGACCAAAAGATGAAACTGATGCTTTTAGAACACACTCGAATAATTAATTCGATTCTCTAAAAACTGTAAAATTTATGAAGTATAATTTCCAAATGATTTTTAATGCTGACTTCTTTAGCATTATATATTTCCCCGACTTGATTTCTGGTGGTAGCCTATGCGTGAGAAATGATCGCAACTGTCGCAGCACTTTTAAACATTCAACTATACTATTCAATCAAAATTATATTTTACCTTTATACTGTTAACATAAAATTTAAGTATGTAACCAAAAAATGAGGTTAAATGGAAGAGAGGCCAACTTGGGCATAGCTTCGTCTCAAATAAAGAGTTAATTCATTCAGTATTTAGAGAAAAAGATCAAAATCCAGTCCATTTATCCTCGATATCCTCGAAGACGTCTCAGAGGCGACAAAGGAATGAATCGGTATACTCATTTCTCTCCAATTCCATTGATATTTCTCATCAACTCGCTTAGTTTTCCTGCTTCCATACTGGGAAATGATTCACGCTAATGCAAGAATTAGATGAAATTCAAGTGGATTAAGTCCATGTGAAGTAACAGTTGAAACAGGAGACAGAGTTGCCTCTAGGCTCACGTTTTAAGAAAGAAGACGTAAATTCGACGAGAGAAATATTTTCTCAAATATCATTAGACAGAGGACTGACATTCATGAAATTTATTCGTTTCTCAGATCTAAAGGTTATCGGCGTATTTACGCCACAAGTCTAGCCGGGATATTTTCATTCGGATAAAAACTTCACAGAGGAAGATCACTTTTCTTCAGCACCATTAAATACGTCATCTTACTTCAGGATGTTTTCTGATTTAGTGGTTAGTTAGAATAAAGAAGAGAAACCCACGTCATCGCGTAGTTCTTCACTAAGCTTACTTATCAAATCACTTTGTTGGGAGTATTTTTTCAATTCGTAATTTTTTACTGCGGAGGAATTAAAAAAAATCGTCATATTTCCTCTCTCTCTCCCTCTTCTGTATCTACCAATAGCCAAAACGTGCTCGTGTGTTGAAAATTTTTATATTTTGGATATATTTCAGTGATGAGTAGGCTTAGTTTTTGTAAGGACATTAAGGGTAACTCTATTCTATCCTCATTTTCCCCCCAACATTGCGGAAAGCAGCGGCAATAAGACCTGAATGAAATCATACTTAAATATTATAAAACTACGTAGTGAACTTATGAAATTTTGTAGAAGAACAAATACCCACAAACTTATCCGAAAGAAATTTATTTTCTTGTTATATTTTCTTATATACCTTTACGATAGTCCTAATATCTTCTCCTCCTCTTATATTCCCTCTACTTATTCCAGTCATCACCTTCATACTCTCCAATAATACATTCTAAAAACTCAACTATTCGGTGAATAATGCCAATGCTTCTATTTTCGTCCTTTCTTTTCTCAGGAGGTCATTCATCCCTATCCCATACGGTACCCCTTATGTTCCGTTATCTTCCTTCTGCCAGGTAGGTTTTGACTCACTATAGACCATCCTCTCACACACCAGGAGGTACGTCCTCAACCCTGAAGAGTCAAAGTTCGGACCCTCGTTAGGCATAGTAGTCAGCGATAAAGATAATACTCTTCTTCCAGCTCAAATATAGTTAAGCTCGATAACGGAAAGTCCTCGCAGAAGGTCTTCTTTCATATCTTAAAATCCTCAGAATCTTCTGACAAACAAGCTCAATACATTTCCGCGAATGTTGCAATTCATTTATCTATATTTCCAAAACCTTATCTCGATGAGCTAAGTTCGATCATTCCTAAGTCGCACTCATGCTATTGCGATATCTAAAATACAGTTAAACCAACGATTCAGTCATCCTGTGTAAATTTTCCCGGAGAAAATCGTATCTTAAGGACCGTGTTGGGAAAATAGGTGGATATGGAAGTTTCATATGAAGCAATCTTCAATGCAAAATGATAAATTGTTTTGTTTGCGAGAAAATATGTATTTTTTGTGGGGATTGCCAATAAGATTGGGTTGTATTTGGTTATTGTAAATTTTAAGGTAATTGGTATTGTGACAATATTGTGTTTGAGTGTTGTTAACTTTTTGGGGAATAGCGTTATTGTTGTACTGTAGTTAGGTGTTGCCATTTGTAAGATAATTAGTATTGTAATTGTGTTGTTGGGTGATTGAGTTTTGTTTTTTTAATTTAAAGTTGTTATCTTGGTGTTTGTTTAATTTAGTATGTTGTTGCCACCAGACTAGAAGTTTAACTGTAACAATTTAATTAATAATAATAATATATGACAGCAATCCAAATTACCGTAATACATCCAAATGTAGAAGTAATTAAAAATACTGTTATATGAGTTATGCACAGTCCACTGAAAATTGGAAATCTAAATTATATTGAAGATAAACTATCAGATCTGCGCCAAAAATACGATCGTACATTAATAAAAGGAGACTTTAACGCTAGTTTTAGCGCTGATATTTATGATTCAAAATTCTTTCGAAGCTCCTTCGAATCTTACTATTTTTCTATTTCAACATTCAATATCTTCCACCACTTGGATTGACATTATCGTTATTATTAATCCCGGAAATCTTTGACCAACTCCCAGCTCCCGGAATTTCTCATCATGATATTCTATTTTTGGTATAGTCTCTCAAAGTGCCAAAATGTAAACAAAAGTTCATTCAGTTATGTTTCATGAAAAAAATAGACACTTAAAATTTTTTCAAAGGCGCTAAATTAATATCGTGGCACGGGATAGAATTTACCGATCATATGGATGCAAACGTCTAATTATAGTTTTCCCTTAAACAAATAGAAATACCTCCACAAAAACGTTATATGCAGAAAGACAGGGGAGAATACCAGGTAATAAATGTCTGTAAAAATTGAAATAGTGAAGCTTGAGAGGAAAAAATAGAAGGCATTAGGCCAATATTTAACGCGAAATGGACTCCGATTATCAGCAAGAAAAGATAGAACTGAAATACATCCTCACTGTTAATTCAAATTTCTTTTCGACAATTTCTCCATGAACCTGCTTATTCTATGAAATTATAAACAATTACTTAGGTTTGTTAAAGCTTAATTTTTTCTGAGCTCACTCGAATTTCAGGATAAATACAATTATAAAATTTTCGAAAGTGTTTCTCATTCATTTTTCGCTTTTAATTAGAGAAATACGGTACCCTCTTCTTCCCCTCTCCATTCATGTTTCGTACAGTTGTAGGGGTGATTTGAAGATAACCTCTTCACAGTACGAAGTTTTCCTTCATAAGAGTTTTAACGATAGTTCGCAGTTTCTCCGCCGACGGCGCTGCCGGGAAATTGGGATTGGAAGGATACTCTACGGAAATGACTTGTGCTGGCAAAATGAAGATTTCTGGGTTAGACTTAATCGACCAAAACGATTTCGGTCCTGAACTTTCCCCTCTCGAGAAACAGGATGGCTCAATTTTCCTTGTCGAAAATTTAATAGAATCCAGAAATCATTTCGTATCGCCCTGGAAATCTCTCGTTAGGGGAAATGGGCATCAGAATGCGATTAAATTGAAATTAGAAAAGGGTTCGCGATGAAGTTCGATGAGAGAAAATAAATATCTCAAATCAAACACCCTTAAGTTTATGTATCTAAGCCGTATTCGTGTGATTCTGTTCTCTGTTCATCTAATTGCATGATTAACAGTTTATGATTGAAAAAATGGAATATATGGAGAGCGGAGCATCCAAATGAAAAGAAATCGAAAACCAAAACCGAAAAAACGTATTGTTGCTGAAGTAAAAACAGAACTCGAACAGAAGAAAATTGGAAATTTTGAGCAGGAACCGAAACCAAAAACCATTGTTTATTCCAATACGATTTTAAAATTTCAAAGATTCATCTTTCACGTGTGATATTCGAGAAAAGTTTAGTAAATAGGTGTGACTGACTTACAGCTAAGTATTACAAAAGCCAGAAAAGGAAGAAAAATCATAAATAGATTATAGTTATCAAAGCGAAAACAAACCGATTCGAAGTTTTCCTAAGGTGCGAAACCGAAATTGGGTTCTATAGTTGAACCGGAGCTAATATCGGAACGCAAAGTATTATTCTATGATTATACCGACAAACGGAATGAGGACACCTCTCATTACTTCCCAAATTTTGGTTCAATATTTCGAAGACGATTCCATTATTTCGGATAACGTTGAGTTAACGAGAAATTACATTATCAACCTCCGACCATTGAAATTAGAGTAAAAAAGCTGAAAAAGCTAAAAATGTGATTCCAGATTTAATAATGATAGATCAAGGAATAGAATTTAATTAGATTTCAAAAGAAAACCGATCAAAGACGGATTTGTTCCCTTTGATTTCAATCCACTACAACACATGGTAAAATCCTCAAATTAAGGAGAACTCTCATGTCATTACATCGTGAATAACGGTGAACTCAGTTTATACTAGTAAAAATGAAAATTTGTTATTAAAGGAGAACTTTATAATTGGAATTGAAATTGAATTTTGATTCGTTACCTTTTAAAAAAGGCGTCCAATCAGCACATCTAATTAAATGGAAAAAATACATCTGACCAGAAAAACACAAAGGTCTTTTATAAATTACCTTTAAAGCTATCGAGGATAAAATTTTCAAAAAACCATTTGGATTTCTTTTACCTACAGAGAAATGCACTTCTACCGCATATTTTTCCATAATTAATTCCAGAAAAAGGAGCGAGCGTTGAGGATTCTTTTGATCACTCGCCTCCAATATAAGGTCTGTTAATTTGGTCTGCAAGCGCGACTGCATCCCATAGTTTGGGAGCGTGCTCATCGCTAACACGGCGTCAGCTAAAAACAAACATCAAAGAAGAGAAGTTTACAACATATTGCGGAACTGAAAAGATATCCCAAAGGCAACACGCACACCCTTCCGCTTCAGCAACAGCTGTCACGTAGTGAAAAAACTAAATGTTGATGCGAACATGGCGCAATGAACAACGACAAGATGTAATAGACCCACTCGGTAATTAAAACATGGCTTCACAAGTGTTCATTCCTAGCAAATATTATTTTCCCATCTGCATCCGACCAGCTATGATGGAAAAGTAAAGGTTGGGTGGGATGAGTGTAGTGGGATGTATGAATGATGGCAAAAGATGGAATAGGAAATGGAAAAATGGAAATGACTTGCTAAAAAGTGGTGATGCGAGTTATTTAAATAAATTATTATTATAATTCTTTGGCGAATTTAGGCGATAATAGCCTCTCTTTCACCTAATATTACAGTTATTACGTGGAAATGTAAGTAATCAATGAAAAACTACTATCTACAATCAACTTACATTTAGAAAAGAAATCAATACCAACAAAAGCGACAGATATAAAAAGTATACAATTATTATTATCTAATATATGCTACAAATAGCTTTATATAAAGCAAACTCATAGTTGCAAAATGGCTCTACCTACAATTATATATAAAAAGAGTTTGGTAGTGGGAAAAACTCATCAATTATATGTTGCGCTTTCAGCTTTTATCTCATTAATTAAATTTCCAGTAAGTTTTGTACACGTAATCAATTGCCTATCGAATAAATTTTTCGACTTTATATGTGACAAACAGAAAAGTTACAGTATATTATTAGTATTAGTACGATATGCATAGTAGAAGAAAGAATTCTGAGATAAAACATGTAAGTGGTGCTCTCTGAAATGCTTATAATGAACTTGCATTCAGATTCCGATGTAACTCTCTGTATTCACTTTGTTTCGTTTTGCGCTATCACGTAATTTAGAGATCGAAGCTTATATGTATTTAAATTCCTCCTTCAGTGCCATATATATCTCTATTTGAAGATATAAAAGTTTTACTTTCTCATTAAATTTTATTAAGAAATTGACATGGTTCACGGAAGCTACAGTACATTGATTCGGCGCAAATACACGATGTCTGTAAGTTTCCTGTTATATTTGAGATTCAGTGTTCAGTGACACACTATTTAAATTATCAAAGAAAACAAAAGCCAGGCCACGCCAGAGATATCAATCATCGAAATATATCAAAATAAATTGTTTTTGGAGAGCCTCCTACAAATCCTTTCTGTCGTGTCTCATTTATCAAAATGAATCACGACTTCTAAATTCGCTCGTGAGATAGACGCTCTTCCAGGATGGCCAACATTAAAATAGCTTCTGAAAAACAAAGTTCTACCAATGCCACAATCAGATAATAAAAATATTTGTTAAGAATAGTTTTCTTCATTTTTCAAATATTCACTATAATCACCTCAAAAAAGCAATTGCTGCAAAGTAGGAAAAGGAATAGAGAGATTAACGCTTAAATACATGGATTGGAGCGAAAAAGAAAATACCCAACTCAATTCTAAATTTCAGCTAATTGTGGACGTAATTATACCAGCGTCCATTGGAACGAAATAAGTCTCATTCCATATTTATTTCAATCTTCAATTAAATACAATAAATATCTGTAAAAACTTTGATTTCGTTACTTCTATAAAATTCTATATAAAGTAATACATTTGGATTTGCGGATTATTCGGAACGTGGCTTAGGGATACTTTATACGTCACAAAACCACAAATGAAACCGTCAAACTGAACTTGAATTGCCTTTATTTTAACCTTTAAACCATTCAAGAGGATAGTATCTGAAAAAACTATCGAAAACAGGCCAAGTACAAGTTTATTTTCATTCCCTCTTTCTGTGAGTATTTTCCCGCTACGTTAGTTTTCTCTTCAGTTGCGAAGATTTTTCCCATCAGTCAAGTCTTCCCTTTTATTTTTTTGTTTTTTTTATGACAAATACTAATGTATAAATGAAATACAAGTTCAGACTGAAGAGACCCACTTGGGACTAAACTCGCCAAGAAAATGTCCGATAGTAACAAAAATCGAAATTGCTCGAATTAAAAGAATTTCCCAAGCGTACCAAATTTTTTCATTCTATTTTCACCCGTCTCAACAAACGTAATTGGGAAGCTACATTTTTTAAATGTGTGCATTCGTTTCAATGGAGGACAGAGCATCGAAGCGTGATATTTTTCCATCCGTTTTTCGCTCGAGTTCAATGAAAAAGCAAATATCGCTTTAGACATGGTTCCTTTCCGCTTCCCAACTTTTAACCGGTTTTCGCTTTTGTTCCGATCACTGAAGTATGATGATAACCTTCTGACAGTTATTTACTATGTGTAGCTTCTTCACCTATGTAAGTTTAAATTAAATATTAGAATATAATTAGCGAAATACAAGGATTGATGATGAGAGAAACAGATTAGATATATTTAAAATAAAACAAACGTCCAGATTTGAAGAGTAACCATCATCCGGTTATGATGATAACGATTACTCGTCGCACAGTGGTCCCAAGAGCCCGTTTATGCGGCCAAAAGTCGACTATCAAAATATTTTCGTAAAGACTCGAAAACGTACTGGTGTATAAGATAAAGGTCCATTTCCATCAAAAATGGTCATTTTTCCTCTTTTAGATTTTTTTGCCGAAAATTCAGCGTTCAAACTTCAGTGATATTGATGGACGGAATTTCGTAAAATTTTTCCCCATATTCTCTTTTAAGATTTCCTTAGTAGAATTGCTTCATTTGCCACGAAAGTTATTCGAAAGCATAAAAGTATTGTGTGCTTGAGTTTTATAATAATTATTTACTCCATTTACCCTTAGTTCTGATAAGAAATAGTGTATCCCTGGATTACTTTCAATTCACAACAAATGAAAAATATTTTGATTTATAAAAAAACCACCCTCTACCACCGCGTTCTCACTTAGAATATCTTTTATCTATAATATATAAAAAATCAGGTGCGGTTAGCTGCGGTTCAGTTAGGTATTCGACGATTTGTGACATCACTACGCCAACGGCTGTGCGCGCCAGATCGGTGGTTGCAGGTATAAACAATTAAATCTCAGACAATTTTCAAATCCATCGTCCTTTTTTTAAAATAATATAGAAAATTATTTATTACATATCTAGTTAACAAAAAGATTTGTTTCTAACGCTAATATATTGTTTAAATACTCAAATATTTTGAATGGGGTTTGAGGACAGTAGTTTTTTTCTTTCGACGAGCTAATTCACGAGTATTTATGTATAAACTGGCTGAAGTCTCACATAAATAGTTACACAAAATACCCCGCCTCGGGGTCGAAGGGCACCTCAGACACGTGTGTCCGTGCAAAGAAAGTTAATGCTGCAATTCACTAAAAATATACAAAGACAAAGATTTGATCGGTCATCTGTAATCTGTAGTCCATGGTTTTTATCCGAAACATTTCACGAACTCTAAGCAAGGTTTATGGAAACATGAAAGTGAAATTTCTCGGAGAATTATTTCACACAAATCTACCAAAAATCATTAACTTAAGCCAGCTTTCCTCGAATTCGGTTCGCTGTTAAGTGAGAGCATTGGAAGCCGCGTGACTGGAGGCGCGAAGCGGATTACGCTCTCGGATATAAAAGCCAAGAACTAAAGTTCTTTTCAAGATATCATCACGAAACAAACTGCAAACAAAAATTACAACATTTATCTCGATTTCTCTCGAGACAGGTTCTTCCTGACGTGAAAAACCAAAAAGTTTTAGGCGACGTGTAAATTTTACTACACGACGAATTTTTTTTAAGTAACGTTCTAACTAAATATTTTTTTCCTAAGATGAGGTTTCTCGAAAATAAATCTCATGTGACTTTTATGCATTCAGATGATACAATGAGCAACTGATTAAAAAATCAGCCTCATATGCTTGATTTTAAGACAGTAATGAAAGTTTCAAAAACGTTCTACGGTGAAACACTCAGCAATAGCAAGAACAACAAAGCTTGAAACGGAAATTGAATTAATTCATTTAAATGGAACGTTTTTGAAACTGTCATTCTACCTATCTTATTTTTATATCGGTTCCTTTCCGGTTCGATTCCCTGGCGGTGCCGATAAAGTAGAAGTAGCCTAAAGGCGGCCCCAACCGGGAGAAATCTGAAACTATGGCAACGTCGGTTTTTCATGCTCATTGAGAAGCGTAACCGCGCTCTGTCACGTGCTCTACTCACGAACACAGTGGCAGCACTCGAGCAACCGTCCGGGGATTAATAGAGGACAGGTTAGCGCACGCTTGGCCTTGCAGTTTCTCAAGTGGATTCCAGATAACTCGGAACAAAGGTTCCGATGCAACAGACATTTATTTATGGAACACGCTCGAGTACTCGAGTGTTACGTGCAGTTCGCCGATGCGCAGGGATGATGGATATCAGGCCATTTTCCGAAGTCGGAGAAAGAATCGACTGTCTTAAAAAGCCTTTTGTGAAGACGTCTTTAAATTTCTCTCTTTACGCGACTCATGCTAAATACACCATTTATCATCGCTGTAATAAATCAATCTCTCTTGACCTTTCGCAACTCGTGGGACGAAACTATTAACGTTAATGACCGGAACCTGTTGAAGGTTTTTCCAGTATTTTTTTCACCGTCTTTGCGGTAGGTTTTGCATTCCTTTATAACTGCTACCTGGGGCTACTCCCAGTACTCCATTGAGAATATTCAATGACCTTCTCCGCGTTGGATATTCTGCTAGTCGAGCACATCGATCTATTTCACTCGCATCAAATTATCAGCGGAAAGAGGTTACTGAATCTTACATTATCAGGAAAGAGCACGAAACAAGAATTATTCCAACATTGCCTCGCTACCACATTAATTTTTTAATTTCAATGCAGATCTCAGTCAATCCTAGGAAGCAAAAATATGGAGTTGGTCGAGGAAAGAGGTAAAGAAACGGTTTTTAATAGTCTAGCGGTGAACGGAAATCAATAATCCAAATTCAGATTGTTTCGATTATGTATACATGAGACCGTCTCACCGAAGGACGAATGAAAAAGATTGATTTCAACGGAAATGAGGTTACAAAGAGTTTTAATATTGTCATCGCATAAAATGATTTCAGAAGTTTCTGTATAAAAACTAGTCCCTTCTAACTGAAAAATCTGAAATTAATTCAGACCTGCTCTGCAGATTGTTTTCGGGAGAATATTTTTAAATTAGTCCTAAATCGAGTGCCTTAAATGTTATTGATGGAAATTTCTTGCGTGGTGGGCTCAGTAGATTTAGATTTGTGCGAGCCACCAGTATGGCAGGGGTGTAGTACACCATCATCAATTCCTAATCTACTCTATTAGCTTCTCTTATAGCCAATATATAACATATGTTAACTATAACAGTATGCGCAATGTCGACGTTTCGATTGTGTTTTACTAAACCGATCAAAAATAACTTTTGAAATTAGAACGCACAGGTAAATAAGTGATTCGTGGTTCAATATAGCAAATATGTAAAATTGTTGCTCAACGTAGACCTAGGGCGTGTCTTTTACGTCATATCATTTCCACGTTTTAATAGTGGAATATTAACGTTTCGCCCCGCATAAATATTAGCAGAAATTGAGAGGGTATTCGCATAAGTTGTTGTATGAGATTTCACTTGAGAGAAATCGACAAGGGCTAAATGATAGAAAATTAATAATGACTATAAAGACAGAAATTTAAAAACTATACCCTGATAAGGTGTTGAATTTGGAATCATTTTAGATAATTTTTTTAATGGCCAAATATCTTAAGGTAACTAAGTATAGTGAAAAGTGAAATGAATGGGAAAAAGTACATGAGAAACCCAAAAAGGCAGCAGATGCGGAGGATTAATTAGATGAGACAGAGAACAGCCACGTCACGTCCCAACAACACCGCGTTTCCGCCAAAAATCTCCGCAATGATGAATCCAACACTACCTATCAGTTTCTACTTAAAATATATCCATCCTTTTCCTCCGAAAATATAGCATTTCACACAACATCCTTCCAATAAACAATGAGAAGTTTTTAGAACCACTGACTGAAAAAATATTATAAAAAATAAGGCATCATTGATCACTACGAGATCGCTCTAAAAATTCTAAATATTCATTTCAAAATTCAATGAGGCAAGATAAAATCCAAGAATATCATATATAAAGGGTCATAGATCACCTAAAATGCGTTTTCAATTTATCAAAATATCAGAAAATATCCAAAGGAAAAGGAGACTATCCTTCATTTACATACATCTCTCTTCTAAATTACTTCATTTATTCAGAAAATGATCTCTGGAACCACTTGGAAATAAGATATATCTTCTGACTTATCTGCAAGAAACTCCTGCCCTTTTATGAAATGTATGAGAATGGAAAGAGGATACGTATTTGAATATCCTTTTCCACTCTCCAAGAAACAATCCTATTTCCCGACCTAAGAGAGCAAACAGAAGAGCTTTCTAGGGACCATACATTCTACTCAGTTCCACCATTAAAGGTAATGGTAAGTAATAACGAAATCTGCCTTTTTTTCAACGCCAACCCCATCTTGCGCCCCGCTGAAGAAGCTGTCGGTGAGAGTGGGGGTATGCAAACGTGCCGTCCTCTTTATTCTTTAAAAAAACCACGGAGATGAAAAGAGACATCATCGTACGGAGCATTTATTAAGGAAATGAAGAGCTCTAACACGGAATATAAAATGCCTCCGTCGTTTCTTTTCTCTTAGAGGTAAAAAAGAGTTGAAAAAATCGGGGAATAAACTGGAAAGAAATCGATCGCTTCCTAAAAAGGGACTGCCAAGATATATTAGCACCTCTTTTTATATCCGCACGTCATCGCGCGTTGTCATGGGCACACTTCACTTCGGGTTCAGCCATCGTAAACCGATCGATCCTTTTCTTTTATAACTTATTCTCAGTCTCGAGCCAAAGCTTATCAGAGCCTCGTCAACAGCTTGGAGTTCTCAAGTCGGACCATTACTGCAAGGTACGTGAATTTCCTCCGTCCTAGACATGTATCTAGATTCCCATCATTAGGTGGGAATTCGCGACAGGGAAAGGGATTTTTAGTGTATATTTGGGTGAAAGGGAAAAGGGAATGGATTTGCCGCTGGCATCGGTGAATGTTCGGCTTAACGACTTCAATTAAAGGATTTGTTTTCGCTTCGTTCGTTAAAGGCGCGGAATCTTTTAAATAGGGGATTAAACAGCGAAAGAACTTGTTACCTGCACGGCAAACAAGGGATTAAATTTTAGAACTTAAGCCTACGGCACCAGGCATAAAATATATAGAATCCGTACGAGAGAGTAATCGTGACATTTCCATTTTATCTCGAATTAAATAGGAATTCAAATCTTATTTCAAACAGTTATTTCACTATCCTGTAAATATCATGAAGTTTATGATGGGCGTAGTTACTTCGATATTTATGTAGAGATTCCATATGCAGGTAAATTTAACGTGAAATTTATCATCTCGATATATAACCGCCATAATGTAAAGGTATTCCTATTCAGAGGAGAAAATGGATATCGTAAATTAGTTTTTAATAATTTTTATGTGAAATTTAACTATATAATATTATTCCGAGTCATTTCAAATATTAGCTGGTGTCCAGCTTGATAATATTTGCGTGAACGCCTTTAGATCTTCTAAGTTTATATTATGTCGTTATAAACTCCGTACTACGTTAAATTGTCCACATTTATTGATAATATAAAGAAGTCATTAAATTAATAAAATTTTATAAAAAAGATTTAATTGATTTGATAAATGTTTCGAAATTTTAATTAATAGCTCCTGAGAATATATTTGGTTTAGAGCAACTATGAATATATTGGGATCGATTGATATCGTCAATGAATAAATTAAAATATATATGGAATTACTTCTGAATAATCAAGTATATCAGAAACTTTTTGGTAAGGGAATATAAAAATAGCTTTGAATAAAACTTTTAATGGATCAACTTTTAATCCTATAAATTCTATGCCAGGTGCGTTGTAACAGAAGGTGATAGATGGCCCTTCTAAACTCGAGTAAGATAAAATAGAAGAAAGATGGATAAAAATAAAAATGAACTGTCTAGATAACTCGCATACACTCTTGCGTGACCCACAGAGAATAACTGTCCCACGCCTCAGATAGTTAAACAATGTATCCGAAGTGACAGATGAATTGAGGAACGCGATACAAGGAAGAAATTAATTGAATTGATAGGAAGAGAGGTTCACGTCCAAATTTGTAAAAAAATCTTTTACCAACGAATTTTGCTGAAAATAACACACCCGAGATTAAGCGGAAGGTCAACTAGTTCGATGATAAATCATGACATAAATAATAATCTTCTCTGATGGACTCCATGAGAAAGGGGTTCTTCCTTTTCATCCCCACTTTGAATGATGGGAAAAGTTGTACACAATGCAAAATCAATAAAACGTGCGGATGACATAGATTATGAATTATTGTTCAACTTCACAAACTCCCTTTCTTGATATCGACAGAAACTAGACACTCGAATATCAGAGAGCATTCATTGAATGTGTAATCAATCAATTTCAACCATCATTTTGCTCCTTCATTTAGAAGTACACGCATTTATTATCTTGCTACTCAAAGGAAAATAACGAAATACATGTGAGATTCCATAGGACTATACTATCACCGAAATTCCATTTATAATAACATTGATTAACTTATTACAGAACTCCAATGAGAACTATATCGATAAAATCAATGATATATTTATTATTCAATACTGAAACACTTTTGTTCTTGAAGCCTTTGTTTTATTTTTCATAACAATACGTCCACAATTAATCCAAGCCATTAATTTTTCTGCCCTTATCAATTCAAAATTATGTATTATTTTCATAACATTTACAGCATCATAATGGCAGAGGAAATTTTCCATTAAATTTGGCGATTCATGCGAAAATTCCTCTACTAGCGAGATATTCTGATGATTCGTAATATGATTTCAAACGGATGGTACAAATTGACTTCTTAGCTTCTCCAGCGTGATAAGTAGTAATTTAAGAAGAAGTGAACGAACTATAATCACCGCGCAGATAAGTGGAAATATAATTTATATTCCTTATCTATCGATGACTTTTTCATCGATTTTTCCTTCATCGTCTTAGTATAAATAGAATCAATATAATCAATAGGGACTTCGCAGGATTTCACTGCTATCACCTGAAAAAGAAAATCACTTCTTAACCCCCACAGATGATTTTTAATTTGACATTTTTGGTCGAAATGTTGACATCATCAGGTCAAGATGTCACGGTAACATGATACTTAAAATTAAAAATCATCATTGTGGAAGTCATGAAGTGTTGTTCTTTTTAAGTAAGTTAAAATACCTCTTCGATATGGAGCATAAGAGGCGGAAAAATCACGTGATTTCAAGAGTAACAATAAAATGTGGCAAATTTAAACCTTATCCTTCATGCTGGAGTATTCTAACTTAAAATTTGAATTTCAAATTTCTATAGATATTTTCAAGTTAATGATTTCGGCCAGGGAATCGAAACGGAACCGAATCGAAAACCTAAAAAACAGGTATTTTTGCTGCAGTAAAACCCCGACTAAAACCTAAAAAGTTGAAGTTCTTGAGTAGCTCATTTTACTGAAGTTTGATTGAAAATTTGATAATATTTTTGACCAAGACTTAATACTTATCATCAATAATTTTTACTCTGACATTTAGCGTATTTTGGTGTAAATAACAAGCTTTAAAATTAAAAAAATATTCAGAAGGATGTAATTTTAAAATGAACAGATTGAAAAAAAGGCTCGAAACGATTCGACTTTGGCAGGAGGAAGGAAACCGGAACTGAACTCATGTTTAGTTGATTGAATTGCAGTGTAAACCGAAACAAAGAATGTAACGGTTTCATTCTCTGCTTTCGGTTGTTAAAAGATACAGCAAAATATGTAATTATTTATCGTAGGTTTACTACCAAAATATAAGATGAAGATTATTCCTCAAGTCAATATCACTAGGATTAACCAAGAATATTTGATTGGCGCATTCACTTGGCGTACTCAAATTTATCGATTGAAAGTATCATAAATTTTATTTTCTACAATTATACAGATATTTGAAAAAGAAAAGAACTTGGTACCAAGAGGTATGCAGGAAAGCCAAAACGATAAATGGAGGTGAAAAAAGGATGACAGTGTCGAAAATCTAACTCTTATTTTCTGCCTTCTGACGGATGCTCCATGCGATAGATATTTTCATTTGTATCATATCCATCTGCCCACTACGTAAAAAAATTATGTTCCGGTCACGTCAGTCTCCTCCGTTTATCCTTTAGATTACTAATATTAATTAACGTAACGTGATCCGATGTTTACATTCACATCTATTCATTAAGCATTTATGACAGCAATCGCTGTTACGCCAATCTAAGGATATTTCTCTATAATAGTATCTAAAAATCTGCAATCGAGAGGCTTGGTAGTACCGGTAGAGTTGAACAGCTCACATCTTTTCCGCTGCCTCTAGAGTTTTAGTTTCGCATTCATTAACAACATAATTAGTTCCGATTCCTTTCTTTGAGTATAATATCGCTATCGAAAGCTTATCTTTTATCGAATGCTTGATAAATTCATTAAGTTTATAATAATGAATAAAATATGACAAAATGAAACACAGAATTTTTCTTATTCACATACGCTTCAAATCCTTCATAAGATTTACTTCCTTGTACTTAGGGATGACTTACTACGCAAACTACACCGCTTAAGAAACGCTAAGTCTATAATAATGTGTTTTAAAATATTAATGCAATTATGTATATGTGAGCACGAGGTTAAATAGTTTCCTAAACTAGAGGCCAGAAAAATGCATTCGTGTCGAGAGAGTTGCCGTATTCCAGGCGTTTAAGCTTTCAGCACCTATTTGCTGCGCTTCGAATAGTGTCTGCATATTTTACCCCACACAAGGGATGGTGAGTTTCGGCCCACCAAATATAAATAAAAATCCTTTAACATTAATACGAAGTAAAAGTTTAAATATATGTACACATATTTCGAAACTTGGCTCTAATTTAATTGGGTTATTTATTTTCTTTCCATGACGGCTATAAAACTTTATTCGCAAAGATAGGATCATCTAATGAAGCAACAATGATTTCATTGCAGTGGAATCAGTATTGGTTGTTTATTAGTTGTAGTGTGGTAGTTGAAGATACTGACTTTAGTTTAGAACTCACAAGCAGAATACTCAGTAACGGTATAAAACGGTCGGTATACGTAAACTTCGAAAGTTTTTGTGACCTTTTTCACATTTGAGCCATCATATGATACAGAATAAATTTAGACGCTTCTTGAATACTGTAAGTTTCGCATCGATACCACCATCAAAATTTTCTCGGATCACTCATAACCTATAGCGGAACACTACTGTGTTGCGGCACAGTATTTGGAATACGCTAGGTTAATATTCTCTAAGACATGAAGGAAAGCTACGACCTATAAAACCAATAATGTTTCACATATACCTTAAGATTACTGGCTTCAGAAAATGAACTGCAACTGGAAAATGAATTATAATAGAATATTAAACATAATAATGATAAATCTTGAGAAAGGTTAATGAATCTTTCCTATAGTCAACAAAGTTTTTCCAGAAAATAAGCTTGTTAAGAATAACTGAGGATTGATAATTAGCATGAATGATTGTTACACATTGTAAATAAACCTTTACTGCCTCTGAATAAGAAATTAAGGACGCAGATCCAATTCTAGGCTGTGAAATTCCTCATTATTTTTAGCTTATAGTACCATGTATCCGTAAACATTCATTAGCATGTACCGCTCAATTTATTCATATCTTTCATTAACATGTATTACATACTCAATACAAAACACAAATTTCCGAATGTTTCGCCGTGAACACTTGTGGGAAAGCTAATTTAATCATAGATAATTTAATGAATATATTGAGTTTTCCTCCATCAATCATAGCAAGTTAGGATAAGTTATTTAAATAAAACTGAAAAACTTACTTCCCGTAATTCATCATATTTAACGAACGATGCAACAATATGGCGATGCAAGCAAATACACGAGGAAGCTAATATAAAATTGACGGATAACTTACGGAAATTCAATTAGTTAATTCGAGGTTTAAACCATAATGAGTAAAACGGAGTAAATCTGAAAAAGGCAACTTTTATGGGCAAAACTTATGGACAAAACTGGAATCGGAAAACCATAAATCATCGGTAATAATTATCACCAATAATTAGAAAATTTGAATTTTTTTAAAACTAATCTCTTTTACTTTAACAGACCGCGCAAATATACTCTAATGAGCTGCGGATTTTTTTTTATGCGACGGAAAAAGAGGAGTCTAGAGCAGAGTGTCATACAGATGACACGGATGGAATAGTTTTCATCTATTTACTGATCCTTTGAGGTCATACGTATCTGGGTCCCCTCAGATGAGGTTAAAGGAGAGAGAGGCAATGAGAACGAGGCGAGTAATTGAAAGCCCTCGAGGGTGTGACGTACGGAGGTTTGGTTTTGCTGCATCTTCTGTTGGGAAGGAAGAGAGGCGCGGATTTATGAATGTATCTGTGATGGAAGGTGCCAATTTGGGCCGCCGTAAAAGCCTCTTAATTATGGATGGCAATCGCCCAAACCCTTGCGGCTATCGAAAGTTCCATTTGCGTTTAATTATTACCGCCTTTGATTAGGTTCGGGCGTAAAAGGGAAGATTATCGGCGCTGGGAAAGAGTTCCAAATTTCCCATCTGCTCCAT
Organism: Pachydiplax longipennis; assembly: GCA_036926295.1. Classification (NCBI taxonomy): domain Eukaryota; kingdom Metazoa; phylum Arthropoda; class Insecta; order Odonata; family Libellulidae; genus Pachydiplax; species Pachydiplax longipennis. Next base: position 68,148,544 of record JAVFKF010000004.1, on the reverse strand, counting down.
CCGCCGTTTGTATCGCATTTATACCCGGAACTATCTCGATTATAGCTCGTGGGCTCGTTTGATAGCAGACGATAATACTTTGCCGGTGCTTAAATGCGGTACTTTTAGTTCGAAACCGCCGGTGTGTATAAAATTTAACGGTAAATTTAGTATTTAATTTGGACGCATTGGCAGGAAATGCCATTCTGTGTTCTTTTAGCTGCTGCTACAAATTGAATCTACATAAGTTCGCACTTAAACGCTCGGGATCCTCATTCAAATTACATTTGAATGTAATTTATATCTCTCTCTATTCAGAAGTGGAAGTCTATTGATATTATAACATTTTCTATCATATCATACTTTTCATGTTATATTTATCATTGATAAGCTTATAATATTCTTTAATTTCACTCTCCGATATTTTGAATTTATTCCTGCCTTTCCGTAAATTGAATGTCTTTTTTGATCGTCATTATCTCTCTATACTCATACAGGTTTGTTGTTATTACCCCTCAAATGGTTGCTATTCAAACCAGATTAAATTAAAATAAACAATATGATCAATTAAACAAACCTATAAAAGATATTGTAATAAGAATAGAATTTAAGCAGTTTATTTGATCTGAGCTATACATTCTGAATTAAATATCGCAATGTAATTAACCCCAAATAATTACGGCAGCATAAAAATTAATCATGTAGAAAATTTAGCTACCATCGTTGCGTGTGTTAAAGATGCTATGAGATGATTCTTTAAATATATCTATTCAATATATTATAAAAAGTATATGCTATTGTTTTTCAGCTTCCATTATGTTTCCAATTTATTCTCAAATCAGAAAGAGCTGATTCACGTACGTTTTTCATTCATGTGATAGGCTAACTCTGAACTCTATGAATCGTAATATTCCGATAACAAATGAATATGCGGTACGTTACAAACGCCTTGGTAGTGTGTAATATCAAGAAGCATGATAAAAAAATTCTTTATTATTTATCAGCTTTCAAGAGGCTATAACGGTCAAACCCACTTATCTCGAGGCTATTTGCCCACTCCATGAAGTTCTCCAAGTTAGGGATGTTCCTAGATTCAGCGCTGTATTTCCCGAAAAGCGATTTAAAATTCATCTCCACGTCGCCAATCGCGAAATTGGTTAAAGCTGCACCGCCAAACGGTGAGATTACGTACTTTGATTCATATACCGAAATTAGGTTAGGTTTACATCCATCTGATGTTCATGAGCGATTTGTTTCTCTTCTTAAATAGTCGAAAAACAAACAAAAATTTTATAAACAACAAAAGACCGTCAAATAAACCAAATGCTGCATCTACAGAGATCGACTGACTGAAATCTTTTCCAGAAAATAAATATAATTTACACGGACATAGCTCCGTGAACTTTCACAAAACAAAAAACCAACGATTTTGGAAATGTTACTACGTAAATTTGAGAATGATTATCCACAAGGTTTAATTTATGCTTCGAAAATAACCAAGGCTTGTTAAATTTATCTATGCGGCCTGGAGGGAGAAACAAAATTTTTCTGGGGCTAGGGGGGACACAAAATGAGTCATGAGTATATTATATAGTTATACATGTAAACTCGGGAAGGTTCATGTATCTCCCTAAAATTTCATGAGTAAATTTGAATTTAAATTTTTTCATTGACCTCCAATCGACCCTCAGTCTTACATGGAACCCTAGGAATATCATTGGGATCCCTTGGGGTCGATATCAATATAGTGTAAAAAGCAGTATACTATACGTCGCAACACAGAGAGGCTGAAACTCTAGAGAGATAATGAGCGTCTCCGAGATAAGTCGCTTTAATCTACTCATCTTTGATTGGTCTCCCTTCTAGCGCCATAAAAGACGTCATTTTTCTTGCTCCTCAGCCGAAAAGATGAATTTAAGGCCACCTGGCGTGTTACCAAATTGTAGTCATTATATGCATACAATATTTTTAAATCCATCCACGGTGATTAAACATCATCTAAAAGAAAAATGTATCGATCGTAACTTCGCCAACGAAAATACAAAATATTTCCAAAATGAAGCATGAATACCACTCGTGAACCCGACGGTTTTGGGATTTAATGAATTCTGGGTTAGTTTTACTCTGCAACCCTTGGATGAACCAAGCGTGAAAAGGTTCCCTTCCGCACCAATGCATTCGGCCTTTGGATTCCCGTCACATTCGACTCTCGATTAATTGTGCCATTTCCACATGCATCGACTGCGGCGCCACCGTCGCTAATACCGTCGCTGGGAGTCATCAACTTCGAATGATGGTGTAACATCCCGCGAGGCACGATTCGAATCTCTTCAACACTTCCGACCGAATTTTTATCTCATCGCTTTATGGTTCCACATCGTCTGGATGAAACGCAGAAAAATGAAGAGGAAATTGCGTCAACATTGCGGTCTGGACGCGATCGTGTTAGAGGGGATTATTTATCTCGTCAGAGCTCGTTGTTTAAGTCGAAAAGGGAGGAAATATAAAACGAGGGAATATCTCGTTGTTTTTCCATTTCCTCGGAATGGATAAGGTGTGCCTCTCTTGTGTGCGGCATTTCCATTTAAAGCAGTTCTCGAGAGTTACGGCGTGGAAGAAAGAGGAGAGTTGGACCAAAGGTACGGCGCCGGAAACGTTCGTATCAGTGTGGAGGCGATATATACTGCTATCGAGCAAATGTCTTTGGCCTCTGTTCTTTTGGGCAGTTTTATTTTTGTCCGTCCGCTAGGACGTAAAGGGATGCACTGCTTATTGCCATTGGTTTTGGACAACCACAAACACAACTCGGAAATTTGGGTATGATACTTCATGTAAGAAAAGAAAATCAGAACCCGACTATGAATGAATTAGGGGATGAGAACAATCCATAAGTCGTTTGTCGGGGATAGCGTCTTCTAGGTAACGAAGCACCTGGAAACGCAGAGATTACAGATTTCTAAGAATCACCCAATGCGGATTTCGATAGCAATGCTATCATCCTCAGGCACTAAACCCTTTAACTACTAAATGCACATTGGGTGATTCCTAGAAGTCGATAATCCCGACCTCTCACGGTCTTCAGGTAACTAAAAGACACCGACCCAAACTAACAACTGAAGGAGTGTTTTCAACCTTTTGCCTATTAGTGCTTGATGATGAATACTTCGAAAGATACGAGGAAGCGTTTCTATGCCGAGGTTATATCTTCAATAATTCCATAAAATTTATCATCTATTCAGATTTGTTTGCATTATTCAACACAATTTTTTGTCGTGTAGATGATGATACAACAATTTTCTTTGAATTATCTACTTCAATATTTACTTTCCATCCTTACTTTATTTAGATATACCTTTTTATTGGTGTCATTTCATTAAACCCGCTATGCACTAAAAAAGAATACGTTCACATAAAAAGGTTATCATATTTCAATACCCGTTCATATATGAAATAAATAAAAAGAGCATAGATTTTTATGTATAAAAATTTATATTATATTATAAATATAAAAATAAAGGCCGCTTAACTATTCTATAAGGATCGCAAAGAGCAAATTCTTTTAATTTCAAAAACAGGCAATCACAATGTTTGTCGTACCATGTTTATCCATCATTAAAGGCACCCTTCTGCCAGTGATCACGCTCGTTTGAAATGTAACATCCCTGTCTCGTTTAAACTGAAAAAATGGGATAACTCCTGAAAGGTCACGTAGCTGCCTTCATTCCACTCAGACAAGCCTTTGAAATTAATTCTACTACTAAGGATTAATAACGACGAAACCGCTGATGAGAATGAGATTGAGTCTACAAAGAATACATCTCATTGAAATTACATTGTTCTCATTTTCATTTACTAACTGGATTCCATTAGCAGCGGATAGAATATAAAACTTAAAGTATTAAACTTTGAGCGTTGAATTTATTCAGAGCGACAAGGTTGGGTGACCTAATGATACGTTAGCGTTCTGATATGTGGGAAGACCGTATCGTATGAAAGTTATTTGTGGATTTGTTGGAAAGATACTCCGTTCCTGTCCTCCTTCCACTAGTAACACTCCATTTTTATGCAACTCGGCACGCATAAGTTGGAATTTTTAGCCTCTATCTCCCTTTAAAGCCTTGTCTTTGGTAGAGAATTCGCTGATGGTAATATTTTTCATCGCTTTGGGTCCTTTGGCACGCTGGAATTGAACGCCTTGAGGATATCACCCATAACTCGGATTGGATTAGAATGAGAAGTTGTAAGCTTTCCAAAAGCAGAGCCTTGAAGCGAAAGAAGATTATGAATATACATGAAATATGAAACATAGCAGTAGGTTTCATTAGTTTCATAAAAATGTAAAATGTGCCAGTGAAATTATTTTGCCAAGGGCGGTGCCAAGTTTTTTTTTAAGGGAGAGAGGTTGGAATTTCTAAACCAGTTCCTCTAACTTATTCACAGTATAAATCTAGTAGAATTGATTTCATGGACAAGTTGACGCCAGGAGAATCACGTCTCCTTCCTTATTTTATAGTTATTACTTGAAAATCAACCGCAAAAAGAAATACCAGTGCATATATTTGAATTCTATAATCGTATGTAAGTAGATTACTTACTTATTCCTGCAATCACTTCCTTCTTGGAAATTTAGTTCTAGGTGTGAGCTTATGCACATATTTTCAATTATATAGACTTACTCTATACTAGGAATTAACATTCTCATATACTAAGACCTCGTTTCTTAACACACGTGCAAATGAATAGAATATGTTACCAGAAGAGGTCACCAAGCCCTTACTGAGAACGAATAAGGAGTTTAAAGAGAGATGTACGAAGTCATATCATAATGTGAATGTATATGAATCAGAATATTTTACCTAGTTTTATCTTTGTAAAATAAAGTACATTATTACCAAATGTAATATTATTATTATTATTTATGTAGTGATATCATAGATAATGTAGGGTAATAATGAATAATTATTATTAAGTAAGGTCATATATTTTCGTGTAAGAAGTAATGTCGACTTTTGACTTTCACCGTCCATAAAGATTAATGTAATAGAGTAAATGGTTATGCTTGATAGGAATGGGCAATAAGTACTGTAAATCTGTATTTAGTGGATACCATAAATATGTTGGCCACATTTAAGGTATAGAGTGTACGTAAATATTTTCTAATTTTTAAGAGTTTAATTAATTTTTTTAAGAGTCTAATTTTTAAGTTTAACGGTTAAGGCTACCACCTGACAATAGCCATACTGCAGCAAGATTGAAACAAATAAAATAATATCAAATAATACCTGATTATAATATAATAAGACTATAGTTATTATTTAAATATCGCAGAAATTTCCAGTAAAAATCATTTTTCCCTAATCTATGAGATGGTTGAATGAATATTTTATCCACGAGAGACAAATAAATTGTTGACGCCTCTGCGAATGTGCTAATGCATTCAAAATCCATTAACACGCGGGTTTGATCAGCATTCGAAAGGGTCTCTCAAGATTTCAGTAAATGAATTAGTCTTTAAAAACAAAGAGACGATGTCCCTTTCGTCGAGGATGCTTTCAGCGTGATATAACAGCCACCTAACAACCCCGTGGAAAGATGCTAATTCCCATTTCACCTATTCGACTAGCAAAGTAGTTTGCGGGAGGTGTTTTAAGGCAGCCGAGTGAAGGACAACACGCTACGGAATTTCCTATTTCGCTTAAGGACGGCTCTGTGGACCTTAAGTCTGCGCTCTGAGAACACACGGCCTTCCACTTCACTAGGCGAGAAAGGTCCAAGGATGATTGGATGTTTTCGGAGGCGACACATAAAAGGAATGCGGAGGCGGTGTTGCCAACCTTTCAAACTGATCTTTTTGACCTTTAGTGAAGGGATAAACAAACTTATGAAGCCCTTATTCGGGATAATTGTTAACATCAATTTGCCTTCGATAACTGAGGTCATTTCGCACGAGAGTCCCCACTAGGGGACCGAACCAGGGACCACTTTCACCACACGTACTTACTTGGCTATCTAGAGGCTGATTTTCATTAGATAGCCTTAGAACGGAGTATTGTGTTTTGCAGCTCAATAGTGTGCCGCGTGAGTTGGTTAGTGCACCGCAAAATATTAGCGAAATTTCAGTGCGGAACTTATTATTTAATATACGAAAAGTATTAACGAAGGTCTGTAGATTTTTCTGTGATACGAGTTCACGCAAATTTGAAATTATTCACCACAAATTGGTGCGTTCGTGCTTACAAATTACAATAGTTTTTTTATCGATCATTCGATTGGTTAGCTGTTGTAATAAATATATAGAATAAACAGTTCCTAGATTGAGTAAAATTTCCAGGTTTGCGCTAGCTTTTTGTTCGCTGAGTGAACCTCGGCTTCACTTTAAACTTTGCTAGGAAAATGTTCCTAATAACTTCATGGATGTCGAAAGTTTGAAAATAAGCATTTTACGATGATTATGATTAAAAAAGTTTATGTTCGACGTAAAACTTTTTGTACTTAACGGAAAATAAAATTAAATATTTTCGGTGTACCGCAAAACGAGTTCTCAACTCTCAGTGTTCCGTAGGGTAAAATAGTTTGGCAGACATTGTCTTAGAGTATTTAAATGAAAGACCTGCTATTTTAAAGAGGGAACGATATTAAAACGGACAGGAATTTTACTACGTTGTCAATTTCAGACATTCTAAAAGATTATGATTAGATTATCCATGATTATTAATTAAGCCGTTATTAATTAAGCCGTAAGAAACATAACATCAAATGAGGCATGTACTAGTCGACTCTTCACAAGATACAGACAAGGGTGGATTCTCATATATTCAAACCAGTGGTGAAACTTATGACATTATGACCATCACTTAAAATTGTGATGAAACCATAAAATATCTCAATTTAATGTATCGTAAAAATCTAAATCATTAAACTACAAGAAACAGTGTTCCTCGTCCCCAAAGGGTATTTAAAGTGGTAGTTTATGTAGTTTAGACGATTTCATAAATCAAAACATTTTTTCGACTTCTGAGGTAACTGTAGCATAATTCATATAATTAGCGTTATTTTCAATTTTTATGTTACGCAAAATGGGAGTTTATCTACTAAAGATGTGTTCTGCACAACGAAATTATCGTCATTTGCATTTCAAGAAATGCAATCGAAACCGCGAAATGAAATCTTTACGTAGTGACCAAACAGCTTTCCATTACCATTATTTCCAGAAAAGGAATTTCATTAAACAAAAATCGATTCTAATCTTTCACCTGAAAATCTTATGGCTTAATAGTAAAACAAGAAACAAGTAGGATAAAATCGTTATGTAAAAATGTTTTTGTTTTGCACACGTAGAAGTTACACGGAAAATGTAAGGAGATAGATGCAAGCAAAGGAAAAAACCCAATAAATTCGATATAAGAGGTGAAAAATCAGTTTCAAGGTTCTTTTCACGTTTTGAGTAAGTGCTAGATATCGAACTGTATCGTAATAATTATTAAACTACTTTCCATCAAAAGTAACATCGAGTGAATTGAGCTCATGGGGGAAGTTTGAACGCCCAAAGTAATAGGAGTATGCGAAGAAGGCGTAAAGGAAAGAGAAATATCCATAAAACGAGCTTAAGTGCGAAACGGGAGATGGTATCCGTGATTTAATTTCCTCGCAATTTCCGGACGTTCACGGAAATTCGAAAATTTTAAGAGATGGGAGGGATTACTCGCTTTATTACCAAGTATCCGTAAACTCCGCGGAAGTTTGGCAACGCTGTGCGAGAAAATGGACGACCGAGAGAAAGGAGAAATAGCGGATGAGAGGAAAGGAGAATAGTTAGCGAAGATGATAAAGATTGAATGATAGACGTGTTCCATAATGTGCTGCATCTCGTTAAAGCGCTCTCACCTTGATTTCCGGCGCCATTATTCTCCTTTTCTTCATCTTCTCCTTTGCTTTTTGTGTCCTCCGCTTTTTTATTTCCTGTTTACTTGTTCCGCCTCACTTTTTAATGACCCAGCACTTTTCTCATCTCGGCTTTCTTTTTATTCGCACCTCGACGACTCTTTCCACATTTATTTTTAGGCCATCTTTTGCTGAAATTAAAAATTAGGAGGAGTTCACGTCCCTCCGCGCTACTCAAGCCAATTTCTTCGTGTTTTGTCTGATGAATTCTGCTTAGGATCGGACAATAATAACGACGCTGGAACTAAAACTATAGTATCAGGTCTCGTTAAATGGTATGACTATCTCCGACTATCACGATTAACTTGATAAATACGAAAACTATCACCTAAATACTTCAAAATCACATTATTTCATCTTAGAATAGAACACCTCTCTTGATTGATTTTACATTTTATTTCAACTTTAACCTTATTCAATTATATTTCTCTGATTTTTTAAATTTCCATTAAAAACTCTGTGTTTTCGCGGTCTTTTTCATCCCTTTTCAATGTAATTCGGCACTGTAGGGTGTCTTCTCGAACTTTCAGTTGAGAAAATTTTTCCCCACTAAGTCAAATATTTTTGTGTTTTTTCCTTTTTCTTCCTTTTAGTGTAAGGTAACAGTATTTCCGGTTATAACGTCATCCCGCTTTAGACATGGTTTTCATTTGTTCCCCCTAAAAACGTCTTAACCGCCTTTTACTATATGTAACAAAAAAGAATGAGATAAGGTAAAAAAGAGGCTGGCTTGATCCTAACATCGCCTGCATAAAGAATCTTTTCATACATCGAAGGAGAAATTCCATAATTTAAATTTATATAAGCCAATGAATACCCAAAAAGTCCGCAAAAGTTAAAGATGAAATTAAAAACAGATTTAAGGTTCCTATTCCCTAAAGAAAGCTTTATAAAGGTCGTCCTTGATAAGCGACGGAAATCTTTAGAAGATATAAGGTTAAAAGTAAGCTTCAACTTCCTCAATAAATACAGAGATAAGAGGTTCCAGGAAGGCGTGGTAGATATTATCCTTCGTCCGCCGAGCCATATCGTCTGGTCAAAGGACGCAAGAAAAATCAGGGAAATAGACACCATGAAAAATATTTTTACGTTAAAGAATACGCTAAAATGAAAAAATGAGCACGATGCCTTTCCGCATTTCAAAAGGATGAAGATATGCATGAAAAGATGTATGATTATGATTTATCTGACAATGACATGAGGTTCACAATAAACGTAAGATAAGGTGTGCAATGTCGAACGAAAAAGAGATTTCCGCTTCATGAAGACGTGTCTACCTTAAAAGAAGATGTATATCTGCAACAAGATATATGTCAACTGTAATCCTGACCTCCGTTTTCTATGCTTTATTGACTATGAATGAGTTGAACTTCACGAAGTTCCTTTAGTGTTACATAATCAATTTCGATGAAATACTCCTAGGCATCAAGAATAACTGAAATGTGATAAATGGTAAAATAAATAATTAAAGAATCTTTCAACAGAATATTTGAAGAATATATGAAAATGAAAAATTCTTTGTGATGCAAATTTTGTAATTTCGATTGCAATTTCAATTTGTAATTGCAAATTAAAAAACCGGAAACAAGTGTAATAGTTCAATTTTTTTCTTTCAAGCCCAAAATTATCTTTAAGTAAACATTTTGATTTTCCGCCGATCTCTACAATCACAGAAAAGCTTATATTTCCTAAAATTTTGAGTTTATGTAAGGTTCAAATATAACTAAGCATAATTTATCCGAGAAATTTTCCTTCAATTAAAATTAGCATACCTTTACAGTTACATTGCGCATTAACGATTACATGAATTATGATTGAGCTAGTTAACCAAGTATTCCAGTAGTTCACGTTTGGAAAAGACGTTTCATATTTTCATCGACAGTGCCAGAGGTGAAAATATTTCTCAACAAGTTCTGTACTAAGATTTTTTAGTTAGTATGGTACTTTGTAAATGCAATTATTATCCTCGAAACTTACGAATCTTAATTTTATACGCATGATCAAGGAACTCGGCATTATGGTGGCCTAGAATGAAAGTAATCTTACAGAATAAGGAAAATTACATATTCTCTCGTAATCAGCATTGACTAGAAAAACTTATACTCAGTACAGCTTACCAGATAACGGTTATATCTTTTGATTTCATCTATTCTTCCAGCCTTCCTCTCACATTTCTTTCTTCTTCGAAACATTCAACTTTTCTCATCAACTTTCCATTTCGCTGGAGCCTGGTCTGAAATTAGCTTCCCACTCAAGTGTTTCTTTTTCTCTAATTTTCTTTTCCTCTTCCCAATTTTATTTTCCCCGTCATTTACCTTTTTTCCTATCGCGCTGGAAACGTACGCTCCATCTACCAAACAAGACTTAAATTACAACATGCCATTCTGCAGGATTTTCTTTAACAAAGACTTTTTTTCCTAATCTTTTGCTCCTAAATCAAGATCTTTAACGAACTCCCAGATTTTACATCTCATCAATTCCTCGATGGTTAGAGCGGCTAAATTACTCCGCCCCCTCAGAACGCGATGGGAGTGTTTAATCTCATTCGACAAATCACTACATTAGCATATTTTCCTCTGGAATATCTAATCTCACCAGTGCCTTCTCCTGACGTTTTTCATCCCTCGCACGATAAGCTCAAATCTACATGCCACGGATATAAATGATGTTAAAGATCTGATAAAAGCATTTCGTGTTTTTTACCGCGACAGGATCTTGAGAATTTCTTGTTGGATATGCGTTTTGATATGAAGAGAAACTGATTTTTGTATTATCATAAAATTCCATCCAGAAAAAACAATCAAACGCTATTTTGGAAATAATTCTCATTCCAATATCAACTAAGAGTTTCAGACCAATTGAATGACTCTTATCTCGAGGTGTTTACATTGATTCCTATAAAATCTTATACGAGGTCTGTTCAAAAAGTTCCCGAACTTTTTTTATAGTGTGCCTCCAGTTGGTTATTTTTTAATCTGCTAGTAGGCGTTGTATCCGCGAAAGCTTCTCAAATAACCACCTTCAATCACTTTGTTGATATCTTGATTTGTTCATTAGTTACGGATGTTTATGTGAACAGATGAACGTAGAGTGCGGCGAAAAATCGGGTCCTCGGAAATGAGCTCTTTGAAGGAGCAGCGTTCTTCTGTAAAATTCTGCGTGAAACTGGGCAAATCTTTCACGGAGACTTTTGAGTTGATTACCAAGGCTATTGGTGAGCATGCTATGAAACGTACCGCGTGTTATGAGTGGTTTATACGGTTCAAAGACGGGCGGCAATCAGTGGAAGACGACGAGCTTTCCGAAAGACCATCAACGTCCACAGATGACCCCCACATCGAAAAAATGAACGATCTCGTTCGTGCAAATCGACGTTTGACTGTCAGGGAGCTTGCAGAAGAGCGTGGCATCCCGATTGGTTTTGCTACGAAATCCTAACTAAAAAAATTGAGGATGCATCGAGTCGAGGACAAATTCATGCCTCGTCTGATGACAGCAGACCAGGAGCAACACGAGCAACTCATGACTTTTTAGCCAAAAACAAGACCACTGTGCTTCTCCAACCACCCTATTCACCAAGCCTGGCTCCATGTGACATTTTCCTATTTCCTAAGCTAAAAACCCCGCTCAAAGGAAAAAGATTTGCCACCATTCGAGAAATAAAGAAAAATTCGACGGAGGAGCTTATGAACAGTCCGAAAGAAGCGTCCCAAGACTGTTTTAAATAGTGGAAATACCATTTGGATAAGTGTATACGTTGGGGTGGGGAGTACTTTTAAGGAGATTTGGAGCAATAATTTGTAAGTGAAATATTTGTGCTGTAATAAATAAAGTTCGGGAACTTTTTGAACAGCCCTCGTACATACTATAAATTACGTTTGTACATTTTCTTAGTCAGTTCCTCAAAGTAATTTTACTTCAGAGCGGAACTCGATTAACACTGCTATTAATATTCGTAACCATCAAGTGCTTGAATCTGACGTTATCAACGTCAGCAATAAGCAATAAGCAATTAATCTATTCGTACTTTATTAGTAAGGATAAATTGATATAATGGAAATTGCCCTAAATCGTTAACTTGGAGAAGATACAACACACAAATAGTTAGTAAACATGTAAAGAATGTGAATGAAGTATAAATAAATTATACGAAACGAGATCTGAATATAATACTCAATGAATCCATTATAAAGTGAAACCACTAAGTAATTTTCACAGTAGATGTTTAATCTGATATGTTTCGTCAACGAGTTAACATCTTCAGAAACCTGAAGATGTCAACTCATTGATATGTGTAGATTTAATCGAATTCCACCAAGAGAAGATTGAGCATATTAATTTAAATCGAACAATCATACACCTTACTAAAGAATCTTATAATCGAGAGATTGGATTAGACTGAATTTAAATAAGCATCAGTCTCTTTGTACACATTGGTCCATTGTCAATAAAATTCTGCGAAAAACTGTAGAAATCTTTGATTTTTTCTTAAGGCCTTCCATATAGACGAAAAGTAATGTATGGGGTGGAAATAAATAGAATGAATGAAAAATAAACGAGAATATAGTAAATTTATATATTTAAAATCATACAGAAAATTTGACATGAGGCGATCAACGAAACGTAAGCTGTTTAAACAAATTCGAATCGTCAGGAAGAGTAATCAAAGTCTTGTAGTAATTCATCCAAAACTAGAATATATAACTTTTCACCGTCATACTGCGGTAAAAGTTGATTGCGACTTTTCTTCAAAGCCGTTACAAACTCTAATACCCACGTCATATCCCACGTATCCTTCGTTTTTCTCAAAGACTTCAGCGCCCACTCTTTTCGACCAAATCCCGTTGTCCTAGAAAGCCCACGGCTAAGCCACTCCACACCTATCTCATTCCTCCACATCACAATGCCTTCCCAAGCAAATCATAAGTCGTGACCCCGTTTTCATCTGAGCCGACGCATCCCATCCAATCACATCCTAATTTAGGAAATTTTGAAGCGGACGATACTTCATGCACTCTAATGAGACGGAGGTGGCATCTAATAAAGGATTTCGGTACTGCATTAAAGCGGTGGAGATGGCATGCTAGAAACATCTCGCCCGGGATTATTTGGATGAACGAGGTGGAAAGAGAGCATTCTTTTTTCAGAACAAAAGAAAAACTTTAAATTGTCCTCCTGCTGTTTGTTTTCATATAGGGCAAGCGAGGATAATCCGGTAACACTCTTTTTTGGATTTATCTCTTTGAGCCGTGAACGCTATCTGATTTCGGAAAGTTATCTGAAAGGGAATTTTTCCTACAAAAAGGTTTCTTTTACTTTCTCTTGCCGAGATAAAAATGACGATCTCTTACGGAGATTAAACGTCAGACAGAGGGAGATTTGCGGATTAGAAGGAATAAGTGCCTTCAAGTTCAAATAGAAATGTTTCAAAGTAGAATTACAGGAAATAAATCAAAGAAACATCTTAAAGCTTAAAGAAACACTCGATTTATAATTATGAATTTTTAATTATGCTTATGATTTATAATTATGCGTCAAGCTGATTTAAACGAAAACTGATTAATCAGAGATACTACCAAGTAAATTTATTTACCTTTGAAACTTTGAAGTCTCTTAAATTCTCCTTTCATCACAAATTTTAGGTCTCAATTTTGGAAAATGGACTTTTAAGAAAAAACATTCTGTAAACATACACTTAGTCTTATAATGAATGATTTTGAAGTTCTTGAAATATTTCGCTCGATCACTGAAACTGAGGTCAACTAAATTCGGAAGAATTATTAAACTGATCTTGAATTAAGGTTAAGGTAACCAAGAAAAATTACTATAAACTAAGGAATAAAAATGCGTATCCTTAGGTGAAATAAAATTCTTCTTTCAGATTGAGATAAAGTCTTATTCAAAATAATCACGAAAACACACTATAAAGGATATTTAGTTCTTTGTGTTAGAAATCATAACAACTCTATGTAAATACAAGAAAACGATTAGAACAATGCATTCATCTAAAATTTCTATATAAATTTGCAAGGTTAGAAAACTTTCACAAAATTGTGTTTTCAGTAACTATTTTTCTTGACCCATTTTTCGAAAGAAAGGTAAAATAGTTAGAGAGGCAAGGAAGGAAAGTAATTTGGACAAAACCCGCAGAGTACGAAATTGATCCCAGATTACGTATATCGAAATTAAAAACTGCATAATAACATCAGAAGGAGAAAGTAGGAAGTTTTAAGCCACAAAGTACATTTTTATATTCCTATTCAAGGTGAAAATTCAATTTCTGAACATTGAGTGTTGATTTCCCAGTCCCTACAAAGCAGTAATTTTTAACTTTAATCACATTTGAATTCTTTACGGACTGTATCAAAGTGGCCAATAACAAAGTTCGTTTCAATATTTTAAATCTTATCGACGAAGGATGAATTGCTGCGGTGCAATGTAGAACGGTTTTCGTCTACTGTTTACAGTTTGATGTCAAAAATATTATCCCCTCGAGAACAGCTTTCACGCAAGTTTTATCCCTTTTCGCGGAGTTTACTCTTAATACCTTTCCCTTCACCTGTCGATTACCATCTCTGTCCCAGAAACCATCTGCTCACACCAACTTAGAAATTTCATATTTTTTGAGCATTTTCCTTTCAATGACACTTCTCATCAGCCTTCCTGTTTTTTACATCTATACCGATCAACTTTCCCGTCAATCTCTCAGATACTTCATCTCCTCTCTTTCTTTTCCCACGTTAAGTATTGATTTTGATTGTCTAATTAATATTCAATCTTTTCCTGTTACTTTGCTTATTTAATCTATTTGCAAATTCTTTAAATCTTCTGAAAATCACTATTTTAAATATATTTATATATATAAGTAAAATTCCCAGTAAAATTGTCGAAAACAAATTTAACTTATTTAAAAATTAAAACTGTTATCGTATACATCTGATGCTACTTCTTGGTGTGAATCCCAGTCATGTCACTATTTTTCTCTTCTGTCTTTCTTCAATTCTCAACAGATTACGAAGATACAAGTTATACGTTGCGCGAGAAGTGTGTTAACTAGATAGAAACGGATAGATATCTGGGGCTATTGCAGACAGAATTAGAGTCTTCGGCATCGATTAGCTTCTAGTACTTCTCACAGGACAAGTATTACGACTATACACAAAGTAGTCGTTTTACTTGTCTTTTAAGCTAAAATTTCAAAATCTCAATATGTTGAGAAAATTCCTCTGATGGAAGAATTTTGACTTCAGAAAAAGGCTCTTATGTTTTATTTTCCATGAAAAAGTTTGCCAGACTCTTCTTTAAAGAATTGAAAATTTCTGAATTCTGTAATAAAAAGGATGTATGCGTGTACCTTGTTCATACGTAAAATACATTTCTTGACTTGACCATTCACCGCATATCACGTTCCGTATCATACCATTCTCACGATGATTCCACTCGTGTTTAAACAAAGGAAAGATCTCGAATCTCGAGACAAAAGCACTGACTTAGGCCTTAACAATACAGATGTGAAACGAGAACTGAGAGGGTTCCGCAGCGGTTGCGGCAGTAATGATATTGCGCCTGTTTATCTTTGTTCACATTTTAGTTAGTTATGGTGAGGAAAGCAGAGTGTTGGCTCAAAAAATGGCAGCGGAACATCTTCAGAAAAACAGGAGATAAATTGTTTCTCCATTCATATACCCACGCAGATGATTCAAATCTTTAATAATTCATTCCACTATTAAAGGAGTTCTATTTCTATCTTAAGTGAATGAAAAAGGAATTTAGCAGGCATCCTTAGCAAAAATGTAACTTTCATTTACGTTCTAAAGATTCGATTCGTTGTACTTCCCTAAAAATTCCTCAAAATGTCACAAAAATGTTACTAAAGCGTACTGATTTATTTTCTAGAAAGAGGATCAATATAATGGATGTTTACATGAAACCAAAATTGAGAATATTTGAAAACAGGCAAAAAGCCATATCAGAGAGAGGGTAAAAGACTGCACAGGAGTTCTTAGTAAAGATATAAGAAAGGATTATTTTATGGGCTCGCTAATCTCAATAAGACATAATAACAATGAGAAATTCTAAACGAGTTCAGTACATTGATGATATTTTTAGTAATTTACGCATTCTAATCCATTAATTTCAAGCAGATATAAACATAAGAAACTACCACTGAGTTTTTGTAATTTAATCAGGAGTGTGAGGCAGATTTTCGATCCATCCGAATCGATTCCCTACAAAAGTTCCTACAAACTCAAACTTTCCGGTTCTGATTCTTTTTCCAAGTCAAATTATATAGACCTTTTCCTCTACGTATAGATTTTCCTCCTTTTATAGTCATGTTTCAATAATGCGTCGTTTCGTGGATGCTGCGACGCAAAATACTCGTCGACGTTCCCTTTAATTCCGCGTCTTGAACAGCCTCAATCGGCCATATATTCCACGACGCTCTCCTTACTTACGAGACCAAAAAAGGCGGAATTCGGTAACTATAAGTCAGAAACTAAAGCTTTTAACGGTTGCGTCACATAGCACGGACGACATAAGTTGCGGAGATTAGAAAAAAGAAGAAATCCGCTGTGCGCAAGGGATGAAAAAATGGAGGGAAGGGAGAAGAAAAAAATGGGGTTGTCTTTTATCCTCCAAACTGCCGTCTTCCTCTTCCCACACTGGAATCCAGTGGCGCTGGAGTGGGCGCGCCATTGTGACGTCACGAAAAAGGGCGGGAAGGAAGGAAGGAGAATGGTACAGGAATGCCACACTGGGAGATCAGCGAGCAGAGGAGTCATAATTAGCAGAATGGACTGAAATGGAATTCTCATCGGGTTCACGTGGTGAAAGAAATGTTTCTTTTCTTCTAAATGCGAAACAAAAGACGAATTCAGTGCGCAGAGAGGCGGAACATTGCGCCAGTTTTGTTTTTTCCGCAGTTGGTCTTTCAAATGCGTCGTTTGTCACCCGAGTGGCTTTCATTTCGAGAGAATGCTTATCTTTTTAAGAGAAAGCGGCGATTTTCACGGAGAAGCCGCGGAAGGAAGGAAGGAATTGTCCAAGAGGACGTTCTTTGGGATCGAATGTCAAAATTTGCGTTTCTTTCCATCGTTCGCTAATACATCGGTGTTTTTAGTTGCGACATATAATTGATCCATTATTAACAGTTTTACTGTTCGCAAATTAATTAGATTAACGGAAACCACGGAAGAACGTCTAAACGAAAATGTTCTTAAGAAAAAGATTCTAGCTAGAGGCGATGATGTAAACCTGGAATTAAGGTTATTCTTTTTTACAATTAACTAAATCAAGGTGACCAGGAATTGATATAAATAATCGGTAACTTTTTCAGTAATCATCTTAAGTGAACTGGAAGTCCATTCGCAAACCGTTCGATTATATATGCTAAAGTCATAATATACTTTGATAATCAAACCTTGATCTTCAGTAGATATAACTTCTTAGTAACCCTAATCAGATGACTGATATAGAAGAACGTATGACAAAACAAAACTATTTCCTCGAAAATTAGATTCTTAATTAGCCAAAAAGAGGACTAAACTTTCTTTCTAGCGCTCCTCTACATTGCGGCCAGTCTCAGAAAATTATCTCATCTCACAATTCCCCAGAGGATGAGGAAGCATGTTTAACCATACTGGGGAAACACACGGAGAAAGCACACGTCCTATTAAGAAATCCTGACTCTTGTAATACACGTGAAACTCGGAAATGTAATATCGGAAAGACTCCAACAAATTTGAATAAATTATTGAAGTTAAACTAATTCTCACAAAAATAATTCTTAATTATTCGTTAACGACAATTCTTCTGTTTAAAAAAAACTAATATCTATAAGAAAAGTCTCTCACGTGTTCTCATGAGTTTTTCCTTTGCATCTATTATGGATTTAATGAGCAGAAACATTACTTTCCATTATTATAGGATATACAAATGCTTAAGTTAACCTCAAAAATTTTTATTAGGATTGCTTTTAAAATTTTAAACTTATTTCTTCAAAAACAAATACGAAAAAGCTTTATAAATAAATGAAAAAGATTCTTAGATAAATCGGTGTGTATATTGAGCCCCACACGTTCGTTGTTCGAAAGGTGGATATTAAAAATTACAGTTTAAAAATAACCGCATTAGAAATAATTAATTTCTACAAACGCTGCATTTTATGTTAAAGAATTACTTTTATCTCCTGTCACCATGTATACATTTTAAATTTTACGCTTAAAAATCAACATTTATACTGTGGGATTAAGCAAATGAATAAGAGAAGGTAATTTGCACCACCTAGTAAAGTTTCAGATTTCAATTTAAGCAGATTCGGAAAGCATGCCAAAACCTGATTCCAAAACGAATAAGACGTATGTACTAATTTCACGAGGAAATCTTCGTTGGATAATCAACCTTAATGGAGCGCTCGGTTAAATTGGTAATAAAACCGAGCTCACACGAGAATTCCGTATTTTTTTCAGTTCAAGCACGACCGATGCTGGTTAACCTATGATCCGAAGAAAACTTGGTTGGCCTTCGTAGGAGCACAAAGCACTTAGGTTAAACCGCGTAATTCAAACTTTAGCTTTTACGCAGTAAGTCTCCCAAAGCACACCTTACAATTAATGGCCAGTGACGAAGGAAGTTTATTGAGGAAGTTTGCGAATACCACAACAGCGATGTCGAGAAACATTAGGAAAGAGACTCTGTTGAGAGGTTTTTACAAGAGTTGCTTCGTGAGACTTCAGCGTGCGTGACTATGGCGCTTTTTAGCAAGATTATTCGATATCAATTACTATGCAACATTGAAAAATTTTTTCAGAAATTATTCATTCTACCAATTCCTTTTGAAGAGCGACCTCAATCCGCAGAAAATCACCCGAATTTTATTTTTAATAAAGAATCGAAATAAGATGTTAACTCCTGAAAATCTCGTATCGAATTTCAGAATGTGGAACAAAAATCATTCAATTATTTTAATCACGAGTACTTTTGCTTCATTTCGCTCGTATGTTGAAGAAAATAAAGAGTCTAGAAGAGATGGATGATTATAGCTCTGAGGATAGCTAAGTAGGTAACGAGTTCGCCTTTGTTGAAAGCAGTCCCGGTTTATATTCCTGGTCGAGGTCCACATAGTCAAAATGACTTCAGATGTCGAGACGTAAAAAAGTAATACTACAACTGTAATACAGCGATAATACATCGCAGCATTACTAAGGTAGAGTAATTTTGCAACCTTTCCCAGAATTGAGCAATTGCCTGACAAACATTGTGCATTCCTCTCAATTTAAAATACACCTTTCATTAGTTATTCATATTCTTGCATATGTTCTTAACAAATTCCATATTAACTCGTCTATTTATCTTCGTATATGACCGGATGTATGGAGGATTAATATATAATATATATTCACTACCGATTAATCCTTATATACTCGCATTGATCATATATGACAATAATAATATGAATATAAAAATTTCAATTGCTGAAAAAGTTGTCTCTGGGGATACTTGGTATATGGGCCCGTACCCCTGAATTACCAACCAATACTAAGAATTGAAGGACAAAGAAATTCTAATGATGTCTGCAATATTCTGCAATAATATTTTTCATGAACATGTCTCAAAGAAAGAAACAAATTTACCACTTTTTAAGCTCTCGCAAGCAAGAGGTGAGAATCCATTGCCGTTTCTTGAATAAAATGGAAACAATAGATACAAAATCACGCACCAAAATTGAAGTAAAAATGCTGCCATCAATTCAGCAACCTCAGACCAGTTCGGAGGGTGAATTGAAAAATAACTCTCGCATGGATACACCGCTTTGAGAAATAATGTCGAAACGAGCGAATAGGAAGAATTCCCAATTTTATCAGTCCCGTCCACAATCAGAACCCAATTCCCTACATTGGAATCTGCGCAACACATTATCGTAACTTCTCAGGCACAAATCAATTTGGTTTCGGAGCGTAGTTACAGGCTCCCGAATAAATTTGCTTGTTTCAATTCCCTTTGTCCTTGAGACAGTAATTTATCCGCGACGGCCCCTCGCGGACTACTTCAAAAGGATCGCCTTCCCACGCCATTTAATGAAAAATCCTCACTTTCTCCCCAAGTGTCTCCTCCAACGCAATGCGACAGACGGAAGCAATTTCAAGAACGGCGGGTCGAATCGCCTCGGGAGAATAATTTTAATTGTCGTCCGACGGCGAATCGGGAAAAGAAGGGAAACAAAAGAAGTCCGTCCATCCGAAAAGGACCTTCTGTATTAGGTCTGAGAAAGGTATTCTGGATTCGGAATGGAAATTGCTCTCGTTTATGTATATAGAGTGTGGGACTGTTTACTCGGACCTTGACTTGGATACAGAACATTCGAAAACTGAGGGAATTAAGTGATTCGAGAAATTCAAGGAATACGTTTATTGATACTATTTTAAAAACACATTTCAATTTAAAATTAAATATTATATATATGTGTATTAACAATCATTATTGCCCCTGGGATAAAAACAGTTAAAAGAAATTTGTTAAAAATAGCCTTTCAAAGTTCGTTCGTGATAAAAGACCCACGAAATATCTAAAAATAATAATTCATGTAATTATAATGTTTACAGGATTTATACAGGATATATTTCCTTCCACGATAAATCATGCAGATACACGTATGACAAACCACGCATAAACCATTGCTTTAAACTTCCGGTGTCTCTTCAAAAATAATAAACATTTCATTTCAATGATGTCATGAGACTGATATTGATTATCTAAACTAAATAAATATTCTTGTATTATTTTCATGCGTTCCTTAAGGTATTTTGCATGTTTTAAGCCTGACAAAACAAATTCTGAAGAAACCTTAACAAGTAAGTCAACCAAAGAATGCTTGCCTTTGTGGAAGTGGAGTTTTAAAAATAATCACACTTTCTCACAGTTCAACAGGTTTTATTCAAAATTGTTGATTCAGGTCTACCTAATGATGGACGAATCGCGCCAAAGTAATCCGAGCATTTTTTAGATTTAATTTTTAAAAAAGGTGTGCCCTATATTCCTTGTAATTCGGTGATTCTGTTGCCAATTTAAATATTGATCTCACTTCTAGAAGGGCGCTCTTTTGTGAAAATATATTTGTTATCGTTATTTCGCTTAAATCCATAGGATATCTGCTCTCTCTAACTAAATCATTCTCTGAAACTTCGTCTGAATAATTCTCTCCCAATAAACATGAAACTGGCGTGCGGCAATCAAAACATGAGATACTAAAATATTGTGAATTTTCTTTCATCAGAAAATAAAAAATAATCAGTGATTTTACGGGAATTTCAAATTATTTGAACGAGGATGGCTGAAGAAAAGAATCCATGCCTGTGAAATTAAAACAAGATTTTAAGCAGTTCATTTTCAGAGCAAGTTTGACATTCACGTATTACGTAGAAAATCTAGTATTCATGTCGTTTGGTTACCAACTCATCTTTATTCTAAACATACATGATCATGATTTCAAATCCACTTCGAAGATCGCTCTTTCCTTTTCAGTACTCTTCATCGATCTTGGATTCAATATCGAGAGAATTCCGCAAGAAGATAAATTCTCTCCAGATAATAATCGAGCGTCTTTCGAAACATGAAATAACACAGATGAATGTGCCAATTTCAGAAGATACATGATCTGGAGTTGCTTAGTTTTCATTTCTTCATTCGTAATTCTCGATATATTTCTTCTGGTATTTCTTTTCCGCCGTTGGCTATGAAAGAAGAAGATAAATCATCGTCTTGTGATAAAGGGTCACCGCGAAGTTAAACACACGGAATTTATGTGACTGCGGAAAGACAAAAGGCCTCTGTTTGAAAACTGTCAGTGATTTCTTTTCCTAATAGGCCTTCAGCAATAAATTGAAAACATAAATAATATTTTGTTCGGTGACAGACGAGATAAACTTCCCTCGGATTTTAGGAGTCCAAGAAAAAAGTGTTAATGATCGATGGGAACTAAGTTTAATGACTACCTTTAGTAAATATCATAATAATTTTATAGCCAGACTGGTAAATCCACAAGAAAATATCAAGACCGATAATTCAGAACAGTAAATTGCTATTTCGGAAATATTTTTTTACGCGAAATTTTCTTTCTACTGTGTTCCACAATAAATTTTTCCAGTAAAATATTACTTTTCCTCCGGCATGTCTAAGAAAAATGGAAGACTTATCTTCAAATGAATCGGCATTTAATTTTGGACATGACATTTTTCCAGTCTTCCTTAAAATTAAGCATTATTTTCACAGTCGCTTAAAGAAATTAGGAGCGTTTATCACTTCAAATGAAAAATATAAGATTTACTGATGAAGTTTCGCTACTTTCCCTTCGCAAATCTTATCATTTGTGACTCCTTTTTCGTACTATCTCTTAAATCATTGCGTACTTACAGTAAACGCATTCTTAAACTAAAAGAAATCCATTATCAGTGCGAGCATTTTCTCCCATTATAGCAGCTCTTTTAATTTTTTGTAGCTGGAACATTCCATTCTTATTCCTCGAAATAGTTCTTCCTTGGTCTACGCCTTCCTTTCATTTCCAGGATCTTGCCTTCCAAAATGTTGGTTACAAAGGCACTATTCCTTATGCAGTGCCCTATAAATTTAATTTTCCTTCATTTCTATTTAATTTAATGTGTTCCTTTTCTTGTCGACTTTCTTTAATATCTCTACATTTTTCTTCCATTATATCCATTTCATTCTTGTTATTTTTCTCCAAATCCACATTTCTGCTACTTCGATCCAGGTTTTATTCCTTTTTCCTCAGCATCCAATCCTCACATCCATATAATAAATGCTCCTTACCAACGATTTTTCAAAAGCATTTCTTATAGCGATGTCTATATGTTTACTTCTTAATAGAGTTATGTTGTTCGTGTATGCCTCTTTTGCCAGTGCTATTCTTCACCCAAACCGAGTATCTTTTGACCTCTGTTATTGTACTTCATAGATAGACAGAACTGTTTGACCTCTTGGATTTTTGTATCATTCATCCAAAATAGATACATTCACTCGAAAAATTTCATCCTTCCTTCTTAATATTAATAGCTTAGTTTCCTTTTAATTCACTCTTCATTTCCATTTATTTAGTGTTCTGGACAGCTCTCTAAGCATTTTATTCGTTAATTTTTCCGAACTTGCTGTTATCACTATGTCATCTGCATATCTGATGTAGCTTACTCTTTTACCTCTGTTCCATTTGTCCATTCCTTTTAGTATTTCAATAGGTTTGGTGCTTACAATTTTCAGAAATACTTAGGTGTTACAATAATCGTATAAAGAAAGATATACATGCCAATTTTACTAAGCCAAAATAAATGTAAGATCTAAAGAAGATGAATAAAAATGACAAAATCGCCGAGTTATCGTAGTCTGAAACATAGGGATATGACGAACAATTCGTAACAATCAAGTGTTTGAACAAATTTACTTTATTTATTAAAACGATCAAGTTATTTACAACAGTCTCAAGAGGATACTGAACGTACTTTGAGTAAAATAGCTACCAAAATGATCGGACAGTTTGAATCCGTTTCCGATATAGAAATGATTGGAGGAAGTTTCCCTATCCTTTTTTGCAAGACCGGAAGCTAAACCCATAATGGGTAGCAAGACTGCATTATAGTCAAGTTATATGGTAACCAACCACTGCTATTACTTCAAAAGCTTTCGAATCACAAGATGGGAAAATTGTAACTTTTCAGTCTCACGCACTCCTCGAAGCGATTTAGAAGAGAATCGATATGAATCTGAGAGAAAAATGTTTGCCTTTTTTGGGCACACTCTCGAAAAGAAACGGGTTTAGATAAGGAAATTCTATATCGCAAAGACGTGATTTCTGTCACTACCCCGTAAAGAAATTTAAATTATGAATAGAATGCAAATGGAAATTCTCAACCGTGTGAAGTGTCAAGGGTGAGTAAAGTAGAGTAGTAAAAGGAACTTAAGAAGGGTCTTAAAGTCTTACCTATTTTGAAAGAGTTACACACAATTTTCATATTCGGTTCTAAAAGAAATTAAAATAACAGAGGGGAGCTAAAATGAAATCATTCCTACTTTAGACCCTTATTCCGTCCTTATACAAGTACTATACTATTTATAAATATCACATTTACACTAAATTGGAACCAGCTTAACGTACTCTCAATAAATATGAAACTTAAAGGGCAAACCTATCTCTCCGCAGTCTTGATTCTAAGTTAAGAAAAGAGTTTTCCTATCTTTTAATGCGATATTCCAGCCTTTAATCGCCATCGTAACTGATAAGAATGGAAGTAAATGAGATCAGAAATCATCAGATAACTGCTGTTATCACGCCCCTAATGTTTGCTGGGCCATGGGGAACTGTATCTTGTAGAAACCTAAAAGGACTAACGTGGCAGCCTCACTTTACTGAAAACAAGACCATTCCGGGGTACGGTTTAAGAAATACATATATTACACATAGTTAATTAGTTAATTTTTACGGTTGAGCAAAATAACTATAATGTGTCATGTTTTCATATTTAACTTTTCCGGGGAGAGCATCTCAGGTTTTAAATTCAGTACGCCCATTTCGTTTTGATCTCATTTCGGATGCAATTAGATGCTAAAGATCCAAAGTCTCGCTAATAAAAGTAAAGGAATGAAAATCTTCGTATTATGTAACATAAAGGAAAATTGTAACTCCTTTTTTCACATCTAATGAATAAAGTATATGTCAACGAGGAAATCATATCAAGTAAAGTTCTTTGTAATTGGAAATATTTCAAAAGATGCAACAGAAGTATGGAGAAAATAAAGTGCTGATTGTATTACTGGCTGTTCTAACTTAGCTAGCAGCCCTAAAATTAAAAAATCAAAATAACAGCACGCTTAAGTTAACAAATAGGCAGTGAATTAAAGTACAGAGAAGTTTTGATAAATGATAATAACCTTGTAAATAATAACTGCCGAAACGCTTCAATTTGAAGTAGATTATACATAAAAATGATAGTAAAATATATCAGATGATCACAAAATATCACACATAGTTTTATTGTACAAGTCGCTGTGACTGTCGATTTTGCTTATCTTCAACAATATCTTTACGCTAACCAAAAGATAGAAGTAAAAAAGGCGTTCGATGGAGCGTAACAAAGACGAAGGAAAATATTTTAGCCCCCAGTTTTTAGAGAGATATTTATCTACCGCACCCTTTTGATAAATATTTCAAAGGAGAAACAATTATAATAATAGCCTCCTTTGCGTACGCTTGCCAATTTTTCAGAGATGAAATATGCGATAGGAGCCAATCTAACTTAATCAGGCGAGGAGATTTAGGTGCACGCGCGTGAATCTGGGGTTATTAGGGCAGCGATAGAAACCCTTTTCGAGATCTGAATTTCGGTAAAGAGCGGATCGATGGAGTCACGCGAAAGGTCCCGAATGAGAGGGCAGCGGAATGAGGCCGATGGAAATGCCTCTCGATAATAAAATGGCCATCAACAATACGATCGATTTCGGATGAGTAATAAAGTCGGTTTTGTTTCCCAAAAGCACTTCAGGCTCAAAAAAAATCAACAGGTCAATCGCTAGGGTTTTGGTTTACACCGAAATAAATATGAAATCGCCGACCATTACGAGGAAATCGGTTGGGAACTGTCTCCGATAAAATTCTTTACCTCCAACAGAAAAATCTCTGATTTGATATTAGAGATGGAAACGGACCAGAGTAACATCTGATTTAAAGATTATTTCCAATAGACCAGTCTCGAACACATGACTTGAATAATTAATAAAAATTTAATGACTAAATTTATTAGCAATCGATATGCTAAAACTGATTTCTTATGACAGTCTTACTCGAAAACTGCGAGCATTTCAATTCCAACTAACCAACGTGTAACCAAAATATTTTAAACTCATGAATTATCTCTTTGGCGAGTCTTTATAAGGCAATAATTAATGCAAATTGCATTGGCCATAACATTTTATTGTATTTTTTTAAACATTTTATTATCCTCTATATTTTTTTTAAGTTTGAACACGGAAAATCAACGTGGATTTTAATTTGTCCTAAATACTCCGGATATTTTCCGTTGGTCGCTCAGCCGAACGGCTGAGGAGGGAATGTCATAACCACACGTAACGTACGACCTACATTCCCAGAGTTCCAATACCGTAACTGCACTGAGAACTTGTAAACAGCTGCGATTAGAGGAGATTTCGCCGAAGATCTGGTTTTAGCGATATGTACCGAGATGCCCTTGAAGTTTCTCAAGAATATCGTTTTTTAAATAAGTTAAAGATAGCCAAGTTTATGAAGGAGATGAAATAGTGATAATTTGATCAAACATCAAATCACCCTTAGAAAATTAAATAGAATACAAATAATTCAAAGTATAATATTTTATATCCAATACTATGAGTTTTTCTACGAGTTCGAAATTCTATGAATCGTGGTTTATTATGCATAATAAAAGATTTGTGAAGTAGAAACTTCACACGATGGATATTCGCACGATTCCTGCGGAGGCAGCGCTTCATATCCAAACATAATTAGTGGAATCATATTACCATTTCTTGATACGATCTTAACTTAATAAATCATTGATTTCATAACTTCTGATAGCTGTTTAGTTGTCACTTCTATCCATGAGTGAGTAAATAACTTCAAACCTCTAAAAATGTCGAATAAACAAGCGATTAATATTTTGGAATTAAATTTAAGAAAATATTATTCGTCTTCTTAAAACTTGGCTTTAAAGATGTTACAAATCTCCTGGCAAATTTTCATGAAAAATGTATGTCCTGCTTTAGGATTCACCTTTTTGATATTATCTAAGATCAGTGTTGAATTGTATGTACATCAGTAAGCATTGAATTTTGATTGTATTCCATTTCAGCACATTAGTTGGCTTACAATCAGAATGAGAACGAATATGGTGCAGAAATACGAGTAAAAATCATACAAGTAACTGGAGAAAGATGCTGCGCATCACAATGATAGCGGTGGATTCTTCGAAAAAGGCAAAGGAAGAGTGAGACGGAAGAAAGAAGAAAATTGCTTCGAATTCGCTCTCCGGCAACCAGTTCATCCTTTTGAGCCCTTTCCCGAGCAAACAAAGCCCATAGAAACTTTCAAAATAGACCAAAGGGTATAGTTCATGACCTCAAAACGGCAGGCATCATGTAAAAGTTTCTTTGTCGTTTTCTATCATGACTACTATCTTTCAATACTGGCGGAAAGCCGTCGGCGTAATTTAAACATTAATACCTGAACTGAAAACCATTATGTATTTTAATATCAATGTTGTATGGCTATTACTTTGTGGTTAAAAATAATATTGCCGTTATCAATTCCAATACTGATCAATACGAAACCAACCTACGATACATATGTACCCTCTAAGCAACTAATCAGTGTGTGGCAGGGGGTGCATGCACCGTGACTCTACTTCCTCAATCGATTGCTCTTACGTATACTTCTCCGATAAATGAATTTTTAAAGCGACTCGTTCTAGTTTCTACCTCTGATCTTTCTTGCACTATCAGAACGGGAAGAACCCCTAATTTCCGCAACATTTCCCAAGAACTTACTTTCTTTGAATTTCCTAAGTAAATTAAGTCTTTATTAAAATCTTCTATCTTCTATAAATTCCCATCTTATGTTCTGAAGCTTACTGATTTCTTGTAGCAATATATATTTTTTATTATTATGTCAATTACTTTTATAAATAATGTTAGCTGATTAACAAAAATATTAAATTATTAATATGAATTATCAATAATTACAATATTAACATATAATAAAACCGAATCAATAACCAATGAGAAGCCGAATGACATAAGTTTTCACTTTTACACTGTGAAGAAACAGAAGTAGAACTAAAACACGACATAAATTTAAGAAATTAAAAAAATTGTTTAATTCGTGCATAAGGAACCATATAAAGACGCTGTCCTTTCCGCAGATACAGGATTTATTTTAAATGACTTCTTCTAAAAACTGAGTAAAACTAGAATAATAGAATTCTCTTTGATTTTTTTAATAAAAGACTTCTTTCAACAGGCTCAATTCTCGGCGTATTCTTCATTTCCAATGAAACATCACTTCATTAGAGAGGAAATTCAGGCAAAAAATGCCAAACTTAATAAAATGAATAGCATGAGTTGGCTGGTACAAGCAAATCTTTTCGGAGTCTTATTTTGAAACCCTTTTTATAAGACGGATCACCCATAAACTTCTCAAAATTACTTTTAAAATGTGTGATTTCGAAAGTACGAGTTGAAGCGCCGAAAATGAAACGAAACGTTCAATATTGGAGATGGATTCGGGTGACGGACGATATTCATTCTCCACACAAAGTCTACGGAACTTTCCAACAGGACGAAACATATCTGGCGCATGAGGTCACTGGGAATCACGGGAAGTCGATAAAACAAAGAAAAAATAAGCGAGCGCTAACTCTTTCGGGCGGGATTTTCTTTTGTGCTCGACGTAGGAGGCGATTCGCAAATAGCGTAAGACCGCTCGAAAGTAAAAAATCGGAAGGAAAAGATCCGGGGCGTTTCTCAGAAATCGACCTGGATGCGAGAAATAAAATTAAAAACTTTCCTTCCCGTCCAAATCTCTAGGGCATAACGTCTTTTCTCCGTTTCCCATTCTGTCTGCCTTAATCCCGAACGATCCTCACGGAAGAAAAGAACTCCAACTTCAAAAGGGAAATGGCGGTGTAAAAGACAAAAGAGGAAATCGATTAGGAAACTGCAGTAAAATATCCGAAGAACAAATGCATTGCATTGAGCGCGTATTCCACATCATCTATTTTGCATTTTTATTCTTTAAACTCTCACACAGGTGACCTTGTGGGCATTTATCAAGTTTCCAGGAAAGAAAACTTTGTCCTCAGTCCCATGATAACTGGGTTTTAAACAACAAGAATGCCGAACCCAACGGCCAAAGTTTATCATCGTACAATAATATTATGCTTAAAAGTCAAGGAAAAGTCGAAGTATTACGCCACGTCCTTAATTTTTCATTTGTAGTTATTTAAAGAGAGAAATAATTATAGAGAACTTTATTCCTGTTCAGTATCCTTCGATAGATTCCCTACCGCTAGAAATATCCAATAATAAGGCAAAATTATTTTCCATCGTTTATATAATGGTCCTCTTTAGTGATATTTAAATTATTCCTAACTGGTTTTAGACTAAAGAAATACATTACGGTGAGTATAAATTTGAATGAGAATAAGTTTTAATAACATACTGTTAGGATTTATCAAAATATTCCGATTGAAAGACCTACTATTCAGAGAATATACTATAGTGATAATTTAAGTATCTGGCCCCGATACTTCTCCCATTTCAAAGAAATTCATTTAAGAAGTAAGACCTTTTCTCCTTTTTCAAATGTCAAATGTCTAAGGTGATGAAAAAAAGAAACAAAGGTATTACGCAAAGTTCTCCAGGGTTCTTCAGAAAAACGAGTACGAAAAATCTTTAAGCGCTTAACTCTCCGTAAAAGGTCTCTCTCTAAAATAGTAAAGTCTCAGTCTCAGAACAGAGCGCATTTTGTTCAGGATTACATATATATTGTATTACGTTAAATTGTTAGCGTTTTCCGAAAATTTAAAAGCGAATAATACAACATGAATAATCAAGAGCAAGAAATTTTCAATAGATGTATGAAATTATTCACAAGACTATATCAATATTTTTACTGCAGATAAGTATTTGAATTCATTGAAGTTTCCTTAAGGGATCAATACCACCAACCCTCTAAACGCAACATTTTTATATTTTTAAGACAAACACAAAGTATAGGTAAATCCTCTTTCGGTTTAAAACTTTACGATCATTTCCTTCCCAGAGATATTTACATTAAATGAGAATAGTTTCATTAACTGTACGACTATTTGCAACTAATTTCTTCTAGCGTAATTTAAATCACTTAAATTCGTGTAACCTAAAAGGGAAATGTATATACTCGTATATAGCCCACATCAAATTTCTTTTAAACGAAAAAAATGCAAGGAGAGCAGAGATTTCCCTCGGTCCTTTAATTTAATTGCTCCTCTTCCTCGGGTTGTTTCCGGAGCTGGAGATTATAAGAAAGTAGGAAGAAGAAGGAAGAAGGTTGAAAGAAATTAAGGAAGAAGGTATAAAACTGAAATTATAAAAATGACATTTTTTGAATAAGGCTTACATTTAAATGAGACCATATTTTTAACTAAGACATCAGGAGATTGAATTGTCACCAAGATTAACCAAATAAAAGTAATTTTTCATGATACGGACGATTGAGGTCCATAAGGAGAATTATTTTATGCCCCAGAATACAGAAGGAAAAGGCAAAAATGATATGATTAGGGAATATGAGATGGGCAATGAAGGACAGAGATATAGAGAAAGGGATTAAATTGCGATAAGCGGTGATACGAATCGTTCTCCCATGAAGCAAAGGATCATTTATCCGGCTTCCTATTGTCCGGAATATCCGAATCTCGAGAACGAACAGAGTGAGGAATAATTAATTACATTGCAATTTTATTTCCATAACCTTTATTCAAACTTTTCGTAACAAAATGAAAAATTTTCGGCGTGAATCTGAGAATTCTGATCGCTTTCAATTGAACACGAACTATTTTTCTTACATTCTCAATCGAATCAACGCTTAGGAGGGTTTCTGGGCTTTCCTGTTGGAGAGAATTTGCTATTTGATAAAGGTAATTTACTTATAAATCAGGTATGCAAGATTTCACTTTCTCGGATTGTTATAAAAATGTTCAGATGGGGAATAAAATAGAACTGGGCATGCAAACTAAAAAAAAATACGTTGAAAATAAAACGATATCGACTTTATTAAATTCACAATCTTATGAAGTACTTCCAAAGGAAAAAACGTTGATGAGACACTGAGTTAAAGTCGGAGGTGGAATGAAATTTAGCCTTCGAGATAATATTTGAAGTAAATTGAAAATGGTAAGTATTCAGAACAGGGTGTTATATTTTGGGAAATACTCATTTTTTGTCCCATCAAAATAAAATATACAGTCAAATAAAATATAAAAGTCAAATAAAATATGCAGATAATACATAAATATGCGAAAAGTATATAAGAATGTAAGGATCTGGTCCTTTCCTGTTGTATTTCGTGAATGAGGACTTCTCGAGTTACCATCCGTGTCAGCAACCCAGGAAGACTTCAGTATTTAAGTTTGTTTTGTTACATTTGACTGATCACATTTATTAAAATTTCAATGAGAATTCTCAAATAAGCGATCAATCATCAAATCACGTCTTAATTAGGTGATTTTATTAGTCTTGAAAGACCACACTTAAGATTATCCTGTCTTAGTCACAAATACAAACAACCGGGCTTTTACCATGATCCTACTTACCTACGGAGATTAGAACAGCTTTAAAACTTTTATGAGGAACCAAAATAAACACTGATAAAACCAC
Source organism: Pachydiplax longipennis (assembly GCA_036926295.1). Lineage (NCBI taxonomy): Eukaryota > Metazoa > Arthropoda > Insecta > Odonata > Libellulidae > Pachydiplax > Pachydiplax longipennis. The sequence goes on along the minus strand of JAVFKF010000004.1, from coordinate 68,117,176 downwards.
ATTGACCTAGAGACACCCGTAGGATAGCTGGCGAAACTGTCGTTATTAAGAAGATTAAATGTCGCGGTGAAATCCCAAAAAAGTTGCAATTAATCAAAATAAACTATTTTCGCAATACAAAATCTAATATTAAGGAAAATATGTAAGTTTTTGACATACAAATTTAAAAATTAACTATCGGTGTCGATATTTCCAAAACATTCTGGGATATGAAAATCGGTAGGGCTTTTGTTTTTGAGAAATAAATTCATAGTATACCTCACGTTATTTAGTTTATATCAACAGAATTGAAAGAACTTGAAGGGTTGCAGGAAAATAGAGGATTTGCATGGCACATTTCATGTTAACTTCCAGGAAATAAAAATGTACTCGAGCATATATTTCAAGGAAATTCTAAATTTATTAATATATATTCAGATTTTCCTCCGCAGTAGTCCTTAGTCCAGGGAAATGTCAAGAGCGAGTGAAGGATAAACTCTTTTCAACGAGAACTGAATCTGAATTTTCGTACTAAACCTCATTACTTAAGTGAATTAGTACTTAAATCCGAGCCATCTCTGAAATCGAAGATTACCTAAAGATGACTCAATGAAAAAAATATCCGGACAAAAAAGTAAGGTTTTTTCAAATTTTGACACAAAAGCTTACATTTCTTATGCCTCCAAAAAAAATAAAACGGACACCAAGGGTGTTTACTTGCTCCGCCTTTTAAAATACAATAAAAAAGGAAACGCCCACTCCTGTCACTCTTTCTTCGAAATCTGTGAGGGAAAATGACGCGATGTGGGAAACTAAAAAACGCGGAGACTTATGGAATGCATGTTCGGTAAGTGTTTTTCAGTATGGAAATACCTTTCCTCAGAGAAATTGCAGTGTCCTGTGTCATTGAAGTATCCGCAGTACGAGAGGAGTTTTGGAGTGGCAATACCGCGCTAATGCACGTAATGACAGTGTTCCATTTTCTCGGCAAACTGCGAATTCAAATACTCTGAGATATTCGCCATTACTGGGAATTTTCTATTTTATCTACGTCATTTAGGTCGTAGCTATCAAGTTTTAGCTCTCGCAAAACTTTAAATGCTATTATATAAGAGTCTTTTCCTCTCGAGAATTTTTCACGCTATCACCGATATCTTTGAAGTAATAAGGTTTCACTGCACTCAGAATGAATGCCTAAAGATCTGTATTAATTCTCGAAATTGAAAGTATAAAACCTAAAATAAAAGAGGTAAGAATAATCCTTTTCGTACAGTATTCCATGAAGGATGATATCAAAACACTCTAAAGAGAGGTATATAATGCATTTCGTCCCAAACGTTTAAAATAGTATTCAGTTAACAAAATTAAATTAAAAATAATGGTCCCATGATTAACGTACCAAAAGCTGAAAATGAGTAAAATTCTTTTGGTAGTTGAAATTTGTTTTCGATTGGAAATCTCGAGAATTCAGATGATAAGCAGAAAATTTACAAAATGTTGTGGTCATAAACAACCTGTGCCTTTGACAACCAAGCAGTAGTAATATAATTAAAAGTGCTTCGACAGACGAGAAAATTTCGCACTTAGGCTCCCACAGGGAATCGAACCCGGACCACTTTCCTCGAATTCGAACGCGCTGCCTACATGACTATCCGAAAGCCCCTTGACGACTTTTATGAAATCTTTTTATTGTTACTGTTGTTGTTAATATTATTTTTTTATTTTTAAAGCTCATGCATTTTCTATAAGAATACATTAGGAATTCAGGCTTATTTGATCTTGCGGTAAGAATATATTACTCTTTTTGAAGAGGAGTCAGTTTCCTATGATCTTATCATTTGTTATTACGAATAACAATTGGCAGAGACAAAATTACGAGTACGTCAGTTTTGCTTTGTGGGAATATTTTCTCCAATGGAAAACTATTTATGTATCGTGTTTTCAAGATCAAGGACATGATAAAACATTGAATTATTCGTTATTAGAGGTAGGAAAGGGAAAGGTTATTGGAAAAAAAGTCTTTAGCAAAAATTAGAAACAAAAACAAAGTTCTTCCAGGCTCACATGATCAATAATATAAACCAAAAGTTGATAAAGCGATCTTTTAGACATTCCGCTTACATTTTTAGTTTTAAATTCTGACTTGATTGAAAAGTTTATCGTATGAATGTTTTATATTGAATGAATTGTATGAATAAATTTTGAAATTTATTATTATAGGCTTAATAATCAATTTCAGCCCATTCATTCTTGAGGGGGGTTTACTAGTTAATTTTGTTATCAATAATGACGGTTTAACGGTTATTTTAAATCAAAAGCACTCATGAGAGTAAAATTTCCAATCCTCATTTGCATAAAAATACAAAAAACGTCAACCACAGATTAATGTTTGCGGATCGCTAATTTTTTTTTTTTTTTTTTTTTTTGATCGCATTGACTTGCTTCATTTGAATACGAGCCGAACAGAGGATGAGTAGTTAATTATTCTTAAAAATTTCCTCTAGTTAAAAATATGAATGCTTTTAATCATACAATAATAAAACGCCAAATTAAAAAATTCATCAATATAAAGTGCCAAGATAAAAGGGATTTTTATTTTAATGTGAAAAATAATTGAATAGTATGCAGTATCAGGGTGGTTTCTATAAAATAGCGAAAGATTTTATGGAGTTTATTATTCTGCCATCTTACAACATGAATTTTATGATATTCAATATATCACAAAGCCAGTAAATTTGCGAATCTGTATCGAATCGAATCAGCGAATCGAATCGAATTTCAAAGAAGAAAACAAAATTTTGTGAAAAATTACGAACTTTAGTTTCTTTTCTGTTCTACTATCAAAATGTCTAATTATTCTCTACATGTTACATAATAATTTTCATTTTTGGACGGCGCAATCCTTCGATAATACTTCATCGGATGTAAATCAATTCAAGAATTCGAAAACCAAAACCAAAGAGGAATCGGACTCCACTTTTTTCTTTTTCTCAGAATCTCAGTTCTTCACATTTAAGTCCGCAACTCGAGCAAACAGAGCAAACTATTCAGTCGTTCGAAAGAACGCAGTGAGAATCAGAAAGAGCTCGACACCTTCTTCCCATTTCCTCTGCCCAAAAAGGACTCTATTATTGGGTCCTCGTTCGAATCCCGGGCAATCCGATACTCCCACGCATTGTGTGCCCGGGAGGCAGAAAGGGAAAAGAATTTCCATCTCAAATGCGGAATCCTTGTCTGTCAACAACCGAAGGCTTTGTTTGAAGAGGTTCAGTGGCGAAGGGGTTTTTGGTCCTGAGAGATGGAACGGACATGCCGGAAGAAATGAAAAAGAGAGAGGCAAAGAGATGGAGGACAAGAGTTAAAAGAAATGGATGAGAGATGGGAGAGACACAAAAAGATAGAAGAAAGAGGTCAAAAGAGCAGTAGAAAGAGAGAGAAGATAGAGTTGCAAAGAGATGGAATAGAGAAGAGAATGGCCGAAAGAAATGAAAGAAAAGGCAAAGAGATGGAAGAAAGGGGTTAAAAGAAACGGATGAGAGATGGAAGAGAGAGACACAAAGAGATAGAAGAAAAAGGTCAAAAGAAATAGAAGAGAGCAGAGCAAAGAGAGAGATTCAAAAAGATGGAATAGTGCGGTGCAGAGAAATGAAAGAGAGCAGGCGAAGGAAAGAGAAGAGAGAAACGCAAAGATATAGAAGAGATTAAAGAGATGGAAGAGAGCAGTGCAAAGAGATGGAAAAGGGCGTGGGTGGGCGAAGGAGAAGTGTCTGCGGGAATTGAGGATAGCGCAAAACGCCATCTGGTTTCCCTCGGTGGCCGAGCAAGTGGAAAGGAAAATCGGCTCAAACATACTGAGCAAACCTAGAAAGTTTAGCGATTCGAAATATGTTTATTTTAGGAATCGATGACCAAAATTTCCTCTTCATGCCGCAGGCTGAGTGTATTTGGTGGAATATCAAGGATTCATCTCTCGGCTAAAGTCTCATAGGTCAGATTTTAATTCCCATTTCATGAAGATCATACGCTTTTCCCCCTAAAATCCTCTCGTAACTTCATTTCCTCTCATGTTCTTTGAGCGTTTGAAACTTCTCGGTGCCTTAGATCCCAATCAGATCTGTGAAAGGAGAATGTAACCGAATTTCAAATAAAACGTACGATCAATGCAGGTCAAACTAAACTTCCGTGAAAGATTTTTCAGAGTAAATGTCTCTCAGAGTAAATCAGAAAGAGAATTGAATCGATTTTTCAATATTTTTCCAAAGACAGGCACCAAATTCATTCAGTTGTCATAAGACAGCTCTATTTTTTCATATGCTGCTTTCTTTTCCTCTATATTATTATAGCTTTCTCTTTGATATTGTTTCATCTTTCTGCCAAGATTTGATTTTCTTTCCTCAGTCAACCCCACGTCCATTTTCATTCTCTTTCATCTCGAGATTCCTCCAATTTTGACATTTATTCTCGAAAAATAATTGTCTATTGCCTCTTTTTCTTCTATACAGTTTCTATAAAAATCTTTCCTTATTTCTAGTATCCAACTTATGTCTTGTTATCTCGTTTTGCCAAAGATATCTACAGATCCGTTTACTTAGCCTAAGTTCCATATATTCTATATAGATACCCAAAAGAAATCCTTTTTTCATCTTTTTGATACTTTTTCTGTTTTGGTATATTTCGTAATTGCTTATTAGTTCTCATACTTCAATAGTTTTCAGTGGACCTAATACATTTCTAATAATCTTTATTTCTATCTTTTCTTATTATTCTAAAGTATAATTTATTGCTCGTCATTCCGTTGACCACATCAAGAAGGACGACTGTTTCTTCTTATTTATAAAATATATATAATTTTAACCGTAAATTTCGAATACCGGTTTCTTCTGTCTTGTATAATTACTTCACATTACTTGAAATCTAGTAATTCTATTGTGAATCGCCACAGTTTAATTAAAGACCTCGGTTAGTTACTAATTTATAACATTATTTAATTAACCACTTGTATTTCTATCGGGAATATGATAAATCGACATGTATGCACATAGGCATATTTATTTGTGCACATTATTTTATCCTTACGTTGTGATGGATAGATGGATGGTTTCTGAAGTGGCTACCTCTTTGTCCCTTTTCAGCTAGATCACTCCTTCGACATTCATCACCTACAAGTTGACTCGTCCAACAGTTTAACTTCCTCAACACTTGAGATGAGCCTCATTGGGAAAAGGGCCTGGCTTGGTTACGTCACACTTTTTCACTTGTAGAAGAAATAAAAATAGCGACTTTCACATCTTACCCCTGTTTTCTTTTTTCACTACCGGTTTTGAGAATCGATTCGCTTCATCAGGCAACCACGCTCATGTGCTAACTAACTTAATATATACTAAGTAGTTGTGAGAGTGGGGAAGAGAGAGAAAGACGAGGATGATGCCATTTAGCTCAGATATAACAGACAAGTGAGATGTATCTTTCTTCGGGGAAGAGTTATACCAGGATGAAGACTTCGAAAATAGCACAGGGTATGAGGGAAGAGAGATATGATCGTTTAGATTGTTCACGCCCTTTAGAAATTCCCGATTCTCGAACCGTATGGTAAATCGAGAAACCGATAGTATGGTATTAATTGACTGATTAAGTTGATTTTTTATTTACTTATAGATTCGTTCCACGAAGACAAGAATATGACTCTAAACAAATTTTACTCACTCTTAATGATTTGTAGTCTTCATATTATCTTTTCTATTTCTCGCTTACTTTTATGAGAACTTATTCTTCAGTCGATTTTTTGTTTGAACATTTTTTCTATCAATGTGATCCGCATCCTTAACTAAATCTCCCATTTGATCCATTTCTATAAGATAAAAAAACAAGAAGGAACATCTTTGATTATTATTTCGAATTTTTTTCTAATTTTGGATGACCGCTTAAAAAGGTAAGTAGTCTTTTCTGCGCTTGGTTAATTCCGAATGAATTCAAGGATTTATTCATGTCAGACAAAATTATATTGGCACATATCGCATGATTTCGTCAATTGCGGATACAGATTGACTCATAATTAATTCAGTGAAAGATGCATCTGTAGATTTAGTTTTGCCTAAAACTATCAAATTAATATTGTAATTGTCTCTTGATTCCTAGATAAGAATCCCAAATGATGGATGATGAACTTGGTTTTGAAAATTCATGCTATAATGAAAAAACCTTTTAGGATTAATATGATATTTAAAGCGACACAGGAATGCGGTGAAGGAAGAAATAAGCGGAAAACATATTAGACGGTCTCTACTTTTATTTAAAGAAAAATAAGGTAGATTAATTAGCCAGGAAGTGTTTTAACGGTAGGGCTAAGTCAGTGGCATAAGCGCAAAATTCAAACGTAGACACGTGTAAGAGGGTTGCTAAAATAGAGAATCTTTTTAATGGAAGTATAAAAGATACCCTTATTTCTGCAAGGCGGAGAGGACAGCAAAAGAAATACAAACGGAGGAGAGATAAAAGTGAATAGGGAATGCTTACATGTTATCCGAAAGGCTTGAGGTGAGGAATACAGAGAAGCCCATTTAGTTTTATCACCTTTCATTCCGACCGTCTCCGACACTAAAAGAGAGCGACCTCTGCGACCTTCAGAAGCGATTAGACGACCGCACGAAGACGTGCGAGAGTGCACGTGAAACGGAAATTCACACTTCCGAATCCAAAGCTTATATCCAAAGTCCGCTGTCCACGAACTTAATGGTCAATTAGGGAATTTCCCTTTTCAACCCGGAAGACCTTTGCCATGGGCAAGGAAGACAGTTGACCCGTGAATTAACGATCTCTCATTAAAGGCGGGGAAGGTGCCAAAACTCTATCAAGTTGTCAACCCAATTATCGGAGGATGAATTATAATTTTTTGCACTTGGGAGTCCTTCGTCGACCCATTGATCAGAGTAAAGGTGAGAACGTTTAACAAAAAAGGATTCGTTAATTACGATGGATCTCGGGTGTAATTTATCCTCGAGGGAGTTAACAAGGCTTTTTACTAGAAAGCTTTTGTCGGATTTTTCCCCGGTGGGATCGTGAATCGTACCGTCAACGTGATACTTTTTCAGGAACTGGATCGTTCTCAAAGACTTCTATTATCATACACTGGATTAATCTAAATCAAATTTGAGATGAAAGATTAACTTATACAACTTTAAGATAAAGCGTTTAAAAATTAATATCCTTGCTCATTAGAGAACCCTTAATTCTAAAAGAAAACCGGCGGTATAATTCGAACTCAAGGAGTTTTCAACTTGTATTCTCATTCAAGGCCTCATATTCTCAAATGGTATTTTCAAATATTTGAAGATTCACAATTTACAATTTTTCTGGATTTTATAATTTTGCCCAAAATCCCAATGCAAATTCTAAATGAAAAACAATCCGTCATATTTTTCCAAGACTTTAATTTTCATAAATCTTGATAGATGATGACTTTGATGAATATACTTTGATGGGATTGGAATTTTTGGGTGTCAGATTTAATTCTGAACTCACTGAAGGCGTAAAATATATTCAATTAATTCTAATACATTTAGAAATAAATCTCCTATAGAAGAAAAAATTTGCAGGATATAAATTTCAACGCTTCTTTGCGCTTATGCTTTGAAAACAATATTTTCAACTAAGCGATGTAAGAAAATCAAAATATAAGCGAATTAGCAATTCATCACAAGTGTACTAGCAATGATTTTAATATTATTATCAATATAATAATATATAAATATAAATAAGTGTTTTTAACAAAATCATACTCTAATTTTCTTTTAATTGTACAAAAAAGTCGCAACTTAAATGTCCCGTATCACGACTGTCACACGTAATATATTTCGGTGCAACTATCACGAAATAATTAGATTGGGGAGCTCAACTAGATGACGTCATCCCCAAAGGCTATAAAAATCTACATTTTATAATGAGAAATTTAAAGGGAGCTTCAAAAACGCCAACAAAAAAAACTGGCATATCAAACACTGGTGAGGCCGGTGTTGGAGTACACATCCTCTTTATGAGATTCTTTCCATAATAACGATTTCCCTAAACTTTCTAAGGTTCACAGGAAATCCGCAAGATATGTGTTAAAACGATTAAGAAAGGAAGAGAGTTTTACGGAAATGTTGAAAGAACTTGAGATGATCTGTAAGCGAAGGGCTGTTGTAACTGAGTGATAACAATTTAATGTAGAAATTTATATTGTATTTTAGACTAGAAATGATGTGATAAGTTACCACCTTATGTATACCTACTTATGTATAATAAAATATAAGGGACGACTGCAGCAAATAAATGTTAATTGTTCTGTTTAATTAATACCAAGTGAAAAGAAATCAGGACGGGTTAAGTGTAAGGTAAGATTCTGACCTCTGTCTCTTGAAGAGTAACGGTAATATGAGCAGACGTGATTTGTATTACCGCATTTGACCTCATCACAGAGAATTTTGGAGAGAGGGCGACACTGGCCTCATTCCCCAAACTTAATTTGCTAACACTCCGCAGCTTCCCGACGACTTCTGCGACCTGCATCCCAGCGAACTCAAAGTTTTCAGAAGACTTTAATCAGTATTTATACCCAAGGAACGTCCGCATTTCTAATTGTATCCAGTCGGTGTATGAGGAAGGAAGCTATAATTTGTCAAATATGTGTGGCGTCATGTACGGAGGTGTAGTTTCTCCTCTCTACGGATGATAAATGTTTCTCCTGCTAATCAGAACTCATGTCAAAAGTGAAGAGAAAGCCTTGTTATTTAGGAGAATCCTGACGACAAGAAGATGAAACAACAGCGGATGCAAGGAACTAAAATTAAATTTTAGAAACATTACTGTGTCTCCATGCATACTCCTGTATACTCTCCATACACCCCTGTTGTTCATGGAAATTAATAAATATCATTATCACGAATGACTAATATTTTCGCATTTGTAAACGTGAATTAAAATAAATAAATATCGTTTTATTATTAAAATGGAAGTCTCCCAGTATATCTTATCCATTTACACTGCTTATGCGTTCCAAAGAGGATAATGACTGAGATGGGGAGTGTAGATTATTCATTAGTTAGTTAAAACATGGTCTTAATCGAATGAAATTGAGGTTAAAAAGCCTCCTCTCTCATCTAACCCGTATGGTTACGATGTTGTTGTCATTTTTTGTAAGTAAAAATCATTATTGATTTACTGTTGTGTAGAGAGATAATGAAGAAACTATTTTGATACCGAATTCTTCTATCATATCATCATTTTGATTTGCTTGGATATAAATAGTCGTAACTTAATTCCAGAATTAGTCAATTGGCTATTTTTAAATGTATAACATTTTATGCCAAAATATGAAGAAAGCATAGGTAAAATAATGAAAGAAGTTATTGCAGTTATTGTATATTGTCCCTTACAATCAGAAACCTGACCTACCTATTTCTTTGGATGTCGTGTCTCGAGTAATGGAGAGCGGAAATACCGTTATTCTTGAGAGAAAGTTCGGACAGAGTAATATTTCATTTTATCCTTTCTGTTTTGTAGGCAAAGGACAGCAAATCCCAATTCTGATGGATAGTAATTTGGAATATCTCAGAGATGCGGATTTCCCTCAAGATTTTTCTTCAGAGACAAAAGAAAAATACCTATTCCAGTTATGAAGAACTAAAACGTGAGAGTTGACTAAATCACAAATAATGGCGTTTATTACGTAAGTATTACATTTTATTTCAGGAACTGCTTAACAGAAAATAATATGCGCTGAAAACATAATGTATAGTTAAGGAAATGTTTCATTATGTATTACTTAAGTGTATTATGCTAGTCGTCCTTAATTTTTACAACTTTTGGCCCATTTCATACGCAAAGGCATACAAAGACAACTAATTTTTCTGTTTTTCATTGCTATTTCTAAATTACTTAAACAATTATTTTAAGTCCTGATTATCTGAGATAGTAATTATTGCTTGCTATCCATGATCATATTCTTAATTATTATAACTGATTTAGGTTGTACTAGGTTCTATGAAAAACAAAAGTTGAACCAAATGATTTTCTTTAAGTACATACGTGGTCATCTTTTTCGAATTTTTTATATCATTTCCGTGAAGATATTTCGCAGAAAAGCTGACTGAGAGTACTAATGAAGGAAGACGACTATGTTTTATTTGGCACACAATTCATAGTTTTAAGTATTTAATCACAAAAACTTAATTATTGAACATGTCTAGAGGTAAGCATAAAAACAGTAGATCTCTGGTTTACTGTTTATGATAGCGCGTTAAGGATACTGTCCTCGGCCATACCTTCACTTTATGCGTCTGAAGTGATTTTTTATATTCAGAGCACATAATCTTAATATTCATCGTAAATAGATTTTTTATTTGGCTCTAGTTGAATTCTTGCTCAAAATTATATCAGAATTAACCTAAATTACTACAAACCATAAGGCATTTCATAATGATGTAAGATCAATCACGCAGCCGATAATAACTTCAATGAATTCTACGATATTGCCTTGATAGTTATGTTATAATTATAAAGTTTTCTTCAAGGTTTCACATCACTCCTTCGTTTGAATGGTTCAAACGGAGTACAAGCTATCTATTTAATGATTTCGTGCGTTTTTAACAGACAAATATTATGTGTATTTTGAATATTCACTTATCAAATTTTCTTTTGCCATGTCGTATATAAGTTATAAAAATTGCGTTATATCAGCTATAATTAAAATTTTAAAAACCATGAATAATGAATACTTTATGCAACTGTAAACAATACAGGCAATATAATTTAGGTAACACAATCAATACAGGAGTGTAGTATCTTTTAATTTGAGAATTATCTAGAACGTATTTATTATGATTGCATTTTATTTAGCAGTGTTTCTGGAATAAAATACCATGAAAGTGTAAATTTTCCTTCTCAGAGATTAGATTTAGACGCAGTTCTAATGATGAATCAATGCCTTAAAGAAATTGTAGTGTGGTTCGTTTCATGGATTTGCATGTACAGAAAAGTTCCTTCAGCTCGCTTTATGTATTTAAGAATATTATCTGGAGCGATACAATATGCATCATCAGGATGTCATGATTTGAGACACCTCTATTCAACCATTTAAATTAATCAACAAATGCAATGAAAACTTAGGTATGAATGCTTGGGATTTGAAAGCCAACAAAAGCAATTCTTGATCGCGGCGTCAAAGCGCGAATACATAAACATTTCATGAATATATTTGGAGAAACAAGAAGCAGCAAGCCCATCCCGGAATTTCATCTCTGAGCAGGTATGAATTCTCCAAAATTCGCTGCATTAAGAATCTCTTTTTGGATAGTGTTTGAAGGAAGCAATGCCATCTTCCGATCACAGATTCCACCGCGGAATGGCGTCACTGGTCGTTAGATCCAGATGGCGCAGACGGCGGAAATGCGTAGGAGGACAAATGGGTGGGAAGATATACAACGCGACCTTTTGCGGGAGAAAGGCAAGAGAATGCGTGCTTCGCCATTACAAAGGCTTACTCTCCTTAATCTCTCGCATCCACGACGCGGGAATAATCAATTAAGAGACTGCAAAGGGGGAAATTAAGAGGCTACGAAATCGCGGAATGAAAGGACGGCTCATTACCGGCTAACATTATAATTACATGCATTTGCGTCATTTCACATGAAAGTGGTTCCGTCGCGATTGTATAATTAAACAACGGAGGTAATATATTATAATTGGATTAATTTTTTTCGAGTTAACTTCTACACTTTCCAACCATCTTGAAAAGAAAATCACAACTTCCACAGTAGATTTTTGATGAGACATGTTTCGTCAACGTGTTTATATCTAAAGGTATTTGAAGATGTCAAAAACAAAGACGAAAAAGGTCGAACTAAAAACCTGCTGTGAAAGTCACGAAGTGTTTTCTTCTAAAGATACTTGCTCTGAAATTCAACGACTGATCATATTTATTTTATCCTGCAATTTAATTTAATTATAATTCAATAATGTACCTAAAGTATGCCTTCCAAACATACTACGCGTTATGAATCAGTAAAATTTTCAAATGTTGCGGTTTCAACGAAAGATCTGGCACATGCATGTCTTCCGCTGGGATTCATCCCGCATCATGAGTTTATGAAACTATTCTTATTATTAAAATTACAAGGTGATTGCTTAAAATTACGAGCAGTGAAAAGCAATTGGCTACATAGAGAAATCTTAAGATTATCCTTCTCTAATTTAATTCCAAACATCTAAAAAAGGGGAAATTCAGCGTATGACGTGTGATCAATAGAAAAGGCCATTTCTAATCCGAAAAAATCCCGATTTCATCAACTGTAATTGATAATATCCCCACCGCTCATTAGATGTCGATTCGATGATTGATAAGGAATTTTGGGAAATTAAAAGATTTTTTAAAAACATTGACGCTTACCATAGTAAACATGGCCTTGCGTTTTGATGTCTTCGGAAGATTTAGAATGTTTATGTCTAAATAAATATTCTCTGCATATTGTAAAAATATCCATTTCCTCAAAATTCTTTATCTGAGGCCTGAATCGTTTTTCGTGATATCCATACGGACATTCCATTCTCATAAGTTGTGTAAGCCTGTTTTATAAGGCTTAATTTATTATTATAAGCTCCATTAAAATATATGCTCTATGAATTATAATACATATTAGTGAATGCTCATATTGGTTAATATGTATTAAAGCAATGTCGTCCACAAATAAGTATAATTGTGGGATTTGTTGTGACTTGAACACTGACATTCCTGGAAAAACACTATGCGTATATTTAAGTTTATCTGAATAAATTATCCTATGTAAGTTCAAATGGATGAAAATATTTTTTAAGCAACCTATCAAATATGAAAATTTAGTCTCTACTGAAGGAATAAAAGTGAAATATGCAGAAAAAGCAAAATATACGGAAGCTTCTTGCAATATAAGCGTGATATTCTTTGCATAGAAAATTATATGCTTAATTTCAATTTAATGAAGAAAAATACAGAAAATACGCTAAAGATTACAAATATTCAACGTCAGAATAATTTAACATTTTTTACTTGAGGAATACTTAATACAAGAGCTACTTGTTATTATATTATTTAATTAAATGTTCATCATCATTAAGGGGTTTTATAACTGACCAGTTATATCACAGCACTTACAATTAGAGGAGAGCTTACATTTCCCAGTTCACGTATAAGCTGAGTGTAGGGGAGAATTTCCCATGTGTTCATGTACCGCTGGTTACATAAGATTGAGGATAAAATGAGTTAAGAAGGAAAAGGCTTTCAGGTAGTGCGCTACATAAAATGCTCTTAGAGACTGACTAAATCCGAGCAAAGACTCGGTATTGTAATACTTTTTCTACTAGTCGATAACCCTGTTCAAACAATATTAATGTATGGTTTTTATAGCGGCGTACTTGTCTCCGTATAGCAAGTATGAACTCTGTTTTTTCCTTGGCGTTCTAGGTACAGAGATAAAAGAACTTCAACCGCGGGACCTCACAAAAATTTCATTCATCAAACATTGGAGGACAGGGTAGAGACGAGAAACTTCATAATGATGTGATCTGTATCTTAGAGCTTGCAGCTACTTATGTATTTTTCATGTGGGATGTGAAGAGAGCGGTTCTTTCTATTAAGAAATTGTACCGACAGAATGATCTAACGTTGAGGAAATAAAGCATGTCGAAGCATTCATTCTCTGAATCTAAAATTAATGAGATTTAGTTCCAGAAATTATTATCTTAATATGAAAGAAAGACAATCGAATTGAGTTTGGTAAGTCAAACGGAATATAATGAAAGTCATTAGCCTAAAGAAATACTTCCCAGTTTTCATATTATTTGGCTTCTTTTCAACTACCGAAGAGCGAAAAATGTGTAAGACCTTTTTTGATCTTTGACACTAAACTTAAATAAGTTGGGTGAGAAAACTGAAATCCTTTCATAGTATTTCATATTGATTTGTTTTAATAATACTAAGATCGATTTTAGATGTGTAATTCGCACTCGTTTTGTTGAGGAGCTGAATTGAAAATACTATTCAATTTATTTCAACGATGAAAACCAAAGAGGCATTGTGAATAGAAAATACCCTTTGACTTATAGAATGTGATAAATGACATAAAATCACTTTCTTCGATCATGAGGAATATTCCTTTATGGCCACTGGAATTTCACTTTCATTCGAAAATAATGTGGATGCAACTTATGACATTTCAATTTGAAGAAGATATCGAACTTTAAGTCTCGCGTCTACTATATTGCTGTATAAAGTATTGTGAAGTGTTTCGACAGCCGAGGTCACATCGCAAATGTGTGCTCCCACCGGGAATCGAACCCAGGACGCAACGCATTCATCAAAGATGAACGCATTGCCTACTTGGCTATCATGGATTCCTCACGGAATTCTCCACCTTCTATCATAAAACAGGAATTTTCATCCTAAATATGCAGCCAGTTTTCCTAGAGCAAGGCTTATCAGTTCCCTTTAAACACCGCCAGCAAATAAAATAAAGCGCGGAAAAATTTGAATTTCGCAGGAATTCGCTGGGGTCTGAACCGTTTTGGGCGGTTATATTTTTCCTTCATCCTCCATAAATTTGGGCGGAAAGCGAAAAAATATATTCGCGACGAAGAGGAGGTCAAAAAGGGAGCAATATATTTTTGCAGCGGTGAAAGTGAGCACAGAACTGAGGTTAAAAATTGAAAAACGACTATCGTGCAGTAATTGATGCCGTGGCGGCAAGCGGAAGCCTGACAAGCTCTTTCGCGTCAAGTCTAACGCTCTCCTAGTGAAAGGTTAGCGACGAGAAATGTAGAAGAAATGCATACCTTTCATGATACTCCCCTCAGCGGGAGGCAATCTTTTGAGTTACTTAATTGCCACGTTTCTCAACGTCAGTTTCTTTACGAGATATAAAGAAAGATTCCGGTACTCCAGCTGTGAAATCCACTCGCGCATTTGTTCGTCTTTCACAAAGAAGAATTCCCCTCAAAATAATTAGAGGAAATTATTTTTCTTTAACTTTGCACGTGTTAAACTTGAATACACTGCTCTTTAAACTAGAACAAACCTGACAGCAAGTACAAGCATCGCTAGACTGAGATTATAGCTTCTTCACCTCACTTCCTATTCTAGTATTGATAAAGCTACGTTGATTTCGCTTCACGAATAATTCATCAGAAAGTACTAGGTAAGGGAGATTTTATAGCGTATAGAAATTAAAATAGTAGAAAGGTACGATAATATTGTAGCCTACAGCTGAAAGACATCGATCTTATGTGACGCTATTTTTTCTATGACACAGAAAGGTGTAAATAAAACTAATGTTATGGGCTCGACATAAAAGAGTGGTCTGAGATGATAATAATAAACATTTCTTGAAAATTACATTTTAAAATCATACGTAAATACAAAAGATACTGAATTCTCTAAGAATTATTAATTTGGTGCCATTTACTTTAATGTGCGACAAAAAATTATGAAATAGGAAGACTTTTGTATATCGTGAGTGGGCACTCAAATTACACTACGCCGAACGTATCAAATTCGCGGATTTCAGGATTTTAGGAAATTTTCAATCTGCTGCGGTGGTGGAGTGAGCAGGCGTTACCACCCAGAGTTTGAATTCCGGAAATTCGTATTTCACTGATTAGGTATGGTTGTCAATTTTCTGAAGAATTAATAAAAGGATTGATAATCAAGGTACTTTTAAAGTGTTAGTTATGTTGAAGTTTAAATAATGAAGTTTCATTGTATCCACGGAAAATATCCCTACAGTTCCGGGTTACCAATGCTCTGCGTATTTTGCGGTGTAATATGTCAAAGCTTGCATTGTTAAAAGGGAAACAGTGTGCACCCTTCCGAAAAATGTAAATTTGTATTCCCATTCAGATGTCTATTATGTTGGCTTAATGACCAGTATTTGTGAAATCAACGCCCATGTTTTGTCCATTTGATATACAAGTACTTGGTAAACTAGAGACAAATCTGCTGATAAGAGTAGTATTCCCTCGTGAAATGAGTTTGTCAAGGGATCAATATGTTCAATTAGCAATGAGAATACTACAGACAGTAGATCAATAAACTGAATCCATAAAAACCGAAAATTTAATGTTGGATAAAAATTAGAAACTATGTTTTAAAATCTACGATGCTTTTTCCGTATAAACAGCGCTGGTATTCAATTTAACGACAGCATTAAAGCTCCAAGAGAATTCGGAAATGTATTGCGAAAAGTAAAATAAGGGAAACTAGTTGAATAATTTCACATTCTAATCCACCTTGTGAACACCGTTAGCAAGTCTATTAGTACTAGAGAAGAAACGTAAATAATGACTGATTATCCTGATGAAGCATTGAAGAGGAGTTTGAGAGCCGCAATGGATCTGTTTGATAATCCCAGCGCGACTGCAGCCAATTTCGGATTACCCAAAATTGCTAAATTTCCATTGCTCTGATGGCGATCACCGATAATTCAGCTCCATGCTTAGTGAATGCTAACACCTCTGCCCCGCCAAAGTCACTAAAATCGAAAATACTTCAAATTGACTTACACGACGAGCTTCTGTGTTAAACTAAATTAATCAGTGACGAAATAATAAAGAAACATGAATATAACTGAAACATTCATATTAAGTGGCATCGAAAATATAAAATGAGCGGTAAAATGTTTTCTGGTTGTATAAATGGTATAAGAATAGAAGGGTCCTCGAAAGAAATATGAATATAAAAAATACATGGAGATAACTCGTCAAGACTCGTCAAATAACTCTGACTTCTTCTGTGATTCAATAGCGCAGATTCGCAAGAAACTGCAGAATTCAGTTCGCTAATTACAAGTTTTTTCCTATCCTCCCTTTCCTCCTCCTTTACTTTCTTTGTCGCCCGTTTCCAGTTCCTTCTTTAATCTCATCTTATCCCTCTTTTTGTATATAATATCACAGTTTCCTTTTTTCCTTTCGATTTCTTTAATTTTATTTATGTTTAATATAACACAACTTAGTGGGAATGTATCCTTTATGTATTCAATAAATTATTATTATTATTATGTTAATTATGATATCTAGTTTATTCATTATTTATCCATTTCTTTCTCGTCAATCGCGTATGAATTACAACTTGAAAAGTAGTTTTATATCAATGCAATTCATAAATTACAAGCGTGTATGTAATTTATTTACTCTTTTCCTTAGTTTGAAATTCTAAATTATAATCCGTTGAGATATTTTTCCTCAATGTTTGAGCAGAATGAATAATTAAAAATTCAATTTATGCAATTTTATGAAATCATCCTCTTAGCGCTTTACCTTCCAGAACTTCACTTGTTGTGAAAATGATTTTCAAGATACTGACAACCCACTCAAAATTAAATGCCATTGTAATTTGGTTGCCTGGATTTAAATTTTCCTCAACTTTTGGCCCAGTAGTGCAATTTTTAAAAAAAGTGGTAATGTGGAATGACTTTGAAATGAAATTCTCGCAGTGAAAAAAGTAAACTGAAGAAAATGTTAGAAATTAATGATTTGGCGGTTCGCCAAGTGAGTTCGAGGGCTGGTTCTTGGGTGCCTGCAACACCAAAGTACGGGATCGAATCCGTTTATTCCGAAGTTAGGATGATGAAAAAACTTCCAGTGGGGTTGGCGGCCCTCTAATCCCGGAAGTGGTCGCGACCGGATTCGAACTCAAGTCAGTAATGAGTGCCTCTACGCCTGCCTGTCGAACGATGACGCAGAATTTCTTCTTAATTCATTCTCTTCCTGAGATGGGAATTCGGAATGAATGCAATTCTAAACGTCGTGCGTTATTTATTTTTGTAGTAACACAATCGACGTACTACATTAGCTACCCGACACCTCTCAGACTGAAAACTTTTCCTTGAATGTCTAATGAAATATTGTATTTACTTGATCTAAGTTCTGAGTACAGCAGGGTCATGAGTATGCTCTCTCGACCTCTCAAAGGTTAGTTTCATGGAAAATGCAAGCAGTGAAAGACCACAATTGAAAAATTATATTTACTTATCCTATAAGTACGAAACTCCTCCGCCATGAATGACAAGACTTAATTATTTAAAAATGTATATCTGTTACTGTATATAATTAGAGATCTTTAGCCTCACTCATTAGCTTATAAAAAAAGGCGATGGAATGCTAAGTAAGTATATTATTATCTTCTATGTATTCAATTCCTCACTAAACAAGATTCGTTTTTTACAATTGCTAATTTTTCGACAAAGTAACAGTGAAGACTTAGTATCATTAGAATGATATCTGCCTACATAAAATTGCAATTACTCTATCTTTACAAACACATAGACTTCTTAAGTCCAATTGATAATTGTTTACTCTCGGGTAGTTTTTTTGGTGAAAAGCTTAAATGGAAAAAGTCTAAAGGTAAGCTTATGAATCTGTTTGAAATATTATAATAATAAAACGTCTTTACTAGGGAGATGTTGAGAGTAAAAGTCGTCTTTCCATGTAACCAATTGTCAAATTTTAAACAGTTATTAATTATACATCGATGGTTTATGAAAAAAATCCAAAGAAACTCGACCATCTTATAAGGATTATCAATACATGATCAGTGGTATGACTTACATGATTAAACATTAAAATACATTTAATATAAATATCTTTTTCTAATATATTTCTCAAATATATTCCGAAACAAAAATTATGTTTGACGTGACTGTGCATCGATTCAAGATATCGACGTTCCGAGAGTTGAATAAAAACAAATTCTTCAACATTATGGCGTTTTACCGCATAAAAGTTTTAAAATTAAAAAAACGATTGCAGTTAGGTGTTAGCATATTGGTCATAATTGGACGACACACCGGAAATTTGTACGTCTCTTGCCAGAGAACTGCCACTTTTCAAAGGGTATTTTTTGAAACTGCCATTTATTTTTCTAGCATAATGAGGAAAGTACGGAGTATCGAGAAGTTTCAAGAAAGGAATAAAAGATATTTAAAACAAATTAAAGAATTCATCTGTTGGAATTTAGACAGCAATAAATCTTTTCATAGTATATGTAGCTAAAGTATCTTATAAAAAAGAATGAGACGCAAAAATTTATATACCAGATCAGAAATAGCAATAATAATTGGAGCATGATAATATGTAGCATTTATACAAGATAATTGGAAACAAAATTTTATTACGAAAAATTATCGTAACAAAATAATTTAGGAAGTGGTAAACTTCTTTGGAAACCAAAGGTTTGCAGCAAAAGAATTCGTATATTTTAGAGTACGTGACGAAAATGCTCTGGAACGAAAAGCTCTTTAATGCAAATGTTATGTGGAAAAAATCTTGTAGCGGACTGTCCTTAGTGGAACTTTCTAGAACCGCAGCCAAGCCCTATTGAGAAAATAGCAAACACACAAATCTATCATTCTTAAAGCCAGTGAAATTAGCCGGGATTCGAACCCGGACACCCAGTATGCTAGCACGCTAACCGTTCCCCCACCATGGCCGGTTCTTACTGTGATACTGATAAGGGCAGATAAACCTATGATTTCAAACGGCTATCATTATGTTCATGGAAAGGTATATTAAGTTCATTGAAGAGTTGATATTTCGTTAGGGGCAGTTAAGCTGCCCAAGTTTTTTCATCTCGTGATCTATTCATCAGTACAACACCTGCCCCAAACATGAGAGTGACATGTCGACCCGGTTCCATACTATTTGCTGGAACGGCTGCCACCGACACGAAGCGGAGTTTTCGTGCTGTGGTTGTGTCGGAGGCGAAAGTTCGCTCTGAGGAAAACTTATCGACCTACTCGACTATGAGACGATGGGAGAATTAATCTACAGGCGGAGTTAGCTATACGTTAAGCTACTACCCGAAATAAGAAAAAATATCCAGTGAGTTATCGTTCTTTTTGTTAAATTTCGACTCTAAGGTCGATTTTGAAGATAAATGATAGCAAAATATGTCCTTTAGTCTGATTCTTCGAAAGTCACATTTATCACGGAGATTTAAAGTCCCTAGATCTCAGATTTATCTTTCACCTTCTATTTCTGATACGAAATATGATTTCCTTCAAATGGCATTTCTATAACGGTGACAGATTGACTCTAAAAAATAATATCTCGGTTTAATTGTTAAATATTGCTATTTAATAATTCGTCCTAAAGTATTCGAGCATATTCGAGCAAAATTATCACGAAAATTTCCAATTGAAACGAATCGATGACGAGCCCTGTAATTTGGGCAGAGGAGCTAAATATTGAAGCAAAAGGCAGGTGCGTCAGACCAATGGAAGTGAAAGGGACTGAAGAGAAATTACGGATCAAGGACGAACTAGAGCCTCGTCACTGCGCTTCGTTTTTGCGGATAAATACAATTTTTTAGAGCGCGATTCGGGAAAATTTATGCCTCACTCGGTAGTGCCTAAAAACTTGTACTGAGCGTAACTAATTTCGCTGTGACAGATAGCGGTCATTTAGATGGGTCCTAAAATACGATATATTTTTAGATTCCGAATGTACGTATATGAATTACATACAGAATTTGATCTTTTACTTTTCCAGAAGTAAATAACATTTTTCAGGGATTAAGGATTGAAAGCGTCTTTGTATCGAAAGCCGTAAGGATAGAAACCCAAGGAAAAAAGGTGAAAATTTTCAATGTGAATAGGACTAGAATCCACATTTCCCACTTCCCACAAACTGGTCTCCTAAACTATTACATAGATATCACAGTTAACAGAATGTAATCAATAACAGTGTTTTTTCGCTTCTGTTTCTTCTTTAATATTCCTTTCTAATTTCCAAATGAAGATACATCTAATTGATTTCCATCTGAATGAAGAAAAAAGAGAAAGTAGGGTATTTTATGACCGATGATCAATTTTTTAAAATCTTGAATACTATCTGAAAAAATTAATGCTATGAATTTCAAACATTTTTCAGGATCACGAAATTATTCTAATTCAACTTCACAACATTTTGGGTGGAATCAACGCAATAAGAACTCAATAAGCCCAAATGGTATCTAGATATTGAGATAAATATTCTACTCTGTCAAACCTCCATTGATAAAACAAAATGTTATAACTTTCCACTTTCCATTCCTCGTTAATGCACATATTTTGGGCTTTGCTAATTCATAGTGAGTTTCAAAAATAAAGAATGCACTAGGTTCAATATCAGGGTCACATCTAAGCTTCGCCTTGGCGGCTGCGTAATAATTTTAGTAAACGATTAAAATTTTTAAGTTTAGCGATTTTGCCTACTATACTAGGAGTTGTGCAGTAGCAGTACGTGGTTCATTTCGTCATAAACATTGAGAAAATATGAAAAATTCCGAAATGAAACTCTTTCTTGGCAATAGTGACACAGCTCCATAAACTGAGCGCCCGTAGTAATCCGTCAAAGGAGCATAAAATTATGTTCAACACATTACAAAGTCAGATTCTACTTGAGCCTATAGCATCGCTTAAATCAAATTTCTAAACTAATCATCTTAATAGCGTACATTTCCGAGAACTCAAAGTAATCACTTGACGCCCACAAGTTATTTTCTAAATCAAAATTGTCCCGCACACGCCATTAGAGGTGACCCTTTAAATAAAGTACTTAAGGGACACAAAACACGAAGATTTTCCGGTGCCGCGTTTGCAGTCTCAGAGGCGCAAAATCTGGGACAGTCGAGATGTAACATTCTGTCACGAATTAAAAGAAGGGAGGAATCTCACACTCGTGTTTTTTTAATGAAGGCAAGGCCTTGGTCCATTCAGCCACTTCCATGGCCAAGGAAAGAAGTAGGGAAGAGAGAAACAAAAGTCACCAAGTGGTATTCTTTTATTCTCTCCCTCTAGCCGTACTCCTACAGGATTCTCGCGCTCTTAATGCATTTTCCACGTCCTTCCGTCGCGCGCGTGGAAGACGACTGCAATAAATCAAGCGAAACTGTCTCCTTGCAATTCGACAAGGCTAAGAGAGGTGCCTGCTTCCGGAGTTTTTTTCAGAGGAAACCATTCAGCAAATGTTTGCGCTTAATTGACGAAGGAATGGGATGAATCGCCCCGGAATCGGATTTGGCGGATACTTGCCTTGCACGAGAGACGGGAATTTGTTTGCAGAGCCAAACGTTGGCGAAGGAGACAAATGATGTGAGTTTGAAATTGATTCGAATTTCTTCGCGTTCCTTCGATATCACGGCTGGGCGCCCAAAATCGGCGATTCTTAACGTCAGAGTGAGCAAGGAAAGGAAATTTAAGGTCCTGTAAGATCTATGCGATTTTGCGATTCTAATCAATCCGCAAAATACTTGAGATAATTAGTTTTTCCCGTTAGATATCATCTGAGACAAAATAAGGTGGTGAGGTTTAAACCTTGAAAAAAGTATCTAGTGAAACACGTATAGAGAAAACTGACGCTCACTTCAGAATTAAATACATAAACACTAGTCGATTACATAAAAGAAAATAATTTCTTACGATATTATTTACAAATAAAATGCATGAAAAATAAAATATATTTTACAGAAAATCATTCTGCCTGCTACAAGAAAAAGAAGTTTTGATTTGATAAAATGATACAAAACTTTTCGTCCTGATTTTCCCTACGAATTATCTGCACAAGAGATTACTTCCATGTGAGCTAATGCTTAATCAGTAATTTTAAGTAATTATAACAACGAATTATATAAAATGTTTTCTTTCAGAGAATTTCAGTTTTTCATAGGTTCCGGGATAGCATTGTGGGTAGCGCTTTCAACTCCATTGAAAGCGGGCCCGGGTCCAAATTCTAGGACATGTGCGAACTTACCTCAGTATTTGAACTATACTACTACTCCAATTCCTCGCCGATTTGCCCGTTCACTCCGAAATTCATTCAAACTAACAACCGTTTACATGTTCTCTAGAAGCTTTTCTTATGGTACAGAATCGATTATCGAGGAATTCCGAAGTATCATGTTATTGCGACACCTCTGATTCCTTTCGAGAAATCTCGAATTTTCCCGAACAGACGAAAACAGATTATAGGTGATGGAAATAGATTTACTCAGATTGATCCAGATGAGAATTCGATACAGAAACAAGTCGTTCCTTTAAAATTGAATTTTATTCGAGAGATTTTTTCCATTGTTCTGCCATCGGCACTTATTGTTTTACACCCCTCTGGAGAAGCTGTTTGACCTTTGAATTATCTTTGCCAGTTATATAAGAAAATGATACTATAACCTCTTGCTTACAAATCATAATTATTTGTTTAAGCATTTCCTTAACCATTGAAGATTTTCTACCGCAAGATATATCGAACCTAGTTTACTAATATTATGCGGCTCTGAATGAGAATTATGGGAATTTTGCGTCGAATTAAAGACATTAGCGACCCGGGGGATCGAACTTCCAAAGGAAAGAAAATCTCTTCTACTGGCGTTCATTAATTCACTAGAGCGCTGAAATATTAAATCACGAGTCGTCCGCTGGCTGTAAACAGCCTCGCTTATTTATTCTCCGAGAAAAGCGGCGAAAATATAGCGAAAACGATATATTCGTGATTTTCAGCAGCGACTGAAAATTCCATTCACCGCGAAGGAGAATTTACGGCTTTCAACATTTAAAAAGTACACGTATTTCCGTCCGTAGATGAAAATGAAAAGTGAGAACTTTTCTTAAAATGTATATTTGCTCTTTCCAACGTTGGGACATCTTTCCGCGAGTTGTAAACAATTTAAAATTCACTAAGTTATTCCCAGACTTTCCTCCCTTGATCATCTCCACAGGGAAAACCCGTTCCTAAGGAGTATAAATCTTTCCTCGCGCCAAAAACATTCTCCTTATCTCTTCCGCTTGAAAAACCTCTTTCTTCATTACTCTTCTGATAAACTCGTGTTTAACCCAAGGCGTTTACCTAAGTCGCTAGACTTTTTTTAAAATTACGGAGAAAGTCTCGAGAAAGGACTCCTTCTGATGACTTTTCATGACGTAATCAAGAAACGCCGAGCAAAATAGAGATCTCATAATCAGCGCTCATTCAATTATTAAGGACGCCTCGGGTTCTAAAAGGATTAAGTAGTCAAATAAGGCTGTGGCAGTTCAAGTTATATCTGATTCTTGACTTGAATTCCATACAAAATTTTATAAGGCGTTTTCTTGTGGATTGCTTACCGCCGTGGTGATTCGAGGGTTAAACATAGAAATAAGTGAGTTCTTAATTGAAAATTTTTGACAAGGTAATTTAAGTTTCCAATCGGATAGTCGACAAAGCCAGCCGCTATAATGACGCTTGGCTCTCAGATTATAAAATCCTCGTCTTCAAAACCTAAGTTCTAGCTACTGATCGCAATCAAAGAAAGTTTCAAAGAAAACTAGTGGCGTAACCTTTCTGATAGAATCATCGATGAAACGGAAAAGAGAAGCAAAATAAATCATCTTCTCACATTAGGTCATATGAAAAATTGAGGCTTACTAAAATACTTCATATCCGACTTTCAAAAAGCCAACCGAAGTATGCAATGTATTTTAATATGTATCTTTCAAATCTCCTCCTCCACAGAAAATCTTTGCCAATAAATGATTCTATTAATTAATCGATAAATCATAGTAATACGATTTAATCAAAGTTAGTAAGAGATGTGAATAAATTGTCTCAAAGTAAAAATTTACTGCTGTTATTGTAAAATCTCATTTCCATGTCTAAAAATGGAATTATTCCTTAAACTGAATGTGTAAATTACGCTTTCAAAACACTTCATGATGTTAGTAAATTAAAAGACTGCTTTTTGAGAGCAGATGAGAGGATTATTCTTTTTATAATTGAAAGGAAACCTACTCTTGAAATGTAATTAGAACTGCAGGGAAATACAATCACCATGTAAATTTTAGAAGCAAGAAAGTATCGATTATCTTGTCAAAATTCCATCCTTATTTTATCATTCATTACTAGAACAGGTTGGCTAACAAAGGCAAACATACGTAAAAATGCGTGCATAATTACTTAAGATGTCATCTATAAATATTTCGTTTTCATGAACTAGTATTTATTTTTAAGATAATTTATATAGCTTACGATAATAACCATCGTTATACAATTCAGTATTATGTAAAATCCAAATGCAACTTATATTGAGTTAAATGATCTAAGCTTGTTCACTCCCTGCAGTATTAGCAACCAAACAAGGTCAGAGAGACTAATTAAGATTCAGTGAGGTCAGAGTCACACTGTAACGACGTACAAACAGTAAAATGTCAAACGACACAAAGTGGGATTTAAAGCGTAAAAAGTGGCGTTATGGTTGAAAGCTTCGGCTAGAAATCCACGGTGAAAGAATAAAAACGAAATCTGGAAAGTCATCTACGTAAAAAACTAAAGTGTAAAAAAGGAATTAAAAACAAACTGTGTAAATCTAACCATCATGAATTTTCAAAAGTGTCACGTACTTGGCGAGTGTCACAAATTCAAATCCAATTTTTTGACTCTGAACTCACCAAATCCTATTTTGCCTCAATGGCGTCGTTCAATTGCAAGGAGAAATTTTAATTTGATCTCAGAAATAGCACATTCCGTTGGAACTGATTAAATGTGAAATTGATGAATATTCAATTATGTGTTTATTTAAGCTTATCATTAAATACAAAGTCATTGATTTAATCTCAAAAAATATGCCTTTTTCATTGCTGCACGCATATAAATCGTCGTTTAAATTATAAATGAAAAACTATTTCTGCGTAAGGCCACCTTAGTGAATTGGCAAATTACAACTTCGTTCCGGAGTTATGCTGACCATAACTTGGCAGATTTTGATAAGATTAGGCGTGGAAATATTGTGATTCCATTTATTATGACTGCTCTCGTTTCGCACGTGAAACGAAGGAATTTTCATCTACAGACTGATTCCTCGAGGGCAACGCGATGTCAGTCAGAGAATAATCTATCAAAAGATGAACTGAGAGACGATAGAATTCCTCCGTTACAGAGCAGCATCATCGGAGTTTACAAGGAGAAAGTGTGAGTGGAATGAACAGGTGCAAAGCAGGCAGATGACTTGGGAAAACGCACCAGCCGGAGCGGAAAAGTTGCAAAAAAGTTGATTCTTGCAAAAAGTGGTGGTGATGATGGAAATTAATGTTTTCTCTAATGCAGCATTTGTGCCATGGGCCTGTGAAGTCGTTGGTGGGCAACGTCGGCTCTTCGGGGACGATCAATGAAGATTTCAAGCCGATATGTCAGCCTAACATTGTGGGGCGGAGTTCGAATTGGAGGGGTCTCCGGGGAAATTCGAACGAAGGAAAAGTTGCTCGCGTTGCTTTATGGTGAAAAGCGCCCCTTCAACCGACTGAATTTATTGCATATTTTATCACTAACCTGGGAGAAGCAGTGATAAATTACAGTCGGGAACAAGGGATATGTGACTAATGTGAATAAAATCGAATGAGGACTTAATTCGGGGCAAAATTAATACTGAAATGTCTGTTGTACCACAAAATTTCTTTTTTAGATAACATGGCGAGTTTCACACGAATGTAAATAAATAAATATACATAAATATTTATATTTCAAAGACTAACTGAAAAATCCGGATTACTTAAACCGAAAAGATTGATTGTATAGTTAGGTAATTATGAAGAACTGTCTGACCAGCCTGGTTTTTAATAGGCTCGTAGAGTGACAATGTAATTTATTTGTATTTACACAAATTTATCAATATAAATAACGCAGAATGTGGAGATTTCCAAATGTTCTAACCAACTTCCAGATATTGCAGCAACTTTAAATTCAGTTTATAGTTAAAACGTGTCTTCTACACAACGAAAACATCCAAAATTCCGGTTTCCACAGTCGGAAGTGTTTCTAGAACAACTAGTTTCAATTTAAGGAGAATACGAGCCTAAAACATGAAAAATTACATTCTGTCCATCTTATTTTCTTACTTTTTAAAATCTACATAGAGAATCAACGAGTATGCAGTTTATAATGTATCACAATCATCGTCAACAGGGATCGAATAAGAGAAAAGTTTAGATGTTATGTTGAAACTATAAAGGATGAATCAATTTTTAGTATAAGAATATTACAATAAAGAAGAGACCACAGTGAATTGCAACAGTTTGTTTGTATATTAAGTAACTGCTAAAGTGCTGCGGTGTCTCGGAAGGTTCATGTGTCAAGGGGGATAAAAAATAGCGATGGAATAAATATAAAAACAAAAAAAGCTAAAAGTCATACAATCAATAGTGTGGTTACTACAGAAGGAAGATGATGCTTCTAAACGATAAATGATGACTATGGAGATTTAACACCGAATAAAAACCGAAGCGAAAAAGGAGTGTAGACGATAGTAAACATAAAATGCTATATTATATAGGCTTATCAGATGCCCAGCTTACGTAGCTAAAGTGTTCTGAGTGTCATTTTGAGTAACCTAACCTTTAACTCGGAAAAGTCAAAGACAATTACCCGCGGTAAGGAGTTTAAAAACAAAAAAAACCAAATGATAAATAAATTGATTTTCAGAGGAAATTTTTTATAAGTAAACAGGGAATGTTAAAATTTTCCAAATATACCATAACAAAACTAAATGTCCTTTACTGGAATAGTCAGAATAACAAAAATGAAAAATAAAAATAATCCGAAAATCCGTGGCTCTTCTATTTGCTTGAACATAGTGTTATTATCTCAGCCTTAGATAACATTAGATTAATGAGATTATTATTTTTTGATGTTTTCTTAGAAATTTTTACTTTTCCAATCTTTTTTCCATTTCCAGTTTTGTTCTGGTATTACGTGTGTATTGAAAATAAAAATGCAAAACTCATAAAAATACAAATAACTAACTTTTAAATTACATAGATAAAATTCTGAGGCTGCATTGTTGCAAGAAACATCGTACGTGCATCAGTATGTGCAAGGGGAACATCCTTGAATCTTAACTAATGAATATTTAAGTTAAATAAAACTACTTTCATTTTCAAAATGGATGAGGACATTTTTTTCCTTTTAAAATTTCGAATGCGAATCAACTGACGCATCTGAAACGTTTAACACTCGCTTTTCAGAGTTTTAAATTGATTTCAATAGGGAACATGAAAAAATTTCATACTTTCTTAATTTGCTGGTTAAAGCACCAAAAGTGGAAAGGAAAGGAGAATTTAATATAAAACGGGACTAGATAAGAATCCAATCGGAGAAATTACATTGGAATTCCTGAGCTTGAGAGCTTTCCAAGTTTCCATCCTTGGGTCTTTCGAGAAATTCCAGACCTCTGAGAGGAAACGTATAATTAACCTTGAAAGAAATATTCACTGAAATGCTTGATCTAACCGTATATTTTACTGTACTATACGGATTCCTGTTGGAAATAATTTAAGGATGAACTGAAAATTATCAGGAATGTTATGTAATTAACGCTACCAAATAAGTTTTCTTGATTATTAGATATGATGCAGCAATAACTGTCGACTTTATCAGCTACAAATGATGGAAGAAATATCAATAGTGGAACATAGCGACATAACTGGGACTCGACCTCAGGTCTCTCACCATCCTTTTTATTGTATCTAATATGCCAATTCTGGTTATTGTATCAAATACGCCATTCTTATTTACGCTTCAGTTTTTATAGTCAGAATCTATGCTATATGACGGAATAAAGTCCTGTAATTTTCTTCTTGCAACGAGAATAGCCTAATACCACGTCGTTTTGTACATAGTTCCACAATCGGATGAATGAAATTATTCTAAGGGTACACTCGTAGATTTCAACTGCAATTCTCATTTCCAGAATCCAATCAGATAATAGCAAGAATAAGGTACGTCCAGCGGAAAGGTGTGTTGAAGGTTTTCGTCCTTCCCACTACTTACTGCTCAAAGCTAAGGAAAAGAAGCATATACTAGTAATTTTAAAAGAGCTTCGACAGCTGGGACATTTCGCGAATTTTGACTACTATCGGAAATCGAACCCGGGACCTCTTCCACCAAAGGCGCTATCCGGTTGGCCATCTGGAAGCAATAAAACGCTCACTATGCACGATGAGGTAATATTCCCTTACTTTTCTCTCTCATGTAAAGAGTACAGAACAGGATCAAGTTTTATTTATGTAATAAAGAAGTAAAAATTATATTAGTTTTAATACATTAAATACTTTCTGAGTATGGAAAATCTAGTTTCATCTAGAAAAATATTATTTACTGTGAATTTTTCAATAGGGCTCACATGACTACAGCTATCCTGAGACTTTCTATCGAGGGATATCAAGCGCAGTTTCTGTACACATCTATACTTAGCTACTTAAGTTGTAAGAAAGGGGACAGACGAAGGTTTCATCCCTAAATCATGTAGAAAGGTAACATTAAAAGGCGAAACGAAATGAAAATACGACGATGCGTGAGAAAAGAGCCTTATTTATCTAATTATCTGGCTTCAAAAAAGTTGAGATTGATGACGAAACAGCGTCCCCTCGACTTGAAGAGCCCGCATCCAAAAGACGATACGTCAATATTCCCAAGGAGTTCAAGTTTTAAGATACAGTTGCGTTAGCTTCTTAGTTTGGGGATAAGCTCGGAATTCTCCTTGAATTTCCCTTCTCAAAATCGATATCATCCTTCTCGGGCTTCATTTTAAGCGAATTCCTCACAGTCGCAAAATTTGTTATTTACGACCAAAATAAAACCCATTTCTTCGAATGGAAATTTTTCGTAACTCCTGAACGACAATTTTGCATCGTCTTCTTCTTTAATTCAATGCCTTCTCTTTCTTGACGAAAGGGAAACCGTATTTGAACATTTAAAAATACAATTCAAAACAACAAGAATGAATGCTATGGCAAATTCTCATCGAGCGGAGCATAAATTCATGTCTTTTTTATTTTCAACGAAAGTATATCAAGATTTTTTTGTGTTATTGCATTCTAAAGGAAATGGAATTTTCAAGTCTCCCATTTTCCTGTGTCAAACGTAAATCTTATCTTCAACGCTATTAAATACCTTGCATTGAAAATAATACTTACGCTGAAGATGACTTTTTATTCTGCTTTTACACCGCTATATTAGCAAAATTTATCTCAAAAAATTAAATAATGAAAATAACTAAAATGTCTTCAATGAAAAACTGGTTAAAACAGCCCCCTCTGGCTCTTTTGTACAAATCTCCTGTTTCATCTTTACACATACACAATTTTTAAAAAGTTAACTTAAACGTCAATGTAATTCATTCAAATGGATTTATTATTTATCAAATACATAAAGTGCTCTAATGGAATAAACCATTCTAATCGTTTCTGATTTTCAAATATCTGAGATAATATATCACTTTAAAGATCACAAAAATTAAGTGGGACATCATAAAAAAATACCGAGGTCTGCAAAAGAAGCTTCAGTCAAAAACACATAATCTGGGAGGAAAATTTATGGAAGAGCTCATGCAAGAGCCTGAAATAAATGGCGATGATTAAATATGACTAAGAATAATAAAACTGCAATAAAGTATTCCAGTCTCATCATTCCTTTTGTTTCTTATATTTGAACAACATATCGTTGGAGGATTAGAATCAAAAGATTCTGATAAATGAGATGTATTTTCATTAAATATTCAATCTGAATTCTGCAATAATCCACGACACCCGATCTGTAAAAAAATATTTAATTTGCTCTGCTATTCCTTTTGTATTTAATTATCTTATTTAAGATCTTCCTTATTAGTGACGGACGAACAACCAAGGAGCTAAACATATGGTAGAGACAGTAAAAGAAAAGGAAAAAGATCTTATTTGCTAATCGTCTCAAGAGGCACAGTAAGAAAGCACGAATAATCTACTCTGGTGTGGAATTTTCAGTTGCATGTATTTGAAACGTCAGCTTTAAGAAAAGAAGAGGTCAAAAAACGAGGAGCTCAACAAACATTAGTACAGTAAGTTTAAGATAAGTATGCAGCAAGTAAGACACACGGATACGGAAATAATGATTATTTAAGAGAAAAGAGTTTGGACTAATGAGACGTTTGGGGAGAATTTTCGTAACAACGGACAGGGAAATGAAAAATAGAGAAATATGGAGAGCGTTCCTGAATATCATTAAGGAGCAGCCAGTTAACAACAGCCAGAGGAAAGGCATTATATTGCAGCTGTTGTCGTGCCATTTCCAGAAAAATGTAAGACAATTCCACTTTTAATTAAGAAAGGATGATGATGTTCTTAGAGATGGAAAAATAAAAACCCTGAGTTTTCTGCGATATTTGACACAAATTTGAACCCAAAGAATGAGCGCCGCACGATACATATATTTATGCCATTCCTTATTTCAGGACATTATTTTAATAAAATCTGAAACCGACGTCCTAAATAGTAACATGAAAATACACGTAATAGGGGATCTGTACGGTTTATTTACCACGAAAGATGGCATTGTTCATGCACGAATATCACGAAAGCGATTCCAGCCGTTTTTTAATGAATTCCGATTTATTCACAATTTAAAAATTTAAGGGATTATAATTAATGAACAGCAGAAACTTCTCCGCCCTACTTTTGAGGAAATAATTCTCAAATAGAATGTGTTGTGTAAGAGGTTTCGAAATGAGATTCGTCAATTCAATTTTCCTGCTTCGATATCCTCATAATGCACTAAAATTACCATGTCTTCCTCTGATATTATCTAATGGCTAGAATTGTATTTCACGGGCATTTATTATCTTTCTAATGAAACGTAAGAGTCACTTACCGACCTCGGCGGTCATGCGGTTAACGGGCTCACATTCCATTTCTGCGGTCATGGGCACGGTTCCCGTCCATCATGCCGATGCCTACGAAATAAAGCAACAATGTAAGCGTTACAGTACTACCGCTAACTGCGAGCAGTTTATCACATAAAATTAAGTAGTTTTAGGTTACCAAATGTGATTCCTTCGATGATGAAGAGCATGTCTCCACAGGGTACGCAGTTTCCAGCCATTTCTCAGACCGCAATATGCAAACACATACCTCCAGTTGAACACAATGCCCGATGTCCTATTGTAATCAGAGCGAAATTCGTCTCGTAACATTCCTACATTTGCAAAGAAATATAAATTTAAAATATGATTTGTAAATAAACGACACTATCAACGAAGCAAAGGATATATAACTATTTTATCGTGTCTTCTAAAACACACCTACGTTATGTTTATAACTTTACTATTTTCATTCCCGAAAAGACGTTGAGGATATTTCAATGAGGAAAGCCTGCCTTTGTCGAAAATATGGTCGGACTTAATAGGAAATAAGGAAAGAAGAACTTGACTGAGGCGATTTGGATGTATTCATACACACATTTTCTCCCAAGGAATAAACTTACTAAATAATTCTAACCAATTTTATTTCAGCTAAAATAGTTAAAAAGCTACTTTTCACCTTAATCTAGGCATGGAGGTTCATAATAATAAATAATAAGTAACAATAATAAATATGCATTATACACAATAATTTTCCTAAGTACCCCAAAAAGTCTCAAATGGAAGATGTTAGAGATAGGCCTTCCTGATAGCCAAATGGGTAGCACGTTCACCTTTTATGGAAGCAGTCCCGAGTTCGATTCTCAAAGAAGGCTCACGTTCAAAATGACCTTAGCTATGGATGCACTTTTAAAATGACTACTAATAGAGATAGGCAAAACTGACGTGGCCCATTACCTGAACGTGAGCCTAAGCATTTTAAATTAAAATATTAATAGAAAATGGCTAATGAGAAAAAGAAATTATAGCAAGTGTAAGCTAATGACAAGGTTTTAATGAAGATATTCCTTAAAAAGAAAATTCCTTAAAAAGAAACATTCGCCTGTATTTAAAACCCGCAACATATGCATAATTAAAGGTGGAATTTGGCAGATTGCTATTTTCCCTGGTTCTATTTTTACCTTTTGGGTTAAGTGATCTCATCTTGCTGGGCTCCTAATTGTCTCTGTGTGAAGAGAGACCTATTCCCCACGCCTCCGCTAGAGGCATAAAGCCTCGTGGTACTACATTACGTTAATAGCAGAGAACGTGTTGTCATTGAATGTCCGAGAGGCGGCCGTCTTCGTCCGCAAAGATCAAGACCTTGAGTGCACTCACACCGCTCGCCGATAAACCCAAATAATTAACTAAAGAACCTGACGCGGTTCCTTAAAAAATCTCGGCTTATATCTTCAAATCACTATGCCTTCCTAAGATTGGCATTCTACCTAGCCCGAGATTAATGAAAGACTTCCATGTAATTACCTAAAAAAAGCAACTCTCCCAACTTGCTTCGAAATTTAGGGCGTAGATTTTAATATTAATTATGAATAGCGTTAAGAGATTAGATTGTTATGGAGGATAAAATTAATATATTTAAATGTCATATTTTCAATTCAGCTAAAGAAACCAACACAGTAAAAGCTTGGTTTCTTCAAAAATTTGGGAATAAGAGATTGAATTACTATGAACTCCGTAAAAATAGATCACTGCTGGGTGTTTAACGATATAAAAATTTTACGAATTTTATTAATGCTTCCATTGTTGGCAAGGTCAATACGCAGTTCTTTCAAATTAGCGTAAATAAATAATTTGACTACTGCAAAGAGATTAAATTAAAAGACAAACTATGAAAAGGACAATGAAAGTACCTGAAGATGGCGATCAATCGCCATAACCAGTCGTGTTGTGAGTTGACCTTTCCTGGAGATACTGGAAGAATGCGATGTCATCATTAATCTGTTATTACGATGGACTTCTACATCATTAATTCCGCATCGGTGGCATTTATTCTGTAAAAAGAAATTTCCATGTTATTTTTGCTAGCGTAGTAGAGAGGCACAAAGGAAATTGATTTGAAAGAGAAGTCTCACCACGTATATCTCTTCAAAATTTTACTTCGAGAAATCTTTGGAGATGTTATCAATTATATTAAACAAGGAACAAATATATTAATAGAAGAATAGGAAAAGAATGGACAGTAAAGGCAAGAATTGCGTAAGAATGTTTTAGTAATATAGGAAATAAATAGGGAAAATGTTTCAACGAGTTATTCAAGTGAGAATAATGGGTAATTGTATTCGTGGAGAGAATATGATGGTAAGGAAAAGAAAATGAGCCAAGAAGAATGAATATCAGATACTTTGACCGATGTTTGGAATTAAATAATGATGATGATATAATTTCAAGTAGTATAAAAACAATTCCGGAGACATCTGGTCCAATAATAATGAGTGAATAAAAATAAATCACCAATTAGCTACCAATGAGACAAAAAAAGGTTCCATAGGACAAAACTTAACGGCATGTGGCTAGTCTATTGATAGTAAAACTGTTGATTTACAATTAACTATATAAATAATAGATGGCTCGAATATCAGCAAAAGGCAAAAATCGGGGTCTGCATTAAGAAAAGAGGCGATATAATAAAAATGGATGAATATTGGAATTAATTGCAATTTGAACATTTTTGAATTAATGCTTTAATGCATCGATTCCTCGATATTCGAGGGATACGCTCCCAATCAGCTCGCGAAAGTTAAATTATTCGCAATGCATTAAAATGAATTAACTTATTATCTGTCAAAGGAAAATTCAAACGATATAAAACAGGATAATACAGTAATTATTTAAGCTATACAGTGTAGCTCTACTCTTTTCCTATATTTTTGGAGAAAATTTTCTGAGATGATTATTATTCCATCCAAAGTTGTTGATGAACTTAAAATTCATCTAAATCTGATCATCCTGTTTAAATTAAATTTCTCGTAAAAGAAAGGTCAGCTTTAAGATAGTGAATTTCCTTTCATCGGCACCCATAAACAAGTAGAGGGACCAAAAATTACTCTTAAAAAAGTTAATACTTTAATTGGCTGAGGTAATGGCACTTAAAGCGAGCTTACGTACTTCCGTTTTATCTTTTACTAGCACACTCTGCTCATAGAAAGGGCTTCAGAGATTCCTCCACTAAAATTAATTCAAGATCACGCCGCGCTGTCACTCGAGAGTTCTCAAGCTTTCCCATGAGAGTTAAGTGCTCGCACTAATGCGTCTCTCCTTCCAATAGATTTCAGTTTTAGGGCTGACGGTTTAATTAATTCACGCGAGCGATATATCCCGAATTCCGCGAGGGAAAAAGATGCGAGCACTTTTTGGCCTGAGTTGTAAATTTTTTCATCTTAAGCGAGAGAAGTTGTTGCTGGAAGCGGCGTTTTTGAAAGGATGTGCCGCTACATAATCTTATCAAGATGTCTCTCTCGTAATTCGTTTAATTAAGCGGCACGCAATTTAATTTATTCTTTGTTCTGGCCCTTAAAAAGCGCAGCTACGGCGCAATCTCCCGGGAATCTGAGTTTTACGCTTATGGTTATAACTTCACAGAAAGTGAAGCCGTGATTTTTAGAGGCCTCTAGAGAGCATCTAATGAATTTAAGTCTCAAAGTCTCATTTAAGTGAATAAAGATATTTTAGATCCGTTTCTTTTCACTTATATATTGTGCATTCTGATTTCCTAGCTTCCATAAATTTACAGTAGCAATTATGATACAAACTTTTAATATTAAGACCGTATTCTATATAAATCGTTGATGAGAATTTATCGTAGCAGTTAGTAATTAATAAGTAAGTAAGAAGAAACAAGTTGCTAATTTTACAATGAAAAGATATCAATCAATATAAGCAGCAAACATGACATGACAGAAATTAATCGAATCGTTATTTTTAATTAAAAGAACTTGAATTGGAGTAAAACCACTATCACCAGAAGCTTCGAAACTTTTCCAGGCACTCAAATTCATTCAAAATTCAACATATTTACACAAAAACCCTCCATGCCGCCAATAGTGTATGGCATGGGATGCAAAAACACAAATGTCCCAACCGAATTCTAGCTGCTATTATATTATCTGATACTCCATGGAATAAACCTGACGTAGCTATCTCTTCTCGCGATTATTTTCTGATAACACTCGTTTTCTCTCGGGGCTCGCGAACGTTGTTAATTAGAGTAACAAAATTGATTATCTCATCGACTATATCTGTGCTGAAAATCTTTTCAAATGACTTCCATAGGTAATCAAATCTTCAGTCCTTCAAAGAATCCCACCCGAGGAACTCTATCATAGCCAAGACACTGTCTTAAATCTCCTTTCACAACCCTAAATGCTCTACTCTAAACCACCTCCAGATAGGTTATAGGATACGACCTACCTAGTGAGGGTCCCAAATCGCACAACAATATTCGAGGATGGGTCTAATCACGGAAAATACGCTGTAAAATGGTCAATTGGAGAATAAATTCCGTGCACCTTATTATAATGGGAGGGACTTGGAAAGAGAACGCTCATTATATAGCATCCTGGTTAAATGGATTCCGTAACCTTTGATTTTGTTAGATTGTTCTGCTGTACTTCCATACCGTAGCTATCAATCTCTGCGACAAATGGTATTTCTTAGTCAAGGACGACAGAACTTTAATCGGAATAATTCCGTAACTTGAATAAATAAAGGATCTGAATTCCAATGTGGTGCCAAATCCATATCACGAGAGCTGACATTCTCTATTTAATTACATGAATGATGTTGTTTTGAAGAAACCCATTTTTGATTGACAGAATTCATAATTATTTACTTTGAAGTTTAATTTTTTAAAGTGAAGAATACATAAAAAGTAGCGCAGTCAGAGTTGCACGCACCAAAGTAAAATCTCGCGTGACACGCACCCGTCCCGTTCTGAATGATACTATGACCCTTTCTGCATTTAGTAACAAGACAATCTCTCTATAATTATTTACCTCTCTTATTAACCCTATTTTCACAATCTGTATTTTTTCCCAGCTGTTGTCCAATTCAGATCCTTTATAATCACACGAACACAGCTCGTTTCTATTAAATTTCTTTTCTGAACTTCTACTTTTCCTAAAGTCCGTTTAAATCCCATCATTTGTTCCTTCTCTACTCTTGAATCAATACAGTTCTTCCGCATTGGTGGTTCCGACCATCATATCTTCCTCTTTCTCATCACAGCTTTCCCCGTTCTCCAATTCTCCTTAGGAGATCCTCACTTCTTACTGTTTTATTGCCATCATCCATGCCCTCTATGAGAAACTTCTTAACTTTCATTCTCCCTTCAGTCTTTTCTATTTTCCAACTTCGTGTACGTATTTACCCATTTCCTACACACTAGGCTAATCATATAATTAATTCAATTCCTTCATAAAAAGAAAACTTTGTAAACACTCAAATAAATTGAAAATTCTTTTTTACGGCTAGTAATTGTAACATTTCAGTCATTTTCAATCAGATCTTTTTCCCAACAATATTCTGCTTCATATTCATCCATAAAACTTCCATTCCGAACTAATATAAATAAAAATAAAGTGATCGTTGAGGAATGCTTGTAAGTAAAAAGAAATAATTTTGCAAAGTAAAGCATATTAAATGTGGTAAATATTAAAACAAGTTTCGAAATACATGTTCGATCATGTAGCCTTAGTTATGAATATAGTATATCTCGAAACCGGTCTCCATGTTCTAAATTCTTCAATGTGGAACTCTACAGAGTTACTTCTTTCATACTTACTATTAATATTTTCATTGATGTCAGGCTTAACTCTGATCAATTATCAAGGTAAACATTACAATTATGCTCTATAGACGATTTCATCTGTATCCGTTGATATGTCATAGAAACGCTCGTTCTAAAAATGCCGTTCCCAGAATCGGCATAAAGCCATCCGTCTGTGTTTAAACGTTGCCATTAACGACGCTGGAATCGAATCATTCTCCATTACGAGTCTCCGATAGGTCGAGCCCACTAAAAACAAGCCAACATATAAAATGGCCATAAAAAGAGAGTCACTATCGCAGGAGTGAAATTGCTTTTAATGGATTGGAAAGGGATAATGCCCTCCGCGAAGAAGCGGCTTCAAAGAGAAATTGGGAGAAAAAGAATTCCATGTTCGGTAAGCAAAGGATGGAGAGATAGCGATTCAAAATTTATCCACTCCAGATGATCTGCGAGGATTAATCATCCGGATAACTCATCGGCGAGATTACAAGGATGAGAACATGCAGACAAACGGGTTTGTTTGCATGTTCATCTCTGCTAATGCTCTGAAAATATCTGCTTCGGATGAGAGAGTTTCTCTGACTAACCGAAATGATTAAAAGCAGAGTTTCGTGAAATTTCTAGATATGAAACGTTAGAAAATCCTACGGTACATTAGAGGTTTTCTTGTGATCTCGAAATTTCAAGTCAAATATGTATTAAGAATTTTCATTTGACTATAATAATCGTGAAAGAAAAACGAAGTACATCGATTTTCACCATATTTTACTAGAGAACTGACAACAAGCTGAAATACTCATGATAAATAGCAGAGTTCCGCAAAGTGAAGGCCGAGGTAGTCAACCTGATATTATCTTCTTAATGGGTTTGAACCCAAACTCTTACTGACAACTCACTCCCTGTTTATCATGCCGTGGGATTTAGGTTGATATTTGAATGTGCCTCGAAAGAAAAAGGTGAATAAAGGCGATTTACAGCGTCAAATATTGCAGGGTTGGCCAATTTATATCCGGATGCGATCAAATTTTATACTAATATTAGGAACGCGGCTAAGAGAAACAAAATTTGGCATCCTTTAGACAAAAATATTAAGTTATATTTTCGCGTCTCTAAGATTTATTAGTTTTTTAATTTTAAATTTTTTTTAAGTTAGTGATTTTAATTGAGAGTAGATGCATCATATACGAAGTAATAAATAATATTCGACAGATAAGAATTAATTCGATTACCAGTCCTGATCGACCGAATTTCTATAAAATGATTGGTAGGTTGGTCGCTATAGACCTTTTGGACACCTCTTATTTATCGAATACAGACAGTAATGTCGTCTACGAAATATGACATATAGATTATTTAAGCCAATAAATTCTCAAAGTGGCTGGACACTTGCTGCTTACGGACTCATAGAATTAAGAACATAAGAGAAATTGAGGTATAAATTAATGAAGTAAAAGATATGAAAATACGAATGTATGATTCTCAAAAACTAAATTTAAAATTTAAAATGCCCGTAACGGAAAGAAAGAAGATGGGTAACTTAGAGATATGTGTCCCTCAGACAATAGATTCAAACAACCCTTGCAATAAATACCATTTACTTTCCAACAGAATAATATAAATTTAAAATGATATCTAAATATTCTTCATCGGTTGAAAATAATTCAAATACCTTCATTTCATGATATACTCCAGGTAGATCCTTGAGGCCAAAGGGGCAGATGTGATGATGGTTACTTTGGAGATCAAGAAGCTCAGTTCCTTTAAGTTTAAATATTCTCAAACACAGTTAAGAATGCCCATATTTTCTCCCTTCTACTACACGCTGCTGAGCAACTTCGGGACTTCAGGTCGCCACGCAATATTTCCACATCGCGTTGCTTCCATGAAACATTCTCTAAACGTTCTCTAATAGTCGCCGTTTCGCGTAAACGAGCACCACGGGAGTTCGCCCCATTCCCCCGGGGAAAAAATACTTCATCCATCTAGAATATGCTATCATAACTCAGCGAACAGAACCAAGCTATCAACACTCGGATGCGTATAGTCCCTAGAACTAATTTTTGCGAGGGAGCCTAGGGGAGAAAATATAAAATAATTACAGTCACTCACGAATGGACGATTCAGCGCCTTTCGGAGTTAAGCAGGTTGAGGCAGCTCATATTGGAGTCTAACGTTCAGAGAAGGTGTGGCCAACGGAACGCTTCCACCGCATTTTATTTTTAAATTTTTCATCTGGTACTCATTTTCACAGCCTGTTGTTACATTTAATCGTCACAATAACACGGTTATTAATTATTATTATTTTATGCTACTTATATCCCGAAAATTTAGAGGAAAATAAATTCCACAATAGAATCGGAAACGAGAAAATATCAATCTTTGTCGTTGGCTATAAAATTTAAATACAAGAAATGGGAAAATCCGTTGTCATATCCCTTAATATAACAAAAGAAAATGCAGGTGAGATATTTTAACAATTATTCTCAACTAAATTTTTAACCATCAAATTTATGGGGAATAAATAAATAAATGGGGAATTTTTTAACCATCAAATTTAGTTTTCAGTAACCTAATGGTCGCCACAGATATGCACACTCCTGAGCTATTCCATAACGTTGTTAACGAGGTCAATTCCACAATTGAATCTTAAACGAAACAATTGACTTTAAATCTTCCCATTAATTTGATCGTAAAAGTATTTAACGAAACTATGTTAATTTGATGAGGTCATTAAACCGAATAATTGTTCATCGAGGGAATTACTCAGTAAAATAAACTGCTTAGAGCCACAGAGGCACATTATCTCAGGATTATTTAGGGAGCCTCTAACTTGAACGATTCATTTTACAGGATATATAGTCGATTAACACGCTGCATCCTGCTCTCCCCGACAAACTGCACCCTTAATTCCATCTGCAGCCGCTAGTCTTCGCAAAGATTTTACTGAAATTTACGGAGGAAAGAGCCGAAAATTTATCCAACATAACATTTAAAGCATTACTTTAACATTGGGGAGTGGAAGGATTGATATATATACTTAATAGAAACAGCAAAAACATAGTTTGTAATTAGTAAAGGTAAGTAATCCGTAAGATATGAGGTAACTACTAGCTACTACTATGACATTATCTGAGAAAAGAGACTCACCTCACGTAGAGACATGACTGTGCTTTAAATGTTTTGAGTAAAACTAAAGTTGTCGGGTAGCAAGAGTAGCCTCTCCAGCAACTACGGTTGGAAGTTTTGTTTCACTGAGATAGGAATCTACGACCTTGGAAGGGATTTACTCACAACCTTTCAAGAATATCCAGAAATAGTTCATTTAAGGTAGGAAAACAGTTCTACAAGTGTTAAATTCAACGTCGATTCTTGTGTTTGCTATTTGAGGAGTTCGTTGCCAAACATAAAAAAATCTTTCGGAAAAGAGTTCGTGTTCCGAATTGTTCGGAGTCAGAAGTGTCCGTTGAATGACCACCAACTCTACCTTATCAGTCAACTGTTATTCATTTTGGACTTATAAAATAAAAACTTTTACAAAAAAATACAAAGACAAATCCTCGAAATGTTCCTTTCATATTTCAGTTCAAACGATTTAATTCCACCCAATAAGTCGAAATGAAAAAGGGAACGCCGTTTGGCGAAATGGCGGATTAAAAAGAAAGAATTTATGGAATAAATTTCGCAACCGTGAACGACCTTTACTGCCCACTGCCATTTTCCCCACGCTAGACTATGACCTGCCTTTCACCAGAAATTCCTTCTCGAGTACTTTTAAATGTAGGCCGTACGTATTCCGAAACTACGGGAGTTGTTTAAATTTTAAAATCGCCTCGTTCCCACGCTACGTACAAACTCCTTAACGAGATTTTCTTTACCCGGCGCGAAAACACTTGTCCGATCATTCAAGGTTGAGGATCCTCATCTTTTTAAAAATTACATGACGACCTCCAACGTCAGCAATTCAGTCCCCCTTCTTTTTCTAAGAATGGATTCCGCGACACCGAAAACGAGACTTTTTCGGATGTTTATCGTTTTGAATGATGCAATCAGGAGGCGGAGAGAGAAAAAAATAAAATGACAAGAGTAGGAGAAACGAAGCGAGGCACAATTTCGTTCTTCTTGTGCTCGACCGCAAGTGAACTTTCCCTGCTGAGGGGGAAATTAAAGTGTTCCTCTTCAGTGGGAACGAAAGTCCCTTTTTTCACGATAACCGGTGTGCGGTGTTGCCGCGAAAAAATTCCGAAAACGGGGAGCGGATGGCGCATGCTTTCTCATGCGAGTTTAATTCCTTGTATACAATCGCATTTTTGGAAGAATAACTTCCCCGTTGTGTCAGATATAAAGAGGAATTTACGAGCTAACCTACCGGTCGATGCATTGTGTTGGCGCGAAACCTTGAAATTTTATGTTTTCTGATTTCTCGCCACCTCTTCCATTTATTGTGTGTAATATGCAGATAACAAAAATGGAGTTGTACTTGAATCCTTAACGTCTCTAATATTTTCGGACTGAAATCTTCCAACTTCTCCCTTAACTAGCATATTTTTTAATAATATTCTTACTGCATTTCCTAGAAATATCGGAGCGGCAGCTAAGAGATGTTAACATTCTAGGAAATATTACTTTTATTCCGAGAATATTTATATGTATATGTGTCGTGTTCACATCATTAACTATCTGTACAAATGAATAGGTTTCCACATCTCGGTGGGAGTTGTTTCCCGTGGATATTTTTTTCTAAGCTGCTTCACATTTATATAACCGAAAGACCTCTTCTTATTTTACTTCCAACATTTAAATTATTCTTTAAGACTTTAATAAAATAAGCGGTTAATGTACAACACCTCAAAACTAAATAGCAAAAGCAACCAGTTTCTACGTTCTTTCAACAGTTTTCAACGTGACGTCACATCAATAGGATGGTGATGATATTTTTATTTTACACTTTGTGGTATTGTGCATCATGGTATATTTTTATTATTTATCTTAATGAAGCTTAGAATGGATTACCACCAACTACCTCATGAAAAGATTCATTTTATTTTCTAAAATTAGGAATTATTTGTCGTATGCGATGGGCTGGATGGAAGAAATGACTACCCAGACTCATCATCCGAATAAATAAGTAGTTTGTTCATTTAAATTAAAAAACAAATCTTATTTTTTCCACACCATAACAAATAGATGAATATATACTTTACGTAAGTAAGAAAAAGCCACCGAGTATTATCATTATATCTTCCAGATAAAATTTATTCTCATAAATTGACGCTTCTTACAGTAAAAATTTCGTCTGTATATGGCTATCTATTACAGTCACA
Source organism: Pachydiplax longipennis (assembly GCA_036926295.1). NCBI lineage: Eukaryota > Metazoa > Arthropoda > Insecta > Odonata > Libellulidae > Pachydiplax > Pachydiplax longipennis. Next base: position 68,074,380 of record JAVFKF010000004.1, on the reverse strand, counting down.
GCCTTAAAAAATCCAAATTATACTTTGATGTAATGTAGCCAGGTCGAATTGTGTTATTTTAATTTATAGAATCAGAAACGCAATAATGTGTGATGCTATGTTTTTCTTAATGCTGTTAATCTTCTTGATTATAATACCATCAGATCAGATCTAATAATGCTCTTCCTTATAAGTTAATATTCTAACAAAAGTTAATAATGCGAAACAGATGAAATTCTTCCATTTAAGAAGAACGTCGTGAGATCAAATATACCGAGTATCACTTCGTTGCTAGAGCAAAGTCTTCGTTCTGTATCTTTATAGTCGCCAGACGATACTTAACACGTTTATCTTAACAAGAGATACACCCCGACCTAGATCAAATATCTCCGAGCAGATATGTGTATTTGTAAGTGATTCAGATAACTCATTTTATTCCCACTAATAGATCACGTAATAAAATCCATATATTCTCATCTGCGTTAAAAAACGTAATAATCGGCCACCATCTCAGAGGATCGTGCCCAGAAAGACTACCTCAAAGCAGAAAATTTCTCATTCAAAATGTGATCATGTCCCGAAACCAAAAATTCTTTTCCTTTCTCCGCATTTCCTTCCCTTCTCCGTGAATCTCAGGAAGTAAAATAGCTTCGCTCGAAATTTTTCCCGGGACGCCGCTTGATTCCTTTGTCTTTCTTCGCAAAAAACTACTGGGATTTGGCCGTTCTACGTGAAGAAACTGCACATCGGTTAAAAATGTCCCGATAGAGGCATTGTGAACGCATCCCCGACGAGAATATTTACGCCGCCCATCCATAACAGCGAGATAAAGTACATTTTTCACGTGATAACGTCGTACTTCATCTGAAAACGGGGATCATCCGAATCAGGAGATATAAAATACGGTCGGAAAACGAATGCGAGCGCCATTACGGCTGAAAAAGAAAACGAATGGCAACATCCTGAACGAGAAAAATGATCGTTTGCGAATCCATCCCCAACAGATTACTGAATTTGACTGAAAATCGGTTTGGAATTGCACGAATAAAGAAAAATGCTTCGAGAACGTCATTCAGAGGTTAGAATAGATCTCGTTGCGTTCCTGCAGTTAATATTCACTTTAGAAACGAAGTGGGAATAGGAGCGATACCTTTTGTTCTCCGACAAGAGGTGAGAAAAATGAAGGTTTGTTCCCGCATTTTCCATGAGAATATTCCGCTACAGCTTAATCCCTTGGGAAATCATTGTGATTTTTCCCTTTGAATAAAAGAAGTTAGGCGACCGAATGCTAGAGCCACAATAAGAGTGGCGTTTTAAATGAGAAGTCCGAAAGCTCTTGAAAATATCTCCCCTGTGACCCTAACGGAGGTCCTTGAACAAAACCGCAACTCCCGCCTAATTCCTCGTTCTTTTTATGCACCCTATTATGCCAAGCGAGCTGGGATGCCATTAAGGGCACGTCACAGTATAATTACTCATCTAGAAGATTAAATTTATGGCTCTTATATAAACGATGAGTGTGCATTGGGAGAAGAACTTATATAACTAGAATATCGGAAGAGAGCCTTCCGATTGCTGAAATTATAAGAATCAGCGTGCTCACGCATTTAACTCGGCTCTCCAACACAAACTGTTACGTAACGAATTTACGTAATACTTTATACCGAGACTTTGCATGTAAATCATCATGACTATCAATTACCGCATTAATACATTATTAATTTTTATTCGTGCCAACCCAATGAACTTAAGTCACTATCACTCATTATTCCCACCATTTTACTACAATACGTTATAGTAAATATGGACTACGGCTCTAAGGCAGGCATATGGTCTTCTCTATTTTATAATGGATTATAATAGAATAATTATTAATTATGACAAATTAGTCATAACTAATAATAAAAATGTTAAAACCTCTTTATTGGATTATATTGAGACTACAATTTTCCCCTTCTATATAACCCATCATAATATTTTGTAAGGTTATTTATTTTTTTAATAAACTAAAAGATCATCAGAGGAAAGTTATTCAAGGCAGGAAAACACTCACTGAGAAGAGGGTGTGTAAAACCTGTGCAAACCAACCTTAGCTAATAGATGATAAAGAACATGACAAAAAGGGTAAATACCAGTAGATTACGTGCATATATGTAATACATCTATAAGCATAGTCAAGTATAAGTATAGTCAGGTTCCATGAAAACACATTTAAGATAAATTGGATAAAAAACAAGTGTAATTAGTAATGATGGTACTTTAAGAGTCATTCGGCTTAGGCGGAGGTCCCGGAAGAGGCGACCTATAAGTTCTTTCGCACATATAGATCGCCTACGGGAATCGAACCCGTTACCGCTTTCGCCAAAGTTGAACGAGTTGTCAAGGTCGTCAATCCTTCACTATACGAGTGTATAGTCAAGGATTAGGTAATCATTGAGTAGGTGAATGACTGTATGGGAAATAAGGTGCTACACTCATAGAAATATAAATAATTAGTATTCAGTTAAATAGATGAAAATTCTCAGTCATTATTTTGTAAGAACACAGTGCATAACCTTAAATGAGAGGAAGTGTCAACGAAAATTACAGTAGTTTCCGAATCATACGTCGCAGTATTTCACACGAAAAATTACTATGCGTCTCATAAGGTTCTATGTAAGTTTCAGACCTTGCCAAAGGCCTACAGGTGTACGTCTTCGATAATGCAATGCTGACTTCCGATAACTTCTCTTAGACATTCGTACCAATTTTATTCTTTTATTTATCTCTTGAAATTATTTATTCACGTCATTCGATAAAATGTCACTTCTTAGTTTCACCGTAAAAGGTATCGTAGGATAATAGTTGGGTTATTATTATATGTCCAAAATATTTGTATAAGACTATGGTGGTTTTATTAAACTGAAGAATACATACTTCTATAAAGGGATAAGTTATATATTGAGAGGAGAATTGATTGAGATAAACAGCTGATAAGACACAATTCCGATAGCGATAATACTCAAAGCGTCTTCTAGAGCAAATTTTTCCTAAACGATGGGAAGCGTACCACTAATGTAATTGCTAGCCTAGATATGCGAAAATGTAGAGAGAATTTTCAGTTGAATATTCAGAAAAAAAAATTCTTTCCCAATGCTGTACCTTAAAAAGATCAGAAATGACAGTGGAGCTCCCGGATAGCCAAATGAGTAGAGGGTTTGACGTCGATGGAAATGGTACAGAGTTAGATTCCTGGCAAAGGTCCACGTAAGAAATCACATTCAATGTAAAAGCATTTTCAAAATTACTGCTACAACTAATGACTGTTATTAAGACTATTCAATTAATTTTAGTGCTCTAAAGAATAGAATGTGTCAAACGCCGCAATTCTGGTCATGCCTCTCAGAAAGCGTACTAAAATTCAAGAATCAACGGATGAACTGTTTTCAAAGCTTTCAATGACTCCGATGTTTTGTACATAATAATCCATACTGATTAAATTTAGAATCATAAAATAGATATTTTCACTTCGTTTGGCTTCTCATGGCTCGACTTTTCACAGTTTCTGAATGAAAAAAGTTTAATTGTATTTAGAACGGATCTCTAAATATATAGCTCACTTTTCATTTTATTCAAATTTTTTATGAATGGTTTTCCGTTTGATTGATATAAGATGGAATGAGTATTTTTCCGATGTGAAAAATAGACCTTTTTTAAACCCATAGTTACAATGAATCGACCATCTTCATTTCCTAGATTTTTTAACCAGTATCTATCCATGAAACTATTGAGTTACTCTCTCCCAATCATGACTAAGCAATCTTTCACGCTCATTCGCATTGAATTGAGGATAGCTATTAATTTTATGACTAAAGAAACTGTTTACGTGCTATGTAAAATAATTTCGAAATAATCTTTCTTAGTTTCTTAGTTAGATTAAGAAAAGACAAATTGATGTGGAGCAGTTATCTCCTCGGGCTCATTTAATTTTATTCTGTATACACCGATTACGCCTCGGAGCTGAGTTTCGCAAATGCCAGACACTGTAAGCAAGATGACCTAATGAATTCAAATTGCTACTTAAACCATTTGAACGTAAAATCAAAATGATCTCACAAAAGTTTTAGCAAGAGGATCGTTCTTGCTTTGGATTTTGGATGAACTCTTTAACAGTTCACATTGCTGAAGAATAAATCCACCAGAATCACTTTCGATAAACCACTTGAGAGTGCTGTAAGCACTCATCGATGCTTATAACAATAAAAGTGATAACTTCTATAATGGAAAAAGGAGGATCCAAATAGCATCCATTTTAAAATTTATTGACGATCACTCACAACCATTCCCTAAACTGAAAAAATCGATAATCCAGGACTCGAGCCTGGGGCCATGCGGTTAGAGCGCTAGTACGCTAACCACTCCGCCACAGCATTATCAAACTAAAATACAAATAGTACCAAATATATACAAAAACAAGCATAAACAAGAACTGTTCCCTTAAAAGAGTACTAGTTTATTCCTTCTTACCCTTATTTCTATCACCTACAGAGTCGGCTACTGATCCTTTTTCATGATTGATGGTAGTGACAATGATGATGATGAATTTAGTTCTGGTGCTTAGTTAAACACCCTTCCTGCCGACAACCCTTTCAAGGAAAATTAGAAACACAACCATTTCCTAACTAGAGAAATCCAATCAGACGAGATTCGAACTCAGGACTTTGGGGTCGGAGAGCTTACGGCACGTAAACCGCTCCGCCACTGCGGCCGATAATATATCTTGGAAACGATGACATGGTGATGAATCTCGGGAAACGTAATCATTAACAACGTTATGTTACCAAGATTATCTCGAGAATATCTATCTTTGACCCTTCTCACATTGCCTGTAAATGTCTCATTATAAGGTATAGTAAAAATCATAATGATAAGTCATACGTCCCTCACTGTCATGAAGATAAACTATAATTTAATTACTTTTAAGAAATTTTCATAAGATTTCTGTGTAGAAGTAACGAAAATTCCCTTGGAGACTTTCTCTATAAGAACAGCTTCACCCCAATTAAATAAGCAAGCTAAGCATTTCTTACCCTTTCAGACTTATATTACGCTTTGAGACCCTCATATACACGAAAAATCTCTAAGTGTCTTATTTTTATGATGTTCATAATCTGGGTACTGGGTACATCATGGCGCCGTTTCCAATGAAAAGGTCGAAGAATTGAGCTATGCTACATACTCAGAGGTTTTCCCAGTTGCGTCGAAGTAAATTTCAGCACTAGTTATTGATTGAGTAACACTGAGAGACTATTTCTGCGCTCTCTGTGGAATGAATTGAGTAAGAATAGCAAAAGAAAAAATTCGACAGCGGAGACATATTTCTAGCTCCCTGGAGCACGTTTCTCCATTTCCGCAACGAGTTTTCCGAATGTGAAAAAAGCTTAAGAGTGCAATGTAAGTTGAAAAGCATCTGAAATATAACAATGGCCATGGTAATTCAATATTGAAGCAAGATTCGAAGAGAAGAGACAAACGAAGAGATGGATTATTAGTAAAAATTTCACCGACATTTTTCCAATACGAATTGTTTTTCACAAACAAAAATGACGGCGGTAAGTAAATCACTTGATGAAGCACTTACGTCAAAATAATACGTAATTGAGTGAATATACAAATATAACGAAAGTGCATAAGAAACCTGAGATCCTTTCCTAGAGCGTTAATCTTTATGTAGCTTATTAATGTAATTTTTCATAAACGACAATTGAAATCATTAATAAATATTATAATATATAATTATATAAATTTTTAGATACCGCAAAAAATGAAAAACAGAGACAGGGTGGAAAAGGTCAAATGTACTATTTCTGTATCTGTATATTCCCCCACATATTAAATTTTTTCCAAGTTACAATGATGAACGAACAGAAAATAAATACCTAGTTTCAACATTCATAAAATACACAAAATACTCATTTGCATAAAGAACCATACAGTAGTAGACATCGAGGAAGTCATGGGAAGGGGACAGAAATATCAAAAGCAGACCAAATCGTACAGAGAGAGAGAAATTTCGAGGATTCTTAAGATACATCCTAAAAATACCGATGAAGTCGTATCAAAGATATAACGAATTTTAAAGACGTCATATTGAAAATCAAACAGACCCTCCATAAACATTAGAAAGAAAGAAAGTAAAAACAAAAGGATAACGGATTAAAACGTTAGTGTTTTCGCATATGTTAATATATAAAGTAAGTATATAGTAAGAGTATCCTTCCAGGTTCAGTAAAAATGAGAAACGGAGAAAAATGAATAGTTTATCGGATGAAGAAAAAGAGAAGGTTATGTTGCACGGGAGCAAGATTAAGAACGTGGTTAATTGGAAGCTTCAAGAGATGAAGATTAGGAGAATGAGAGAGATTCTCAGAGGAATACATAATAAATAACCGAGGAGCAAGGGTCTTTGGAAGGGAGGCAAAAGGGTAAGAAATTTCTGAAAGTCTCAAGTTTCTGTTTCTTAAGAAAATAAAGTGCTCAGAAGTAAAGGGGTAAAATGAATTGGAGCTATGGATGTAAGTAGTTTGAGAAAATCTTATTTAAAGTAATCTCTGGAATGCCAATGATCAGTTAATAGTCAATAATAGTAGGAATATAGGATCAAAGGGGAGGAAAGACATCCCTATAAATAATCAACTAGGAAAGTAGAGTCATGGTGCTTGCAACCCCTGCCACACGCCGAAAGGAGGCTTGCAGGGTACATATGTAGATGTATATGTGACTTTCTAGTACCAATAATTTGCCTAGGATATGACGAGAAGCCTCAATGAAAATTTGAAGTGCTTCTTGGATTTATTAACACTGCATTTATCATGGAAAATGCCACTTAAGTTTATTGGAGATGGTTTCATAAGGATATCATCTTAAATTACCGCCAGTTCAAGTTCCTAGACCTGCCCCTGTAAGAATAAATAGATCAGTTTTTATTCAACTTCAAGTGCATGAAATACACTAGATCAAGCTTCACTTTTTGTTACTGTTTCACAATGCACGTTTTGCAGTAACTCTCGCTAAACCATAGATTAAATACAGGAATCGTGTGTCCTAAATTTGATCTGTAGTTAACTAGAATTTATTGCGGTGCGTTTATCGTCGATTTTATTAATTTATGGCTATAAGTAGGATTGATAATGAAATCGTTCACTTGAATATGCAAAAATAAGCTTTTGTCGAAATAAGACTGATTTCATGAGTAAAGGTTTTTTATTTACGTATACACTAATTTTTCTACGGATATAGGTTTCTGAAATAAATATTTGCCATATTTAGGAAATATTGAAGGAAAGCGGTCGAGATACAGAAAAATAAAAACTAAACGTGAAAACAGAATTCGGGGATCGGATGAGCTGCATTAGATTTACTTCTTTGTTCAGAAAAGCTCTTAGGATTTTGAATTCTTTCCTTCTATCCATAATTTTGTGTTCTTTAAGTTTAAATTGATTGATTACTTAATATACACTTAACCACTGACTTGGTGGTATTCCATGACGATGGAAAAATAAAAAGGGAATCTACCTTTAACAGGAGTAACTAGTTTCTTATTAATTATAATAACACTATGCCAAATACCACCAAAAAAGCTTTTGTTTACAAAACATTTTTCTGTGGTGTTTGGTGTAGTGTTATTTATAAATAATAAGAAACTAGTTTCCCTTTTTATTTTTCCATGTTTTACTTAGTATGTTTAGATTCTGTTTATGAATAAAAGAAATACTCTTTGAAATGAAGTATAGTAGCGTGGATTTCCTGACTTCAGATACTAGTTCTTCTTACATCACCAAGCGCTTGTTGTCCTTAGAAAACACTGTCACCATAACCGTCAAGAGCGATTCCATAAGATAGAATATTCCTTACCCCATAATGGAGAAGTATTTGATGGTTCAACTAAAGAGTTTGGCTGTAATTACAGCAGATATCCATCTCCAACAGTTTGCTCACGACTTTGAGACACCTCTGGTGTTTTTCGTATGCACTCGTGCGTTGTTTTTTGGATCGTAAATGTCGGACATTTCAATTCCCTACGACGCGTGAACCAACGCGTGAGCGGAAAGTAGAATCAAAGTCCGCAAAAAAGGAGAGAATGCGAACCCGTGGAAGACGCGAAGCAGAAGCTGTAAGCTCACCCTTCCAAAGTAAATTGCCTTGTGTCACAGGAGATGCGAAGGGTAGAAAAGAGTTCCGAACCGTGAATCCTCATAAGGATTGCCCATTAGGATTTATATCGGGGCCTAATACTCTCCGGTAATGTATATACATGTATAAAAATAGGGGTCTCGAAGCAGGGTTCATGGAATTCCAGAAAACGGAAAGGATGTTGTGGAAGGACTATAACATCATTTACCCTCTCTGAGGCAGCTCGGAATTCCGATATCATGAGAAGAGGAAAGAGAGTGGATAAACGGAAGAGACGCTGTTTTGGGTCCTTCAACCAACTTCTTTCCCTTTAATGCTCCCTTGGCCGAGGTCCAATTAAGGGAAGGGCGTGTGAAAGACAGCAGAGGAAATTTCGATCGCGGGGTTTCCGAATTTGGTTCCGTCCCTTTCCGGATCTATTCTCCTACGAGGAGATGATTTCGTCTTCCACGAATTTCCGTTGACGATCAAGAATAACGGAGTATAAAACGAGTCTTTTGCAGAATATGCGCAAATTCTGTTTCGGGAAACGACCTCTCAGAATCCATATTGGATAAACGCATTCTTTTGAGATGGAAAAGGCCACATTAACCCGTTTTCTGCCCAATATTTGGTTGCGAAATTTCTCGGGAGCTATGGCAATCTATATCTAATTTACGATTATCTGATATTAAAAATAACGAAAATTCTTAGCAATATTTTTTTACAGGCAGATTGCAAAATCAACATATGACTAAAAATAATTATTTTAGCCCACAAACACTTTTCCTAATTTCTTAAAAGTGGATATAAGAAACAGAAATCAAACATAGAACAGATATAAATATAGAAATTAAATCCGCCATAATAATCACCGTCGTGTTTAAACTTATATGTGCGATGACGGTAATTTTCCATAACATATGCATTGTAGCACTTGAAACTTAATTAAGGGCGCTTCTAAACAGTTCAATTGAATATGAAACATCCTTAGTACTTTTTCTTGAGTTGGCTCGAATATAATCCCACCATAGTAAATTTATTTGAATAATAGTTTTATCGATTCCAAACCTTTTCTTTTTCGTTAAATTTAATTAGAATAATGATCGCACAAATTTGAGGGCGGAAGGATTATCATAGCTAGGAAATTATAATAGAGAAATTTTATCACTTACAGTTATTGTCACCTGCTTCAAAAGCGCGAAAGTTCTTAATAAGAAATCTATTTCTTGTTTAAAGTTTCTAAATTTTAACTTTTTAATGAATCGTCTTCATGACGACCAATGTGGGTCTATATCATGATTCTATATGAGTCCAAGAATGTACTATTTGAGTCTTTCTGATAGATAAATAATTATTAAATCAATATAGTATCATATATATTGTGCATTAATAAATACTAAGAATGAATATACTGAGGTAATCGTTTTAGTCGTTCGAATAAGACACTAATATACATTTTAATATTATATTATGATGACAAAAGTAATACTATTTCTTATGGCTCTAAATATATGACTAATTGGAAGAATTAGTGGAACTTCTCACGGTGACCGTGCTAAAGAAGAATACAGGAGAAACAGATGTGAACAATTATCGATAAGAGTGAGAATAGAGCCCAGGTCCCCCTCACTATTCGGGCAGTTTCTAAATATAATTTTTCAAATCTGTTTCTTTTTCGATTTGACTAATTATTTAGCTTAACTGTAAAAGATACAAGTGAGAGAAGGACAATCTATGGAACATTCTTTTTTGGGAAATTCTGCCGTTAGTTTTGAATGAGGGCATCCAGTGCCTACATAAATAACCAAGCTATTCGTACAATTAAGCAAGTTAAAAGTAAAGTAGTTACACTCTCACCTTCCATAATTTCTTGTATTCACACGGATCGTTAACCTGTTACAGACCCGTACACCTTTCCATTTATTTATATTCATCACTCAGACTACGAAAGGCCTTTCTTTATTTTACTTTCTTTCTTTAAATACATTCAGCTGTTTCTTTACTGGGACTGCCTCTCTATTTTGGAACATTCATAACTTCATAAACCATCTTGGTCATTCTGCTTTATTTTCAATTCTTCATAAGCCTAAACTGTTCTAACAACCTTTCCATAGTATTCAAGCATATTTTCATTCACAGTCATTCATTTATCACTCGCTCACTACTGACTTTTCCCTCTTATACTTTACTCTTGCTCCTCATGTTCTAGCAGCTTCAAATTTTATCAAAGCACCTCTATTTCCATTTTATAGGGATTTTTTACTCTCCTGACAAATGATTCCAATGCAATGATTGAATAGTCTGCTACTGCATATGCCTGAGGGCTGGTAGTCTTAGTAGTATTTCTGTGCGCCAAAGACCATGTGGTCATTTCTCGTGTAGATTCCCCGCCGGGAATCGAGCCCAGGACCGCTTTCACAAAAGGTGAACGCGCGACCGCTACCTTAGCCATCCGGGAACCCCGGATGTTCCCTCCGATATAAGCTGAAGAAAGTTTTCGGTAGGGAATGAGGCTTAATAAGCAATATGGGGAGTAACGATCAAAAACTGTACTATATCTTAAGTTCTAATAATAATTATTTATGTACTAATAACAATGATTTATTTATCAGACTGAGAAGGATTTACAGGAATACAAAATATCACAAGAGAATATTAAAAATCGTTCGCCACTTCGGCATATGCTAAAGAAATCAAAGGTTTTCAAGAAAATCTCATGGAGAAGACTGGTGCGGAGTGGACCGAAGAACGAAAAGATGAACATCGCGAAACAATGAAAGAGATTTGGAATAAAAGAAAGGAGGGATGAAACAGTTGAAGTTGACGTTAAAAGGAACTTAGTCCACATAAAAATGTTTTCTTATAGGATAAAATATTATCTATTTGAAAGAGGAAAAGCTCCAGTTACACGCGAAGTAATAAATTACATTAGCATTGACCCGATTAAGATTTATTCTCTTGTTGTTTCTTGAGCATGCTTCAATCTTAGCTGTAATTTGATGGATATAGATTAAGATGATACATTTTGGATGAAAACATCTGTACGCTTTAGAGGGGCATGTTTTGAAAATTTGAGAAAATTTATTTTCTTTTAATCACACGTTGTAAGACAGCGGATACCTTAATATCTATGGTAATCTAGTCCTGCATTCTCTGTCTAAGATTAGAGTCTAAGGATGAAATTGATATTGATATTATATAAGTTTCCTTCCTTTACGTAGCGATTACGCACTAGGTGATTTCAACTAGGAAACTTTCGATAGGAGATGTAAACGGAGATCAGTTATGTTACCGATGAGTCCCATATTCCGCAGACTTTCGCCGATGAAGGACGCAGATTCCGTTGCAAATGAGAGGCGAAAGAGAAAGCGTGGGATGCGACACACACAGCGCCGGACGACATTCTAGCTCCAATTTAGCTATTGCGTTGCGGATAAAGCTCCCGCATAGACCTTTCTTCTCCACAAAAAAATTGGACCGAAAGAGTGGAGATTATCCAGAGGAGTGGTCTTGGAAATTGGGATGATCCCTGCGGACTGCTCTCTTTTTAAGCTCATTTTCTCTTCTTATCAGCACGCGTGATAGGAAAGCGTGCGCTCGCAACACCTGCGCCGAATAGAAAAAGGAGAGGGAAATAAAAAGAAGACGACGGACGAAGTAATACGTCACCGATTCCACGTGAGCTGTGCCGATCGAACGCCGCAACTTGTCCCATTTATGGAGGAGGGGAAAAAGAGAGGGGCCGTAAATGAATGAGGGGAGAAATAGCGGGATAGATATGGAGGGGGATAGAATCTGCAGGAGGGTAGAAACTGAAAGTAGACTATTTGAACGAGCTAACCTGGGACTCTGGCCGCAGGATAGAGCGGTAGAGGAAGTGTAAGTAGAGGTGGTGGGCGGCATGAAGGGAGGCGTGTTATAAGCACCAAAAGGAGGGAAATGGGGAAAATAGAGGAAGGAGGAAAGAAGGAAGCGGCCCAAGAAGACAGGTTACTAGGCAAGCCTTGGCATCCCTTACCTTTCCCTTCTTTTGTGGAAGGGAAGACGTGTGGGGAGGCAGTGCGCAGGGGGAGCGAATGAAGAGGGGAGGGAGTGGATCCGCGGCGAGCAAATCGATAAGGCGGTGCAGCCGGAAGTTGGGGGAGCAGCGGAGGGCCTTGAGGGGGGGCCTGCGAATAGGGAGAGGTAAGACAGGGGAGCGGTGGTGTGAGGAGGGTGTAGAGGAGCAGTGAGATGGGTTCGCGAGTGGTATGAGGAGCCCATGAGGAGAGTCCCCCCGAGGAAGGAGTGAGTGGAGGAAGCAGAGTGGAGGAGGAGTGGGAGGGAGAGCGAGAGAGAGCGGCCACCATCTCCTCCGCCGCCCTCACCAACATGGCGGACACAGAGTTCGAGGAATTTCGGAGATACTTCGACAGGCTGCCCCAGCACATCAAGGCTCCTGCCCACATCTACACGTAAGCTCCGGGATCCGTTCTTATTCTCGCCGATTTTCTTTTGTTTATCGGTGCGATGGCACCCGTGTGGGCTGCGGGGTCACTCGGGTCGCCTTACGCGGCGAAGTACTGCAGCGGCGGCGAAGGCGGTGGTGTTAGAAGGGTTGTTGGCATGGCAAACGGCGGGGGGCAACCGCCGAGGCAGAGCGCGGGTTACGTGCAATGGAGGAACGTAACCTGGGCGCCAGTGACAGGATACAACAACTCGAACCAGCTTTTAGAAGTGGAGGACTCGCCACTTGATAACGCAAATGTGAAACGGTAGGACTGACAGTTCAGTGCGCGAATTCTTAGCCTCAATTTCCTCTTTTCAATAACACTCACCACTCTGTCGAGTGCTATTTGCCTGCTGATTCCTATTTTTCATAATCTTTATCTCTCCTTTTCTCTTTGTGTACATTTTTTATTCTCTTACACTCACAAACAGACACCGGCGTAACGTGAACGCATAAGTGGCATGAAGATTTTCCGCGAGGCAATAAAGAAACAACCGTACGATTGCATGGATTGCATTCTCTTTAATTGACTTTTCTATCTCTTCACATTGATTTCCTTCCCTTTCTTTTCCGGAACCTCTTTCTTAAAGCCGGCTCCCCTGTGCAGTGATCTTATCTCTTTGTCTGCCAGTCTCACCTTATCGAGAAATTGAAAAGAGACGTTTCATAAGCCTCATTCAGACCTTTCGTGAATATTTCGCGTTCTCACTGAATCATGCTTACTCTGGGCCTGCCTGAAAATATCAATAGTGTAGTAGTGCTGTTGTTTCAGTGACGTTTTACACATAGCATGAACCATAATGAACCAAACCCCTGATCGATATCCTGCGAGCATATGAAAGGCTAGAGAGCATTTCGTTATATCGCCTTCGATGTGACGCAGGAAAAAGATTAATCGACCTAAATGAAGGACTCTTTCCCAGTTTAAGCCGTTACGTATTGTGTCGTCGGCTTGTGGAATGGATTTTCCATTATAAGAGGGTTTTTATTGCTCATCGACGCCTTTACTTGAACAGATCGAATCGCAGGAGTGATTTTATGAATGCACAGCTGTCGCATCACTTCCTTCAATCGATCCTGGGGGCGCACGCTGCTCACTACTATCAAAAATAGTGAAGCCATATGTAGACGGTTATGTTGACGAATTAACCCTTAATGCTTAGGATAGTTTTTCTGTGAAATCATACGGATACAAAAGTGACAGCGAGTGGCGATAATTCGATGAAAGGGTACGATATGCTAATGATTTTGGCCAATCAGAGAAACGCTTCGGGACGAATTAAAGAACGGTGGAATCCAATCCCATCCTATTATTCCGAAACTAAGTCCTTTTACAAATGAGGATATTTAACGTGAGGGCCAATGAATCGAAAATTTAAAGCAAAAGGACAGAAAATAAATATCGATAAGGGTCGGCCGACATAGGTTTTTAAATTCTATACCCCATATTTTTGCGCATGATCCTAATTGTAGGTTTGATTTCCTTGATTAGTTAATTTACATTGAACAATGTCTCATTTTAGGTTAGTACATGATGTGTATATTGACGATGAGGAGGAGGGAGACCGAGAAGATACAGCCATGGATACCTCCACCATGGGTTATAAGACAATAAACAACAACAACAGCAACAATAACAATGGCCAAAACAACAACGGGCAAAACAACAATAACAACGACCAGCACACCGAGGAAAACATGTGCAGCGTAGAGACATTCTCTATGGGAATGAAAGGTGACATGATGATCGGAACTGTAAGACAGCCGTTGAGTTTGTCTGAGGATTCGGCCACCGGTAGCATGGACGAGGCCAAATCCGACGTGTCTATCGACGGCAACATCCGAGGACTGGGAAGCGTTTGGGAGGGCGGCAATACCATGGTCGACGGGGACGTCGGGATGGCATCTGCCATCACTTCGTCCTCGTCTTCCTCTGGATCTGCCTCCTCAACGGCGACGGTGATGCAAACGGAGCCGGAAGCTGCGACCTGCCAATCTTATTGGAAAAACGGAACGGGGGTGGTTGTGGAAGGGACGAGGATGATTCCTCAAGGACCAACTGTAACGGGAGAGAGGCGAAGAAGGAAACTCCCAGAGATACCAAAAACCAAGAAAGGTGATGATGGGCTCATTTTTATACTTGAAGCATTGTTATTGTTAATCTCGCTCTGGCCTTGTCTCACGTCGCCAGGAACCATACAAAACTTCTGCCATGCACCATGTTTTGCATCCATTGACTGACACCTTTCGCTTGTCCGTAACGCTTTTTCAGGATGCTCCTTTAATGCGCAAGATTGCATGAGGGTGAGACGCTGTTTCGGATTTTATGCTAGGCAAAGTGGGATGCTATAACAGGCTCGTTGAATCGGAGCGCCTTGTTTAGTCTTAATTCATATGGGAAACAGAATATCAGTATGAAACTGTATTCAAGCAAGAGAAATATCTTCCATTAAATGAGAAATATTTTAACATGGGATTTTCTAGGGTTGAAATTTGACTTATTAGTGATTAATTTTATTAATAAGAATAACGGTGGAAGATACTGGTCTCATTCTAATCCTAGTAAGATTCTTTTCAAAGTGATTTACAAATGCTAGTTGGAATTTATGCATGATGTATTTTAACAGTTACTAAACAAAAACAGCTGTATGGTCTAATATAGAAATAAACTATTTAAATTCATTTTGTACCTGTGTAATAATGCAAGATTAATGGTTCAATGTACTGCAAATTTAATTCAAGATTAATTTTTGAAAATTCATACATGACAATCAGCTCTTCAGGAAAAGGTATTAATTGCATAAAATGAACCGGTGACTTTCAATGCAGCTAGCTAGGAAAATTTTTTTTGATGAAATATTCATTGTTGTATTGAACTGCTAAACTTTTTACATTATCAAGCATGATATTTGGTTTGAATGCACTTTACAAAAGCATTTAAAACTTTAAGTTTTGGAACTTTGAACTGAGGCCTTCTTATAACAGATTTGAAAAGAATATTATACCTTCTCCAGCATGCTTTTCATAAACTAAGTAAAATGAAAGTTTCAACAACTCATAACATGCACCGACTAATTTTTTCAAATTTTCTTGTATTAAATTATGTGAGGGAAATCATTAAATACTATTTTGGTGGAGGAATAAATACCAATTTGAGCTTTTAGTAATAACTTTGTGAGGTAACAGTAATCTGTCTAACCCTAACTCTTATTTAAAGGTGTTAATAATCTGTTGGAAATTAATGGAAAGATGTTTTCTCTATGACTATCATGAGGCAATTCTAAATGCCCAATGGCTAGCTACCAATTGAAGTTAGACCATCTCTCACTTCGTTATTTATATCTTATGTTGCAGCCTGGAATAGGGTGTGTAATGGAGGTGGGATATCATTAGCAGAGGAACTTGGTGAGGCATTAGGAGGATCTACTGGTGGAATCGGACACTCAAACTACAAAAGCATGGCAGGGATGAGTCATCCTCATCAGTCAGGTCATTCTGACATGGGGATATTGCCTGGGTCATCTTCACAGGGATCTGGGCAAGGACTGCTTTACCTTAAATGCACATCAACTAGCTTGTACCTAAGAGGTGAGTAATATCACCAAAGTCATTTTTTGAAAATCCATTGTAGTATTAAGGGAAGGTTTAAACCTGGTCCCTACAGGGCAAATTCTAGTTCCAATATAATAATAATTCCATCACCAACAGTTAGGAATCCGAAGCTGTGGGAGATATGTTTCTAAGAAATGACATTATATATATATATATATATATATATATATATATATATATATATATATATATATATATATATATATATATATATATATATATATATATATATATAATTCTTTTTTATTTACTAGAGATTTTGTTGAAAAACTGTTGAGGGATTATGTACCTATGTATTCTGCATGTAAGTTGAAATATTCAGAGACAACTGGGCAACAGACAACTCTCTAAAAAGACATTTTTGTTACTTTTTTAATAATATAATCCATATGAATTGACCTGACTTTTTGGAAAGCTGTTTACTAAATGAAAGCTAGACTTTATATTGTACACAGTATTTATATGAACAACTGGTTGCAGCCTTGCAGCCATCAATGAAAATATATGAAGTCCAGCTTTTACTTAACAACTTTTACTAGTTAGATATTAGTTGAATCAAAAGAAATTTTTATCACCTTTATACTTGACAATCGTCAAAATAAATTTTAAAATTTAATATTTTAAAATGAGATTTGTAAATAGAAATGTTTCTTGCACAGTTGGAGTTCCTAACAAAGCAACAGTTAAGTAGGAAAATTATCAGATATAATTAGCTTTGGTTTGCTTTGAAGTTTTTTCCTTATGCATTCATTCGTAACACTAGCCCACATAGTCATTTAAATACTGTAACTATTGGAACAATCTATTAGTTCACTTTTAAAATCATTGAACAGCAATTTTTCATATGTATAATAAAGTCTCTTCCTTAATTATATAGATTTTATTATAAAAATTTCATTACATAGTAACTTGAGCATTTTCATGAATCTCTTTGAACCTAACAATTACCTTATTAGAAAAATATCTTGCAAATTCAACCATCTTAATGTATTTCTCTGAGATAGCTGTCATCCAGTTAATACTATTTGAAAGAAAATCACTGTAGGACCTGCAGACCTAATTGACCTGGCTTTAAGAGCACTTAAGAGTAAGTTCTCTCCAAGTACAATTAACAATATTGAGAAAATTTTAATTGCCTTTCGATAACCTGAGCAAAATGATTGCTCCACTTTAATAGAACATAACCACAAACTGATAGACTCAGGGGTAATAAGCAAAGAAATCAAATTGTATCATTCATTTCTTAGTAACCATTATTGATAGAACCAGTAACCTGCTGAATTTGAGATGAGTAAGAATAAGTGAGAGTCTCAAACCTGGATTATGTATTTCAATGAATAAAATATATAATTTAACCATTGGTTGTTCTCATCAAATAAATTCTCTTAATCAGCGGTTTCTGAGATAATTTTGTTTAGTGACTATCTTGGAGAAAGACAAAAGGCTACTCCCAGCAGAGCTATAAATAAATAAAATGCGTACGTTTCCAAGCAGTAAAAACATCTTTGACAATGGTGAAATATTTTTCAAAAGCTATCTAAACCAGGTCATTTGTTTCTAATTGATAGCTAGTTTTCAAGAAATTTCCTCTAAAGTGTTTTTCAAATTTACCAGTTTATCATATTCATACAATGTACATTATCAAAAGTAAGCTCATCACTGAGGAGTTATGATGAGCTGTATTTAATAGAATTCATTCTGAAGAATATCATTCAAATTCTTTTCAATGGATTAACAAAAACAGGCTAATAACTAAGCTATGCTAACAAGATTTTTGAGATACTAAAAACTTCACTACCTTCTCCCTTAATTATTTGAAGTATTCTGAGACAAATCTCCAGGATGTTTAAGAATATGACAGATAAATAAACTGAAGAATGAAAGCAATCTTGCCTAAAGAAGTCAGATCAATAGAATGGCTGTAATACTACCAGAGAAATAGACGGCCAATTTGGTGAGAATCATAAGATATCCTATATATGTAAGTAATTAAAATTCCTATACTTTTATAGTTGAATCTATGATTTATATTAGGTTATTTATGTAAGTCACCATTTCTAATGCATAACAATTAAACGATTACATGTTTCTTAATTAGATGATGAGTTCCACTTTTAAAGTTATTTACAAAACTAGTTATTTTAGTTAGCCCCCACAGAGAGGAATAAATTAATTAATGCTTTCATCTAAGATGTCATAAGTAAGGTAAAAGGAGAGGTAGCTTGACTATCTTTATTACATAAAATGCAGATGATGAATGAGGACATTTTCAACCAAGTAAAGAAATAGGGACAAGGATGAAAAGCATTCACTTCTTCTATAAAAGAAATGATTTATGTTCCATACATTTGAATCAAAGACTTCATAAACTACATTTATTTCAGGGAAAAGCAAGAAAGGCCACAACATAACATGAAATTTTAGTCAGAAATAATACAAAATCCAAATTAAAAATGCAAAATATATGCAATTATAGCAGAAATTCTCATCTCAGAATGATGATGTAAGTTCGACCTACAAAGGACATTCATAAATTTGATACCATTGAGAGAGAAACAAATAACTCTAATGTTTCAAAATATATCAGTCATTCTCCACTAGCCTGTTAATTCAAATGTGTGGACTTCACACAGCAAAGTGCAAAAGGTTGTGCATCATCAATGCAAAATTCTGGTGTTTAGCTCTAACAGAAGTCTTCCTCTGCAGCAATTAGTTCATCAGCACTAGAGAGAGGTTTTCCATGGAATATTTTGGAAAATTCCTAAATTATTTTGGAAAATTCAATTATTTTGGAAAATTTTCTCTTATGCTTACTTTTGTGTCAGATATTACTGAGAATAATACACTCAATTCAATGGATTTTAAGTAAAAGATTAACCACTATAAGACTTCTTTCACTTTTTTCCTTAAATATTAAAAATTTACAGAATACACTTCTATGAGCAATTAACAATGTGTAAACAGATATAAAGGGAACTTCAAAAGTATTTGGACTGTCAAATTTGCTAATTCTTTGGCAAACAGTATTTAAAAATTCAACACTTTTACGATGCTGATGATTGTTTTCAAGGTGTTCTGGAATTTGTAAAAATTGAAAACTGTATTCAAGAATAGTCAATGATGAAAGATAAAATGAATCTCAGATCGAAATGAGGAGAGGTAATTCATAATTATGGAAAAACAGAGTGCGAGTTAGCCTGTGCTTGCTACTAAAAAGATGGTCATGAAAAAATTTTATGTGCTGAGCAAAAGAATATGGAGAAAATGGAAATTATAGAGTGAATTTGATTAATCTAACACAATGAAGATCAGCAGTGAATATAGAGTTAAACAAGTAGTAGAATTAAGCAAAAATTATGCAACTTGGGATTAGTAAACAGGAAAGCTGATAGTACAATGAAAACAAGTAAAGCTATGAGTAAATTCATAAAAGTTTCATATTATGTATCTTATGAGACTATATAAAGTAATAAATCATTTCTATAAGAACAGAATAAGGAAACAGTTATATTACTTAGGTAGGAAGGGAGCCAACAATCAAAGTAGCAACAGATAATAATATCTATAACACCTAAATAAAAATTTCTGGCAGGGAATAATACTAATTTGATATTAAAAAACAGTTTTTAAAGATCTATGTTATGCCTACCAACGTATACATCCCCTTGTACATGGGTGGTCTGAAAAGTTTCCAACATATTGCCATTTCTTGACATGTTTTCTGAAAATTATCTGAAGATTTCTGAAAAATCTGGGGTCAGAAACTTTTCAGACCACCCTCATATGTCAGAGAATATAACATTAGTAGCAGTAGCAAGGAAAGGATGATTAGAGGCAACAGAGATGGAGCTCTAAAGAACATTAAAAATAAAAAGTACTGAGTAACACATGAAAACATCTTTTTAAGAGCAAATAGGGAATAATTCATACACTATGGATCAATAGTCTCAAGGAAAAGAGATTCAAAGGAACAGTGGATGGAATAATAGAGAAGAGCCTAAGTCTTTTTTATGGTTAGAAGAAGAAATATACACAGTTATATAATAAATGAAAGTAGACTTTTGTTTTTCCAATGACAGATTCAATGGATTGGTTATACCATAAACCCAACTTTCAACAAAAAAATTTCAAGCATTAGTTAAGGAAGTAAGGCAGGTTAACTTAAGAGCACGAGAAGTTTCCTTTCAACTTATTAATGGACCCTAAAATAATTGCACTCATTAATATCTAAGGTCCCGCCTATTCACTGTTTTTTTGTATTTATGTAGCAAAGATGCCAAGAAATTTTAATCTAGTCTGGCAGTAATGTGTACAACTAATTGAAATTACTGAATAATATTGATTTTTGTTTAAATGGAAAATTATTCACATTTTAATTCTATCTCAGTGGCTCGCTTCCTCAATCAGCCCATAAGAAAAAATAACAGTTTTCAATGAGTAATCAATTGAAATTTTTAAAAGATGAATTTGTCAACAAGGTTTTGTACAGAAAAGGTACATAAATTGTAGTGTACCTATAAATGTATAAGTATATGAATGAAATAAATATTATATTCACAAAATCCAAGACAAGTATAATTTTAAAACATTCCCCATTGTGAAACTCTAGAAGGAAAATAATTAACTTTAAATAATCTATAATATTCATAAAACAAACCATTTTGAGCTACTCTGTTAAGTACCAAGGTTTTGTGCATACAAACACAAAAAAGGAGAGAAAATAATGTGAACACAGTATGGTTATTGTTAATACAAAGATGTATTCACAGTTTAACACTAGGATTGAATATTAAAGAAAGATAGACAAGATGAAATTTAAAATAAGAAATTAAAATTAAAATTCACTTGCTAAATGTCTTCATTTGTATTATCAAATCGATTTAATAAATAAACATGGCACTGCTAATAAGTAATTTAATAGTTAATCCAGACCATGGTTTACTTATTACTCTACTGAAATTTCCTTCCAAAGATGTGAATTCCTTAAAAATTTTCTGGTATCATTAGAAATAAAGTTAAAAATTAAATTTTTTTAAATAAATACTTATTGTATTTTAAATTCTAAATAAATAACTATAGTTATTTAGTACTCTTTGTGCACAAAATGCCATCCTTCCCTATCATTCTGGGTTTTTCATTTAGTTCCCTTCCATTTACTTAACAGATGATGACAGCTCACCTGACTCTGAGCTTTCTCGCTGCTGCTTTGCTGTGGGAGATGACTCAGGAAATTCCACAGCACACTCTCCAGATGGTCCTCGATCTAACTCTCCTCTAGGAGTGATGCATCCACATCATTATTTCACTGGTCCAGGTGGTGATGGCATAATTTCACCAAGGGCGAGAATGGATAGTGGTATGCCCTGCTTCTGTTGAAACTTTCTTGGTGTGCTGCTCAGTAATGATAAGTGAATCCTCACTTCTGTACATTTATTTCCCTACAGTTTCTCCTCCGATCTCTCCAACCTCTTCCTGTTTGTCAATTGGTAGCACTGATGCAGGCATGAGTATGGCTATGAGTGCAGACAGCCAGAGGGTTCTGCCTGGAGGTGGAGGAGTACCTTACTCTCGTCTTAAGCTTCTTGAAGCTACTCATAGAGGGCTTCATAAGTTTCTTCCTAGGCATCATGATGAGATAGAAGTTGAAATCGGTGACCCAATTTATGTACAGAAAGAAGCTGAAGACCTGTGGTGTGAAGGTAAAGACAAACTAAATATAAAGACATAAATAAACCACTATTTCTCTTAATTTCTTAATTAAAATATCTTGAATGCTTAAGTTAAAATAATTAGAATATTTTATATTGAAAATCATTGAGTTTTCCTCATGATCTGTGAGCATCAGCCCAAAGGGCAAATGGATTCTCATTCCTTTCCACCATTAGCTACCAAAAGATTTGGAGAGGACTTGAAACACATTAGGTGAGATGAGAAATGAGATACTTCTCCCTTGCCTTTCTTACTGAGGTTGAAAGATATGAGTGGAATAAGTTCACATAAGTACAGCACAAAATGCCTATAAATAAAGACTCCACATAAAATTCAATGGAGAAAGGCCAGGAAGAATACTGTTATGTAAGAAAAGAAGGGCACATATACATCTGAAACATTCTATTAACAGATCAAAGGACAGGACTGAAACAAAATTAATGAAAAATAACTTTTCCTAAATCCAATGACAAAATACAATTTATAAATACTCCATCAGGATAATATTCAGTATTATTTATTGAAATTATTCCGTACTAAGCAAAAGCCTCTCACCAAAAAAAAATTGTATTAAAATTAAAATAATCCTATTCATTCAGTTAGTTACCTCTGTGAGAGATTTAATCTGTTAATATTAACTGTCCAACAATCCAAAACTGACATTTATCACTCTGTAATGTTGAATATACTTATTAGATTGAAGTTCATGCAAGGAATCAGATACATGAACATCTCTCTTGAAATCACATGAAGTTGCCTTTTCCATCTCTCTAAACCATATAATCAAAATTCTCTTCTCTTGAAAAAGTATTAATGCTTAAGTAAACTATGAACCAGGGTACCTCTTAACTTAGTAGGTAGTAGAGAGATCCACCTTCTGTGGAAGTGGCTTTGGGTTCAAACCCGTGTGGGAGCCCTATTTTGTTGGCAATAGAAAAGGCATCCAGCCTTAAAAATCAGTGCCAAAACCAAAATTAATTGGTAATCATCATCTCCATCAAATGTGAAGGCTAAGAAGAAAATTGTAACTTAGAATAAAAACGATATTTCATTTCAACTGAGCAAATATTCCATGCAAGTCCCAAGCTTTGCCATGTAGCATTATTAGAACAATAAAAATGTCTATGCATCACCTCCTATGCTTATGGATTCCTATAAACAGATCAACTTCTAGTTAATAGGCAGCTTTCTAAGTACTTAATTTTAGAATTCTCATTTTACATTGTAATTTAGCCCCTAAAAGAGAGTAAATCACATTCTTCAATGTTTTGCAGTAACAACTTGAGTACCTGGGTGACATCTGATTTCAATACTGTCATGAAATATTACAAAAATTTTCCCCATGGATAAAATATGCTTTTAATTTGGGCCACTGTATATAATCATATTCAAACTTTTTCAGGAGTTAACCTACGCACTGGAAGAAGAGGTATCTTCCCATCTGCGCATGTTGTTGACATAGAATATGCCGATTTTGATCCATCTGCCCCCAAGGTAAATATTTATTCACTAATAGCTGAGAAAATAAAAAAAATTATGGCTATGAAAATTATGAATATTTGAATGCTTTACAATATTTTTTACAGATACGCCGAGAACGATATTTGCTTGGTTACCTTGGGAGTGTAGAAGCTCTGGCTCACAAGGGAAACAAAGTTTTAAGACAAGCTGTGAACAAGATAGTAGGAAGTGGTCTGAATAAGAATGGGGAGCAGACAGGGGAAGCAGCTTATCATAGACGACCACACTCCTGCATACTTGAAGTTTCAGATCAAGGAATACGTATGGTGGACAAAACAAAGCCTAGAGTGAGTGCCTTACTATTTAATAATAATCACCCATAGCAGGAATAGCCAATTTTAAGGGTTAAGTTTAAGACAAGATCCTAGTTAGTTGATACAAATGGACAATTTGATGATTTATTCAATTCTTATATTATCTCATCACCATCTTTAAAACAACAGACATACATTGATTTCAACTCAAATCTCAATTTTTATATATGAAATATGATGTGGAGTCATGATACAATATGGAATTGTTAATATTACTTACCATACTTTTCAGTTATTGATTTTAGAGCTACATTATTTTTGCAAAATAAAATTCTGAAATTGTGCATTAATAAAAGAGGTTCATAATAATAACTTCCCAAATATTTTCTATATGAATTAAAACAAAATATTACAAACTGTTATTTGAACTCATCATTAATATGGAAAATATTCTATGCCATTAGAAAAATATTAAGAATAATAAACCTTAAGTTGATTCCCTTTCTCTACATCATCAGCAAGGACAGTTTTTCTCACATATGAGTCAATCAATTGATCTCTTAAATAAATTTATGATATCTTGATTCTCTAAATTTGAGGTTATCTCTGAAATTAAGCATTTTCCTGGTTTCTTCATGTACTTGAATCAAAATATTTATAATTCATGGAAAAATATCAGCTCCTTTCTATGAGCGAAATTCTGAAATTTTATATTCTTTGTTATTATTGAAATACCTCTTCCTCAAATTAAGTTTTGACTCATCTCAGAGACTTGCCTTAATGCACTATACAAGATAACTGCAACTAGATTTTTTCAATAAGCTACAATACTAATATATAAAATGAAGAATAATTATTAATCATAGCAATTTTTAGATCTCTCAAAACTGAGGGACAAACCTGAAGTTAAATGCAAAGTGTATAACTGTAGAGGGTTTATTTTATTAAAATCTGAAAATATATGTTTTTAATATTGATAAGATTCAACTGACTTGTTTCTTTCAATGCATTTAAATACTCATTAATTTATTTGTTGGGGATCCAAAAGATTTTTCTTTCCTATGAAAGAAATAGATTGCATTGCAATAAGCCTTCCATTAGCAGGAATTTACTGGCTGAAATAAGAACTTTCATGTATCTGATATCAATATCTTTAAATTTAACAGTCCAAAATTAACAGTGGAAATCCTTTTAAGTTTACCTCAATCTATTTACCAATAGTTGCCTCTTTGTATGAATTATATAGGATATAATCCATTTATCATTTATCCAATCTATTTATTAACAGAATATTCTGCTTATATCCATTAGAAGATGTTATTGAAGATAAAATAATCTAAACCCCGCTATCCTCAGACTTTCGTGTACCATAGCAAAACTCTGCATGCAAAAGATTAATATGAATATCTCAAAATACTTCTGAAAATTCATTACGATTAGCAGTTGAAAATAAATATTACACATTAACTATGAAATCATTCAAATTCTTTAAAAAAAACTCTCAAAATGTAGCAATATTAGGGTACACTTCTTTATTACACAGAATTAGATAAGCAATGGTTCACTGTGTTAATGCCAGTACATATAAATCACAATTTCCCAACTCAGCCAACAAAGATTATACTTCAGGATTATTCATATGTTAAGTATACAATTTTGATTATAAGGACTCGTTAATCAAAGTTAAGTAAGAGAGAATGCTATTGATTTATATTAGAAGGGTTTCAATCCCTCTCTTGAAATAAAGTAATTAGGCCTTGGTGTGACAAATATGCAATGTATTGAACCCCAGATTTTCTTAAAGTCCATTTTGTCATTAAAATTAAAACAGAACAAAGGTGTTTAATTCAAAAATGCAAGAAGGAAAAGGCTCAAAACCTTTTTGTAAATAGAATCATGAAAAGAATAGAATATTTATGCATGCAAGACTTCACTTAAAACAGAATTGTATTGTGCAAAATTACTATCATTAATTCTAATTACTTTAATTAAGCAACTTCAGTTCTAGAGTTTTTACTTTGTGACTTTGCATATATCCGTAACCACCTAAACAATAAACCTACTATATTCCTAAACTAGAGGATCCTGACTAGGCTATTGTGGTAATTGGTAACTGTGTCAATGAGCTTATCATGATAAAAGTTCTGATACTAACCAAGAAAAATATAAATAATTTAAATACCATAAACTGTTATACAATGGGATTTTTTTAGGTGCATGTCATACTCTGCCAATTCATCTTACATCCTTTTCTAACTAATTGAAATGAACTGAGTTTCTATGTTAGGTTTAATTTAAATAAAAAAAAAACAGTGGTAAAATCCTCAATCTTTTTCTGCTTCCCCACAGAAATGCCCTATGTACACATAAATTAAGTAGACCTGTAGCTCATCTATTTTATGACATTTTATGCTGTAATAAAATCTACAAAACTATCTTGATTTTCTTTGCCTTTGATACAGACTCATCAAGCACCATGTCATGACTACTTCTACTCATTGAAGCATGTATCCTATTGTGGCTTCTTGCCCTCTGATCCTAGATATTTGGGGTTTATCACTAAACATCCCCGTCTTTACCGATTTGCCTGTCACGTCTTCCTAGCAGATCAGTCTACAAGACCTGTAGCTGAAGCAGTTGGGTAAGTGCATCTTCATTAAACCATAAATCTTATATTAAAATAGTACCACAAATTTTATAATTTTTCAGAATCTTATGAAATACACTTCAGATAGACTACTTTCAGAATACTAGAAATTATGCTTCAGGCATTCAATTTCCAATTGTTCCCACTTTGTTCAAGACATTCTGCGATGAATAAAGAGAATTTAAAGCTTGATATGACTAGAGCACAGATCTTCCACTTAGATGCTCTAACCAATTGAGTTCTCATGTTGAACACTTTTGCTACATCTTTGGAAAGCTTTAAAAGCAAAATCCTAGAAACAGGGGGCTATTCAGCATTATAGCTGAATTGGTTAGAGAATCTGCCAAAAAAATAAAATATCTGGATCAAAAGTTGAAATTTTCAATTTCATTTATTGTTACAAATACTTCATTGAGTTGTTCAGTATGTAACCTATTACATTGCACAGTTGATTGACAACATATTTTGTTTCACTTAAATCCAATCACCGTGACCATTACTATAAACATTTTTCTCTACATGCTTATTTAGATTAGTGTGTTTTCAGTTACACATACATTTCATTTGATTCCTACAAAAGCATCAATCACTTTCAGAAACTCCAATTTTCTTAAGGAGGAAATACCTCCCAAAAGGAGTTTTGTCGGTTTTGAAGAGTTAAGTTAATTTTCCTCCAATTACTATTTTATAGACATTGATTGAAAAAGCACTCTGTCAAATCAAATTTACAACCTGTTTCAAAATGTTTAACAGTTACTTTCCATAAAACTAATTTCTCTTTGAAATGTATTTCTATATCGTGAAGGTTGAATATGAAGAGTTAAAGATTTACATTTATTTTTATTTGTATGCATTACTGATGTCTAAATGTCTCAAAGCCAAAAATAAAATATAATCATCCAGCTATCAAGTTGTTCAAAACCAGGAAAACAATGCTGCTGAACTTGTGCAAAACATAATGTTGATATAAAACTTCAGATAATAAGTTAATGATTATCAATGGATTCTTTGAAATAACCACATAAAAAGCTTATCATTGAAGAAATATAGAAAGTACCAAAATTTTTATATTGCATGCTTCAGAAAAATCCTAAGATCAGGAAATTGTTATAGAATGGAAAATAATGAAGGAAAAATTTAGATTTACATTACATTGGATTACTTTACATTGGATCAAATATTCAATTATTATTATTCAGTAAAATATTGGATATATTGAATAATATTGGTAGATTAGTTTAAGAGCTAAGATATATGATAATTTAATAACATATTTCTCATTTCAGGAGGGCATTCCAGAGATTTTACCAGAAATTTATTGAGACTGCATATCCAATTGAAGACATTTACCTGGAATGAAGGATAATTTTCGTGATGCTCATTTTTTCAATAGCTTTAAATACTTCACATTCTTGGTCTTTACAATCATTCATCAAATGCATAACAATCATCACCTTTCATGTATGGTTAAGAGTAAATGGTGCTGACATAAGAAGCCAATTAGATATCCATGCTAGTTAAAAAAAAATTGGCTTGCGTGAATCAAAGATGTTTGGTATTCATACGACTATGAAAATCAATTCATCAAGAGCAATCAAGAAACTCTTGCTTTAGTAATTCTCGAGTTCAGTGTTGCAATAATCCCCCATGAGTATACAGATACTAAAGGCCACAACAGGTCTGCAAAATTTAATCTAATAAAAATCAAAGTGTCATATCCTATTAACCTAACAACTCTTGAAATGACTACTTGGGACTTAGTGGTCTATTTGACCATTTTTTCAACTTTTTTAATCCTTGAGAACAGTTCTATGTCAATATTATTACAGTGGAATCATAGAATTTAACAGCACAAAGAAATAAACATGGCATGGCTAATATGTGCAGTGCTCAAGAGGAAAATTCTGATTTAAGTATTTCCCATTTAAATTCAACAAGAAAATTCAAAATTTTTCAAGACATTCTTTGCTTCAGAATTCCATTTAGAATTTCGTAAAGAAGAAACGATTTTAAAGGCTTGTTGTTGTATATAAGGATCTAAGATTGGACAAAAGGGTATGAAGACTAGTCAACCTTGATAAAACTGTCTTTTATAACTTTAGAATACAAACATGAAGTGAAATTGAAATTAGAGATGGATTAAAGATTAGTGAGGACTTGCAGATTTTTTAAATGTCTGAATGAAGATTATAAGAGTTTGAGGATAAAAAGCAAGATTATCAATTCAAGGCATATCATTCATTCTCAAATTATCCTAATCAGGAAGAGCACTGCTCAATTGGGTAGCCATTTCATTTCAAAATATATCTCTATGACTATTCGACTAAACTTAAAAACAATTCTGATGAAAAAAACATTTTCCAAGTTATTAGTTGAATTAAATTTCTTGAAATTTATATTTTTTTGCATGTCAAAATATTGCATCAGGTAACTATTGATGTTTACATACTATAAATGCATATAAATCAAAATACTCAAAGTTATAGCAAAGACTATAATCACATGAGAATTGATGACAGAAAGTTGAGATGAAAAATGGAAGGTTGCAAAATCCAAAAAAATCAGAAATCATAGAGGGAAAGAAAGGAAGTGTGTGCGCTACTATAATGTCTATTGACCAAAAAAATTGATTCAAATTATCATAAAAATATATGCAGAATGATTACTATGAGGAAGGAGGACTGTTAAGAATGATTATTGAAGGGAAAAAGTGCAGATATTCCATTTGTAGCTAATTATAACTAAACTAATTTTGCAAAGAATTAAAGAAACAAATTATTGTTATCCATAATTGAATTAATGACAACTGCTATGTTTTGGAATGACTATAAATGATATTCAATTGAATGTTAAGAACCAAATGTTGTATGTGCAGCATCACTGAAGAAGTGTATGTGTCCGTCAAGTGCTGTGAATAGCATCCCCACGTTGGTATATATTCTACCCCCAATTACATCTTGGGCCATACCCATCTACAGAATTATCTTCTGCCACTGCACAAAAGTGCCATGAAAACAAATATGAGAGTTAATACATAACTTTATGTATGTATCATAGCAACCAAATTGATTGCATCAACTCAACTGTATAGTGAGCAG
Organism: Pachydiplax longipennis; assembly: GCA_036926295.1. Classification (NCBI taxonomy): domain Eukaryota; kingdom Metazoa; phylum Arthropoda; class Insecta; order Odonata; family Libellulidae; genus Pachydiplax; species Pachydiplax longipennis. The sequence continues at coordinate 68,044,917 of JAVFKF010000004.1, read as the reverse complement.
ATGAAGAGTAATGAAAATACTCATTCTGTAAATAATACGAAAAATGAAATACATCAAGAAACAGTATTAATACATTCATTTATTTCTAACCTTCATAATGTAAGACTTCAAAATTTGGAATGAAAAATCTTCTTGCTTCAAAATAAAGTGAATAATTAAATTCTAAGTAAATAGGAGAATTTTTATGCTATTGAACCAAAAAAAAAAAACAAATTAAAACTCTTCTAATGTAATGAGTTTACCAATCAATCAATTATACCTATCAAAATTCTTTTACAAGAGAAGCTCAGGTTACCTTAAAAAAATGGTAAATGGCATAAAGATGTACCTTTTAGTTTCCGTAAGGTTTCTGTAATTAGTTTCCCCTGAACATTTGATTAATTAATTTCTGAATACAGAATGGATTAAATGAGTTTACATAGGGTATAACTTATGGTATAATGGTGATTAGACAATTTCTCTTGAAAATATGTAACCAAACCTATTATAGATTTGATATTAGATGTGTAGCAGAGCATAAATATTAGAAATGCAAGATAGATCATGATTACAAAGGTTAAAGCAAGTATATTTGTGTTATTCACATTAATCAATAAATGAACCCTACTATATAATAATTGCAATTTTAACTGTAATGCAAGGCTTTCAAGGAAAAAGAAGAGTGGGACAAGATGCAAGGAAAAGATGGAGAGATGACCTGGATGAGTGAGGCACTTACAGAACCAGGCATGAGATAGGGAGGAAAGGAGGAGGCAATTTTAATCTTCATTCCATGCATCAAATGATCATTTTCAGCAACAGTGAGTGGAGCATAGACAACCTATCCCTCCTCCAACCTCTTTCACTCTTGAACACCTCTCATTCTAATGCACTATCTGCTCCATACACACAATTCCTCAAAACCCAGATTCATTGATAATTGACCAGTGAACAGTCAAAGAAAAGGTAAAAAACAGAAACAGAGAATGTTGTAAGCTGACAAGCACAATGAAGTGATGGTCATTACTTGGAGTGTATAGGCATGGGTGTCAACATGAAAGGGGACAAAGACCAAGGTGAGCCATATGATCGCTGAAGGGGTGCATGATACTGGATGTTCTTTGTAAGTCAGGTGACTCACAGATAGATCGGCAAAAGGATTTGATTTAATGCCTCCAATGTTCTCTTCTACCAAAGAAAGCATGACAGTAGTTTTCCACTAGGCCATGTTCCTTTCTTTTAAATTAATAAAACAGTCAACATTTCAGTCTTGTTCTTGTAAAAACCTTTGAAACAGGATTTTCCTAAAAATGTTATATATGCCATATTTTCTTGGGTAAACCATATTTTTGGCCCACTAGACTATTTGCAGCCCAGGTAAATAACGTTTAAGAATTAGCAATTGATATTTCCTCCAATTTCTACTTTCCTTTGTTACTTACCAAATTAAAGTTAAGATATTCATTAATTTTCAAAATAATTTTATATAGCTCGACTATAACTACTTTTATGGCTGATTCACATAAAAATTAAAGGTTATTTTGTAAAATTGTCTGTTTAATTAGAAACAAAGAAACCATTTGACTCAACCAATGCAACCTAGACAAAAATGTGTTCCAAACAGTATGAGGGGAACAATCATCCTTCTCTTTATGTATTCATAGCATACGTGGTTTTCCAAGGAAAAATCATTCCTTATGCCAGAAAGATGCTACATGCACCAGTAATACAGGTACTTGAGCACTACAAATCAATATACTAAGAGAGATTGATTTTTATAAGAAAGATCAATAAGGTATTTGTTCAAGAAAGAAACAATTGATGCTCACATGAAGGGTTTGTGAATTAGAAGTACCCAAAAAAGCGGATTAATTAAATAGTATGACCCCCATAATTAAGTAGTATGAATAGATGAGTAGAGTTTTGCAATATTATCCTGTGTAACCATGTCCTGACTATTGTACAAGTGACCATGAAGTGCCTACCAACAGAGGGATGAAGTTACTGAATGAGTCTACTTCAGAAGAATTGACTGAGTGATTAAATTAAAATTTTCAAAATGTAAAAGATACACACATCTTACCACCCTTTATTTAAAAAAATAGCAAGTCTTTTTCTAATTACTACAAATTACTAATAAGTGATTATGAAAAGTTTAACTTAAGTTTATGATGATATTATGGCATTCTAATATTCAAAATATCATTTCTCCCATGCTTAAATTTATCACAGTAATATTCCATAAAATGCATCCAATATAACGATGTCACAATTGCATATACCTTAGAATTGAGTTCTTTATGATTATAAGAATTTATAATAATAGATATATAGTGTCTTTTAAGAATGATGACATTATTATTACAATAAATTATCGAATTTTTATAATTACTTAATATGCTGAAAAAGGTAGCCAAAGAATTGATATTATTTTCAGAAAATCTTGTAAATGTTGATCTAAAAAGTTTCTTTTCCTTTAAATCATCATATTGCTCAATTGAAAGGCACTCAGTTGTGCCAAAACCCTCCTTAAATTACAATAAATTAAATGTATGAAATAATAGATTGCTTATAGAAGGATTCAATAAATTATGCTAGGTATAGCCTTTATTCCCATATAAATAACATGCTTCAACTCTTAATTCTAGTGTATGTTTTCTAGAAAAACTCCTCTTCATCACTCTAAGGCTTTTAGAATTAAAATTTATACTGCTTATTGTAAATAATTATTTTTCTGAAAAAATTAATGCAGATATTGGGTTTTGAAAAATTCTTGCAGTAAAAAATATTTCAATGGTCTGTGAAATCATTCTTTTATTGAAATTCCTTAAATTTTAAAGCATTAATAAATTTTTTACAAGGACGAAAATGTTAGTAAACTCTTTTCCTTTTCATAGTAAAAACATATAGGTAGGAGGGGTATGAGATCTCACTAAAAAAGAATTTACACAGTAAACCAAACCATACCACACCACTTTTTGCTCCAAAAACAGCACAGCTCCTCATTTAAAAGTTATTTAAGAGGATTTTAAAGATGAATCCTAAGGTTTGCATCAAAGAAAAGAAACATGTGAAGACGGACAGAATCATTTCCTTTCATAGTGTGCCCTGACTTCTGGAAAACACTGCTTAAAAGAAACGCTGGGAAATTCAACTCATAGACTACTTTATTGTGATTCCACCCAAATCAACAGATTAATGCAAAGGTACAGCAAGCATAAGATAGAGTGAGACAGAATACACTAAATTAATGAAATAAAATGAAAAGGACTAACCAATAAAATAAAAAGTGATGTTTGATCAAGTATTTCTCATTAATATATTGAACCTGAATTAAAATTACTGAATAAATAATAAGGTTTTCAGTTCCAGATTCAAATCCCTTCTGTATCAATTTACAATTGCAACAACTTTGGGCTTATTTTTATAAATAATCCACCTTTCCACATATTTCACAGGACCTAGAAAGATACTATGAAGCTTGTCTCGACAACCCGAGAATTCTTCTTCAATGCTTTCTTTATCAAATATTTTGACACTTTAAAGAAATCTGGAATGCACAAATTAAAATTTCTCTAATGTCATTGGCTAAATTGGCTATAACGTCTCCATCTAAGCTGTTAAATAGAAAGATCATTTAGATCTTAGAAAGATCTAACACCCCACTTTAGACTGTCTCAACTTGCAATGGATTACCTTACCTTTACATACTCTCTTCCTTCTTCGTAAACATATGCAAATTAATACCAATAATTTTCACCTTATGACTGCCTAATATCTCAAAATTTGTTTTATTAAAATTGGTGAAGGCATCAGTCTCCTTTAATTATTTTAGTCTTAGTTTAGTTTTTAGTTCAAACCGCAAAGTATTTTTATCTGCTACAAAGTTGAAATATTTCCATATCGTCATGATCCTTCTCTCTACAATCAGAGCTTGAGCAATAATATCACCTGCAAAAATCCAATAATTTTGTGTGAAACAAACCCAAACAGTACTTGAGAGCCTCACCAGATTTTCTTCAGATTTAACTGATGTTACTTTTAGAAATTCTTCATTTTGAGGAGAGTCACTGTGCTGTGATACATATGGTTTTATTACTAATTAAATATTCCTCTACCAAAAACACACAGCCAACTCTTCTACAGGGCATCACTATTTGGTAGATCATTTTCCTATCCATTAGTACACTTCCCTCACTGCTGTCAATTAGCCAAAATTATTTCCTTGGTGGACAGGAAGATGGCTGCACTTCAATATTATGAGCTGTTACATTAACTTTGTACAGCACCGTAGCTTATAATTTTAAAACATTATTACTGGCTAAATCAACAAGAAAACCCAAATCAAGCCAAACCCAAGAAGCCAATCTAGTTTTAAGATAAAAGATTACTATTCAGGACTAACAAATGCAATAAAATAATTTTATCAATTTAGATTAAACAGCAGGAAGCTGTAAGTTGATTAATAAGCATGTTCGTATTAAGTTAATCAAACTTTCAAAACATGACAGGGAAAAAATAAAATAAAGTTTGAATCAAATTTTATTTGCAAATTTCAGATAACAGTAAGATCTATGTCTCTCTGACAAGTACAGCAGCATTTGATCATTCTACCCCAAACCTATGTCATCTAACTCAATTTTGTGAATAGATATAAATAATAACGGTATGATATTTCCTCAGTGAAACAACTTTTTGGGGTTATTCTGAGCAAACAACATACACTGGATAACTTGTTTTGAGCACAACAAATACCGTTAATTGCTTTTCTAAAACTAACTAGAACTGCTAACAGCCAATTCAGATAGATACCCAATCATGATTTTGGGTGAACATTATGGCTCCCAATGGGAACAAACCCAGGGACTACTTGTGCTAAAGGTGTATATACTACCCATTTGGCTATCTAGAGGCCTAAATAATAATAAATTCCTCACTTCCAACATAAAATAGTATCCTCAAAGAACAAATACTATATTGAAAGACATGTAAGAAAAGCAATTTTTTATTGAAGCTCAAGTGGAATATAAACTACTACCAAATATTAGGTATATAGCTTACATTTGTATCACAGCCAAAAATTTATGACCTCCATGTTTTTTTACTGTAAAAAGCATTGCAAAAACAAAAAGGTCAAAAATAAAAGGCTAACTTAATAATAAATAACTTTTTAAGCCAATGAATAAAAGAATAGATAAGATTTCTGATTCTTAGGCAGTTTTCTAAACATAGGAATGTCAACATAGAAGTACACTATTTCACTAACTTCTAATTACACAGTACATCTACTAAGAACTTTAATTTTATCCCAAGTTTATTAAAAAAATTCTGAAGTAAATGGAAATGAAATCTTATCAGAGAGATAAATAACCAAATGCAACCACTTTTACACTATATGTAGCATACCAGTTCAGTTCATACTTGAAACAAAATAATTATCTCACCACTTACATGTTCAAAGGAAGTAAAATATATAGTAATAACATCCAGGATCCAATCACAGGGTAACAATCTTCAGCGTCATCTTTTGGATGCATTAGAAAAAATTCCACAATTTTTATTTAAATAACTTTTTTAAATCACAGAAGGGATAGAAATTGTGCATCCTAATTTCATTCATTCTAAAATTACCACCTCAATTGTATAAATACACTAACTTAGATTTAAGTTTCCTAATGTCAAACCATATATTTTATCAAATTCTGAAAAAGGGTCCTCACTTTGAATTTGTCTCCATCAACATAAATACAGCAATGCCAACTGCTGCAATTGACAATATAATGGAAATCATGATCCAGTGGCGTTTAAAGATATTCCCATCATCTTCCAAATCCTCCCTATCTCTCCTCCTGCGTGTCCGACCCCTTCTCCCTTCCTGTTTTAATTTGAATTTTTCTAATTCTTCTGCATTCCTCTTCTCCTCTTCTTGCCTCTTTCTCTCAGCAGATTCTTCTCTTGCCTTTGGGAAAGATGTTGGCAGCCAAATTAAACTCATTTCAGGAAGATAGAAAATTTTTGGAGCAAATTTATTATATAAATATCACAATAACTTAGAAGGTAAAAATATTATAGGGTGAGAATGAAAATTTTCCAAAAATTTTCAACATAATTCCATTAAAATGATGAAAAGTTAAAATTCAAAAGCTTCTTTCATATTATGAAGACAAAGATCTATTAAGTTGATAATTGCAGCAAAAGTTATAAACACTAGGGAGACAATAAAGATACACTTGAGTGAAAACTCACTTTTCCATTCACAATATTATGATTACATCAGCATATTTACGGATATATTTTGAAAGTATATTTACCTTCAGTCCCTTCCCACTTACTCTATGTAAGCTAAATGATCCCTGCTAAATAAGCCTTAATACACAAACATACTGAACTGAGGGTGTTTATTCAATTTGTAATAGTATCTTTCTATCTCTGTATTTTGTACATCTTAAGTACACTGGGATGAAAATATTTCCAACTTATTTCTAACAACATTCCAAGAAGATTCTCCTCTCCATAAATTATCTAGTATAATAAATTTATAATGAAAATCCTTATGGGATGGGATAGGTTTAGCAAAATCGTTACAGGTCCCATATTTAAGGACTCTGAATCACATAATTACTTTATTCTTGGATGCCTATAGTAAAAGGTCTATAGACAAACCAATAGATTGGTTCTCAATCATGTCCAGCTTTCAAATGATACCATTATATTTTCTTTCAGCTAGTGTGTACCATATGCAATTTTTCATGATTCTTTCACCATAGCTCTGCCCTTTCCCAATCCCTTATTCCTGCTTGCACTCTTTAGACATATTTCTTCTCTACTAATAGTTGCCTTCAGTTACAAGTCTAGTGTTGGAAGTATTTGGCTAGTGCTAATAACGTATCCAAATGGTTTTATTCTCATATCTAAGAATTGTTACTATTTGAATAAATGCCTACTTACCCTGGCTTCTTCTTCTTTACGTAACCTACATTCTTCATTACATTCAAGTAAAACCAGCGATTTGGGATCCTTTCTTCCTTTGGCAGAATCATCAGACCCAATAACAAAGACATCTTTGCAGATACGCCTTTGTTTCAGTAGCCCACATGGACAAGTGACCCTAACTTTCTGATGGCACTGAATCACTTCACCTTTGCTTCTTCCATCAAGTACATCAGCAGGACAAGGCCCAGAATGGCATGTGATTTCACAGCGGTGACCACAGGACAGCTTCAAAAAGAATATTAAATGTCCAATAAATATATAAAGTAAAGTATATAAATGGCAATACTGCCCAGATACACAGTGTTAATTAAAACAGCAAAGTGCTGCCAATTTTTTAGTGTTGCAGTAAGAAAAAAATTATTTCTACACACCAACAAATACTGAATAATATACGAGTTGTTATTATAACATAAGTTGATCCAGACCATGCAATGACCACTGACTTTCTCAGACATAATTAAGTTTTGAGTTTAATACTTAAGGTGTGACTGCCATTAAAATAGAAAGCTATAATTACTTTTAGCCAATATTTATTTTGCGGAAACTTTTTTATCATTATTTTTTCAAACACACTCATCAAATAAACTTTGGAAGGAAACAATGGAGATAAGCAGTAAAACTCATGGTAAGTAATCTAAGAAAATTATGTTAAAGGTAATTTATATTGTAACTGAGTAACTGTGTTTCCATGAACAAAGAAGAGAGGTGTGTTTCCATGAGATTTTATTAAACAAACATAAAACTAAAGGTTTCAAATGTTTATTAGAATTGAACTATAGTACTATTATCATTTATACTATATACTACAATTAAATTCATTTAATTTTACTGCTTCATTGCTAATACTCTAGAAAATCTTTTATGTTAATCTCACCAGCTTAGGACATTGATTTCCACAGGAAAGCAGCTTCTCAACACTACTTATCTCCTTACTATTGTCTTTTCCAGGCTTACTATCTTCTGCTAATGCTGCAACCCACTTGCGACATTCGATAAACATTGAAGGAGTAAGACCACAATGACATTTTTGCTTTAAATTCTGCTTACAAGGGGGACAATCTCCAGGATGACATTTGCCTAATGGGCAAGTGTGTGAGCATCCATTTGGACGTGACTTCAGACATGGATTGTTGCATGATTCACAGTTTTTCCCAGCAAGAGCCTAAAAATGATAGAGGAAATTTCCTTTATAATCAGGGTCTGCTGATGAGAAATCCTAAAAATACTACAAAAATGGGAAAAATATTAAACCAACATTTTATAAGCACATAGAACATAGAATTTTGAATATCTCGGAGTCATAATTGAACAAGGATTAAAAACCACCAAAGAAAAGAGACATGTAAAATATCTAGCATACTATGGTGAAAACAGAAACTTTTAAAATTTGTAAAAAGCTTTTAAATATAGGGGTATACCTAGAGGAATTATGGATTTATTAATTTTGAAATAGATAGTTGTTTCACTCAGCTGCAGCTAAAGCAGCCTCATACAATGTAATTAATTAATTAAGTGAATGAGAGCAAAGTACAACACATAAACAAATTAAACCACATCTCTGTTTATACTTATTTATAATTTGTCTCCCTAATTGCATCACATGAAGATTAAAAATAGTATTTACAAACTAAAATTATTATTATTAATTTGATTTGCACTGTTCAAATTAATAATAACTTATAAGTCATTATGAGCCACTGCAATTCACCACAACTAATTTCTCTTTAAACGATTATTAGATTTCCCCAACTTCTTACATGAGGAAAAGGTCCCTTCAAAAATACTTACAGGTTCATGCTCCAAATCTTTGGACCCTCCTTTGACATGATGACAAGGGAAAGTGCAAGAATGAGAGGTGCAAGGGAGCAGACGACCACATTCTCGACCACAGCAATATGGAGATGCTGAGTGACATGGCTGAAAGTTTTTCTCATGTCCACCTAAGCAAATTACTTCAACCTTTGTCTAGAAAAGTAAAGGAAAAAAATCAAGTGTTGGAAATAATTCTGAATCATCATCGATTATTAAATAAAAGAACAACTTTGATAAATAAAATCTTAAGATTACCACAGTGAACAATGCAATAAAATAAGTTAACAATATTTCACCTTGTCTATACCAATAAAAATCTTGCAATTAAAATATATGAATATTTGATCCAAACTCTAACCTGAAGTGAGAAGTATTCCAGCTGATACATTCTATAATTTGAAAGGCACTTCTGACACTTAAAACCCAGATGTGGTCTGATATACCATAACACTCATTTAAATTAAAATCTCCAATCATACACAACTCCTGATTCAAACTTTCAATCTTTAACAAAACTCCTTCACAGGAAATAATCCTTAAGTAGTTTTCCATCATTATATATTATTTTTCTGCTTCCGAATTTTTTAGAAAAAATATATATACAAGGTATATAATTTTTATATAGCATTATTGTCTTCAGTAATTCAATCATATTTTTGAAAATATTTTGGCCTAATTTTAGTAAATATTTCTATCTTAAGTATAAAATAGATATGTTTACAGAGACTATTCAGGGTAAGTTTTGGATTGCAGCACATACCCAGGATGATTTTGGTCATCTGCAGATTTGAGAGCAGAATTCCTGAACTCTCTGCAAACACATCTATTATTACTCAAACTACTATCCATTACAATCAAAGGTTAATTTGTGGCATTCATTTCTAGACAATACATACAGGTTTATGTAAATAAAATACTGACAGGGCTCCAAGTGGGCAGTATGTTTTCCTTTGATTAAACCAGTTCCAGATTCAATTCCCTGAATTTCAATTCAGTGGCAATTGAACCTGAGACTGTTGGGACCATTTCTGTGTGCAAAATGACCTCGGCTGTCAAAAAATTTAAGAATACTACTATAAAAACTGATCAGATGTACTTATTTAGTCCAAAATAACATGCCATTGAATAGAATGAGCATCCCAAAATTCAAGCTTAGGAAACTGAAAAATCATTTTCCCGCAAATCTAATACTTCAAGACATGTGATCATGTCATTCAGAGAACTGTACACGAAACACAGGTACTCATCCATGCCAGAACTTCCATTTTGTATGGGGAATTTATAGAAATGAATGAGATAAATACTCACTTAAGTGTGCAACTTAACCAATATTTACATGTGCATTACATTAATATTTATATTAATCATTAGATTACATCATCTATATTACTTACATGCACATATTCACCAATTTAAAATTGGTCAATCAAAAAAATTGTTGGGCTTGCTGATTCCTTTCAATTAAAAATTATCGGTCGACTGTTTAGACTTGGGCTCCTATACGCAAAACAGCGCATGGGTGAAATGTTTGACGAGTTACAAGGGTAAATAGAGAATCCGAAGGGCCATACGCTATAGGACATGAGAACGAGTAGATTTGTGACTAAATCTAGTATGCCATTGAGACTTTAATGTGCAACCTGATTTTGGAACTGAAGGAGGACTGAAAAGGGTGCATGTTATTTTTGAGTAAATATGGTATTTTCAATTGGTAATGCAATATATCTCATTTTCATAGCACATTTCCATTTCATATGGAGGACTATCAATTTTGGTTATAAGGAGCAGGTAATTTAGCCTCTATCATACATTTTTAATTAAAGAAATCATTTAAATTATCAAAAATATAACTTTAATTTAATTTGTTGAGAAAAGATATGCTAACTATTTAAGCGTAAGACATGTACATAAGATACATAGGAAATGTGAGCAATTTAATAAATGACAGTAAATCATATGATATAAAGCACAACCAGAGATAGACCATTGTAAAAGATGTGGCTAAAATATTTCAATCCTTCAGTTCAGATCATCACTTAAAAATTGCAGCCACCATTGGGGAAAAAAAGCAACTTGAAATCCACCATAAAAGACAAAATCTACTATACTTACAGTGCAAGGGGGACAAGGTAGGCACTTCTTTACTATTTTCGGGTCTTGTGGCTTCTCCCATGGGCCAGCAGGTTTCTTTGGTGCCTCAACCTCCTCTTTGACCCACACAGATGTATGACACTTGGCAGAACAAGCATGGCCACATGAACCCTCTTTTACAATCCCACATATTTCTCTACAAGAGGGGCACTCCCCAGAGTGGCATGTGTGAGGTCTAGGTGGATGCTGACACTGGGATGGTAGCCTGTATTCCAAATATTAGCCATCGATTACAATTAAGACAAACAATAACATGGTTTGACTGAGACAAAGCCATAGAGATCACACTGAAACATTGATGATAAACAATTTACGATGAAACTATCACTAAGTTGCCAAAACTTTCCTTTCTTATCCAAGAGTAATGATACCTTTGCTTCTTTAATTGAAGCTTTAGACTTATTTTACTCTCAAGTAATCATCATACAGGATAACTACTCTTGACTAGATAAGATTGAACATGAGTGAAAATGTTAACAATTTGAAATGACATACCATCTATGTAAATTCATCAAGTAGTATTTATATATCAAAATCTGCAAGTTTTCTCACCCCCCCTTCTTAGTGGGTGTGTTTTTACTGTGGTTTTCTTCTTTTCCAAGCTTCACTTGGGTTTTCTAAACCTACAACTAGATCTTTCTATCTCTATTAAATCACTTTTTATTATTATTTACTAATTAGATCTATTTTACATTGACAATGAGTTATATTTAAGCCAACACATTTAAGTCACTATTTCACCCCAAATAATAAAATAATGCAGCTTTAATGACTAAAAGGCTGGCCAAATATCTCAAATTTTGTTAATTGAAAGAATAATCCTAAAAAGAATTTTTAGAGCAGTTATACATAAGGGTTGTCAAATCGACCTTTACAATCAAAGACTTTTCGTAGCACCAGTTTGTGGTACAGACCTTGAGATATTTTCATTACACAGACCTAAATCAGTGCATGGCATATGATTTCTCTTCATCTTTTCTATTCCATCCAACCAAAGAACACATTGGGTTTACAAAAAGAAGTTTCACTTGCAAGAACTTGATAATTTTCACTATTTCTTTGAATTTTCTTAAAAGATTGCTATTTTCTTTTAGAATGATTGGAATTAACTTTCACTTACTTATTCACTCATTTTTTACACAAACTATCTTTATTAGTTGTGATTAACATAATAAAGCTAATTGTTTACATAGCAGTGGTCAAATCAAATTAGAATATGAAAATAAGTGTATTAAGAAGAATCTTTTAAACAGTATAAGAAAGCATATTTAACTCAAATTTCAGAAATATGCTAGCTGATATTTTGGAATAGACCAAAGATAAAGTAAAATGAAAAGAAGTGTTACAGATACTAGACATGCTACTAGTTGAAATATTACACTATCTTATTTCATTAAAAGATGATTGATAATACTGATCAAGAATATGGAACATTTTAACCTAAAATGGTTGTGAGATACGTAAATTAATTCATTAATTAATTGTATTAATAGTTGTAGAAAACTTCACACCATCATAATAGACGAAATGAGGAATTCCTGAATTTCAAGAAAGGGAGATCATTAGATCAGAGGCTCCATCACAGACATATAACTTCCAATGTTAAACAAAATATTTCTAAAAACCTAAAAACTTACTTGCATGGCTTCCTACATTTCACAATGACGCCTTTACCCCTTTTAGCATCACCTTTGATCCGACGTTCCTGCCCACAAGGCACTTTAATGGAAGTAGATTTACATGGACATGATATAGTAACCATTAAGGGGCATGGATAGCAAGGACCACGATGGCATGGTGCAGGACAGCGGTGTTTCCCACAAGATAACATTTTTGAGCAGATTTTGTCACATGGTGGACAGTGGCCATCACAACACTGTAACAAATTTATAAGAAAAGCTAAATTAACATCTTCACCCATCACCTAAATTTTAAAATCAAATAACTTTCATTTTTTATATGAGAGAAAGGAAAAAAAGAAGATCCTGCAATTGATTACCAATAGCATGAAATTCTTAAATTTAAATTTTTCCATGAAATGTTCAAAAACACAAACTGAATAATCAACTGCATAAGAATAATAACTCGACAGGAAAGAACAACCTGGAAATCAATCACACCCACTGGAGACCCACTCTTTATTATAAACAGCAGAGATAATGGAAACACGGTTGGCAGGGAGATGCAGCTTTCAACATGAAGCTTATCTCACAGAAGGTAAACAAAACTGATATCTCAAAGGAAATGATAGCCATGGACTTTTAAATCAATAACTTGAGAGAATATGATTTGCTAACTGACAGCAATGAATTCATTAATTAATAGATGTGTTTGAGGAGACAGTTCAGGATCAGTTCAAAATTGTGGGATATAAGCAGAATGATTTTGATTGTCTGCGGAAATTTCAGAACCAAATTTTAAAGAGGCCTTACAATCAAAAAGAGTGAAAAAAGATTCTTTCACTCTGAAAACATGGGACTTATCATCTGAGTTCAGTTCAAAAGTCTCGACAAATTACCAAAATCAACCTCTTCAAGCAGCACAACCCTGAAGTTATCCTGACCTCATGGACCTAATCATAAATAATTACAAACTTATGACAAACACAAAAAAATAAGCTCTATTTTACCACTGAAAGCATAGTTGGAAAAAGAACCATTCATTAAGGAAATCATTCCGCTTTTTTAGAACACATGTGATATGAATATCTATTGTGCTGCTAGGTTTAAGGAATATAATATAAGTAAAAGCAGGATTTCAAAACCAAAATAAACAAAAAATAAATAACGAAAGAACTGCAGACAGAAAAAGGATTAGGGAGGAAGAGAAACAAATCATAATAAAAATTTTCATCTGTGGCACAATGCAAAAAGATCAAGAGATGAGAAAATCCAAAGCAACTTACTTTACGGCTGCAGGGATGACGCAAGCAATTCCTAGTTCTTCTGCACTTATTTTCACAGAGAAATTCCTTCTGACAGGGAAGTTCTTTTGAATATTGGCCACAACGACAGGTCTGGACTCTCATCTGGAGGCACTATATTTTCATTTCCAATAAAACATATTTGATACTAGTTAATATTTCTATAATGTCATTAACAACAGATTTACTAATATATTTTACTAAATACATTTAAACTAACAAAAAGAGTGTCCAGGGTTAATAAATAGAAAAATCTTTCTGATATACAAGACAGAAGTTCACTATTTTGATTGATAAAATGAAAACATCATTATCTAGAACTTCATCAAATGAAATCATTATTTCATAATGTAAAATCAATTTATCATTAAATTGACTCCAAAGTAAACTTAATAAATTAAAAAATGCAGTCTCTTAAGTAAGTCTCAAAACTTATCATATAAAACATATTATTTCAAATATATCACTCAAAATATTCTTTAAGGTAAAAAAAATGACAAAAGGCTTCAAGAAGGTAAACAAAAATATCCTCATGAATTGTTGAATTTCTTATTTGAACTGATGCTTTATTATTTGAATTCTTCCATATATATTACCTTATTATTTTATTTTATAATCTTTTTCTATCCTGATGATAATGCTATCCTCGGTGAAAACCAGTTAATATAAACATTAAAAAATGTAATTAATTTTAATGAACTTCATAATATTAATATATATCGATGTATATGAATGTTTTAGTACCAATTGTAGTAGGATTGTGTTCACCTGAATTAACATTCATTTGTCTAACATTACATGTGACCAAATGCTTTTAACCAATGCCTCATATTGTAAGTAGCTCTGTTATTTTTTTCTCATGTATTTTTAAATACTGATAAAAATTGCACACAGCATTAAAGCATTATTACAGCTTAACCTTAACTGATAGTTTCCATATATTATGAGAAAAGAGACTATAATAAGGGATGGAGGAATGTCATATTCTCTTCGCTTGACTGAGCTAACGACATGGCTAGTCATAAATTTTTCTAGCTGAAAATCAATGAAACAATCATCTATTATTTAAATAAATATCACAGAAATGTTGTAGACTATGTGTTTTACAGTAAATATTTTAAATGATTTAAGATGTTGTACAAGAGAAAATATTTTTTAAACAATTTTTCAATAATTAAGTTGATAATATTGAAATAATTCATAGCAAATCAGTAGGCAAACTTCATATAAATAATGTATTAACTTAATTAATAAATTATTACCATAAATTAATTATATCAAAAATCTAAATCAAAGAAAAACTTTCAGTCACTCAAGGTGCTGTAAATGAGGTGTTGGTCAAGTGCACATAAATCAAACCAAGAGATCATATTAGAATTCATTCTCTAAATTTAGGTAATATCCCCAAATTTGAGAACATGAGGCTAGTGATTTTTTAAATTTATATTTCATCCTCAATGCTTAATTTTTTTATCTGAAGTATTGAAATGAAGGACAGATTGGAATACCCACAGCTCCGCAGTCATCCTTGTGGCATCTACGTGCACAGGAATGAACCCCACAAGCTAATAACTTTCCACATGTATCTCCACAGGTAGGAACCTCCAGCTGTTTTGAAAAAAAATGGAGATTAAAGAGTAACTTAGGCCAAAAAATTATAAAAACTTCACAAAAATTAAAGTTACTAGTTGGACTATTGAATGTGTTTATCAATTCTAAGATATTTCACCTCTTCAGAAGTAATGCCACCAACACAAGGTAAACCAGGAAAAGAGGCTTTACCACAGGCACATAATCTATCTAAACTTCTTGGACATGGCCCACAACCATCTTTTGCACTATGACAAATGAGATTGCATTTATGATGACCACATTCCAGCTGCTTACCACACACCTGAAAAGTAGAAAAATAAATTCAAACCTTCATGGACAAGTAACTTACATTACACCTCCCCAACTTTCTTACAGAGTAAGTCTACCTAAATTTTTTACACTCAGCAATTAAATGGCATAAAATATGCTTCAGAATTAAGAATACTTTGCCACAGCAGGCAAGGTAAGGAGTTAGTTCTACCTAAGACACATACATAAATAAATGGATATGAAATTTACTTGTTTGCATTGCCAATCCGCATCTGAACAAGGTCTCAGAGTTGATTCTTTACCACAACAGCATGGCTGTAAACTCTTCCGAGGGCAGGGCATGCATGGCCCAGAATGACATATTTCCAAGCATAAGTGAGGTTCCTCATCTCTCCCAACTTTTGTTTCCTTTGTTTCATTTAAATGTTGTAAAAACTTCCCACGCCCCCTTCCAACTGGAGCATTTTCCTTAATTCTGAAAAGATAAAATCATATATCCATCATTTCATAAAAAACTGCCAACAGTTGTAACAAATCACCTCCTTTTTACATAAATTTCTCATTTTAAACTGATAGAATTAGTAACTTATTTGATTCAAGGCTAAAAAAGACTACAAACAACATCTATAGCAGTGTTATTCCAAGTTTTTACTCTACAGGCCAGATGTAACATTTCTTCTTTCTGCTGTTTGGGTCAGTTATGTACATTTACTTCAAAAACATTATATATATTTTTAAATTTTTTTCCCTTCCTGATTTTATAGAGCCTTCTACAAGTGCATCCACAATTAAATTGTTACTTTGAATCAAAATGATAGAAGGTTATAAGTGTGTTGGGCAACAGAAAAATTCATAAAATTCTAATGAACACTGGAGAATGAACTAGAGTAATGCTAAGGTAAGCCTAAGAGATGCTGTGTTTTAGATAGATTTAACTCAATTGATATCATTCATATTTTATATGAGGATACCACAACTTGATGAGGGAAGGGTAGTTAACTTAGCACAATATCCATCCACCAGTAAAACCCAGAAGGAGAAAAATTATCAACATGACTAGGACTTGAACTCAGTTTCAGTCATATCGATAATTTTCTACACCTCTTTCTAAATATAGAAACTGAAATTTAAAGGAAGGCTCTGTATAAGAAAAATTACATTTAAATAAAAATTATAATGGAAATTTGAATCAACATCACAGCAATACCTACTACAGCGAAGGGGAGTTACAATCTTCAAAATAATTTGTTTGTTTGTACCTTTGATTTGATTTTCTATTTTCATAGTTACATTTGCACTGTAATAGTGCTATGAATTTGATTCAATAACTACATACAATCAAAATATTCTATACTTCTCTAAATTATTCTTATTGCACAGTTCTTAGGTCTGATTCTTAAATAAATATATTGACATAAGAATCAAGTTGCATCTTACATACTGCTCCAGGAAAACAGTGAAGCAGAATGGTTGTAAGTAACAGTCTACCTGAATACTGATAAATAAAGAACCCATATCAAGATCATGACATTTCTGTAAAGAAGATGAACCTACCTCAATTGACTACTATTACAAGGAAGAACTTTTCTACAAGGTTGTCCACAGGACCACACTTTTCCACTGCAGCGCACAGCCTTTGGTGGTTGCCTTCCACACTGACAACTAACAGTTACTTGCCGAGGGCAAGGAGGACAGGGGCCTGCACATAAGAAATAGATCATCTGATTAAACAACCAATACACTTTGTTGTCCACAATCCAAACCCTCCTCTTCCCCAAGCAAGCTTTGACACATATAAAAACGGCTTTTGTTTCATTCAATTTTCAAGTGATTAAAGAATAATGCAGGTTACACATAAAAAGGGTAGAGAATACTTAGAGATAGAGGGCTAGTACATAAATTCAAAGATTTGCTTTATTTTTATTCATATTATAATAGATAAAAGATTCTTAATTTTGCATTTTGTTGAATTACACAGTATGGTGGAATAAAGGCATGATGAAAAATCCATAGTTCTTAAAGAGATCTTAGACAGGAAAATCTTAAATTTTTAACTGTCGTAACATCCAATATTTTCATAGGCTGTTTAAAAACTAAAGCCATTGTGCATTTACTAATCAACCTCAAGCTAATATCATTCAAATTATGGGTGAATTCAAATTTAAAATCCATAATTCTTTGAAAACATAAGAATTCATTACTACTGGTTATTTTGGCAGTAATAGTATATTTGGATAACAATTAAGGTGGTATGAATTAACCATAAAAATAAACAATTCAGCAAACAAACATTAAAAATGAGAGAGAGAGCAGGAAACTGAGGGGGTTGGAGGAGAAGAGTCAACTGAAAGGATTATCATCTGAGAAAAGAAAGTATGAACAAAAAAGTGACATAACAAAAGTTGGTGGTAGGTGGATTTTTGAAAGGAAAGGGTTTCAATTGATAAACGAAATATGAAAGTAAAAGAAGAGTTATCAGGATCTTAAGAGGAGGATGCAACTAGCAGAAGGTACCTTAGTAAACCTTGTAAAAACGGAACTTATGGTAAAGATAATAACGTTGATATTCTTACCTGGATGGCAAAGAAGAGGACATGAATGACCACAACTGGGAGTAAGTTCACGACCACAGGTTTCTCCGCAAGAATGTGGTACATGCCACCCACTGTATGGTGGAGGATCCACCCTCTTGCTACAGAAACACAAGTATTTACTAGGAATTTCAGATTCAGGATATGTGTGACGACACTTAGGACTGAAAGGAAACAAAAATATGACATTCAGGTTTGATTACTAAAAAATGTCATTAAATTTGGAATGAGATTCTCAAAACTTACCAGCTCCAACTAAAATCGGGCGCAGTACTAAGGGGCTGCTCTTCGAGTGCCCTCTTTTGATGCATGATACTTTCTTGTGCCCATCGTTGCAAACAGTTAAGGTGGAAAAAGCAATAACAGAGGCAACAGTTCCATATCTGCAAAAAATAGTAACTATTTAAATTATTCTCAATATGTGTTCTGAATAAAATTTTCGTTATGTACGCTTTCAAGCTAAAAGACCTTTCGTCAGTATGGTATATTTCTTCTATTTGACAAACTGATTGACAACTGAAATTTGTATCAATACCCTTATCAGTTAGAATATTATGAATTGTTTGACATACCGCTTCATTTTTCCCTACGGTTGAGATACAAATAAGACAAGTAGCTGAGCCTGATTGAAAAACTTCTTCGAGAAATAACTGAGTCCTTCCTAGATCATGAGAGGCACCACCTAGTTGAGCATACGTTTGCAAAACTTTTCCTGGAACGGAAAGAAATATAATTTTGTGTTACAAAGGATATATTTAAACTATACATGATAATTCTCGCCAAAATATTCCTCGTAGAATTATCCACACTCCATCAACATTGAAAGTAAAACTAGAAAAGTTATTATTATTGACATAAGTAATTTAACGGATTCATACCTAGGATATCGTCGCTATTATTATCATCATCCTCTTCTTCCGATGATGAATATGCTTGCTTGTCAACTGCGACTTTATTTGCTCCGGCTACTTTCTCATTTTTGATGCCGGGTTTCGATTTCATCTCAGACGATGTAGAGCCAAACGTAACCGATCCTCGATTCCATGCATTCCCCCGTCCTCTACCAGCCATGGTTGTCTACAATTAAACGATGTTGGAGTTTACAGAGGACCGATGAATTCTAGGACGTTTGGCAAGGCTATCTCCTACTTAAAAGACCATTCCTTATGCCAAGTCTTGCCATTCGAAGAATCAAAAGGAATGCGATGAAAGAGATGAAAATTGCCAACCGAACCACGCAATCCACGTAGGAAAATCCGCTTTCAAATGTCGCAGAGAACGCGCTCAAAAATTTAAAATGTAATAATATGAATCACGATCATGTTTACAACATTGCATTTCAGTCGTATGGTAGAAAGTGACTACATTACTAACGTCATAAGAATGCGAAGAAGTAATTCTAGACTAAATATTTTTAAGGAACATCGAACTGATCGTATTATGATGACATCGAAGGAGGAATTACTTAAATTATACTAGTTTTAGCTATACGTTACATATAGCATTAATTTACATAAAAGTCTCTGTATGAATTTCTGGGTATCCAGTACAAAATTTCTATCAGATAACTATAAAAAAGTTTTAACCTAAAAGACATTATCTTAAAGTATGCCTAGGATTATTTTAACAAGTAGTGTTTACGGAAAAAGCATTTCTAGAAGATATTTCATTTTTCCAGGTTCTGCATTTAAAGCTTTCGATAGATTTTTTCCAGTTGTTTGATATAAAAAAATGTCTCGACAATTAGAAGTATTTACACATTGTCAAACTTTCTTGACTATTTCCTTATCCTTCCACTGCAAAATCAAAGTAATTCTATAGGAATTCATGGAAAAAAGGGGTGAAATTTCGTACAGCAATCATAAAATAATCATTATTTTACCCAAATATTGAAGTTTGAAGCAAATATCAAGTCCCATTATAGGATATGCAACCCCTTTGTAAGTAATTCTTCAGTTTGAATTCAAATAATATTCTGCCATTGTTTTAATTAAAAGGACTGGTGTAATGATAGCAAAATCATACTTTCTAGTATGCATGTATTTTTCTCCTGGTCATGTACACCATTCACTTCTTAACTGGTAATCACATAAAACTTCAGGGTTTATATACAACTAAATTAGATCAAACTGTTGCATTTGTAGAGATACATGAAGCTCATACAATTATTACATTTAAATCTTAAATGAAACTCTGAACATATAAATCAATGAATCGATTTTCACATCCAAAAACTATATCTTTTGAAGCTAACAAAATTCTTAGTAATAAGTGCATAGCTCTAGAGCTATGCACTTATTCCACCGGTCCTCTAGCATTTCGATGCCTTTCGAAAAAAATGATTTCTCAAGTCCTCCAAAATAGGCCTCTGTTTCGGACATGACTTCTTCATTTGGCGTGAATTTTTTCCCCTGAAGAAATCTCTTCATGTTTGGGAATAGATAGTATATCTTGCAGTATAGTGTAGCTTTTTGAAATGGAATGAATCACCATCTATCTAACACCAGTTTCAACCTGGAGAAAAATTTGAAGAAGTTGAAGCCTTATAAATACATTGGCTTATAATTGATTAGATATATTAGATGTGTAGCAAAAACTAGGGGGACTACTTATCTATTGGTGTGAATGGGAAAGGTAGTTAAAGAATTTGTTAGTTGAATTTACTTAGGAAAGTAATGGCATGTAATCTAAATATTAAAGTGATAATTCAGAATCAGCAGCTACTATCCTCAGACACTGAAGAGACAGTGCTCATTATAGCTGTTGGTATATACATTTGGTGATTCTTACTAAATATATGCTTCAGCATATATTTCTAACCTGATTTTCCCAAATTAAGTTACCCTTGTTATGACTACTCATTAGCCTTAGCATACCATGTAAAGGGCATCATTACTCAAACTTTCAAGGGAAACCATGTCCATTTTTCTTTATTACCATCCACTGACTTAAGACAAAGGTATATATCTTTGTCTTTCCCTTCTTACAGTGGTTAGGTCTAAAGCAGTTCTGATGTTACGCTGGCTAAAGTACTTTAATCAACCCATCACTCTCTTGCTCAGCATTTAATTTTTTGTCTGATCTTGACTGTATATCATTATTATTATGAAACTAGTGTAAGTATTATTGATAAAAGTGCTTCGTCAGCTGAGTCATTTTGCAAATGGCTCCCACCAGTAATTGAACACGTAACCACCTTTATCATAGTCAGACACTGCCCATATGGCTATCCATGGAGTCATGTTGTGAAGCAGCAGCCTACTGTATCATGGAACTGTAGCTTGCAAGCACAGGAATTAAATCATCAAAACTATAAGGCAACCTATATGAGAGAGGAAATAGGGGTCAACTAACCCAGTTCGTGAGCTAAAGTGAAAATCAGAGTTTCTTCTTGAACTGTTTACATTATAACACTAGTTACATTATGCTCAACCAGATTTTTCATAACCATGTTTTAATATGCTTCATCTAAAATATTTGCATATTAAGAAAGTGATAAAAAAATACCTATTGTCAAAGCATGTTTGTAAATTGTTTATCTATGTATCTTGATAAATGTAAACTGTTTCACAAATAATCAAGGACTTGCATTTAAAAATAATCAGGAATACTAATAAAAAATTCAAACAAACTATTTTTTAAGGAATGGTATGAATCTATTGCAAGTTGCATATATCATTGTGGATAAATTACTGTTTTAAATGATTAACATCATCACCATATAAAAATCAGTAAAAGATCCACTTGGTAACAAATTAATAGAATAACTTTTTAGAAGTCTTGAGGAACTGGTGAATCTGAATTTACATTAATGTTATGATCTAAATTCTAGTATTTTTTCATAAACTTAAAGCTTAAAACTAAAATAAAAGTTATTATTCACTCTAGTTCTGAGAGGTAATCAAATGAATACCTTCTTAATTATAAAATTTCCCAACTTCACGACTGAAGAATATACATAAAAGGATAGAAACAGGAGAAAGATTATAAATTGAGTAAGCAATTGGTGTGTTTATCCTGAAAATAACATGGGGAAACTGCAGTGTGAATGTAATACTCTCTTGGCAATAAGGCAACGGAGAAAAAAGTCATTAAAATCTCGCACATGCAATGGATTTAAGTCTCTCAAAAAATATATGAGCTTTATTTTAAAGAAACAATAAAACAAAATGTTAAAACAAAAATACGAGCATCATTTCCTCAGAAATTGGAGATTTAAAAGAAATAAAGCTAGTGATGAGGAAAAATCTTTAAGGTTTCAGACAATCTGTATGTGGAAATTCATTTTCAGAATCTATGGAAAACTTAAAAAGAATTGGTCATGCAGACGGCACATTCATTTTACCTATTGCAGTAATGACATATAGCATATTTATTGTATTATATGTTAAAGTTTCATAATATACATACTTTTCGTTTTCATACTCTTACTTACTTAAAAGGTTAGAATGAATTTTCATAACGTGAAGGAAGAGCACATCATATATATTGATAAGCATTGAAATCAGAAATCACTTCACCTAAAATACTCCCTTCCTATTCAGTCAAGGTGTGTGGATAAGTAAGATTATTCGAAGTCAACCTTGTAGTTCACGAGTAAAATCTTGGAAACTAATGCCTTGTACTTTGTTAGCCAAGTTCATTAACAGCGATTATTTAGGATAGGTATTCAAGGCTTGATTTAGCTCTTTCAAGTTCATGCAGAAATGAATAAAACTGGGGTAAAGTCATCTCAAAATGAAGAGTCTTCAAAGCCCCATTTCCGCTCTCTACCAATAACTTCAAATGCAGGTACGTCGTCCCCACGACTTTCATTTCACTACTAGACGCTGTCACTGAAAAAGGAATAAAACATAAATAGCCGGGAATGAAAAGACATTATGCTGTCCCGAAGAAATAACAGAAAATTGAATTTTCCGTAAGTCTCTTGCGAGTTCGAATGATCAATAACTTACAATTAATCTAAGAGAAATTTCCTCCAATCTTAAAATACTGACTCATTCAAAGAATAGATTACAACAAACATTAGTATAAACGTATATATTTATTATTAAACGAGAAAGTGTAAGGGAACCACAAACCTCCAAAATTCCATTCGGCATCCACAATTTTAGAGTTACTTATTTCACTAGGCGTCACAGACATTTTATAATTAATTTGAGTAGCTTCTTGGTTACTTATTGCAGTTATCAGCCTTAAATTCTTTGTTTCACACCATGTCCAGAGAAGTGTTTAGGGGGTTTAGGGAAACAATTTCATACCAAGAATCATGACAAAGACTTCAAATTTTGTCATTGTACTGCTGATAATGCGCCAACGTAAGCTTCATAAATTATGGAACTCTAAATGGCGGCGTTTTTAAATTACTTTTCTGTGATTCGGAGCAGTAAAACTACCGTTCCGTGTATGTTACTTTCTCCGCCTGCCACAGTCTTGAGGACCATCTTTGTATCCAAATGCTTACGTATCTTCCCATATCTACTTATCTACCCATAGGAAAGAATAATCCACCAAAAACCATCAAAGCACACTTACTTGGCTTATCTTCAGGCACAAGGGTCGGAATCGAAGTGCCGGATGTCAGTTAATGAATTAAGCACAGACATAAAGGAAAACGAAAATGTTTCAAATGAAATTCAAATGGTTACTTGCACCCATGGATAACATATATTCTGCTCCGTAAATTGTATTGTGTACTTATGTATTTTACTCTTGTCAGCTGCGAATGATAGGAATGTCATACAGCCCTTGTGAAAATACCTTAAAAAGATAATCGCTGACCGATATTATTGGGAAAATTGGTTTTTATGACTACTCTAGTTTTCTTCAGTATCTCCTGATGACTTTTTGATCAATTTTCTTGTCAAGCTCTCACTTGGATTGGTAAAGCAATAAAAAGATATTCCCGAGAATGACATTCTTCCTGCTATGGTGACTATTGGGAAAATGCGCTCCTGGTACCTGAATGAAATAAATGATATTTTACTCTTAAAATAAAATATCTCAGAAGATAAAATTTGTTTACCCTTTGAAACTAATAGGAAAAGAGAGAGATAAATGGAAATCGTTTTCTGGCCGATCTGATCTTTGAACAAACTCGATTATTCTGTTTAACTAATTATCACACTTGGTAAGAGGGAAATGAAAAATACCTCCTTTGGTTAAATTGGCAGTTGTACCCGTTCTAATGTATATAATTTCGATTGAAGACTATTTCTATTCTAAGACAAAATGCTACTCAAATGCAACCTGATGAAGTCATATGTGGCAATCGATTGAAGAAAGGTGCCCTAACTAGTCCTAAGTAACTAACTTCTACTTTCCCTTAATCTTTTGATCTTGCAAAGTGCGGTTTTGTTGGCTTTACAACAGTGGTAGTTGACAGAATTTACAGGCATGCAATGCCCCTTCGTTGCTGCGCGATTATATATGAAGTAAATTGTTATAATCTCTTCATAAACCTTGCGCATTGCATCGGTTATCAAATTGTATCTAATTGTGATAGTAGTAGTATTTTTAACTGATTCGACAGCTAGGGTAATTTCGCACTCATAGGTCTCCACCGGGAATCGAACCCTTCCAACAAAGTTGAACGCGTTTGTATCTAATTGCAGTATATCTAATCTTGTATTGTATCTATCTGATCGCAGTTAAATGATAATATTGTATCTAAGCAATTACGCATATTCTTGATGTGCGTAGGCGCTAGAAATATCACGTCAATATTTCATGAGAGGAATACAAAGGGAAACATTCATTCTTCTATCAATTTAAGAGTAACCTGCATTTCACAACAGGCGCTGAAGATAAAAGGAGTATATAGATACACCCATAGAGGGCATAGAGATGTAGAAAGATATAAAGTTACTGAATTTTCTCTGTTGAGGAGATATAATACTACACTGAACTCCATTTTATCAAATTTTAGGGATTCCCTCAGAGAATGTTTTCAATAACAAGGGATCACTTATAAATAAATGTAACATTATATCCGTGCATAATTTCATTCATATACAACATGATCATGTTCACGTATTTTAGTTCACAATGGAGTGTGAAAAACAAATTATCCACAAATTTGAATAGCGAATGACCAAAATTAGTGAAAATTTTACCTATCCATCAAAAAACATATTTTTGATAGATTTAATATTAAGACAAATTTGTCTAAAAAAAATTAAAGTTAACATAAACCTGGCTGCCACTTAGTCATTCTCACAGATGGAAATATCCTCCAATGGTAGGAGTTTATAGAGATGGCTTGGAATGGAAACGAGCCGTAAATGATTTTCATTGTATATGTGTTTCTATCATGGAAATGATAAGAATTCATTGATTAATTAACAAACGGTCAATTCTCAGCAGGTCACCCCCTTCAATAATGTAGCTAAAATATTCAACTTCCTTTCATGTATAAGAACGAAATCAGCTTTAGATACTTTCTTTTACTCATAATTCTATAATGCAACACTTTTTTTCCGCTTGCTATACCTCTAACCTCGAACAGCCGACTCAAGACAAATCAATTGAAATAAATTATGCCTGAGAATTCTTAGCAAAGAATTTTCACTTTAAAGATTTTTCTTTCATAATTCACAGGATTATACTTAAATTATTTTTAGTTCATTGCGAGAAAAACTACATTTTTATTTTGAATTTAGAAGGCTTATTTTTTTGACCTTGAAACGACCACAGAGAACTGATAAATATTCCATTGGTTAGTAGGCAAGAACGTAAAAGCAGACGATGCTTGGCAATCGAAGTTTTCGTACGGCATTTGTTTGGGTCACCTTGTCCTGTCCTTTACGAAGGTCAATCATTCCTGTGAGGAAGCTAGTCGGCACCGGTCACTCCTTTAGGTAAGACACCTCTTCCAGAGGCTCATAGCATTAAAATAATTTGTCTGTGATCACTAAGAGTATAGCTCATAGCTAAGTACAAAGTGCTTTTCTGTAATAATTTTCCATCATTAAACGAATTATACTCTATTAGCGTTATTTCGAGTTTTCTCTTTTGAGGTTAAGGACTTATTCGCTTAGTTTCATTACAATAACCTTTATTTGTTTAAATGCTTAAATCAAAGTATTACGGATACTTAAAATTTAGTTGTTGACTGATATTTCAGTAAAAATCTGTGAATTTCTTACCGGCGTCCTCCAGTTTTTTTTTATCGACCATAGAAGCCATTGGAGGTTACTCCGCGTCTATTATATTACGAATTATTCTGAGAACTATTGTAACTTTGAAATCTTTTATCCAATAACTGAATATTTAAGCATACAATTCTTTTTTTATGGCATACGCGGCTTTAATCTCTACGGTGATCATTTTTATTACTTTATTCCTGTAAATAGATTAATTTATTGGACTAAAAATTTAAAGCTTCGAAAATCTTCGCGTTGGTCCTTAGTTTTATATTAAACACAGGAAATATATACTACTTATACGCGTGATTAAACTTTTAAATTATACGTATCAAAGAGCGATTAACTCCTGGAGATAAGCTGTATTTATCTCGAAGCAAACTATTCGTAAATATTTCTCAGTTTCTTAGTCAAAAGAGGGAAGTTTTCAATTTTAATTGTTACTGTAAGGGTGAAATGGGCAAATGAAGGTCAATGAGCTTTGGCACGTTCGCAAGCGCCCTCCGATTTCCTTTACTGAAAAGGAAAGTCTTTTCCCAGAATTAGTACTAACAAGGAAATCGAGGATAGTGAGTGCACTTCTTGGGAAACGATTCATCTCGCTTTTCTCTTTTTCAAGTTAGCGACGCCGATAAGAAATTAGTTTTCATTTTTCGTTGCTGAAATAAATTTGAAATAGGATTTCCGTTATCAATTTTGTTGGAATTGTCGCGACATTTTAAAGGTCTATTTGAATGGTACGGTCACGGTGACCTTCACCTATAACAGTGTCAGGCATAGGCACTGTGAATTTGCATTGGTGTCAGTACTGATTTAGCGGTGTTTTCGATTGCTTTTCTAGGTACTTCGCGGTTAATCGGAATGATTTTATAGTTCAAAAGTTATCGATTTAGCGGTTGAAGTTATTCCCGGAAATTTTTCCATTTCGTTTCTTACGTATTAGTCTAGAATCTACTAATATCTAGTCAAATGATCAGAAATCGTTCGTGTGCAATTAGAAAAAAATTGCTCGAAATCTAAGGCGTGGCTCCATAGTAAAAGTTGTAACTGATAATAAATCCTGATCCACGCCACTAAAGAATCTCCTTGTTTCTTGGAATTGACCAATTTCTATTTAATTAAAATTATAATTTACGTAAAGTATTTAGGGGAAATCAAAGGACAGGCCTTTGACCTTCGGCAACCTTCAGTTTTAATTCTCCAGATATCCTGCGAAACCTGCCCATGTGAATCATATCATATTGTGTCTATTGCAATCATTTTCCAACCCATTAATTTTTTAAAATTTTTCATTGAACTTCTCTGTCTTTTAAGTTCAGGTTTTAGTACAGTCATAAATCAAATATTATACATGGTTTATGGAAATTAATGACATTTTTCATGTTTAGCGGTGCCTTAGGATACCTTAACAATACCTTGCTATTAGAAAAATAGACTACATCAAGGATGTCATATCATTTCCTCAACTGCTTTCAGTTACTAAGTTTGAAACAATATTTTCCAGCACCAGCAGCAGTCTATTCAACATGCCCATCCAAAAGATCCATGCCCGTCAAATCTTTGATTCCCGTGGGAATCCCACTGTTGAAGTAGACCTTGTAACTGAAAAGGGTCTCTTCAGAGCAGCAGTTCCCTCTGGTGCTAGTACTGGAATCTATGAGGCTTTGGAACTGAGAGATAATGACAAAGCTCATTATCATGGCAAGAGCGTCAAGAAGGCTATTGATCACGTCAATAGCGACATTGCACCAGAACTCCTGAAACAGGTTAATATATTCTAATCTGAAATTTTCATTTCTTATGCTTTATCCCTATGCTAAAACCAGCATGGATTGTACAATCGTTCATGAAACTTTGATTGCTTGTGCAGTTTCACGAAAAATTTATTCCAACTACCTTGACCTTAAATTAACCCCTAAAGTTCTTGCATTAATCCCCAGCCACTTTTGGATTGGTTATATAAATCAGCCTATGATTAATACAAAAATTTTAATTATCTATAGGGAATTTTTTCATTTTCATTGCTGCTAGACTTAATTTCTAAATTAACATGTAATAGTGTTTGTACTTTAATGTCATTTAAGGCACAGATTTTGAGTTCATTAGGAGTGAATGATAGCCTCTACAGAGCACCAAGGAAAGAAAAGGCATATATTTGGTATATAGTGAATTTTACGGTATTAGATTTGGGTGGTAGGTTAAGTGGGTTAAGAGGGTGACAAGTTTATCAGTCAAGGTCACAGGGGTGAGTGGAAGTGGTTTGAGTTCTGGACGGTATTATAACTGGGAGGAACTGGAATTTGGATAGGCTGATTCAATGCAATGGATAAATGGCTTGTAGAGGCTGTATTCAATCTGTGGAAAGTTAAATTGACCCTTATCTTTCTCATCTGGTCTGTCTTAACATCTGCTCTTAGAGAACACAATCCTAATGACCTTTATCAATGACATTTCTCATTTAGGACTATTTCACTGGTCTCCCTGCCAGCCTCTCATCTAATTCAGGTTTATAAAATCCTTAATCATGGAGAGGGGTGTTTTCTCAACTCAAAATGGATTTCATCGCACATTGGTTCTATTTAAACACCTTTTTATCCATTTTAATCCTTATGATTTTTATGGATTTTATGCTTCATGATTAATATGAAACGTTAACAACAGTTTGTTCCTTATTAGTTCTGTTTACAAAATTTTGATAGCAATGTTATTTTCCCTTCTTTAAATCTCATCTACCCTCGATGTATTTTCTTTTAATTAGTTTAGACTGCTGAAATTAGTTTGACTTGCACCAGTAGGTTTCCCTTTTTGTTATTTATGCCTTGAATTCCAAACGGTAGTTAGTATGTTTGATGTAATGCATGAAGTAAATCTTTAAATTAGTAATTACTGGTAAACAAGATCTCTACAATATCTTAGCCTCCTCCATGGTTTACAATGAATCTCTTTGCTGTGATACTTATTTCATTCTTAGATAAGTACCTTCTTGTTAATGACATAGTTATTCCAGTCAGGAGCACATTTTGTATTATTATTTACTAACCTGGTAATTATTATCTATATTTCAGAACTTCGATCCCACTCAGCAGAAGGAGATTGATGAATTTATGCTGAAGCTTGATGCAACTGAGAACAAGTCCAAGTTTGGTGCTAATGCCATTTTGGGTGTGTCTTTGGCTGTTTGCAAAGCTGGAGCTGCTCACAAAGGAATCCCCCTCTACAAGTAAGATGGTTGAACTTGGTGATGTCTAGTTTCTTGTGCATCACAGCTTTCTTCATTCTGTAACCTTTCTACTTTCAGGCACATTGCTGATCTCGCAGGGAACAAAAACATCATTCTTCCAGTTCCTGCATTTAATGTCATCAATGGAGGCTCTCATGCTGGCAACAAACTTGCTATGCAAGAATTCATGATTCTCCCAACTGGTAAGATTTATAATCCCAATAGGAGGCTTATTTTTTGGTGTAACATTTGGAAAGGTGTTTTGAGAGTTTAAGTCTATGCTTTAGTTAACGAGGAAAACCATTGGTCAGAGGCTTGTGCTGCAGGTTTTTTTCTGATTCTTTTCACTAAATGGTCTCTACAAAAATAAAATTATTTCAAAGAATGTGATTAATCGGAAAAATATTGCATTTGACTTTTCTTGATACACAACAGAAAGTACTTGGATGTAATAAAAAATTAAATTTCATGCTGTTTTGTATTGTTGAAATTTTGAGTAGTCTCTAGGTAAATGAGAAAGTGAGTACCTTGAAATTAAAATACTACTTTAAAAAATTCAGGTGCTTCATCATTCACTGAGGCTATGAAGATGGGCTCAGAAGTGTACCATCATCTGAAGGCCATCATCAAGAAGAAGTTTGGATTGGATTCCACTGCTGTTGGTGATGAGGGTGGTTTTGCTCCCAGGCTCATGGACAACAGGGAAGGTAATTGTTTGAAAAAGATGAATTGTATATGAAATTGAGGTCTTTCGTTTATATTCTGGGTTTTTAAGTTTTTAAAAGTAATGTCTTTACTGACATTCTCAATATATGATATTATATTGAAATCTTAACAATACAGTTTAATTATTAGCTAATATTGATTCTCTATACCTGATTCCACTTAAATTTATTTAGTAGTGGCTAATGTAACTATTATTTTTATAGCTCTTGTCCTCATTTCTGATGCAATTGCTGCTGCTGGTTACACTGGCAAGATTGATATTGGTATGGATGTTGCTGCATCAGAATTCCACAAGTGAGTATAACAATGCAGTGAAGCTTCTGGTACTGTGAATAAGTCAACATCTCTCAAAAGATGGAGTGATATTTGAAGAATTCTCATCTGAGAGCATATGTTGGATGGAAATGGCTTTCATTTTTACTTAGCAAATTCTCAAACCTCCTAGTAAATCTCAGGAATAAATTACTATTCCAAAGGCAAAGTCATTTGTTATTCATTTGTATTTATTGCATATTTTAATGGTATTTTTTGAAGAGTTACTTTCATTAATTTTTAGGTTAGTTTGCTCAAGGCATAAATTTACTGTGAAAAAGACAAGGGAAATCAGAATTAAGTTATGCCACTAATTGTCATTCAAGCCTGAATATTCAGTGTGAAATTTTCAATATTAATATGCTGGTATGAATAAAAACTGCTCTTATGTTTATTTTTTGTCAGAAAGTAATTACTATGTTATGTGGCCGTTATAATTTATTACTTGGCAATCTTAGGTTTACCTCAATTATTAAATCTGTTTTATCTAATAAGCAGAGAGGGTAAATTGTTCAAGAACAGTTATTTCAGATCAAATAATGCATCTATGTATGGCTATACCATAGGGATGGAGTTTACGATCTTGACTTCAAGTCTGCTGACTCTGACAAGTCCAAGTGGATTGATGGAGGAAAGCTGACTGACCTCTACATGTCATTTGTCAAGGAATTCCCAATTGTTTCCATTGAAGATCCATTTGACCAGGATCATTGGGATGCATGGAGCAACATGACAGCCAATACCTCAATCCAGGTCTGTTAATTTTTTTGAAAACTTGGTTTAAAAATACAGTTGCAGTGAGTGCTAAATAATTATCTATTTAGTCAGTTTTAGATTTGTTAATTATTCCTAACCTCATACTTTTTGCAATTATATGCTTACCTTAATCTAGGTAAGTTTTAGCGATTCTCAATGTAAATTTAAAGCTCTGTTTGAAAATATCAAAGGAAAAAAGGCTTGCTACAAAGTACTAATTATTTTGACTTAAATTTCCTGAACTTAAATTGAACATAGAAAGAAAAACTCCGTAAACTTCCACAGATCATCTGTGGAAGTTTACGGAGTTTTTCTTTCTATGTTCAGAATGTCCTTCCACGAAGTGCGGCCTAGTACTATTGAGTTTATTTTGAACTTAAATTAATAGAATGACAAAAATTGTTCCAGATTGTGGGAGACGATCTGACAGTGACCAACCCTAAGAGAATCCAGATGGCAGTTGAAAAGAAGGCATGCAACTGCTTGCTGTTGAAGGTGAACCAGATTGGAAGTGTAACAGAAGCCATCAATGCACATCTCTTGGCCAAGGCTAATGGCTGGGGCACCATGGTGTCTCACAGATCTGGTGAAACTGAGGATACCTTTATTGCTGATCTTGTTGTTGGCCTCAGCACTGGACAGGTAAATTTATTGAATGCATTTGATATAAATTCAGACTCAGGTTAAATTAACCATTTTCCTGAAACTAATTATGTGCTGAATATTTATGCAATTTACAAAATGAAAGTTTTCCAAAATATATTTGATATTATTCGAATCTTAAATCATTATATTATTTAAGAATGAAAAGTAATGCTATTACAAAAATTTCTGTACTTATTATTTTTTCTTAAATTAGATCAAGACTGGAGCTCCATGCCGCTCAGAGCGTCTTGCTAAGTACAACCAGATCCTACGCATTGAAGAGGAGTTGGGAGCTGCAGCAAAGTACCCTGGAAAGAACTTTGCTCACCCTGCATAAACAGCAGCATTTGCAAATTAAAAGGAAGCCTTGTTAAAACTTAACCTCTGAATTTTAGAGGAAAGCTACCAGGTCTCCCCAGTATCTAATTCTGGGGTAGTCTGCACGTATTGTTGCCTGGTGGAATGATGTTAGTTCTCTGGTCACTTCATTGTTGTCTCTGTATTTAATTGGTTTAGATCTGCTATTCAAAATCCAGTTTCCAAGAAATTGTAGCTTAGAATTAGTAGATCAAAAAAAATGTGCAAAATGTTCAAGCAATGTATAAAAGACATAAAATGTAATTTGGCTTCTTGTTGCTTGAGGGGATGATATTCTTCTTAGAATCTACAGAGGTGGGCATTTTTAATTTAAGAAATGTGCTAGAATCTTCACAAAAATGTCTTGTAATAAATGTGCTTCCTTTAAACTTCTCTCTTTATTTCATACTATTTTCTGTTAGTAGTAGATACCCTCATGTTGCATGTTGATAATTCTTCCCCTTGAAAAATTCAGTTTTTCAGTTAATAAACAGATAATCACATTTTAAAATCTAATCCTACATCTGTTATGAAATTGAAAAGCCATTTGAAATTTTGCTTTAACAGGGATTTTGCAAAGAAATACTTATTAGGTGTTGATGCACTAGAAGTAATTTTGTTATTCTGTTCCTAATTTTTCACAGTATTGAATAATTTTTACAAGAATTCAATAAGAAAGATTAAATATGAAATCAATTTGTACAGTTTATAAATTATAGTTCCAATAAACTATAGAGAAATAATAATACGAAAGAAATGCACACATTGTGGAAGCTTTAAATTGGTGGAACTCTGTACTAGGAAACATGAAATGACTGGACAAGTACCATGAGAAAATATTCTTAATGGCAACCAGTTTCATACGTCCATCAGAGCTAATGAACATGTTTCTTTGAAACTGGTTGCCATAAAAACAAATTTCTTTTGAGAGTTTCACAAAGTCATTTTTTGTCATACTTCCAATAGACACAAAGATAGAAATGAATGTTCTAGTTATTACAAAATAATTGCATGTAATTATAGATATTTTTGATTGATAAATATAGTATAGAGTTTATGATACATACTAGATTTTGAGTGTTTCTGGTTGATAAAAACTTGTCATCAATTGCCTCCAGGCAATTTCTCAAGTTTTTGAGATGATACTTGTGATCATACTTGATGCCAGATACATTTTTCTTCTTACCTGTGACCTGTGTTTCATTTAGTTTCATGCACAAAAATAATTGTTTGCATAAGTATGTATTTCCAAAGTAGCTTAGAGTTTGTGGAGCAAACTTTTTACCCTTGGAGTATTCTTTCCTAATTATAAATACAAAAAGAGATTTTAAGTGAAGAAAATTCCTGTCTTATATTATTGAAACAACACTTGCCTTTAAATTGCAGATTACACGAGAGAAGTTGGAGGGCACCATGGCTTAAAACAAATGTTGGATTGGATGAATAAGGTGGACAAGCTTCCTTTCAATTCCATCTAAACTTCTGCTTTTTTGAGGTCTAATTTCATACCTTCCTTACTTTTGAGCTTGAAACTCACTTCTAATTGAATTCACTGTCACTGAGGTAGACTCATTACTGTAAATTCTTTCTCTATGATACTCAAGTGCAAAATCTAAATCATCAGACTAACTCAATCTCAACCACTTTCCAAGCAATTGTTCTGCTCTTTTTTTACCACTGGAGTGGGTGCCCAATGTACCACAATCGGTGTGAACACACAAGGATGCACATACTTGCTTATGGCATGGTACAGTGCTTTCATAGAACATCAGTTGTTCTGTCTTCAGCATCTGAATAACTGCCAAATCTCTGAATTATCAACCTATTTGAAAGTAATTTCTTGATGAATTAGCTTAACTATAATTTTATATATTACTAATATAGATAAAGAAATATAAAATCATATAGAATTATTACAAAACAATAAGAATATTTTGGTCAACTTTACCTTATGAATCCACAATTTATAATCATAAACAACATCCTGTTTCCTCTCATTCTATTGTGTTTGAAATATATAATATAAAAATACTAGAAAGTGATGTAACAATATAAAAATATTTCAAAAAATAGCCTATCTATAATTTCTAAGTTAATAATCTCCCCAACTAATTTCTCAAAATATTGTGTAGTCGATACTAAAATTAATACTTGTGAGTCTGCAGATTTTGTTTTAATCTGATATCTTACCACTTAGATGGGAGATTTATGAACCTAGATCACAATAAGAGAAACATATCAATATGAAAAATTGGAATTTTGACTTTCATAGGTTCAGTGAGTATTGGAGAAGCTCTTAGGCATATGGTTTATTCTAAATTATTTTACTTATATTTGGCAGTTCTTTCTTGATTTTTAAATTTTATAATACTTCCCTGAGTCAAATGACAATACTGATAAAGCTTTCGTTAGATATCATAGTTGTTAACTGTTGTCTTACTGTCATGTACCTGCATTGTATTGTTGGCATATTTCAAAATTGATTGATGTTGATTAAAAATACACCAAACAACTAGGATTTGAGGTTTCTCCAGGGAGCAGATAGTAGAAATTTGTCTTAGATCTCCCAAATCAAGAGTGGATGAATATATGCAGTTAATTGCAATTGATAGGATGCTCTGTCATCAACCTAAGAATGAGATGTAAAATATCTGCTATTACTTTACTGAGTTTTGTTAAATTTAAGTTGTTAATCAACTAAAATATATAGTTTAGAAAGTAAAATAAGATAACAACTCATTTGCAGAGATAACCAAATATCACAGCTATATCATAAAATTCACTTGGAAATTTTATTGCAGCCTTACATCATGATCAATTTTCATAATAAAAATTATTTATATAATTGATCAGGTTTACCCTATTTTGCCTTTGCCTGGAAGTTGAAACTACTGAAAATAGAAATATCTGATTAGTGGTAAATTTAGTGTAAAGGGATAGAAATTGATTTATTTTTAAATGCCAAGTAATTTTTGAAAAATGTTTATATTTTTAAATTAATTTACAGTCACAGTGAATAATCTTGAAACATAAATCATTTCTGCTCAAAATATCAGAATTGACATTCAAGATCTCCATTGACTCCACTCACATTTAGAATAATCACTGAATATACCTGATGTTACACTTTATATAGGTTTATAACATATGGACAAGTATCACACTTAACAGAATAACATGCATTCATTTTCATACAATATTTTGCCTGAAAATATCCTCTCTTCATCAAATAACATGGGGCTGTAATGCTGATTTCAGAATATTTAAAAAAGGTTTCTGATATCAGCTATATTAAGAAAAAAATGTAATCATTGTTTCATTGCTCTTGAAGCTAGTCTTGTTTTCCAGAGAATTTTTGTTAAATATTCATGTCAATTTTTCTTTCAACAATTTAATATTTAATGCACTGAAATAGTTCATAGATATTCAAGCATAAAATATGCTACAGATGAGGGAGTAATATAAATAAAACAAAGACCAATTATTCAAAACTTCTTATTCTACCTTTTGATCTCTATTTCAGTATTTCAGTTTTAAATTCGGATTTTAAAATACTTTTATAAAAGTTATTGTACCATAATTTTAATAATATTTTCATCTGATGAATAAAAAATACTCACATATTATCATACTCATGAGTTTAATTTTTAATTTTTTTAAGGTCAAGTGTGTAAGATTCTTTTATATATCATGCTTAAATTCCACAAAAAATTAAAAGAAATGTAACAAACAAATTTCCTTTCCTCTCTGTAAGTTAAATTCTCCAAAAGTATAAAATAAATAGAAAAATGAGGATATATATGAGGAAGTGGTATATAAAAAAAGTAACTTTCACATACACACAGTTCAGTTTAAGAATGTTTTTCCAGTAGATGAGTCAGTACCCATACCTTTGTGGAGCGGCACTGTGAGTAGAAACATTTACATAACTCTATTTTTTGTTTCAGATCATTAACTATATAGCTATACTTTCTTCATGAAAAGCATTAAGCAATATGGAAATATATTTAGTAATATTTCCTCAAAGCTCATCTTCCTTACTTTTGTATACTTAACCATCAAAAAATCAGGTATGAAGAAACAATAGACCAATTATAGCTCACTCATACAATGATAACTTAAATAAAATGATTGGCATGTGAAATCATATTAAAATATATCATTAACAGGACAATATGATTTAGTTATGCTTCTTTTCAGAAAATTCTTAAATTAAGGCATGTCAGCAATATTCTTCAATTTTTTGTCTCTTTATGATATTATATCTTTTATATGGAGAATATAGAGTTGAATCATTCAATAGAACTCATTTTTATCATAAATCATCATCTAATTTAGAACACCTAAAATAAGACTGCATGTAATTAAGATTTCAACCAAAAATACATATGGAGGGGGATAAGAGCAACCATTTCAAAGCTTGTTTTAATTATGCAGTACTAAAATAGTTACTAGAATATTGACATGAAAGTACAAAAGTATGGCAGTGGAAGCTATTTTTATAATTTTTGTTCAAAATGCTTAGCTTATCATGATCATTGAAAAGTTGCAGCATATATATTGATTCACCTGAAATTTAGGGGTTGATTTTGAATACTCTGAATCCCCCTCCTATTTTTAGAGTTCTAGGGAGATTCTGGCATGAAAATTTTTTAGCAGTCTCTCTTACTTAATATCACTGGAAATGTCATCAAGGAGATACTATTCTTCTAGAGTATCTGAAAATGGAAAATCGATATACTTTTAATTGTAGGTCCCTTATATTCACGACATACAATGATATGTCCTGATTCCAAATATATGTATATATATGCATGTTAATTTACTTAACATTCAAACTATTTATTATGATACAGTTATCATTTATGCTCTCTCCTCACTTATGAATTAAAGATAGAGATCTTTTATCTTAAATATTATAATTATAAATATTAATCTCTACTTTATAAAGTTCATCGATAACTGATTAATGAAAGAAAATAAAAGTGACTGGTGAAGAGATATAACAAGGGACGGCCTACGGTTCTGTCCTTACTTCAGAAAGAGCAATCAGCTACACTGTCCATATGTGCAGTGAATATATTGGAAGAACACTTAGACACTAAGCACCTGACCAAAACTGGCCTTCGTCACAAGGACAGGAACTATATGTCATTCGATATCTAAGAACTGAATTGACATTCACATTTGCAGTTTTTGAACCCTTGCTTAGAATAATTAAAACCATTCAAGAAAAGTGAGCAAGGTTAAGATTTTAAGATAGAATTCATATATCTTAGTTAAATTTAAAATAAATTTAATAATGCCAAGCTAATTTAAATGGGAAAACCACGATGACAGATAGCAAAGAGTAGAGTAAGGATAGAAATATAGAGAAGAAAAAATCTATAGTTACACTACAACATTTCCTGCATTAGATATAAGAGAGCTATTTTCAGACTAAGAGATAATAGTGAAATGCAGTATACATAGGACAGTATTTGGCCTTTAGAAGAGAAAACAGAGAGCATTTTGTGCAGAGTCATTTTTATGCATCAGCAAAGCAGTCAGGAAGGTTCATAATTCTTGGCTATAGAATACAATAATAGGAATTTATTTCCGAGGAGTCAAAGAAATTGGCATAGAAAAACTACACCTATTCAGCTAACCATGGATAAAAGGTGGAATTGAAAAATGTTTTACTAATTTTTGGAAAGATAAATTGTGGAAGATTCATCACCTAATAGAATGGGCATCACTGTTGAAATCAAATCAAACAATAATATCACCTAAAGTATAAACTTTGATCCAATAACGGATGAGAAGTAATGATGATGAAATTTTTTTAGGTACAAACATGCAAAGACACTGGTAAATTTTACAATGATAATTTGATTTTTAAGGTACCTAATAGAAACAAATGGGCAGGAGAAATTGGAAGTATAAAAACTTCATGGACTGCTTATTCTTGATTATGAATTGATCAAAAGGACAGCAGATACTCTCATATTTTACATTCCTAGTTCTTGAGAAATTCACCTCATAGTATAGAGATAGACCACATTTAAATATGTACAGATAGAAACAACACTCTGTTTAATAAATTCATAAAAATATACCTATATATATATACCTTAACATTAATGGACGTAAACATGCAAAAAGTCGATGGTGGAAGCACTTAAGAGGTTTTCTAATGGTTCTTTACCACATAGGTGATATATTTGGAGGCCACACAACATCGACACAATGAAACACATGGCCTTATGGCGTGCATGTGAAAGTTGTCATCAAAGAGGACAAAACAAACTAGATAAAGACAAACTGATAATGGTCCCACACACATCACCACCTACATTTAAACTTTTGCATCACATTAAACTATCATACTTTTGTAACTCGTATTGGATATTCCGAGGAGTCTATGGAATCAAGTTGCTGAAGCAGATGCTGCTCATCTGCCATCACCAGAGTCTGAATGTCAAGTGCAGATTTGGCTTTTCTTGGAGGATTAAATGTTGGTGAAAATACTGCACTAGCAAAAACAGAGTTCTGTCTTGGTCTCAAAGATGGGTTGACACA
This sequence comes from Pachydiplax longipennis, assembly GCA_036926295.1. Taxonomy (NCBI): domain Eukaryota; kingdom Metazoa; phylum Arthropoda; class Insecta; order Odonata; family Libellulidae; genus Pachydiplax; species Pachydiplax longipennis. The sequence goes on along the minus strand of JAVFKF010000004.1, from coordinate 68,005,884 downwards.
CTCAAAATCCAGGTTGAATTTGGACAGGGATCGAAACTGTAGAAAGAAAATTTATGTTTAGATGCATATGAAACAAATTTATTCATAAGTTGTGAATCTGTCAATAGTAATAGGTATCATAGCAAATTATGGTAACCCCAGTTAAACTACAAGATGATAGTAATTAGCCCAATTAAATTATATCCGAGAAAATATTTAAGAAAATTTTTTATCATCAATTTCTTGGAAGAGCTACAAATATTAAAAATATAAAATACATGATTATGAAGTTATTAGAATGAAGATGTAGTAATTGTTGATACAGAACAAAAATTATTAATTAATGAAACATAAATCATGATTGCAACATCAAGAATACAAAACTGTTACTAATACCTTATATTGAATTATAAAATTTAATCAGATTAAATAAAATAACGATGGGAAAGTTTCATCCATCAAATATAAAATTTGCCCCCCCCCCCATAACTCTTCACATAACCCAAATTATTCTTTAATTGGCAGATCACATGGTAACAAGATTTGGGAAAAAAGAAAACAAATGTGATACACCATTTTACTTGAGTGTGAATAGAGTAAATATAAAAGAAAGGCTCTTTATCTGTGCTACAAAATTAAAAATGTACTTACTAAAAAACATTTTGGCGACACTTTTATGCAAATTAACCCAAAAATCTTTACGTGTGTCAATGCCATCTTCTCCTTTCCTGTTTCTCTATTTATTCTCACAATCAATAAATATTCAGAATCTCAGACAACTCAGTACTTTTGCATGTCTGAATGAAAGTATTGGGTGTTCATGAATTTTGCACCTCTGAGCTAAAAAATCAATTATGAAGAAGAAAAAGAATCAAATGGTAGGTAGACATGCAAAGAAAGATGGCCATGTTATATTAGAAGGGCTTCGTCCAAGACTTTGGGAATATAAGGTTTCCCAAAACGTGAAATGTTTGAAGACGCTTTTTAAGGTAAGCTTGTCTTTGAAGTATTTATATAAAACATGTCTACTTTGGTTTCCCGGTAGGTGAAACTGAACTTTCTATAATTTAAGCTCATGCAATGAGCACCTATTAAAAGCTCCTGTTAAATTAAAATAATTTTAAACTCCGTTTTGCTTTTTCAGATGCTCCCTTTCTTTCCGCGGGTACTCCTTTTGACATCAAAGATGTTTGAGCATCTTGGGAATCTTCGTTTTATTTCAAATTTTGAGAGACATTGATGAGAACTATTACTACATTGATTAAAATAATATAAAAATAAGCATTATCAAAATCTGACAAAGTACGTAGGTGTTTGGCTTAATTTTTAGGACCCGAAGTAGGTCTATGATAAAGCCGTAAAATTGAGATAAGTAGAATGAAAGATTTGGAATCCATAATCCAAAAGCTTCATACTCAATTATCATGAGGATAAATTAATTTTAAGATCGAAATAATTAATTAAATCGAAGTTTAAATTCATTCATTGAATTTTCAGGGCAATGCACGAAACATAATCGAAATCTTAGCCATGATTATCTCTCGCGTTTATTTTCTGACTCGATTTCATTTTTTATAATTCGGCTATTACGAAAACTCGAATTTTGTATTCGATTGAATATGAGGCGTACAGTTTGGCCTTATATCCCTAAGATACTAGGTGTAAATACGTGCATTTTAATTTTAATCGAATGCATGTAAAAATATCAGGGACTATTTAATAAGGTTTTATATACAAACTGGAAACTTGTTCCGATAGAGAAGTTCATGGTTTGCTGAAAATATCTGCATTTGTATTCCATCTAAGAAATAGATCGAATTAAAATTTTTCTTAGAGGATTATAAATATCTACAAGGTAGAAAATTAAATAGAAAAAATCGACAAAGAAGGACAAATTTAAAACACGCGAGGAGGTCCGAAGACACCTCAAAACAGAGGACGTGTCCTCGGAAACCCGGACGTGTGGTCACCCCACCAAATAAATAAAGGGTAGAGTTTTGGTCTCCTAATTGCGGGGTTCTTCAGGGTGGATTTTAAAGTCCATTTCACCTGCACGATAGGCGCAGCTGGTTGCTCCGCCGCCAAAGGGCATGACGGCCTGTGTTGGGCGCTCTGTTGGAACTTGGGTTGATACGGTTCCAGCATTCGTATCTTTCCCCACCGATTGAAGAAGAGGGCGATGGCACCGATCCACAGAAGTAAGACGATCAAAACTATGAGCGCCTCTTCTGCCCTCACGAGCGGTGCGGATGTTGCGAATCCAGGAGGCGGAGGGGGCGGCGTGGGTGGGATCGAAGCCGAGTTGGGTGTTGCCGTGGTTTCCGTGGGCCAATTCCCTTGGGGCCACACTGCAGGAGATCTCGACTCCCATTCTCGACCCCAGGAATCTGCGCCTTTGGAAAGGAAATGAAAGTTTGCGGAGTGGCAATCGTGAGAAAGAGGTGTTGGCGAGGCAGTGAAATGAAGACACGACCGCAGGGAAAATATATGAAGATTGAACAAAGTGTGGTAATATTTAAGAATGAGTATAGAAGATAATCAAATATATTCATAGCAATTTTTCTTTATATTTTCATCGCCTCTTATTTAGAAAAATAGATAACGCAAATACACACAACTTAGAAATTGTTTTACAGACATGATAGTTAATATGCTATAATAAATTTAGACATTTTATAGACTGTTTCAGAAAGTTTTTAATGGAATCCCGATCTCTTTTATCCATCATCAATTAAGATTAGACTTTAATTAAAATTAAAATTAAAGAGACATTTTATGTGCTAATTTTAATTCTCAAATGTAAAAATTATGTAAATGAGGTAAAAGATTTAGTTTTTGAAAAAAAATCTCTGCAGAAGATTGGTCTGGAATTGGAGAGAGGACCTGTCTGAGCACAGATGTTAAATGGCTTTTCAAAAAGGTTTAATAAACTTAAAAAAAGTTAAATAAATAAAAAATAAAAATAATAAACTAAATAAAAATAATAAACTAAATAAAAATAATAAACTAAATAAAAATAATAAACTAAATAAAAAATAGCTTAATCTAAGTATACATAATATTTAACATATCAATATGAACAAAAAATTGATTTTTCAATTACAATTGACGTACACTTTAAAATATATGCTCATAAAAGTCAAAGATCCATCAGAAACCGGTCATTACATTTAAAAGCTGTTACTACGTTATAATTTGTACCTCACTAATCGCAAAGATTAAAAAAATATAATACATACACAAATTAAAGAAATTCATAAGAAAGTATTACCAATACGTTGAACTTGAGTAAACTGTGATGAGAGATTACATCAAATTTAAAATATAGCTGTTAAATAGCTATTATATTTTCTAATACCTACTCAATTTAATGATCATTCACTAAATATGTAAATTAATCCCAAAAAAATCCGCTCAACTAGGAATAGAAATGGTATCTTCACCCTTTCAAAAAGCAGTTTTTATATAAGACAGTCAGAATTATACGGAATTATATTCTATTCTATAATATAAAAAACGATGACATCGCTGAGTAAATTATATAATGTATGACGAATTAATTTACGAATCTCACAAGATTTTAATTTGGCCACCATTGAATGTGACGGGTTTTAATGGATACTTTCAAAAACCATAATTATAAAATTTCTCTTTCTAACTTTTGGATGTACTACATAAAACGGTGTTCTTAACAGAGGAAGGAATTCGAAAGCCCCCTCGGATCAAAGTGCTTACCCTCGGCCTGTCTATTGTGGCTGCCATGGTGATGGTGGTGCAGGCGTTTGTGGGAGGTCTGGACGCCACGTTCTTGCGTCTCTGCATTCGGAAGGTGGGAATGTACGAGAAGGGGATTGAAAGCGGCATCCTGCAATATAAAGGAGAGGGTCAAAAGTGACACAGGAATTCTTAGGGAATTTAATCATCTACGCTAGCGGAAAGTAACACACTATTATACATAGAAATATATTAAATATATACTAAAAAGATGAATTATATAATAAAAAAAGACATTTATAATAATCTTCAGAGAACACTAGGGTTTCCGTAACTTATATGTCTATTCTTGGACAAAAGTCTTCATGGATCCTTTTAAGTTGATTTCCTTCGGAAAACATAGACGAGTTATCTTATCGTTAAGCATAAGATTCATTAAATTAAATTTAAATTTCATTAAATGCTATTTATGTTAGCATCACTCATACATCAACATATTTTACACTGTCATAGCCGTGACAACATCAAACAAGACTGTGGCAAAAAGAGGATTACTCTATTCTGAGCTAAGAGACAAATGAAACATCCCTGAGGTAAGTAAATAAATATACTCCATTCAAATTCCTTCACACTATGGGACATAAGATCTGAGAAAACACCAAAACCAACGTAACTTCAGAACCTTATCCGATAGCTCAAATTTTCGCACAACCATTCTATGCCTAAAAAAGCAGAGTGAATCAGTTAAACAGACTGCTTATGAAATATCTACAACTTGATCTGGTTTAGATTTTCAAGAGATGTTTATACATCGTGCACAATATCATTCGTATAAGTTGAAGAGTAGCAATCCATGAAATACTGAATTTAAATTCTTCCTCATAAGACCAAAGTCCTGAAACAAATAGGACCGTTAAAAACAATGTTTTAATATCATGCAATCTCATTGGATATTTAAATTTTTAACCGTACGTACATATTAACATAAACATTGAGAAATCATAGATATGAAAATTGCAATAGAGATTGACTCTAAAAGTAAACAATTAAGTGCTTATTAATTTTAGGAAGAATACTCGGAATTACATGATTTTAAATTGAGAAGAGATTCGAAATTTCCCCTGGCTCTATATTATAAGTGATTTTTACATCAAGTTCCCATGGCAGAGATTTTCATTCGATTTGATTCCAAGGCTTCCAAAATCATTATTCGTTTAGCAAGGTCTCTTTTTCTTCCAACTTCCACCTTTCCCTTCGCTCATTTTCTTCTTTATTTTCCTTTCCTTTCTCCCTTTCCTGCTTCTCACGCCGCCTTAATGTCAATTTAAAAGTTTCGCCACCGGCCGCCAGCGAAATGTGATTGCTAGCCAAGAGATATAGGGATTTCAGAAAGGCTTCCTGTAACTCTTTTCCCTTGCTACAATATATGTATAGTAAAAATAGAAAATCAATATAAATGTCGAGTTTCTCGTTTATTCAGTAATTTTCAATTATTTCTTGAGCTCTTTCCCATAAAATAACTCTGTTAAATATAATTAAAACATATCATACAAATACCATACTAAATTGTGGTGATATTAGCATGTTGAGTATTTGGATTCGGGAGGTGTGTTGTAACTTCCTTTTTTTGCTATAATTAGTAAAATATCATCGTAAGTAAGCGAAATTCAAAGATTTAGTATTTTAATATTTTCACTCAGCATGAATGTTTGAATGAATTTTTTTAAGGAGTTGCTCGTGTTTCTAGGAAAACATCAAAACTTATATAAATAAGCGATCTTACATATAACCAACTTATATTTTTATATATGTCCAAATAACATGATAATCAGTTCTAGTACTAGTAGGATCCTCATTCCTGCACTTTGGAAAATGGAAAGTCGCATGTTGTCTAACGGAAAATTATCATTCCTGAGTTCAAACCCGCGACCTCATACGGACAGTTTTTCTGTCACAATGGAGAAAAGTAACTCTGTGTACTGCATACGAAATGTTGCTGTCATTTAAGATAGCTGGGACAGTTTGTTCAAAATTAAATGACCGAGATATAATCAGCAACACTAACATCTTAGCTGATTTCAGATTACGATAGCAGTAAAAAGACTGTGAAAAAATAATGATATATAGGCTCTTTTTTATCTTGTACCAACAGATAAATAAAAGCTATTCGTTCCGCCAAGAGAAAAGGAAGCAGGAACTTCTGTGGTTATACAGAAATCCGGAGCAGCAATGTCACAAGAAAATAAATTATCTTTGTAAATAATGCTTTTAATATCACGAATTCATTCCGTTGCAAATTTATAGTATATGATGATTGATTACTTACGAATATAGTTTAATATGAAGATATATTTTGATTCCAGATGCAAACTGTTTGAACAGAATAAAACCCTATTTATTGGTATTTTAAACCTTGCCTACAATTAGATTTTGTCAAAATATATAAATTATTATTTCAATCTAAGAAATCAAAAGATGCAAATTAAAAAATAATTAAGATCATAAGAATTCTATTATAATAAAAAGAATGAATGAAAAACCATCATCGTGATATGTTTATCCTAAAACTTCCGGAAACGCAACACGCAATACGAGTTGTAGTTAAATTTGCATAATTTCCAGGCGTAAATGGCTCTTCGTATTGAATTATATGGGAGATTGTATTTCTTACATGAAATTTATATCAAGATATATGTATCCAATTACGACCTTAACCGTACTTCATAGCAAGATATCCTATGGTAAGATTTTTCTTTTTCGTATCAAACTTTAAGTACCGCATATTCTCCAACCTAGGAAGCATCTTTATGGGTTCTTAAAGCTTTCCAAAATCCGATGCGTCTTAAATTCGCAATCGAAATGCCTTAACGTAAAGCAGGTATCACTGAGAAAAGTGAATTCAGCAATAACGTTTAATGCTATTTAGATAGTTAGTGATTGTAGGTTTTGCTCTAAGATAGTGAATGTCCGAATTGCGATATTACTCTCTCACCCAAGCTTGTTCCATCGCAAGTCAGTCCAGAAGTGTTGGTGTTCTGGATAGATATTCTGGTTGGTATATTATGTACCAAGCCAATAGCAGGCGTCTTAAAATCACGCTATTACTTCTTCCTCCTAAATAATTTGCAAAACTTCAGTACGTATTATATTCGGGTACGTCTTAGATTCGTAAATAGACGGTATTCAAGAAACCTTATCTCTCACACATATAAACGAAGCTACTCATATTTTAGGACGGGCGACTCCAAACTATGGCCTTTGATAGGCTTTCACATGGTTCATGATTACAGTAGATATAATTATGATCTTCCCTATCACAACTTCATCAGCATAAAAGGTACAGATGATGTTATAAAACGAAATTGTAAAGGCGAATTTAGATCACTCATTCATTTTGAAATATCCGATTACCTTAAACGTTAACGATTGTTCTGATTTCAAGATGTCGACCTTTATTTATGAATTTATCACAACCAATTTATTGGAGAATCTTGGCGTAGAAAAGCTTTAGATTTATCTATTATTTTATTTAAATATTTAGCTTTAGATTTATTTATTATTTTATTCAAATTATTTTATTATTATTCCTTGTCTACCTAATCCTATTATTTTTGGTTTGTTAATGATAAGCAGTAATAATACAGCCTTATCAGCTTAAATATTTAGTTTCTTTTTGGCATATGATACTTCAAATCTTTGGAATTATTTGTTAAACCTCTTACGATTTAAGATGCCATTCAGAAGTTTTTCCATCCACTATAGTTTATATCTACCTCGTTAATTTCCATAACTGTTCTAAAAGTGTGGTTAAAAGTTCGTAAAAACATATATTTGGAGAAGATTTCAAATCTTTAAATCTTCTTGAGAGCCCTTTTAAACCATAGAATACAAAGCATTCCAAAGTTTTTCTATCCGTCTCTCTAGGATAGCAGGGCAACGTTCATCAATCAATCATTCGAGACAGGTTGGAAAATCGCACGGAAGCTATCAATTCCTCCATTATCTGGCACGCTATAATCTGAAAAGGGAACCGTTTTAGGATAAGTAACGAGTGCTCAAGTCAACACAATAACTCTCTTAATCTGTTAATAAAATGCTTCTATTCATCAGCATTTACCACATTACAATTTAAATTAAAATACTTCACCAGCTTATGAAACACTTAAATTCTCTATGGAATTATAAAGTATCATAAGTAACGGAAATGACTATGACCAAATGATGTCTCAGAATAAGTACTACACACAATTGTCCTTTATTTAACTCTGTTTCCTTCATTTCCCAAATTCAGTAAGTAGAAACGTAACAAGAATAGATGGAAAATTAATTATGCTAAAATGTCACAAAAATTTCATTTAGTCATTACTTTTCAAGCTCAAATTTTTGACAACCAAGATATTTTTATTAATATCGCCTTAAAAATCTGATAAAAAATTCGAAAGCGAAAATGCACAAAAAGATAAAAACGTCAAATTTGATATAAGTAATCTGACAGTGAACTGATTTTTACATAAGTAAACTAATGCTACAAATAAACTCAATATGGGAAGGCGTTACCTCGTGCAAGGCCATTATAATGAATGAAATACCGTTTCGTACACTTGCAAAATGCTGTGGAATTATACGAAACGGTCTTTCGTTCATTGTAATGCTACAAATAATTCGTAGAATAGAAAAGTGAAGGAAAGGAAAAAAGGAATAAAATAAAAATAAAAACGCAAAGGAATAAACGGAATATCAAAAAATAATAGATAAAATGAATTAGCGATGCGAAAAGAAAGAAAAAGCAATAAAGAGAGAAATGGAAACTTTTATCTGACATCTAAGTTACACAGATTAGGGAAGCTAAAATATAACGAAAAAGAACATTGTAAAAGGGTGCAAAGATCTGCCGGATCTGACGCAATATCCCGCACACGAAGTCGTTCTAGTAAGAGAGATTCTTTCTCTTTTCCAGTAAAAATAAAGTAGCTAAAGGAAATTGAGTTGTCTGTTCAGACATTGGAACAAAGAAAGGGAGCGTATGCCGCCTTACGAGAGGATCGAGAAATGGCTGCCTTTAGTGTGCGTCAAAATATCAAACCCATCCACCAAAGATATTCCTTCAAGTAAAATATATTCAGTATGTAGTCTATCTTATAAAAAATCTCATAGCTCTTGAATTCTTCATGAGAATTTTCTTCTCAAAATTGTTTATACAAAAGAGATGATTATATTCTCTTAAAAATCCTCGTGCAACGATGATAGTCACGTAAAGCAGTATATTACCGTCTGCTTTCCAGGAGAAAGTAAGTCGTGGAGACATCTGCAAGAGAAATATATTGCACGGCCGGAGCGAATAGATGAGTTTGCAAAGGAGATATGGATCGGTGAAAACGGGAGGAAAAAATCTGTAGGAAAAAGCTCTCTTTAGGCGTGATCGGCCTCACTGTTGTAAATCTACGGAGGAGCGCTTACAAGGAATGAGCTGTCAAAGCTGCGGAATTGACTCCTCAATCGCAACTTCCAGAGGGTTCGTTAGGCAAGCAATTCAAAGTGAAATTAATGGAGGGACAGGGTAATGGATGACGAAAAATACTCGACGACGGCGTACACGAAAAACATTTTTGTGGAAAGGGACAGGAATGTGAAATAAACCGAAACAATTAATTTTTATTTCGAATAAAAACCTACGATTATTGGGAAAATGGATTTATTTCCCGAAGAAGAATGAGGACTCATCGTCGGGGAAAAAGCCTTAGGGGACTTAACGAGAAAAAAGGTCGTCGACGAAATCTGCAAGGTCAACGACGAAATCGTTAATTATCCTTCCATTTCGAAACGAATGAGAAAATAACTTTTTTATTTTAGTTTTATTAGAAAAATTCAGACCTCGTGATAGAATTCAATCATCCTTCGGGAAAATATTTGAAAATACAGCTTCTGAAATGTGTTAATGTGTTCAGATCTTATTGAAAATGACCTGAGAAATTATAAAACGTACTTTTTATCTAAAGGATTTATAACTGTTTATCTATCAAACTTCTAAATTTTTATGCGATAAATTTAAAATTTTCCGTCTTTTATACGTTTCATCATTTTAATCAGGTATAATAATTCTAAACACTAAAATATGGATGAATTTTTTAGATGGCAGCTGATCATATTTCAATTCGAAATGTAAAAATAGTAGTAAAAATAACGTTTTATGTGTATTTTATCAAAGTATAATGTATGTTAGAGGCTATTTATGATTTTTAAAACATAATATTAAGAATTCACACATTTTTTACTGCATAATTTGGATAAAACTATCCTGAATGCTGAAGCGTCCCCGTTTCTACCAGTACCAATAAAGTTTCCGTATCTTTGAATGTCTAACGTGAGTCATTCGCCCTAAGATGGAATAATCAAATCTCCGGACGTGCACACTTAAAACCGTTAAATTGGTTAGTAAAACAAGAGCTACGAAGTGCTTGTACATGCATCCGTTGAATTCTGGATTAAATTTCCAACGATTTGGATGCACATAGTTAAAGGACAAGTCTGCACTACGCATGAGAATAAGTTCAAAGTAATGCAACATAATTTATTACGCACACAAAAAGTGATTTGAATGGTAACTATTGGAGATTCAAGGCTAATTTTATACTTTTTAAAGGGTGATTACTTCACCGTGAAAAATATAAATGTGTACTACTTTGTTTTCAACCATAAGATATTTTTAATTTGAAACTGAATGGGAGGTCGATATCCATTAAATTATCTTGTTGATTTTATTTACATGTATGATTTTATCTCCAAAGTTAAAAATACCTTTCGCCAATCTTAAAAATTATCATTCTGTATAAAAAATTTGTACAGATTCCTTAAAAATATATAGTCTACAAATTGAACTACAGGTATGTTGTGTATGCCGATATGCAGATTATTCGACTTCAGATATTTCAATTTAATTTTGATACTGTGGCTAGATGCAGGCTAAAAAGTCACTTAACTCACAAGCATGTTCTTAAAAATCAGTTAATAAATCATAATGGCTTGAATTCACTTTTAAAAATAATATATTATCCCAGGTATCGAATCAATCAAACAGATGATATGAAATTTAATAATTTATCAAAAAAGTGTTATTTCGAATAGTAAGTTTTATTTTGATTTATATACAATTATCCTATTAGAACATGGAAGAGAACAAATACGTAATAACGCATGCAGGATGGAGTCCGAGATGCCGCTGACATAGAAAAACATCGCTAAAAAGGAAAAAAATCGCTAGATCTAGCAACAAAATTGCTGAATTGGCATCTAACATTGAGTTATTCATAAGAAACAAATTATTGTTACCTTTATTGTTATAGGAACTTGATTATTTTCTTTATGAGTTATTGTATAAAAACATGACAATGGAAATTATCAGCGAGAAATTTTGCATCAAGTATTTCTCTTTCCAAACAATGAAATAAAACTTATCAGTTTAACCAAACCACGGGGTAAAGGTATATAATTACGGAGTAAAAGGTAGATAATTACATTATGGAGTCATTTACAGCTTCAGTGGTCTAGCATATGAGCGACTATTAACGTAATTGAAATTTAATTCACAGACCTTTTTAGCAGAGCATAAAATAACAGCTGAGATAGCTGAATACATGGTAAAGAGCCATTTAGTGAGTCAGTGGTTGAGAATTTGGGCGGATAATTACTTAATTTAAATATAACCTGACATCGGTATTCTTCCTAGAATACATGCAAGATTGTAATTTTAAATTCAATGACACGCCTGGTAAATGTGTTCATCATAAAGCCCTATTCAAAGAAGGTGAAAGAGACACAATGACGAACTCTTCAGAGAAATTGGCTGTTGCTCCATTGTTCATTGTTTGAGTGACGTAACAATGAGGGAGCGCATGAAGTGTCCGCTAAATGGCCAAAAGTTCTGAAGCTGAGGTAATTTCCCTCATTCGGAAGGCAATTTCATCCACTCAGTCCGACTAATTTTCAGAATTCTCCCTGCGGGCACTTCACTCGAATAGTTCATCTGCTGTAATCTTAGATCACTTCATAGAGGGCTTCAGAAAGCAATGAATATGGTGGAACCACATCTAGATAAAGTTTCGGATATCATTCTCAATTCTGAAGATTTTTCGTTACACAGGACATCGAAACAAGTTGTAAAATTTTTGAACAATCTATTAAGAAGAAATTAGTGCAGGCAAATTAATGATAATCCTTTATTATGTAGGGTGATTTGGTAACGTTAACATCTACTTGATTCGATTACATCCTTTCATCAAAATATTATAATATCTTGGAATCGAAGAAATCATATTTTAAAATTACATTCCATATACAGGAAATGGAATATTGTATCACTTCTAATTAATTTATTGGTCATATTTAACTTTATAGTAATATTAATTTCTTCCAATAATAACCAGTAAATATAAATTATAATTATTTGTTAGTCGCGTCAAAAACGTTTCTTTGACTAGTCTCATGGGATATACTCGTATATGACTCCAAATTTATTATTAAATTGAAATACTGATGCAATTGATTTGACCTATCAAAACTTATGGATAAGTCTTTAAATAAATAAATATGAGATTTTTCATACCGTAATTTGTGTAGATATATATAGATTAAACGGAAAATTTACAAACATAAACTTTGCAGCCATTCATTTAATAGATAAATATTCCTATCAAAACTTAACCTTTGAATCTGAAACTTTAGAAAAGAGGCTAAGATATCAATAATTCGAAATATGGTTAAAATTAAGTACGTATTTTAAATTATTTTTGTTTTTCCAGGATATACATCTCCTGGGATCAAATTGACCCAGCGCAACTGTTTAAGAGTTAATAACTCTCATCTTATGCAAGGATAATGAGTATTAAGCTCATACTAAACTTTGGCTCCAATGTAAATAGATTAGCATTTAAAGTAAATATATAAAGAAAAATTCTAGAATGGATTATTTCCAATTACTGATCAATGATTAGAAAAGGAGGAATTACGACAAAAGCTGTATTGAGGAAAAAAGTGCCCATCATGTTCAGCTAAACCTGGGTTTGACAGGAGAAGCATATGAGGAAACTCACTACAGTTGGAATGGATTGCATGAGGAGGAGTGTAGAAAAAGAGGATCTATAGAATCAGAAATGGGTGGAAAATGTGAACTCACTTGTGTGATTCATCTCCGCTCCACTCTGTCATCCACGTTTCGCATGTTCATTGTCAGTAGAAAAAAGTGCGTTGCATTAGTTTGGGCGTATGGAAATATTGAATGGTATCAAGATGACAAAGGAGTATTTGATGAGAGTATAAATGTCCTGAAAGAGGAAGACTAAGAAAAAAGATGGTCCAACGAAGTGGATGCGATAATGTGGCGAATAAAAAAAGTAGAAAATGCAAGAAAAAAATAGAGGGAAAAATCGAGTCTGAAAAGATGCATGGATATAACTCAAGAGGAAGAAGTATAAAATGACTCGTAATGATGCAGACGAATTTCAAACCAAAGATAGATGGTTAGATAAAGATTGATCATTTCTAGGCGAGGTTAGGCCCATTAGGGTTTCTCTTCCGCCTAACCTTGCATGTCTTTATCGTTTGTGCAAATATTAACAAAAGTATAAAAGAAAGCACATGGGAAGAAAAATCCATGCAGCTGAAGGTTGACGAGGAGAAAAAACCACGTTGCGGGAAAACACCCACAGAGAAGGGGAGAGAAAGAAACCGTGAAAACACAGCGAAAAATAAAAATGCTACATGTAATGAAAATTTGAAAAAATTGAAAAAAAGAGAAAATTCAGATTACACAGGTATGAAACACAGAAGAATTTAAGTTTAAAAGATTCGGGTATCTACAAACGGAATAAAATTGCCGATTACTATATAATAATAGTAAGATAAATTAACCTGAAAGCATGATTAAATCCTATAAATTAAGATAATCTAATCACCAGTAATCATAAAATCAGCCAGAGGCATTCTTTGAATGAGCGATCATCATGTCAGAAATGTTCCTCATAGTGTTTCAGCATATGTTTCCTCTTAAAGAGGCTATTCGCTTTCTTACTCCGAAATGGAATAGTGTGACGGTCATGTATACATACATCTGAATAGCAATAACGAGGGGAGAAGAGGTGTTATTTACCAGAACATGAATTAGAAGTCATAAGATGATAGCGAATGGGTACGTTTCGGTTACAATACCTTTAACACTGCGCTCCACTCCAACACTAGCATTGGGTGCTTTGTTTTGCATTCAAATTTCCTCGATTTGGATCTACGAACTGAATTCTCTGTAATCCTCGATGGGCATTTCTGTTTTAGATGTTGGGGAGGCTAGCACTGCAGGAAGAGGCAAGCCATCCACATTACATTCCGCATTAACGCCACTGGGTCTGTCGTGAATATTTTACGTGATGGCTGGATGTAGCAGTTGCTTAATGGTCTCGACCTGCAGTAAACTACGAGAGGGGTCGCCTCGAGAGTCGTTAGCACGCACTCAAATGCGTACCATTCAATTTATTAAAGGTCGGCTCCTTCCGTTTATAACTCCATCAAATATGTCACTCATCCAATGCGTTAGACGTGCGAGGGCGACCACTTTTCAGTGTTGATGAATTCTCGGGGGATAAGAGTCGAATGTAGGGCGTTATTGCCAAAAGCTGGAGAGTTTAACACTAAGCTACTTGCGGTTCCCTCTGCGCGAAGGATAAAATATTTAAGCGAAAGACCCGACTTTTTCGAAGTTACGTATGGAACGGATTTACAGCGTAACTTTCAAGACTTCTTGGGTCTTGGTCTTTTTCTAATCCTATTACTTCCTGTTTCCGCGAACTTTCGGACACTTCTCTTCACGATAATAAATGTGAGATTTTTTCCTAGAACATTCGCTATTACTCTATGTTATATTGTAGCCATTGAAGCTATTAAGAGTGATTAACAGCATCGGAAGTTGCTGGCATCTCCTTAATTTGCGTTATTTTTGCAATACTTGTACTTCCAGTCACAAGCATTATTTCAACCGTTATTCTGCTTCAGAAGTGCAGATGTAATACCAAAAAATTTCATCATTTACTCAAAAAAAGAAAATTGCACAATTTTAAACGCAATTTTTTTTTGCTAAAAGTCGTAAGTTATTCCTTTAATACCTTCATATCGTACCTTTGAAATGTACATTGTTATTTCTTTTTTCGCTGTCTGTAATTTCTTTCACAGAAGTCTCTATTGGTGAAACGATTTACCAGCTAATATACTGTGTGTTAAGAGACATCCGGGTGCCAGGATAATCAAGTGGGTAGCGCGTTTGCCTTTTATGAATGTGGTTTTGATTCCCGGTGAGACCAATATGTGCGAAATGACCCCAGTTGTTGAAGAAGAACTGAAAAGATAATTTTATTACTCTTACAGACAGATAATTAGGAGAGAATTTCACAGCTGAAGAAGAAAAGTTAGATCCCAAAAGCCAGCGATTGTAAATTAGAGACTGTGCTAAAAATTCATATGAAACTTAACTATTGAATGCTAGATAAGTGTATACGGTTTCTGGATAGCCAATGGCCTCTGCCTCTGATTAAAGCTCTCCTAGGTTCAATTTCATATGTGAAAAATGTTAGCTACTA
Organism: Pachydiplax longipennis; assembly: GCA_036926295.1. Taxonomy (NCBI): domain Eukaryota; kingdom Metazoa; phylum Arthropoda; class Insecta; order Odonata; family Libellulidae; genus Pachydiplax; species Pachydiplax longipennis. The sequence goes on along the minus strand of JAVFKF010000004.1, from coordinate 67,990,576 downwards.
CTAATAAAGTAATGGAATTGACTTTTTAAATGTATATGATTCCGGCTAATTTCATCTTCTAGAATATCACATGATTCTATCATCAAATACGCAAGGACAACCGTTATACGAATATTAAACTCCTTCAACGAGTCCTTTCTACACCCTCGTATTCTAGGATATAAGACGAGAAACGACGAGAAGTCTCCAAAGAAGAAAAAACTGTTATCCAAATAATAAAGTCGGCGAAGGAGAAGAGGGAAATTTAATTAGAGAGCTTAAACATTGACACAGGAAAAGGCTTGGAGAGGAAAGAGAAGGAAATCTTCGAACTGTTATTTGAGAAACGGATACAAAAGATTAGAGGTGAGAGGCTGAGCAAAAATATTCCTCCTAAAGCGAATAAATTTGAAAGAAACAGATGATAGCGAGAAATGGATATTCAAAGAAAATAAGAAAGCGAATCGATCATTTGTTATTTTATCTCTTATTTATAAATCTTAGAACGTATGCCCAATTACTGTTAGATGCACTTTTAAAAACTACTACTACATCTGGTAGTCCCAAGATTTATAGATAAGAGATGAAATAACCGATGATCTACCTAGCTGGAACTAGAGAGGCATCACTTAGAATATTACTTAAGATATGTTACTATGTATAAAGAGAAAGACTGTTGGGAAACGAAAACTCATAATTAGTGCTGAGAGAGTAGCATAATATATGCACTATATTAATAGTGCTTCTGGTTCGCTTGCACAAAAGAAAGATATCTTTACTTCTCATCAAGAAAGCCTTCTGGCAAGCCGGGCTGATTTACAGATTAGAGGTTTCAGTTCTTAGAAGGATTATGAGTGATCAGTGGGTAAACCAAGCATCTTCTGATTACGATTCTGATTGGATGATTAGAGCAAATTCCAGGAAGAAGTGGTATTTAAGTTTTAGAATATCCTCTAGTTAGGATATATTATCGAGGTTACGGAATAAAAAATTCAAAAACTACGCTTGGTGAATGATAGTTGCATACTGTGACAGATATTCCATTAATAGAAAAAGCAGCCTGTTTGTAAAATAAATTTATTACAATTCGGTAACTATAATTTTTCTTTCTTACTTGAGAATGAGTTAAAACAAAACGTGAAATCTAATGCATCTTTCTCATGTAAAATTCCGTCTTCCCGTTAAAAGAAAATCTCAAACAGAGAGATAGATTTATTCAACAAGAAGTTATATCGTATGTAAATTATTCTGCTTTTATTGTTTCCCTGTAACTCAAAGAAGAAAAATCTTTTAAACTCGTGGTATTCCGGCCTTCAAGATTTTTTACTGAGCAAGTTTTCCACTGAATTCAGAATTTTATGCACGGAAAATTTATAAGAAAGAAAGATTCTTGTCTTATCCTAAAATTTACTTTATAAAAGCTCTAGGAGCTACCGCAAGAGTTGCCTCGTTCACAGCTTTATAAATTCAAATATATAATTTTCTTACTTTCAACAATGAATATTAATAAGAAGGAAACTTTAATGGAGAAATTATTTCATTTTCTGCTAGATAAAATCAAACGTTAAATCGTAAAGATAATTGGCATTGGCAGAGGCATTTTTTTAAAATTGTTTAATAATGGTAACAAATACATTATAACAGCGCTTCTTAAACTTAATGATCGCATTTTCCTTCTTCCTAAAGAATGACAAGCTCCAGTAAGGTGCGAAGATTTTTTCTGGTTTATGTAATTTAATAAGTTACGGATTCTTTGTTTGCAGATGACAGAGGAGATAACAACATGCACTACTTCGGCCTTTAATAGCTCTTCATAATAGAGAAATAAAAACACAAATTTTATTCCTTCAATACGGAAGATAAGATCTTGAAGGTTATGTATTTGAATGAAGCAAAATATCAGAAAAATAAAAATGGGCTCCAGAACGTTATCAAGCGTAACTGTGCGTCAGATGAAATGAACTCGAGAAATAAAACTTATTAGAATAATAATATCTAAGTAAATGAAACTCATCTCCATCGCATTAAATCAGAAAGTATACAAACAAGGTAATTCTCTAAACTTAAACAATTTTCGATAGTACGAGTATAGCACATCGTATCAACCTTTAGTAGAGAATACAAACGAATACACTTTAGAGAATACAAACGAAATCACAATTCAATTCATGGGAAATTTTTAAGGATATATGAGGTGAAATCTTAACATAAATGATTATATTTGAACGTTAAATCCCTAGCTAACTTTTCATACTACGGATAGCGCTCGATTAACAGGAGTTCAGTTAACATGAGTATCCATTGTGAAATTTCCCACTTTAACAAGAATTTATATACTATCCAATAACGGGATAGATAAGACTCTTAAAAATTTAAATATTGGTTTTACACGATTTCGTTTTGCGCGGAAATTTATCAGAACTTATCTCACGTGTTAAAGAGGGGAAACCCATATACGTATGCTCAATTTTCCAGTAAGACCACCAACCTCTGCTACCAGAGTAAAGATTGGACGCCTAAAGGAAAAATAACATTAAAGTTTAATTTGCTTAAGAGATACAAATTCATACCTCTAGATCAAATGATTAATATACGTATAAAAATTAAAATATAAACTTGGACTTGGTTTCCTTAATAAAACATATGGATATAAAAAAAGAAGATAAAAACATTCATAAGAATTTAAGCTTATAAGTAGTGGAATTCCTCAATTCTTGCGTTGAGGAAACCCTTTTCAGAAAATATCGAAGGTCGACGGAGTGGAAATGCAGAAAACAAAAAATCAATTCGTCGACTCCATGAATATTCACAGCATATATTTGGACTACCGATTTTTGAGGATTCGAGTTAAATATAGTTATTGATTCTGGTGGTGATTGCCAGCTTCATCTCAGTGTTATCATATTGCAGCTTTTCAAGGCATAAATGCATTATTTTCGATTTTTATGGATAAATTCTGCTACACGATGAATGCTGTCCTTATAAAAAATTCAGAGAGAAGTAGTTCAAAATTTATAGTGCGCTATTGCAGTTTGCTCGCGATATCTGATGCAAGAGGACTTTCTCCATGTAGATGGTCGTGTTAAAAGGAAGATAAGCCATTTCAGTTGGTGGCATAAAGGGATTTATTATGACAGCTACTACAATTGATGATGATGGTATGGCTGCGGGGTTTACGTGGCGAATGCATTGGTCGTCACGTATAAAGGGAATAAGTGATATGCTCCACTGAAATAACTAATGAAAATGTATTTTTTACGCTCAATTAAATTAGTAGCCATGTCGCAGAGTGAAAAAATTCAACTTGTTACCAAAGCAAAAAATTATACAAGAAAAATTTTTCTAAATATCTCTATCTTTTTAATCTAATTTTTTAAACGCGAATTCGAAGAATACTACTTTTTAATTTACGCCGAAAACAAATTGCAACATTAATTTACCAAAATGAAAAATTAACTTGAACGACATTAAATTTTAACTCGTTACTTTATATTGCTACTATGCATCTCATTATGTGAATGCTTCATGATAATCTTTAAATTAGCAAAAACTTAACAATACATTAAGCCAGAACATTCAAACTAATGTGTTCTGGCATTCTATTATACCGGGATAGCTATCAAATTCCTCTAATTGTCTATCCACTCTAGCATTGTCTTCGCTTATCGATATTTTATCTTGCATTGAAATTTCGTAAAATGGTTTTTTTAATTTTACAACATAGTGTCCTATTCCTTGTCAATCTAATTAGTTAATATATTGATTAACTAAGATACGTTATTTAGCTTCAGATGCATAGCGAAATGGAGGAAACTTACAAATACCGAAATATTTTCCACTTCGCTTAATAGGATAAATTCGTATCCATCCTCCCATTATCATATCATACATAACTTAAATCGGAAGCAATTTATCGTATTACAATGCAAATTCAAATGCATAACGAAAACTGGCCGATGGACTAACGTAATAATCGAAAATGACAGCCTAAATAGAAGACATTAATTATTTTGAAAATAATTAACAACTTACCAAATATATAATTTACCACAAATCCATCCCTAGGTTTATATCCGCCAAATCTGATTTCTGAATATGAACAGAATAGATCAGTCGCCATATACAAAACTTATTTAAATATCAAAATATACATAAGAAAGGATACATTTTAATCTCACCGATTACGTTCCAAAATGTAATTATACAATAACTCCTCATTGTAAAATGGAATGAGCTAAATATCAACGAAACCCTATTAACTGCAGCGCAGTCGGATATTACTCCCATTCTTTGCTCTTCTACTAATCTCTTCTAATTAAAGTTCATTACCGAGTCCCTCTTCCAGCTTCCTATTTTCACAAGAATTCGCTTTTCTCTCCAACCGACTAATACCATTAATTCCTTGACATTGCCAGACAGTTCATTAATATATTTTATATAAATGGGCCCTTTCTCCATTCATTTATTTATATGATCAATAGAATGAGTGAGGTCAGACCGATGTTAATGGAAAATTTAATTGATGAATGAGTGAATATTTAATTTAGAGTTCAATTTTAATTAGGATTTTCCTAAATGACCCAGAACTCGTTGGTATTTTCAGCATTTTAGTATAGTTGTACAGGGCTAAGGGATTTCCTACTAATAAAATCAACTGAAAAAACATGTATCATTAGTAGAATATCTTCAACTTTTCCTTTAAGATGAAAGGAGGTAAAATGAGCATTTTTTTCTCAAACAAGACGCTTTCTCTACCTTCTTCTAGGAAAGAGCGATTTATAATGGCTCTGGTGTCGGACCTGAAACCTATTTCTCTTCTTCGTCTAAAAGACTCTGTCCTTCACATAATGCAGCATCCTTTTCAAAACTTCTGCTGACAAATTTGTCGCATTTACACTTTCAAACAAGAATACCCCCTAACGGTACCTTTTCTAGCGTAAAGCATTAGTTATACACGGTTCATTTCTTATATGAGGGAAAAAAACCCCAAAGGCGTCCTAAAGTTTATTTACTTCTTTGAAGTAATATTTTTCTCGATGTTAGTAAAATATTACTTGAAATATTAATCTAATTACTTGAAAGAAAACATTGGAGAGCATTTATATGTTGGTGGAAATACACTTTCATACACTTCTCTTTAAGTTGAATTACTCGTTTTATCCTAGGCATATGAATATTTCGGGGTTTCCCAAGATATATTAATCGTGGAGTTTATCTCTTATTAAGATGGAAAAATAGAGATAAAACTATTTTCTTTTAACTATCAGAATCTTCTAGGCGACTCTCGCAAAGTACTTTTTCGCCAACACTCCAGCTAATGGGTTATTCCAGTTTGATACCAATCTTCTCTCTTAAACTTAATATCATATGATAACCCTTCTCTCACAAAGTAAACTCTTAATTCAATATCTCTATCCGAAATGTTGATCCGCCCATTAGATGAAGCGTGACATGAATCGAAAAGTTTCCATAGGTGGATAAAGTTAAGAAAATGGGTCTCACCGAAGTTAGCATTACCGCGCAATGCAAATATTATGATAATTAAGATAGCAAACCGCTATCTTCATCGCTGCTGCACACAGTTGAAAATATTTTCAAATGTTGATGAGCTAGTTAATTGATAATTACTTTTCTGACTGTAATTATCTACTGTTAGAAGTACTGGAATGAACAATTAAATGAATTAAATAAAGATAGTATTATATAAATAATTATTATATAATTGAAGAAGTACATGAATAATTTGAAATCTACTCTTTTAATTTTTACTGGATTCTTTAAGAGGTTTCTACCACAAGTGATAAGAATATATGTCGAATTTTCAAGCCAATTAATGAAAAGAAGAGAAATATAAAAGAAAAATTATCGTTCAATAAAAATTATTGTATCACCGTGATGGGCGAAAGCATTTTTTTAATTCGTTTTATGACAGCTTGTTTCTGTAAACTTAATCTATTTCGAAAGTGAAAGGTTGTTTTAAATTTCATTTTAATACTATCTTTAAATGTCTATCTTTGCATAGGTAGCATGTTTTATGATAATTATCAGGGAAGAAATGAAATTTAAAAAATATTTCTGAAAGATGGGGAGATTTAGTGCAACTTTTACCATAAAAGTTTCCATAAAAGTTAATAACATTCAAAACTAATCCTGCATTATATATAATGGGGATCGTTTCAACTACCTTAAGACGCGAAGGGATTCGTAACTCAATAATGGCACACCTTTGTGATTTCAACGGAATGTTTAGAGGTGTGCAGGTAGTATTTACACGGTTTTCCAGAAAAATTTCTCTCGTGATAAAAACTTTTTGTTTGTTCTACAGTACATCCCTTACTATCGTAAAATTTGATGGCTTCATAATTATCGAATTCATACGCAATCTTTTTTCACTTTTATGCGAATTTTACTGGCAACAATAAAGATCTAATAGTCCAGCCTCGCTTAAATACAAACCCTGTTTTTGCAAAATTTTCGCAAAGCTTGTCTGACCTTCAGTGCAGCCGGGCAGGAGAAATTAAATATTATAAGATATCGACAATGACATAACGATTGTGATTGTCATCGACTTTTTACAGTTTGTAACCTTTATCAGTTGACGGAACTTCATAAATTCTCTGCTTTTAGTCGGAGATATTAAAAATTATTGCAAAATTTTAATTTTGCAACTGCAAAGTTGTTGCGATAATGTTTATTTATGTTTACATTATTTGGTACAATGCTATAAACGAGAAAAAGTGCCAGAAAGTATAAATAAGTTATTCCGAATAAATATCCAACATTAGAACTTAAAGAAAGCTTTAGAGAAGCGTCATACTAAACATCATGCGAATTTTCCTTCGTTTAAGAATTACATTTTTACATCAATATCTATAACGTCTTGTTGAAATGAAGGCGTTTTAGTTTGGGAGACAGTTTTATTTGCTTCTTAAAGCTTTTGAAGTACGAAAAATGGCAATAATAAAGTGACCTCATAAGAAGAATAAATTAAACAGAAAAAGGATTGAACCCGAAAGCGTCAGATATTTTCGCAACCCATCTGCAAAGGAAAATATGGTAAAAAATAGGAATAAGAACGAAGGCAAGAAATGTGTAAATGGGAGGAGAGAATATAAAAAATGTCGAAGAAATAATAGGTCACTCTTTTCAAATACGCCTCAATGGAAATCTGAGATAGGACGCGAAGGAAAAACGGATTCAGTGCGCATATTTGAGAAAATTGAAACGGTTCCAAAAGCCGCCGAAATCGATAAATCTATTGTTAAGTTTTGATGTCAAGGATGAAAATGAAGCATCACTGAATCATTTCAAGCAAAAAGAGTGATTTTTTCGAACTTTTCATTCTATCCACTTGTTTCCTATAAACCGAAGGACATGAGAAGCTAAACTCCTGCATTCAGATTCACGCCTCGTTTAATCTTCCAAACGAGAACTTTTTCTGATATATTCCTCATGCAAACATCCCTTAAAGTATTTTTTACAATATTTTATACCTTCATCCATTGTTAAGAAGAGAGTATTGGATTGCGAAAATAACGGAAAGTAGCATCAGAATTACTCAATGTACTCAATTCGATGGCATCTAATGGTAATGATTTCATATTAATTAATATGATGTTAATATAACTCTAAATCAAGGCATCGTCATCATAAATACACCCTGCTTCCCCTTTATCCGCGAACATAATCGCGGAATAACCGTTTTTTCCATTACCCAGTATTATCGAGCAAGTTCTCGCACATCCACGAATTTCTGAAACTCTTAAACCTCATTTAGAATCAAGCGTTTTACAGTCAAAATATTTATGAGTATTGAAGGATTATGGAATATATAATATAATAATTTCAGATCTGAAATAATAACTTACGAATAAGTGAAAATATGCTTTATTTTCTAATGGAAACAATTATAAAATTCAGATAGGAGGCGATCAATTTGTAAAATAGTAAAAGTTATTATGCTCCTTGTTGTCGTAAGAATGTTTTATTCGGAAATTTTCCGTAAATAATTAGATGGATTAATTATATAACATAGATGATAGGCAGTATAGAATTAAGTATCGTATAGTTCAATTAAGTATAGTTCAAACCATAATTCAGACACTATCTCTAAAGATATAATATGAATATACATTAGCGACGTTTTTGCAAAACATAGCTCTCTAAAATATCGGGAAAGTAGTTTATTTTTAAAATTCAGGCGTTGCTCCTTCCTCCAAAGCATACTTTGAGTAATTTGGAAAGATTTAATTTAATATTGCGCTATTTCTACTTTAATTTCCTAAAGCTAAAATATGTATAATAACTTTTTACTTATGGCGCTTACAATGATTCACTGATATAAATTTTATAAGTTGCATTTGAAGTATTTAACCAAAAGTGAGAAACATGTAATAATTCTTTATTTAAACAAATGCAAGTGTTTAAATAATTATCTTCCCTTGGTTTATTATTTTGAGTGGATAACAAAATTTGAATAGTTTTCTTATAGCGTTCTAACCCATTGAATTCGATTCTCTACTTAAAATTTTGACGATGGACTGTTTATAAGCGATATTAAATAACCTCACTTAAGCGCGGTCTAATGATTTCCAATGCGGCCTTTCGAAGAAAAAGGTTCCCCACCCCAGAATTAAACCAAGGGAGGTATACAATCACATTCCATCCATTATAGACTGCGGTAGGAAATGCGGATTCTGGAAGGCAAAATGGAGTACTACGAAGCGAAAATAAAATTATTTTACGACAAATCTTGACCACAAAAAATCTCGCTCGATCGAATCGCTTGGTTGCGTAAAAAGTAAGGCTTTCTGATAATTTAACTCGTAAATACAAAGACGTAAGTGTAAAATAAAGAGTAAGTTGTTATCCAATTCATTAGATCAAAGTTATAATAATTAAGTATGCCACAATATAAATGTACACTAAATAAATTTATAATTTTATTATGATTTTAATGATTCAATACGTTTTGTACGTATTATATTCTTTGATGTCGATGGAAACACTTCATATCTGGTCGAATTTCTACTTTTCCATTTACATATTTTTAAAGAAATGTAAATTTAAAATTCTCTCGCCTGTATTTTTGTATCGTTGGGGACAAAGTCGAGGCTCTAATACTTATACTTGTGCAACAGAAATGAATTCTTAAGCCTCTAAAATGGCACAACTTGCTTTTCTTTGAAAGAATACAATACTTCGTAGCTAAATCTTGCGTCACACCGCATACTGGATAACAAATTTTATTTTAAATTATGTTAAAAATATGGTTTACGCTTAAAATTTTAGGTCTGTTTAAGACAATAAAGAGACTTTTGATTTCCGTAATTCGTCGAGAGAAGTTATCCACCATAAGTTAATATTTTTACTAATAATTTTAAGCAAATTAAATGCAGACTTTTAGCATTATATTAACCATCCACTTCAGTATCCGCTGATTTTGTACGAGGATAGCGAATTCGAATTAACATTGTCGTGTTATCCTAGGTAAGTAACCGTTCGTAATACGCAAGATTAATTTCCCTAACACTTCCTTCAAACTTTGAAGTCTAAGGTAAACAGCAAATGCTACGGAATTCCAGCTTCCAGTCACCTTCAGCGGTACGATCGATATGGTATCAAACAAACTCGAAGAATAAAAAAAAACTATATCAACAGATAGAAGCTCAGCCCGAATTCTCAGCTCTTCTCATATGAAATGAAAATTCTTGCATTTTATCCATAAATCTTCTCATTTATATAATTTGATCACTTGCTGACGCAATTTTCATTCAGAATTTCAATATTTGACCCCTGATTATTGCCCCTTTTCGTCTTTTTTGACGAAAATATTTCCATTTAAACCCATGACGCTTGAACCAGTTACTTTAAAATTTTATTCATGAACATTTTTGGTTACCCACTACATTTTACGGGCGTTTCTTTCGGGGCTACATTTAGCGTTGCGTTTGCCCTTGGGTTGTTGTTTGTGTGAAAAAATAAAGGGTGGGAAACGGGTGGTTTGAGTGCGTGAGCTGTGGAGTTAAAGGGGTAAAAAGTAAGAGGAGTTACATAATTTTATTTTATATACATTGTTAATATTATATATTGTTTTAAACATCTACCTTAAAACCTATACTGTCTTTGGTCGTTCTTTCGGTGGCTTGGATTCATTAGATTGGCCTAGTCTGTTTTTCAAAACGTATCGGCTCGGTCTTCATTTTAATTCACCTCCTAATGTTAAGGAAAATATGAATTATTCTGCTACCACATCCTAGCAAAAAATTCGGCTAAAGAGGAGTGAACTTTTGCCATATTCTTCTTTTGTTGCTTAAGAACTTTTACAGATGGGAATTAATAAAGCCCTATAAAAATTCAGTTCCCTATGTTAGAGAATACGAAAAAGTTGAGAAGATATGCCGCGCGGTGAAGTATGCTTCAAATATTCATACAATAGGAGTCTACGATTCCTTCGGTTCTTTCTATTCGAAACTTTGGCTTAAAGATTGAATTGCAAATGAGTAACCTCATTACATCAATTATGCATTATATAGACATCCATGTTCCTTTCTAGGATAATATGCTGGGTGTAATGAGCAGAATTGAACGAAAAGGGTTCGTATGAGTTGGCACAGAAATATGTGCGCCTAGGGAAATTCACAATCCTTGGAAATAAGGAGAACTTTTTGTTTTCCATTGGTCACCAGTTACTACATTAAAATATTCCGAACCTTAGCCTCAACTGGTCTTTCTCAGCTTGCAGCGACAACTGCAAAGCAATCAAAGCCATATGGAATGCTCATGAGGGAAATTGAAGCAAAAAAGTGGCATCAAGAAAGTCTGTTCCCAGGATTAGGACGTTAGCAAAAACGCAGGAAGTTAGCTTGAAAGCTGAATTCAATGCGACGTAATGTTGTCACTGCGGTAAAAAGGATAAAAACATTTGGAGAGTAACGTTAGGCGGATGTCTGACCAGAGTTTATGCGATTTCCTTTGTTTTAATTCCTTTTCGGTATGAAAACTAATATACGTTCCCAACGAAGGAAAACACACGGCTTTAATAACTGGGCAAATCTAGCGAGAAAAGTAATAAATCGTACTTCACCTTTTTCACCGTGGCATCGCACTTTTCTAGCTCCTTCTCTCCTTCCAGAACGTATCTGAGGTCGATCTTTCAATAACCAAAGGTATATTAAATTTTCATGGAATGAGGCCGACCGGCATCTTCCCCTGACAATGTATCATGCACGATTGAAAATTTTCAGGAGGAGGAAAAGAAAAATCGGCTTAATATCGATACTTGTGACGATGTATATCATTATCCCATGTTCGAAATATTTCACGAGAAGAAATTTGATATACGAGGAACTTATCGGAGGACAAGGATGATGATAAATTTTAATCTTGATCGGAAAATGCGCTGGCGCATCCCATTATTTTCTGCTTATTATAGGTTTTTAAGGGTGGATACTGTGGCTCGATAGAAAAATTGGAAGTATAAAAAATATTTCTATCAACCCTTACAGTGTTTCATTCAAGGGGATGTTTCCCCACTTCTCATTAATTCTACTAGAGAAAATACTTCTAATGTCAAACGCTATTATCGACTGATAGGGCCCAACCCTAAATACAATAGATTTCACATAATATTGGTCCTGAGAAGGGGTGTTTTACAAGTATTATTTAAAGCGAACAGCCTCATATATTTCCATAAGTCAAATATTAGCAAAATTTTGCAATTATTTTGAGTGGGTGACCAAAACAACCTTGTTCAACAATAATATAACGTATAAATGCAATCGACTGTTTGAGCTATGACTTCGCAATATGCAGTGAAGAAAAAGAGAAAATTGGCTCTTAATGCAGGGCAATGCAATTTCTTTGTGACACAGTACAATTATTGTGTAGAGGTCAAATTTTCTTTCTTCCTTTATTATACATCACCAAACCAGGCAAACTAAAAATACGCTTCCTTGACACATTTTAAAGAACCTAACTCCGGCTTGGTAGCTTCACAATGAAAGTAATTACTTTCCTCACTACCCTCTTTGGGCCCAAATTTTCTCTCTGGATTTGCTTATAACATACATAGCCGCATTTCCTCGGCACTGTCTTATTCCTTTCGACCTTTTTGCAAGTTGCTACATTTTCCTCGGATACGAAGAATTGTTAAGCATGAAAATCGGATATGACATTTATCTTTCTATAGAATACGCGGACGCAGCTGCACAAGCACGATTAGTCTTACATAAACAGAGAAAAAAGCGGAAAATAATACTTCATGTTGCTATTCACCGATGCGATCATACAGTACGTACAATAATTTCGCCAGAAAATTACGACTACTACAATAGTTATATGATGAGAAATTTAAGTTTTCTTCCCTTGATGGTATTTAGGGAATGTAAATTTGGTTGTTTTGATTCTGAAATCTGATTTAACTGACCGAGAATGACATTTATATTCTCCCATTTCCAATACACAAGAAGTATACTTCATGAATATAAACTAGATTTTAAGTTCATCACTAGACACTTAATAAGAGGAAACTTGATAACCAAAGAGTAGCAAAGATGAATTTGGGAATATATGAATCTCAAGTAAAAGAAATTGAGATTTTGTGACCGCATTTTTGCAATGCCAAAATTTTTATTAAAGGAGAGATCCTTTTGTAATTACAATGTATCCTGAGAATGATGAATGCTATATGTAAAACGTTATTTTAAAAGATTTTATATCTACATTTATATTGTATGCATTACATTTTATTACTTCTAGCAGTGCTAAACCAAATACATATTTATGAATATAGGAGCATATCTTTGAATTGGCGCCACTTCGCTCTACTTTTAGTTGCTAGGGAAAAATAATAACCTGTATAAATATGGCGGCTTAATTTCTCGGCGTATTTTTAATAAGTAAATAGTCTTTGGAGTAATTGTGCGATTAATTCCACATTTTAATTGCCGAGTAGGCGAAAACTCCTCGCTGCGAAAGTGGAACGCGAATTCATTTCATTAGCAGAAAACCCGCGGTAGGCTGTCACGCCATTATATTCTCGAGTCACATGGGATTTCCTGCTTCGCGAGAGAAATTTGGGACAATCTCAGAAACACAAGCAGAAGCACAATGCACCTTTGGTCGCTGACGAAGTCCAACGGATCTGAAAATTCCTGTAATTTGCACGGTAAGCAGATGAAGAAAAAGAAATCTCTCCATTATTCCAGAAAGAGATACGTCTTTAAAGCGGACTGAGAGAGGAGGGGATGCAAAGGTGAGACTTGGAAAGATTCATTAACATTCGCAGCGACGGTTTTAACGTGGCAATTACCTGCCGCCGAGTGAAGAGCTCTTCTAATGGAGGTATTTCATTACGTTCAAGGGATCGTGTTTTCAATCACGATTCCCCAAATCTCCACGTGCCTCGCCTTGTCGAACCCACGGCACATCCACTTTAAGCATTCTTGGGTCGGATTTTTTCACTACATTATATGCACGTTTAAGCAGGTCAAAGGAACTGCCAAGCAGGCCATTTTCGCCGATCCTTCTTCGGCCCCTCTCCAGCGCCCACTATCCGAGGGAAAATGAACGAAGGCCCCCACGGAATTCTCGCCTCGCTCCTATTTTTACGGTATCGGAAATACGTAAAAAATGGCGGGAGGAAAAAGGAACGGCGGGGATACAAAGGGACAGAAAATAAAGGAGAATGGAGAGGAAGGAAGACGGAGAGAGGGACAACGAGTACATTCGGTCGGCAAAAATTCCCTCGACATTAATTCAATCTGCACAAAAGGCTTATTGGTGCGTAATCCTTACATTGAATTATGCATCAAGAAGGAGCGGGAGTCTTCCGGAAGCGGAATGAAAAATTCACGAATAGTGCAACTCCGTGGCAAAAATGTAAACCGGCGAAGCCTTCCAACGTCATCCTCCGGAACAGACATCGGTTCGCAGACGAGAGATCGCCGGTGACAAAGAGGAATGGCCTCGCAAAAAATAAAGGGCGTCTAATTGAAAAAAGGTTTCCACAGCGCTGAGTATTAATGTCTTCATTTCTAACCAAACATCGACCTCTTGCGAACGTTAGCTTCGCTTAGGAAATCGGTCCGTGATCAGCTGTTGATACAAACCACTTTTATGCGTGTGGCTTAAGGTTCTGCTGACGGCCCACTTCCTTTTTTAAATACTTGAGAGGCAAAAAATTAGGAAATCGCCAGGACAGGCGTTTCTCGAGAGAAGACTTTCGGCGGGGTCATCGATTTTATTAAACGTGATGGCCCATACAGAAGGATGCTAATTAGCTCCAATCGATAAATACGGATACGTGAAAAGTAAAGTTAATAGAACACTTCCAAGCGTTTCATTTTTTACTTTCATTCTAAATCCTCGACATGCTGATATCTTAACGGCGAATCGTAATTTTCTAAATGCGAAACTTTTGCTACAATACATTTCATTTAAACTTTATCAAATCAAAATTATTAAAATCAAACGTAATTTAAATGTATAATATTATCATTAATTATTTTATATAATATGACAGTAAAATGCATTGTAATTGTAGTTTTATTTGTGATAAATAATGTATAATAGCTATAAAACTTAAAATAATGTAATTTTAGTTAAACATAGCGTAAATATGCAATGAACAGTTAATGTATAGTTGTAAATTCACATGAAAATGACTTATCTTATACAAGCTTGTATAACTTGTTGGATAAATAAATTTATTGTTATTATTTTGTTATTCGCAGTACTTTCTCTTTCATTCCGTTAGATAATTGCTTTTTTGACAAATGTACCACTTTGATAGCTATTTAATCGGATTAGAAGATTTGTGACTTCATTATGGTAGGTTTCATGCACCTTTGAAAGCTAGGTGAAGACTATGCATCTACTTAATTCAAAACAATCTAGGGAAATTTTCATATGTACTTGCTTCAACAAATGGGTGAAGCAACAATATCTCTGAAAGAAAAATGGCATATGGATACAAAATAGATGAAAAATACCTCGTTAGAGGTAATCTTATTTCAGGAATAAATAGTGATTTCTCTTTAATTTTTGGCCGATAGATAGATAAGCAACCTTTCATTTAAGACTGTTACCTATGTATGTATCAATATGTTGATAGCGTTTAACTTTGCAATGGAATTAAAATTTATCTCTTACAAGTATCGTAACTTATTTCGGTATTTTATTGCTAAATCTTTTTGGAATCAATATTCTGGCATAAATATATAAAATAAATAAAATAGACCAAATCAAATTTAATCGAGATTTGAAAGAAGTGTCTCTTTCATAGTAAGAATAGTTCTTGAAACGCTTAGCTTAGACATTTCGTTGTTCAGTAAAGAACATGAAGCAAAAAGGCAGCAAAGAAAAAATATTACGAAATTGAGTAACTTCAGGATAAAATGTTCTACACCTCTTTTAGTTCATCCGGATCCATTAGCCAAAGAAGTCTGGAGTCGTTGGAGAGTTATTTAAAGCTTGGAATACCTTTAAGGCTCGTATTTCCTTTTAACGGAGTTTATCTCGTAATTGCGTAATATAGAAGGGAAACAAGCCGCGAAAATGATTTTTTCTTAGTCAACGATAGATTAAACGAATTAAAATATTTTAATTATTGCTAAATATTTTCATTGCCTCAAACACTAATGTTAATTCCATAAAAATCCAAGAACACGGAAAAAAATTAATGAGAGTCAGTTACGCTGACATGCCAATTATCAACTCATTAGCCATGAGAAGCTACGCAGTCAAGTTTAGTCAATAATAGACAATGGGAAATATAGAAAGCGGAGAACGGTGTTTCTCAATAGACGAAAACACCGATTATTTCCTCTTTCGACGGACAGCATTGATCAGAGCTTTGATTAATTAGAAACCCACATACAAGGGGCGGAATTCTGATCACTTTTTCGGTTGGCTGAATTGGAAGGACGGTTCATTTCTTTTTATCGATCCTCCAAAAAGTGCAAAAAAGGAACAAAGCCATTCGGAAAAAGAATTAGGGGGGAATTTAATTTTAGCCCTCCGTCGAGTCGACCGTGTAATTCACAATGGAGCCAACAGTACCTAACAGTACCATACATTGTAGGGAGAAAATGCGCCAATTTCGAAAGAAAGATCGATGTTTATTCCTTTTTAATTTTAGCAAGATGCATGGCATTAATTAAACACTGTAAATAGGAAAAATCTTAAGATTTTGACAGAAATGCAATGTCCCAAATCCCATGCGTACCTATTTTTTATATATCGTTAACGTCTCTGTTCAGCCTGAACGATAGTGGAACAACTTTTAATGCGAAAAAAGAAGAATTATAGATTACACTGGTGCCGAATTTCACGTTCGGAATTTCCAGACCAAATAAACTAATCTTCTTATTGCGTCCATCAGTTAACCTTAAGTCGACCCCTAGACAGAAAATGCCGGCTTTACGATGCCCTTTCCGGAATATCTCCTTTAAAATACGATTTAAATTTAAATATACATGAGGAAGTTTTCGATATCAAAATATATATTAACTATTGAATCATATAATTTAAGGAATAGACACTATTTTATCTCAAAAGAATCTAAAGGAATAGATTCTATTCTTTCTCAAAAGAAAATAACATGAATAACGGGTGTCGGGACGAATATCAGGTGTCGAATAATTTGTTAATATGCCTGAGGCAAGCCCTCAATTTTGTGAAAGGAATATTTCAAGTGCTTACTGTAATGTGCGAGGAAACTCAATTAGTGATTTAATGAAATATAAAGGATACAGCTGACGATAGCGGTTTTCATTGTTTTCATTGATAATAGAAGAGATACGATGTAACTCTCTAGGAGAAATACTTAATAGTTAACTAGGCAATAAAAATCAATGAAATTGTGATTAAGTAAATTACTTCAAAAGCCCTCTTCGTGAGAACTGCGATCGTTAAAGTGCCCATTACACGTAAGATGTAGAGTGATTCAAACGCGGAGAAGGCTGCTTCTTTTAAGAGAGAGAAACAGAATGAATGTACGTAAGGAGTACTCCCTTCGAGACGAATTAAAGGAGGAGAGAGAGTGTGAGGTATCTCTACGCTAAAAGACATTTTAAGCCCACTGCCCGAGGACGATAATCCTTCGCAACGACCCGCCGAGCGTTCGATAATTTATCGTCTCACCGATCTCCCTCATATCTCGAACGTCGCTGTATTCTCATCTACAACTCCACAGTGAATTATTCCGCCCACACATTCATTCTTCTCCTCCAATTCTTTTTATCATTCCCAAATCCCTATGTTTCTGCCGTTCCTTCCCTTTTCACGTCTGACCATTTCCTTAAATCTCCAAGTTGTCTGTCACATCTCTACTTTTCTCGCATCACTCATCACCCCTTTATTAAGCACAGTAATAAGTAATTTTATTAATCACAGAAAAGATAGGCAAGCATCATCATGATGTAAGTATATGACGTGAGAAATTCAAATATCATTAAACTACATTTTTCTATATTGCTTACGAATACGTAAAACCCGTTTGAAACGCTCCTGCTTAGAACGTTATCCCACTTAACACGTGGTTTTATCTCGGTTCCAGTCCTTTCCACACGAAATTCATGGTAAAAACACCGTTCCATACGCTCTGCTACCCGCCTATAAGGCGCATTTTCCCATCCCCAAATACACCGCAACCTGCTTTAACAAATCGTCTACCTTGATTTTCTGTCTGATGATGATTTATTCGTTGTAGATTAAAAATTCATCTAGATAAAGAAACAAAATATGACATCTCTGTCCGAAAAGATGGAAATTCTTTTAAAAATATGAAGAGAAGGCAACCAATATTACCCAAAAATAGTTTGCGGATTATCTAGATAAATAATCTATAAATCTATAATCTATAATAATCTATAAATATATCAAATAATGTAGACTAAAGAAGTACCCTTTTCTGAGGTGAAAAGATGAAGGAGAGAACTTAAGGTGAAAAGTACTAGCTTAAAAATGAAGGAGTAGAAATACGTTCAATTTTGGTTTTCGACAAGCAAGAATTACTTAGTCTCCATATCCCGATTAAAATGCTATCCATAAGGTGGTTTTCACTCATTCCTCCGAAAAGAGTCTCAATCAAGTTTTACTAAATTTTAAATTTATTTCGCGAGTATATAAAAATATCAAAGTCTGTGTATTTCTCAAGAAAAACCGACTTTTTTCTATATGAATGAAAATAACAAGACTATAAAAAACGTAAAAATGTTGAATAATGTGTTAGAGAGAGTGATTTCCAGATATTTTTCTCCTTAATTCAGTGAAGTAAAGGTTTGTATACTTAAACATCTAATCAATACAGTAAGAATGTTTGCAATTTTTACAACCTCTATCGCAAATCTACATCTGCATCTAAATAGATACCCTGCCGGCTATCTATCGGTGTGGGAAGAAGATGTAAACATCTATCGATCTATTGTGTAACAAACTGAATCATAGAGAAATGAATTTGTAAAACGTTTTATTCTCATGTAAATATCCCTCAGTTTTAGTAAATTATCGGATAGGCCAAATTAGCAAAGAGAGAAGCTTGCAACGTTTTCCTTAATAAGCCCTTTTGCTATCCTTCAAATTGACCTCTAGTTGTAGGTTTTTCCACTTGGTGGGGCTGAAAGGGAAGGGAAGAAAATGCGTTTGTAGCGAAATGAGAGACAAATAAAGTGGCTCTTCTCTCTTCTATAACTCCACCACTTCCGCCTCTTTGCCTAAACGTGAGCGATGATTTGCCAAGTATTTTTCGCTTCTTACTTTCATACGCGTTAAATTGTGTTTAATGCGATGAATGCATGACTTTTCTGCTCTAAAATAACTACTCTTTTTTTCGTTATTCTTTTCTGCAGTAAAAATTATCTGCAATACGACCTGAGTCAGAGAGAAGTCAGTTTCTAGCTTCTCTTCCAAGGGAATTACAAATGCTGTTTTCCAAACCAGAAGTCGGAGCAAACTATAGGAAACTCCAATTCATCCATATTCTAGTTTTAGTTCCTCCATTCTTTGTTACGTAGGCTTTTCTTTCCAGGCTCTATCTATATTGGAACGTCGAATTTACACTGATAGGGAGCGTATAATCTTTAACATTTACTGTTCTTGCGTGTCCCGTCTAATTCTTCTTTCCTCTAACTTTGAATGAGTATTAATAAGGCTGACCATAGATCGCGTTTTCGCCAGGATATTCCCACCTATATAGTCGCAAAAGGACTTTGTCCCGTTAAAGCCCTCGCCAAAAATATCCTTTTTATACATTCGACAGCAAAATACAGAGAAATAATATTTTCGGCTGCAGATGGGTTGATAGAGTTAGAATAAATATGAATATTGAAATATGACAAATCAAACATTTGATGGTTACTTTTATAATCAAAAGGTTTGTTAACTTTTAGAAAAACTCTGTGTTGATTTTCGGCCAGTAACATTGGCTGCTAAAACTTACTTTATTTAACCTTTCACATTTATTGATATCAGTGCTTTATGGTTCCTTTGCGCGCATGAAATAAAGGTATTTTATCTCTGGTTAAGATAACATTTACTTCAACGGAATATCCAGGAATTCTTTAAAGTAATATTCGCGTTGAAGTAATGAAAATATCCGTATTTTTACGTGGCAGCTGTAATTGTTTATTTATTCGTCTCCACGACCCCTTTTCGTCTCATTGTTTACCCTTCATTACTACATCGCTCATCTTTTCTTTCATTCACACTATCGCTTTCTAATATCTTCTCTTCATTCCCATATCCCTTTCTTTTCCCATCGTTTCCCGCAGGAATGTTTGCTTGGTAAACAAAGCTTTGCTCCCGAAGGAGTAATATCTATCTACTCGTCTCTTCCCTATTTAAATCAACCTTCTCGTCACTGAATTCGCCCTCCCGCTCCTTTTAATTTTGCTGCGAATATCAGAAGGGAAAATGTTCGTCGCTGCTTCACATAAATAAACCGTTTCCCTCTGTTTTGCCTCCGATGTTCGTTCCTCCGCAGTTGTCTATCTACAAATTCCCACCAAATACTTTCCCTTTGTAATTTTATGCTTTCATTGAGAACATGGCCTGGGCAGCGTAGCGATTAATGCGCTTGTATACCACGCACAGGGCTGGCAGACAAGCGACCTGTTTGTCTGCCAGCCCAAGAACAGGTTCTCGCAAACCGAGTGAATCGAACCACTGGATTGAACTGTTCTTAGAATTTTTCGAGTTCACCGAACTGGTTCGAATATCTATATGGAACGATGGTACACACTAGAGAAATACCCATAGAGGAACTACATTTCGCTCTTTGCAATAAGTATATAATTTGAATTTTGGATCAATGAAATACTTAATCCTTAATTCATCTTAATATTTCGTAATCAGATTTTTTAAAGGAGCATAAGAAGGGAAAATTTACCGAAAACTGCGCTAAGAGTTGCATAGGAAATAAGAACCTGTTCCCAAAAGGTTTAGGATCCCACCACTGGTACAATCCCTTTCCATTGCAATTTGTATGAAGTACATCTGAGGGATTTGAGGTCAAATCAACCTGTGAAAATGAGGTAAAACTCGGGGTTATGATAGGCGGTAGAAGCAAGATTCTGGCGATAATAATTTCATTAATTTCGTTAAGTCAATTATTAACAGCCTTAACCTGCAGACTCCCGAAGGCATTGATAAACTATGAAGAGCCGGCCCTATGTATGGGCGAGCCGGACAGTCGCCCGGGGCGCCGGGGTTTGTAGGGCGCAAAACATTTGACGTTCGTCGATGGTTTAGTGGAGCTTGACAAGAGGCGCATAGTAGATTTACTACCCATTAGTTACCATTAGCCTTCTATTCTACCAAATATATATACGCTACTACCCCTTTATCCACGAATCCTCGTAACCGTGAATTCGTGTATTAGCGGAGTGGCTTTGTCTTCCATTATTTAGTATTCGCGATTAGGTTTTCGCATATCCACGAGTTTCCAAAACTCTTCAACCTCATCTTGGACCGAAAGATTTATTATTCAACTTTTATTCAGTTGTGATGACATCGTAAAAATCTATATCTTAATTATGTGCTCATATAAGAAATCGATAGCTTTTAAGGTAATAAATTGAAATAATAATTGTAATTAAAATAATAACGATTAATCGATTTAATAATATAGAGGATAAGATAGATAAATAATAATACAATTAATAAATGTTATCTTAAATAAGATTTATTTCATTGTGTTTTTGTTGTGCTAACGGTAAATAAGTATGTAACAGCTGAATGTCTTTAGAAAATTCTAATATTTCTCTTGTTTAGAAGAATCTTAGGTCGAGGAATAAAAAGACCATAAACTTAAAAGCAAAATGGATATCATTCAACGGATCGAGAGTAGTCATGGTGCATCTGCCTTTAGGCGAATGTATTGCATGTAAGTAGTATGTACTGCGCTTGCCCGACTTAAGATCATTTAGTTTGTGAAAAGAAAACCTATTGAGAATTCAATGGTATTTTCGGCAAAGAAGGTGAGAAAAACCGTAAAACCAAATTTGAAAAAATAGAGATATAGTATTGGAATAGATTTAGGATGATTAGTAACCAAAAAATTATCAGATCGGCTTAATAGCCATCGCTAAGCTAAGACCAGAATTAATGTTAATCATTTAACGCACGAAAAAGATTCGGTCGCTTCATGATAATATTAGAGCGTTCCCTGCACACCAATACGATCTCCAAATCCAGCCTATAGATCAGTGTATTACAACCAATCGTAATTACTTCCGACGCTTGCTCTCGGAAATTATTGAAAATATACAAAAGAAAACTAACCCAAGACTTTGGAACCTTTAGCGAAATATCAAATAAAATATACCGTCAAAATGGGTAAACATTGTATAGAGTAGGTAGAGGTGAATGCATTTATTTCAGTTGTGTATATTTCACTTTAATTTCTCAAACATTTATCTTCGCATTCAAATTGGAACACTCAGCAGTGGTTTTCTGAATGAAATTGCGTTTCGAGAACCAGCAGCAAGAGGAGAGCTGTCAAAGAAATTTTGTTACGGAAGTTATGAATGATGATCTCCTTTCCACTGTGTCTTTCACTTATATTACCGATGAAGTATTTTTCAAACTCAAGTAGAGGAGTTATACAGAAATACAAGTATGTACAGAAGCCTAAATAGCGCACAAAGTGCCCTTATTCTATACTGTACGAACACATAATTGACTCACAAAATTTTTCAAGTTTTCAGCCACAAACTGGATTTAGTATATAGCAGTTAGATAAGATAAATATAGATATTAAATACATTGCGAGAAAAAATCTCTGAAATGAAGAGTCGTCTTTCACGATAAATTTCTACAATAATTAAATTCTAAGCATACGTAAGATGCTGATTTATCGTGCATCTCAACAGAAAATGTAGAAACGAATAGATGTCTAGGAGTCAAGCCTCAATTCTTGACTACCCGGACAGAAAATAGCTCCCCTTTTTCTCTTCCCTTCATGCATTTTTTCTGACTGCTTCCGAGAGAAATGGATAATTTGCATAACTTACCCAAGTTCCTCTTTTCCCCTATGAATTCTTCGCCTAGAGCGAAAAATCGGTCTATGCTTGCAACCCTCTCCGATCGATGCTTCTGCTTGGAATTTAGATGTTGACAGTCGGATAATAACGGAGGTGTGAATTTTGCGCTTCCTCGCCTACTATAATCATAATTTTGTCTATCTCGAAAAGCCCCTGCGGCCTGAATATTCCAATATTTTTTTCCCGAGAGAAGTTTCCACGAGACGATGAGTTTTCAGCAGAAAGCGCACAAATCTATACTGTGCTTGAATGGAATACGGGGCTGCCGAAACATGGGAATAATTAAAATCCACACACGGATCTCCGTAGCATTTTCTTTTATTAATTTTTACCCGATAAAAGTTTAGGCTCCAGGCTTTTAATTAAGAACAGGCTTTCAGTACAAATTGCGAAAAAAATGAAACATATTCCCGTCATAGAATAATATAATAATGCAAAATGCATCTAGTACCAGCACTCTTAAACGATATTAAATTGATATTAAATTTCTCCTTTGATAGTTGCGAACTAGGTAATAGATGTTCTGTGAAGGTAACGAATACATCCATTGTAAAAATGTCAAATTCAAATACGTCATTATATCCTTAAATGTCCCTAAAAAGCTTTAACAATAAATAGACGTTTAAATTAAGCTCTTGGCGCTATAAAATATCACTTGTAATTATTCACATATATCAAGTAATTGTCTGTTCCTATACGTGATTATTTACGACTGTTTATAGAATCAAAAAATCTCTAATTTTTGTTTAAAAAGCATTGCATTTAATTGTAAGTAGTTATGGCGACAATCATATTCCTTGGATTATGTGGAATTCCACGACAGGTATAAGTTAAAGAAAATAATTAAAATTTATATATACAAAGCAGAAATTCTGTGGTTTTGCGTCTTTGTCTTAGGCTGGATTCTACACAGTTTGTTGCCTACGTGTCCTCTTAAGCCAGGAAGGAAGTACTGCAGCAATTTGATTTGCTAATATTGCTGGAATCGAATCAGAGTTCACATACATTTCATATCCATTAAGAGTACATGTGAACTTCATTTTCAACGGCCGAAGGCTTAATATCTTTAGCAAAATTAGATTGAATAGATAAATCATACAAAATTGAGATATGCAGAAAGTAAATTGAATAAAAATTCTTATTTCGATCATGAAATATCGTTTTCGATTCGTAATTGCGAAAACTTATATAAAATATAAGAAAAATTTATATGCTAAAAACGTGTATTAAAATGTTGCGATATACGAAATAACTACGAAATAAATACAGTAAAGATATATTAGACACCACTCAATGACTATTAAAAGACAGTTGGTCCCAGTATCCTAGTTGACAGTCCTAGTATGCTACAACATATTTTGATTTTCACGTGTGTATTTTAAGAGAAATAAAGTTTCAAAGATTTATAAGAAAAGAAATTGGAACCCGGCTGTCAATGAATAAGAAATTCGAAAGACTCTCAGATAACCGAATACACCGATGAGCGTCGGGTCAATTCTCCGAATGGAGAAAGGCAAACATGGATTACCTACTGGGAATCTCCCAATTGTGGGTGATTCCCAGAAGACCGGTAATCCGTGTTTGCTTTTCTCCATTTCGAAAATTGACGCGACGCTCATCGGTTTATCCGGCGATCGGAGAGTCTTTCGAACCTCTTATGAAGGTTTACCTAAAAGAAATAATATCTCTTAAATGATTGTCACAGAGCTCGACAACTCCCTGTTTCATTCTCCTGAACGACATTTTACAAAACATATGATTTCCTAAATATGATGACAAATGATTTCAGAAGTAAACTACTTCTGTAATCCAACTCGTTTAAATACTATATATACACATACTATATATATACTATACTATACTATATATACTATAACTCGTATCTCCAACGAGTAGCTTCTGATTAAGTTTCGCTAACAAGAAACAACAAAAGGAGAAACAATCGAACTTGTGGATGGAAAGTGCACGTGCCTGGAGTCCACCGTAGGACTGCACTTTTCGGAATGTAGGCCATTTCGGAAACTTCATACAAGGTTAGATAAAAGAATGGTCAGCGATTTTTAGGATGTTGCCGTGGACCGAACGAAAAAGTGCACCGCCTCTTTTCCCATTACCACACTTACGTTCGCTTTGATAGAATTTGTTCGGTAATGCTCAGTCGAAGCCGTTTCTCGAAATTGAACAGTGTGTCGCAAAAACGTAATTGAGAGTGGATTGTACCAGTAAATAAGATATTTCTTCTACTGCTTGCGCCTACATTCGATTTAAAACTTTTAAAAGCCTCTCGTACCCTTTCCCATCAACGGGAGTTGTTTTTCATTTTTTGCGGAGTAACTCTGGGAATATTATTCTTTCGTTTATCAAGGTGCATAGTATTGAGTATATGTGTAACTGCTGTACCCTTTATTTGCCAACTTTCTTTTTACCAAATCAATATAGAATGACAGGAGGTTAAGTCTATTATTAACACAAATCGGGCCTCACAGAAACCAGAGAAAAATTACAACGTTCCATTTACCAAGAAGACAGTGAAATTAATTAAATGGATGCCGTTAACTTATAAGGAAGAAATTCCGAAAGACCTACTGCAGTGGAAAATATAGTGGTACCTCGACTTACGAACTTAATTCGTTTTAATTCGAAACTTGAAAAGTTTGCATCTCGAAGCATTATCGGTTATAAATGCTCGTTTTCTTCTTATTGTTTCTCAAAATTAAGTTCGTAACTGGAGGTCACAAAAGAGGAAGAAAAAAAATTCGTGTGTTGAAAAGTTAGAGCGGTAGAGTGGTTTGTACATATAATATGTAGAGCGCTTTTTAAGTCAAAGTACCACATTATATAATATAATACTAATGAAAAAAGTATATTGGAACCAAGTGAGAAGCGCACTCGCCTTTCGTGAAGGTGGTCCCACCTTCGTATTCTGGTATAGGCCCATATGAGCGAAATGACCTCAGCTGACGAAGCACTCTTAAAAAATACAGCTAAATTACCTAGAGAAGGAGGAAATGATCAAACTCAAAGTTAGAAAGTTTCCATAACGATTTTAAATGTATGTAAATATACAAGAAACAATTACGTTCTCTCTTTAAATAGAACTAAACAAATAACAAAACTTAAATTGGAAAAAGCCAATTTAGTTCTCTCCCGGCTTCAGAATATTTATATCATTTTTCATTCCAAATACTGTTCCCCATAGTCCAAAATAATAACGCTTTTTTAAAGTGTAAAAAGTTTCCTGAGAATATGAAACAGTCTGCAGAATCCTCATTCACAACAAATTCTAAAATAAAGACGGGTGCACGTTAACTCACGTTTCTTGTTGCCAGGAAATAAGGTCCGTATGACGACGTAATTGATGATAAAAGTGGCAGTGATACTAAAATATAGTATTAAATATTAATAGAAGAGATAATATGGTCGTAATAATTGCGATTGTAATAAATCACCTCCTTCAATAAATAAAGAACCGAATCAAATGAATGTACTTTCCATTCATAGGATGATTGCTACCATAAATTTTCTCATAAAGGTTTCACATATAGCGAAGAAGAGCTAACATTTTTAGATAATAGAAAATAATACTTTTATGTTTAGTACATCAGTCATAGAGGAACTTTCTCTCCATATATCTCTTGCTTATAAGGGACATATTATTTTATGACACCCTTCCAGAAGATTTCGATCCCCAAAGTTATTTGGTTTGGAAAATCGGAATGAAAGAAAACCTCGATTCCAAACAACCTTTGCACTTTCACTTGACCTTTCCCATTAATGCTGTGGGTTGATGGAGATAAGGACATACAAGCAACCGAATACAAACACTTCTCAAGAGAGAGAAAAGATAATAGTGACCGATACTTTCGGCAGACTGGGGCTTCATATCGATAGAAATAAAAATAAGAAATCGATAGCGTTTCTTTCTCATTCTTTAGGTGCGCTGATAGAATGAAATTTGAATCCGAACTACGTTCTAACTGAAAGATTTAGTTCATCACCGGATAGCAAATGGGAAAATTTCAACAATCTCATATAAAAGATCAACTTATCACAAGCATTAGGACACGCAATCGTATTAATCAAAAAATATATTGATAATAATGATTTTTTCACCAAAACGTCAATATCGATATTTTCAAATTCGGAATCTTTCAAGTATGACGTTTTATGAGTTAAAGTGAAATTAACTGATAAAGTAAGATTCACTAGAACTTTACCAACGGCTTAATTAATTTATTAATTGATTTTTTAAACAAACTTAGTCAGAAATTATAGAATATATTAATATAGGCAAGAAAACCACCAAATTCAGCAATATAAACGGCACCCATTCAGCGAAATTCAAAGTATTAAGTAAGAAAAGATACCAAAATGAAGTTCTATTAAACGATGGCAATTGTTTGCGCAATAAAGGAGAACTAGATAATTACAAAAGCAAGTGAAAAGAGATTACAAATTTCAGAAAGGAATTCTTAGGAATGGTTTTGTTTATACAAAATTGGACAGATAAGGAAATACATACATAAGACAGGAACTCGGTATTCAAGGTTTAAATTAATTCAAACCTAATACAGAAATAAAATCAACTGTATGGGAATTAACTTGGTGGTGTTCTATGACAAACAACGGGGAAATAACTAAAAAGATTTATAAAACACAAAATACAGAAAAAGATGGAGGAGATAACATCTAGAACGAATGGGAGTAGAAAAAATATCGAGAAAGAGAGAGGCGTAAGAACCCTGGGCCACGCAAGAGATGAAAAGACCATGCATAACACATGAAGAAAGAAGAAGTTTTTATAGAATCTACACTACATACATATATGTATGCTTTTATAGAATATATGCTATGCTGTACTATTTTTAATTTAAGATTGACATCTATCTAGGATATACTATAGTGATATATTTAAATTATAGGAAACCAATGATGGAAAGCTGCGACCATCTACTACGCTGTACGAAAACCAATACTTTCTCTTATAAATCAATTCATCCGTAGGTTAACGTTTCTAATCCCTTATATTACCAAGAATCAAAACCCTTTCACTCAGTATTTTTATCATTTGATTTTCTTTCCTCAAAGAATACTGAAAGTGTCAGAAACATATATGCATTTGTATACATATAACATATTTGTAGCCTCAATTGTTTCGGATTAGATTCATTTTCCTCATCAATGGAACAGTCTGAAGTGAAAGTGAAGTTATGAATTCTCTAGAGTCTCACAAATCGCACGAATCGCAAAGTAGGCAGTTAACCATGAAATTCTGTTTGTTAGACCATGAAACACGTTTCTGGTCTACCCAGTTTCTTTTCAGAAACAGAAACTCCTCCGAGATCTATTAATGAATAAGTTACAAGGTGATATAATTTTTGTGTAAAATGCAGAGATGCTTCATTTTGATTAATTAGTTATTATTCTTTCATATTTGGTGATTTAGTTTCTAAAACGATTCTCATATTATTTCAATATTGACGGGAGCTATTAATTATTTCAACGAAGAGCTGTAATTTCCTAAATCAGCTAAAGGAGCTTGCAAGGAATAAGAATGCTCCAAATGGAATGTTTTGATAGATTACCTTCTCAAAAACTATAAGAGCCGATTAAACTTCTTGCTAATCCTTCTTCATACAACATTCATCTAATATTTTTTAGATTTTCACTAATCAGATTTAGGAGATTAATACTAATGCTGAAAAAATTGAGGGCCGTGAAGGTTTTTCTTAAATCTCGTTAATCATACTTTGATAAAAGCAGAACGATTTAAAAAGCTTGAATCAATACTGAGTGGGAGTATTAAGGGGAAATAATAATGAGTGGGAGTATTAAGGGGAAAGTCCAGGATAGAAACCAAAAAGACGGTCAAAAGGAGTATATGTTCTGATCTGAAATAAAGCTGAAGCTGGGTAGATACAAAGAAAAGCGTCCTCATGAATCTCAATATGGTGCGAAGGAAAGGATGAAAGTGTATCCGTGGAGACATGAAGAGTCCGTGTGAAATAAAAATGTATCACTATCTTCAAATATTAATGCGTGGCCGAGTAAAGATGTGCTGAAGAAATGTGGATCCCTAGGGTCGGAAAGGTCCCGCGCGAGTAAATCATTCTTTAATCTCAAGAAGCAGAATTTTGCTGCGTTATGCCGTAAAATCTTAGAAAAATAATACGCCATTTTTGTATTTATATAGCATTTTAAACCAATTTCTCCAAAGTAAGGAAAGGGCCTTGTAAATATATATATATATAGATATATATATATTTCGGATAAAATGACAGCTTTGTTTCATACCAGACTAATATGACAAAGTTTCATGATTTTATTTGAATCGAGCAATAAATTCAAGGAAAAATGAATGTAAAACACTCCTATAAAAAATATGTTTCAAAATCATGAAATGCATGTAGCAATTGTATTTACGTTTTTTCAACATTTCCAAATATACATGACAATCTTTAGTTTCCTATACTTCTTAAATTTTAACCTCTAATTTGAGAGATATTCTTCTGCAGTACACCTTTTGAAGACGAAATCATTATGAAATAGTAAGATTTTAATTTTAATTTGATTTGAAAGGATTATATATAATCAAGATAGATATATGAAGTTTGCTAATTCACACATGCAATGGCCTGAATAATTATCGACGATAAGACAGTCGCAATTAGCAATAGAATGCCTGCTCAATGCTCAATTCTCTCAAATTATTTCACTGATTGTCGAATAGAGATCTAAATTGGCCATGAGAATTTAATTAATCTTTACAATAAGCGAATTGGCGAAGGGTATTTATCTCACGAGGATCGAATTTCACGGAAAAATTATTTCAAGAGCTAATACTCACAACTGTAATCGATCAACCTACCAAGAGCGTAAGATTAATTCAATTAGAGTTACATTCATGTTGGGTGAACAAGGCTGCTGAAGGGATTTTCCAAATATTAAAGGGAAATGTAATATGCTTTCCTATTCATCGCAAACGAATATCCGAAAAGTTAATTAAATGATTTCCCGTTCTTGAATTCCTTTCCCAAAATTTAATCAGAGAAAATATGTAAAACTCTTGGTAATACATCAAATTTGTCATTAATTGAACAAAAATTTCAAAAATTCTCATTTCATCCGTAAAATCTTATTCTCCTACATATTAGGAGCAACGAGAGCAACTGGACCGATAAATTCAATGTACTATTGTTAAAAAAATTAAGTATAATAGAGCTGGGCGGAAGGATAGAAAAACTAACGAAAAAGAGATTTTCTCTATTCAAGTCCTATCCACATCAATATTCATTAAATAATATTAAAATATTTCGCATCTATAGGTTAATTTGTTACGCAGGAATTAATTTTTTCGTAATATTAGAACGACACGAGATACATCAATACCACAAACCTCAAATCTTTAATTTTTAATTCTTTCGAAAAATTCTAAAATCGAATAAATTGAAGCACGTCAAGAATAAAAATGTGTTTAAAAGAGCGGTGGCCAATGTAATCAATTTGATGTCCTCGCTGACTAAAAGATTTGACGCAAAGATATTGCTAGGAAAACGACGAAAACGCAATGCCATTGCGTTACGCCAGTTTGAATTACGCCCTTTCGCACAGGTATCAAACGTCAATTACCATTTTGCGCGCAATATTTGACGGGTATTACGGCAAACGCTGTGGCCTCATATTGCTATGAACTAAAGATCTGTCGATCTAACGTTGAAAAATTCTTCTAATCCGCTTGAATACTATACGTATAAAGATAAAAATAACGCAGGGTGAGATATCATATTCTCCCTATACCATCCATAAAAATCATGGGTTAATTTGCATTTTGTTTCTGTTGGTGATGTTCGTAGAGGATCACGTGGTATTCTTCAGCTGTAATTCAGCTGAAAGTATTTGAATAGATCTTCCGTGATTTGATGCGTTGGATTTAATGTTTCACGTTAATAATTAATTTGAGGAAATTCATGAGGTTTTATTTCTTATCGATGTGATTTCACAACTGATGTGTGGGTATTGTGATAAAAGCGATTAAAATTCCTTATTCTTAAATATTATCAAATCGATTTTGTTTGAAAGTTATAAAAACATCAATATTCCTTCCTATCTACAATAGGCTAGAAAGGGCTCCATGACAGTCAAGTGCGCGTTTGCCTTTGGTGAGAGGTCCTGGTCTCTGTGGGAGCCCATAAGTATGAAATAATCTCATCTATGGAAACAATTTTTAAAAAATAATACTGATAATAATTCACGAAAAACTTTCTGTAGTTCACATCCTTTCCTGCATCTTTATTTAAAGTAAGTTGACCAAAAAGTATACACAAGAAAAACGGTTCTCCATCCTCGCCCTAGCATTTATTCCCTCTGAAACGAAGTTAAAAAGCTTAGAAAAACTCAAAATAACAGTTGAAAATTTTCATTTAGTCGAAAATTGTATATTTATTCACTTTTTGAGTAGTATTTAACAATTTATTTGAAAGAACGTGGTGGATGGAAGTACGTTGTCTTCCGATGAAACATAGTTCCTCGCCTATGGTCTAAACCGTTCAGTCAATCCTAATGATAACCATTTTCACACTCTATGTGTTCCCTTTGATGGTATTAACGACAGAAGAAACAAATGATTGACTGAACATCTTTGAGAAAAAAAAACATAAAAACATTCTTAAGTCTTTAAAGTTGAATTACAGTAAACAGTAGCAAAAATCAGAGCCAGGGTAAACCCTGCTAAGGGGATTCATGGGGAGCATGGCCCATATCTGGTGCTTTTATCTCATTATAAGGTCCTCGGTACTTTGTTCCTGACGATCTGATCATGGTTTATGTGCGATCGTTCGATTCCGGTCTGAATCGTCTTACAAAGAAAACACCGGTTGCCATATGGTCGTCCTTATCTCGGAAAATTCTGTTCTATCCGAGGAAGGATAAAATTGGGAACGTGATTTTAATTGAAATGGGATGAGAAATTTTAGGATCGGCAAAGAAAAAGAGTTACCTATAATTCAATGTAGAGGACACATCAATTGCAAAAATATTGTATGGAGTAAGGTAATAGATTATGAGTTCATTGCCGTGTTACCCCAATGACGGAACTCACAGCGCTAATGGATTCCAAACAAAACTAAAAAGATGATTATTAAATTAGTAGACGGATTCGTGGTGATTTCATTCAAGGCTGAATACGAGGAAGTAGATACTTTTAACAGAGAACGTTTTTAATTAGAAATTCGTAGAAAACACGTGAGAAGGGTTGATTGGTGTTTTTCTCAATAATAATGAAGAGAATATTTTTAATTTTGGCATCGAAAATAAAGTATTTCAGAAATCAACTTCTTTTTCAATATGGAAACTATTTGAATTAGAGGAATAAAAATTTAATTATGAACGAAAACCAGAACTGCTGATTAAAGCCACAACATAACAGACACTACTTCGAAATTAATATATGTGTTCTAACTAAGAGATGAATCAAAAGTAAAATAATTACGGATAAAATTTATATTACTAACTGCGATTAAAACAAACGATATATTTGGAAAAATCAGAGTGTTCAGTATAGTGGACACTGGTAAATTGCGATTTATTCATCGTTTCGATTAAAAAATATGTTAGTTGGTTGTATAGATAATTATAGATATAACTCCTTTTAGTACTTTTTAAATACAATCGGATGAATTTACTTATTTATTTATTAGATTTCACTCTGCAATTTGCCTATCTAGTAAGGTGGCAGCGTAGTATATTAATTAAAAGACTGCCTGGTATTCGTCCAAGGACGGGAGAAATGAACAACTAACATCTTAAAATCTTAATTCGTACAGATGATGAAAAAAAATTTATCTGTGTAAAGAAAAACCAATTTCTCGCAGGTTATAATTATTTTATATCTCCTCTATGCTATAATTTTTCCAATGTATCAATATAGAAGACTGAACACTGGCTTTTCCATAAATCTTATGAGAAAAGCCATAAATATTTTACCAAAAAATACTTTCTCCTTGTGGATATGAAATACTACGACATTTAAAAATATTTGTATTCGGAGAAGTTAATCAGTACGCAACCAAAAACTCATTTTCCACATTTGCCAAATTAAAGACACACTGATAGTTCGTTGTACATATTCATTTCTCTATCCTTAGGATTATAAATCGATACTAACTTCTTAAAATGAGAACTTGGATTCAATTACCACGTTTCTCAAAACCAATAAAATGCTGAATTCTTCTCAAAGCCTTTCTAAATTCCTAAGGAAATTCCAAGGACCATGTAAGGAATTTGTCATTGAAAGTCATCCTGCCTCGGGATAAAATATATAATGAATATATAATATATATTCCTTCAATCTCAAAATCCGCGCACATAAAAAGATTCATTTCAAAAACTCCAAAAATTCTCCCAGGTAAATTCCTTCTGAGTAAAAAGCTATTAGTGTACGTTCCGACGAGTTCACCTTTCCTTAATTTGGAATTCATACGCTTTATACATAATAAATACGCTTGATGGGTCGTTATATATTCCTAATAGAGCATTAAAACTTAAGCTGTACTGAGCACATTATGAAAATTAACATCACAAAATTATTAAAGTAGATTTTTCTACATATTTATGCATATGATGGCTCATTACACTTATAAAGCAAACTGTGCACAAACTTTTACCCCTGTAAAAGCAACGTAAATATAATAATTAGCTCTCTCAAGTATGACTTCGTGGTTTAGGGATAAATATTACATTTCTTGAAATATTGACGTAAACTTAGATGTCGAGAGGTATTGCGAGAAGAAGATATTGTATAGAGGTATTGCAAGAAATCTTGCAGAAAGTATTGTATTAGCTCTACATATACTAACAGTAGTGTGTTAAGATGATATTATATCAATGACATCGATAAGTATGTTTCAAAAGAAAAGCTAGTGAAAATCATTTTCAAATTATGTTGCCCTCGGTGTAACCCGCAACGATCCGAGCTTTTTATAGCCGAGTGAAAATATATTAATTACTATGAGCATTTACTAATATTCTTATTCTACAGCGTCGTTTGATATGAGCTATGTATGAATTGTATTGCAAGTCTGAGCTTTTAAATTATAATCGATTCCTACTGTTGCATTAAATATATATAACAGGGTATGTTGAGAATCGAAATGAAAAGCTATTGAAAATTCAGGGTTTTAATCTTTGAATGGGTTTTGGTAAATTTCGAGACTGAAGGGCTGTGAGGGAAGCTACGCTTTGATCTGAAGCACAGTGCGGTGGAAAACAAAACCATTCTGCGAACTCGTGAATATTGGGTTTGCGGATAACTAGGTAGCGGTGAGGGAGTAAGATATCTCCTTTGGGGTTCGATTAGCCAAGAATTAGTAATAGAGAGGCTTGAGGTTGAGCAGGCAGCTGTGCATGTTTCGCTTCGATTAGAACCAGCGTTAGTGAGCGAATAAGCAACACAAATCCACTATCGATAGTTGATGATGAGAAATTAGTTTATCCAACTTGAGCCTCAAAGGGGCATATTGAATTCCGAACAGTGATTACGCAGATGATAGAAATATCTGGTTGCTCTCTATAATATAGTAGATGCTTTAAAATTCCTAAGAACTGGTAACGGGAAAATTTGAGATCTCCCAACATCAAGCACAAACGCAATGGACTCCCAATTATCCGGTAGAGGATTATCCGCTTTAAGGATTTACGGTTCGTAAGCTCGAGCAAATGAATAATTATCAGCAATTGAATATTCCTGTTTGAGGAATGATAGAGACAAATAATTACAACACACATGCTTATCCTCTTTCATCTACATAAATGCTTTTTGTAAACACAGCATTTATTCCATCTATGATTCTGTATTTGAACATATTTTAAATTAATTCATTGCGTCCACAAGTTTAGTGACCCAGTTAAAATAAAATAAGTATGCTTAAATTATCTACCTAAATTTGCATCGAAGTGTAAACAAATACAGTAAAATTCGTTCACGCATATAATAAAAACACGCTTATCATGAGGTGCGTTTTCAGTCCATTGGACTTGCCATGCTCGTAGTTGTTGATTATTCCGCATATAAAGAGTATGGCTGATACTGAAATCCCCGTTATAGTGAACTATTCTTTGGTTCCATGGCCAATTTTTACCCATTTCATAAAGAATTTTTTGCCATCTCCTAACCTGAACTGGACCTGTCCTTTTAACTGGCATATCAAGCTTTGGAATGCATTTTTATTTTTTTTGTCTTTTTCATATTAAATGCAGCTTTTGTGTTACGAAATAATTCTTCATTCATCTTCGGATCCCCGTATGTTTAAGTTTCTTGAAGCAAGCGGAAACTGAAAACTTAACAAGTATATTTCAAATGTCATATTGTACGAGCTTAAAATGTTAATGGCACTACCCTATAAGTGGGCCAACATACGAGTGTAAGTTAATACCTATAATAAAACGGATCATAGTAAACTCTTACAGCAGGAGATGTCAAGAATATTTTCAATTTTTATTCATTGATATTTATAACTCAGAAATAGTGCGATGCTTAATGAATGATGGAATGATCAGTAAATGCAATTCTACGTATTTAATCAATGTGAGGATAAATAAAAAAATGTTATACTAAGGAAAGATGGTAATTGTTGCGTTAAAACCGTAGATAAATAGCAAATAAGCCTGAGATCTAAGGATTTGCATGACAAAAACTGCTATATTTTGTATGTGACAAAATCCCCATTATAACAAAATAAAAGGCCATTCGATATTTTCGATGGTTCTGTTCATTTTGCGAAATTTTCAAGAAATCATATTTCTCAGCCTGCTCAAATAATGGAGAATCTTCTGCACATCCTCGAATGCATCTCATTCAGAGTCATTCTCATAAAAATTCCGCATTAAACAATCCCTAAACTCCTCTCGATGAGGAATCCTCCATTTTTAGTCCCTACTAAACGGTTTCCCTTGGAAACATAAATTCCACTTCCTCGAGGTCATAAGATCATCCGAACCACGCCCCTTTCCTAATGAATTTACCGCGTGAGCTGCGATCAAATTCCTAGAGCTCTCCATTCTGCGTAAAGATATGGCCCCATTCGGAATTTAATGCTCCTTGGAAAAGGGAGACAAAGAAAACAATCATCCAGGGTCGCGCCATCTAGATTCCAGACGCATCTGGGTTGTTGTCATTGGAAATGAGGACGGAGGAATAAATTAGGCCCAACCCGTAGAAATTTCACGTGATATCAGTAGCGACCTCTAATTACACCTCGAGACTCGACTACGTGCTTGCATTTGCACTGCACGCGTGCTATTCTGAGTCCGTTTTTAAAGCGACGGATGAGAGCTCTCGAAAATAGTCACACTTATCGCCTCGCGTTTTAACTCAACCGCTTTTCAAATCGAACGACTTTTTCTGTCGCCTTACTTTGACACGAGAGGCGCCACTGTATCTGACAGCATGTTGTTAAATTGATTCCTCCGCTCGAGTTTCCGCTAACCTTTTGTGCTCACACAAACTCATTCATAATATCGGGAGCACTCTGGGTAATTCCATACGTATGGCGTCGAATTTTCCGAGGATATTCTCAAATTTCGATTTTTGTAAGGATGGGTCAAATGAAAAAGGATGGATCAAATACTTCGTAATAAATATTTAAATAAATATTGAATACGGAAAAATCATGGGAGAGAATAAGATTACAGAAATAAGCTATCGGAGTCTATCTGTATAACCGTATAAAATGGAATCTACAGGAGCCATAATCTGAACGCAGTCATAACTAGCAATGGACATCTACTTTTTCTATATATGCATAACTAGTTACTAGTAACTCCTTCATAGGAGATACGATGTTGCTAGATATGAAGAAGAAAATGAGCAAACAATGATATGGAAATTATAGTTGACTGTTTGAATCAAATGATAGGGAGAAATAAAAGGACGAACAGAAGTAAGAAAAGAAATGCAACTATGAACGATTAGATGTTGAGAACAATAAGCGAATCCGTCGAGGTCAGCATCTTAAGGCTCATGAACATAGGGAACGGCAAGGATTAGTAGATCCTAGAAAACCAAGATCCTAGAATACCTAGATCATAGTGGGCCTAGATCCTAGAAGTCGGTCATCCCGGCCTTTCACAATGCTCCGATATCTACAAGACTCTGGTCCCGACAAACAGAATGCTTTCGACATCTTAGATGAACGGAAGCAAACTCGAGAAGAAACAAAAGTTTTATTAGACCAATTGTCCCATCTCCCCTGCCATCGGTTAAGAAATGGGCAAATTCAAAAGGATGAATACGAGAAATGAATACGTAGATGAAACGAAAGTATATGTAGAAAAGGGGGCATAACAACCGTCGAAATAGTACAAGTAACGCCGGAAATTTAAAAAATCATAGCTATCCAGGAGAATAGATAGCTATCGCGCATTATCGGTAAGAAGAGACAGAACTGCGTCCAACGAAGGAAGAGGAAAGGAAGAAACCGATTATTTGTTTTTGAATAGGAAATCATTCAGAAAGGAGTGGAATCGATATCAGCAGCAAGTTTCACTTAACTAAGCTCTCTCTTCGAAACTCAGTTTCACTGATCTGATTCCCAACGTTACTCTTTTCTGAAATTATTGTGATCAAGTGAAATTTAACGTTAACTCATATTGGGAAAATTCAAGATTTTACATCACATAACAGAGGACATGTATAGTATAAGCCACCTTGCGCTTTTCAAAACAGAATATCCATTTATGCTATTTGTGCACGATAAAACTGTTCGAAGTACGTAACGGTATATAATAGCAGTAAATTTTAATATATATAATCATCATTGGTTACTTGGTTGATTTTCGTTATTTTGTATTGTCTGATTGAATAGTTTTATTTTTGACGTGCAATGGCAATTTATTGAATTCGTAACTATTACGTATTATTGAGATTTGTGATCGGGTATATTGATTTTTGTTACAAGCCCATGTCATGAAAAATAAGTTTCACTTCAGATTTTTCTCCAAAATATTTTTAAATATTTTACTTCAAATTAATTCCTTTCCTAGAATTTATTTAAGTCTGTTGTTAATTACATGAAAGAGGAGACTTTTTACCGATTTTTCCATTCAATAATTATGTTAACTTTTAAGCTAATATTTCTGCTATGTTAAGGTTGCTGAATTAATTTATGCGAGTTGATATGGTGACTTTGATAGATTTAGTATTATGTTTAAATACTGAGGATGAAATCTATATCTTTTATTGTAGTTTGATAATGAGCTGATGGTTCGTAGACGCAACGGTAAGTTTAACGTAAAATAATATCACTGTATATTTCTATAAAATGTGTTAATTGCTGTACAGTATGTAGTCCGATGTACATAGATACGTATTAAAGGCAGTAGAAGTAGTGCTAATTTATGTTGGCAAATAGTATGACAATGTTACCACCTGTCTTTCACCTCCTTGCAACTCATGTATATGATAGTCGTGAATAATCATCAATTGGTTAAATTCCTGGAAATGGCCTTGAAGCCAAATTTTGAGACCTTTTTGGGAAATAAAAAATCTACGCGAAAAGACGGATGTGACCTTCAAACAGCATGTCTGGAGTCTGGGACACATACTGAGTTCCAAATTCATCTCTTTTACATGCAAAGTTAGTAGCGAAAGCCGTAGTTCTCCTTCAAATCGGGACTAAAAAATTATTCCGTGCTCTAACTTGTTTAAAATGAGTAATATACATAATGTATGGACGGAATGATTACGTTATAATTTTTCCTCCGATCTGAAAACTCGATCACGGCCGGTCGTCTATCATAGCATCTGTTGCAGATGAAAATCACCTGAGAAGTTTTGAAAGCGACCCAAGAATGGTCGGAAAAATGGAGCGTAATTCATATGCATGCCTCTCCCTCAGGACGTGCTTTCCCTTACTTCACCAAACCATCGCTCCAGTTCTCTTAGCGAGATTGGATTTTGCTAGGAAATGGAGTTCCTTCATAATCCTGAAAAACGGAACCTGGTCGGAAGAGTAAAAACTTCCACTTAATCATCTGTGGTTTTTCTCTCGCGCTGCCACGTATTCGGTGTGTGTTATTCCTTCACTTTCTCGGAAGCAAAACAAAGCACTGAAAACTACTGCGCGAAGATGAACATACAACTGCGAGTCGCCAACAGTGGAATTCAAGGCACCACAGAAATATATCTATTCGTGTCCATGCTTTCACGAATCTAATTTTAAAATGGATCCTAGGGAACATAGATTAGCTCAGTACATCTCTCCTGCTAGTGGATTGCCCTTTGACATTCAACTGGGGAAATCATATGAATGACGTCTGGAGTGACATGATTCGCATTCTCAGGAAATTAATAGTAGTACCTCTTGCTAACCAAAGCATGTCCACCGTCTGCACCATGGAGGAAATATATATATAATACCTTGGTTCCGTAAGAACAGATGAGGATAAATGGCTTTATGGTGACAGATAATCTCGATTAAAACGGAATATTAATTATTTCAAAGATACATCAGCACATTTCCCAGAATTCGTCATTCAACAAATATTGCCGTTTCTACACCTGAGAAATGATAATCACAAAACCGTTGTATAAAGTAAGCGAGAATATCAAAAATATAATCTTCGGGATGCGGCACAAAAAGGTAATATTGAAAACGGGATGGAATATCCTATTTATAAGCAAAGGGATCTTTACTGAAAGTAATTCAAACCAAAATTTTATAATTAAAAATTCAATAACTAAAATTTGATTATAATCTAGAGAGAGTTTTTTACTATCTTCTGATAACAGCTGAAGTTTTTTGTAATACTTTTGTTTGTGTGTAAAGTTATCACGCCAATTCTGGTCGGAGAGCCATCCCATACAACATCAGCTTTAAACTTTGGAAAAG
The DNA here is from genome assembly GCA_036926295.1 of Pachydiplax longipennis. NCBI lineage: Eukaryota > Metazoa > Arthropoda > Insecta > Odonata > Libellulidae > Pachydiplax > Pachydiplax longipennis. The sequence continues at coordinate 67,951,170 of JAVFKF010000004.1, read as the reverse complement.
AAATGAGAGGGTAAACAATTTGTGGAGTGATGAAAATCCAGAATGTTTTAAGCGAGAAAATTCCATGCAGGTGCAGTGCGATTACCTTCTATATAATAATTTTTATAGTATTACTCAAGGAAAGACTATTATGAGTACTATTATTCCGCATAGTTATACAGCAGGGGATTTCATTCCAAAACAGTCATGAATTAATCCAATAAAAGAGTTAATGGAAGTTACTTTTCTTCTGACCAATAGCCAAAGAAAATGAAAACCAACCTATTCATCAAAGTATGCTAGCTCGAACTCAGTATATAAGGGAGCAAAACTCAATGGCTATTTCAAGCAAACAGGTCTACCAAATTCTCTATCAATTAGAATTAAATCAAAAAATTAAAGATCAAACGTATGGTCACGTGAGCAGCAGAAAATAATATGAAAGGTAGTATACACTGGAAGAAAACGTGACAGTTCCAGCTATTCACGCATCATTTAAACTAGGAAGGAATTTATGATCATTAATTCAAAGAATAAATAAATAAAATAGGTAATAACTTTGAAATCGTATAACCTAGTTAGGCACCCTTCTGTAGATCTGAATATTAAATTTAAAACAAACAATATTTTTTATTTTTCTTTAACTGGATTTTTAACTGAAGAATTGAGGACTTTTATTTAATTTCTATGAGGATACAATATAAAAATATTTTGTGGGGAATATTTATTGACTGGTACCGACTGATATTACGCATAAGATTAAATAAATAAAAATTAATTAATTGAATAAATAATTAAAATATGCAGAAATCTAAAATCGAAGTAAGATAATGAGATGTTAATCTTTCGATTACGTGACGAATGAAACCAACATTACAGGTGTGAATGGGATGAATTTTTTAGGATTTTTAGCTATATTTTTGATGAACTGGCCGACAGTTTTGTAGAACCATCGATGAAGTAAGAATGTTAAAATAAAAAGTTAAATTGAATGAATATTCATTGCGTGAACCTCACTGCGTGACTGACAAGCAGAAATTACAAACATGCAATGGAGATCAAGGAAATGGTAAAGAATCAAATAAAAGCCTAACTAGAGCGAATATGACGAATAAGAAATACATTCATTAATATATGTACAGTTCACGGAGGATGTTCTCAATTAAATGCGAAAACGTGCTGATAGGAGCTAGAGTAGATTTAATTGCTTTACTGTAACCGCTTAAAACAGAGTTACTGAGTTTAGCTTGTAAAGAGATAAAATGCTAGCCTTTTTTGGAGAGTAAGTTAGTTGAATGAAGGTCAGTCGCTGGCGGCAAGAGATGTAAAGGAAAGGTCTAAGCGGGATTCAGAAGAATAGGCGCCAGTGGATGCGCTGGTTGGAATCTCATCTTTTTCCAAAGCGCTGAACCGTAAGGGCTATTGTCGAGACACGTCCGTGTTGAATGAATTTAAATGGATGTCAACTTGTATTCGATGTTTGCATAAACACTCTTCAAGAGGCCTTGCATGCACATTTTATATTTTTTAGAACTTCTAGCAAAAATCGTCCACTCTTTTCTTCCAAAAAATGCTCGGATATTGAAAATTATAATGTATAATAGTTTTTATATCCTAGCTAAAGTAGTTATGAGTAAAGTTTGATAAATAATATAGCTTATATATAATAGATCATTTCGTGAATAAATAAATAAATAAACTCTCTTTAATCGAGGTAATATAAAGTTGCTGGTGAGAACCTACGTTATAAGACCCAGCTATTTACCTCTTAACAAATATTCTGCACGTACAATCTCTTCTTTCTAATCTCTTATTTAAATTCTCTTTTTCTCCTATTACATTTAATATAGCCGGTTTATACAGTATTTGAAATTCTTATATTTTATTTAATTCCCTCGAGGGTGATAAGCAGTTACAAAGGAAGGAATCGTTATGGAAGTAACATTAAAGGAAAGATTATTACTTCTTTTTGAAGTTAAATAACAATAATAACGTAGATAATACTTTATCTTAGGGAGAAATCGGGACTGAATAGTCCTGTCGTACATTGTAGTAATTCTAAAATGGGCAATTAAACTGATACTACGTCAACGACCCTCTGTTTTTAGCAGTTCAATGCTTAAAATCATTGAAATGCAAAACCACAGATAAGTTGGTTCTGTTGATGTTCTGCAAATGACAAGTAGTTGGCGAATGGAGAAAACTGCTGCAAACGTCACACATACGTAAAAAACATCAAGAAAAACTAGGCGGCACACAAAGCTGAATAATTACTTAAAATAATTTTCAACTATAAAATCATTAAATATTATAATGAGTGAACTAGATGAGGGTAGATAATCCGAGCTAGAGTGCGTTAGGTTTCTACAAAAAGAGGAAATTATGCAAATTTTATGAAAGCGCAAAAACCTCACACAATTTTTCTTGCACGCCATCATCGCTAGGAATATTAATTTCATCATCTCGTTTGCTTTTCAGTAATGCTCCGTTGTCTGGTTCCTTCTAGTCATATTTAAAGCACTATAAGAAGAAAAGACGGAATATATAACGAGTATCTTATCAGAGAAACTTCGTCTTCGCTTGAATCTTTATTGCATCCAATTATATAAAAAATTCCTCCGAGACATTAAAGAAATAAAACCCAGATGGTGTCCCCGTTTACTTTTTCTCCTCGCACATAAAAAACTAAAACACGGTAAGGTTAAACGGCCACTGGAATTAGGCGTGCTTTTATCTTAAGCATAGCGGGAGAGAGAGAAAGGCAGATAAAACACATATTTCTCTTTTTAAGAAGTTCACGATAGCGAAATATCGGAGCTTTGCATCGCGATTAGAAAAGAACACGAGTTGGCTTGTGAGATATTGACTTTCTCTCCTCTGATATACTTACCTATTATGGAAATTAACTCATTATGAAATTGTAGGTTAGATCGCATTATCTTTCGATACAGCGATATCTTATTAAGAATGAGATCATGATATCGATTCCAAGTATTTTTATGATAACGGATTCACTTAGAATTAAGGATATACGCTTTCCTGTTGCTTCTTTATGCCCTTTCATAGTGGACAGATTGCTTGTTAAGATACCCAATATTTTCAAACGAAAGACAATTTAAATACGGAAGGTAAATTCAGATGGTCCAGGCATAACTGTGTGGAATTTCATAAATATGTGATTAAAATGATTTTTTTTTATTTTACCAAGTAAAAAATAAAAAAACAGATAAGAATGCTCATCTACACTCCCACAATTTTAAAATTGCACGACCGGTTGCCTACGTACGTACGTACGGTCATCCTCAGAATGGTCGAACGTACCGAAAAGAAATTTGTGCCGTTTTAAGAAAAGATATTTTATATTGTTTTACAATCAATCAGTGAATGGTTAAAATCAATGATCCACTAATTCATCTCCAGATACACGTTCATAAAATTCGGGATATACGATCTAAAAGTTATGTACTGTGAGAGACCAATTCATTTTTAAGTTCGGTTGTAATGAATATAATTTGTTACATTTTCATTTAAACTTGCTCTCGCGCGGACAGATTACCTAGAAAAAATTCTTTTTAATTTTAATCGCAATTTTTCGAGAAAGAAGATTCCAAAACAACTTAGTCCCGTTATCAATATCTCTAGACCTTCTTTAGCAACATTATCATCAAATAATATTCTCCTTCTGCCTTAATTACACGTAGTCTTGTATATACATAAGCGACATAATTCTGTCAAGGTTTAAAGAAATTTTAACGAAAATTTAATTTAGAACTTGCATATAAAATTTAATCTATTTTCGTAAAGCAAATGTTAGGAGCAACTTAGAACATCAAGGAGTGCATGGAATCTTGAAAATTTTATAATAGTCATGCCCACAAACTGCGTGACTACAAGATTAAATCGAAATAAATGTATCTTTAGAAATGTTAGCCTTGAAAAGAGTTAGCTGTTCACAATTGAGTAAATCTGTGCTAATAGAAGTATCTACGGGAGGAAGATAAAATGTTTGGCAAACAAACTTAAATACATTACCATTAACACTCTCAAATGTTATCATAAAAGAAGAGTTCTGTGATTCTATCTAGTTAAAGTTTCGGAATCCTCAAACTGCGAAACTCAATTAATAACGGCTGTTTTGCGATTGAAGAGCGAATAAGCAGTTCCCTCCATAACAAGGAAAGAAAAATATCACAACTACTAGCAAAGTTAATATTGCGTCAGAGAGACTTAGGACAAAATTCTTACTTGAAGTGATGAAATGTAAGCATCCGCTCATATTTATAGCTGGATAATTAGCTTGGAACTCAATTTCAGACGCGCTTGTGTACGTTCACACGGTTCTACATACTCCCATATAAAGCCGGCGGGCCGTACCGTTTTCTTCTGATAAACATAACTAGATGTGGAATACAGAAAATGACTCATTGTATCATTGGTGATAAAAATAACAAAAAAGGGATAGAGAAATGAAAAAGGAAACACTGGAGACTAATACCCTAAAAGTTGATAAAGAGCGATGGGGAAAGAAAGGAGTATCTCTATCGTAATAATGAAACAACGCAAAATTTTTCTGCATTTCAGTCTAAGATTACCTTGAGATGAGACTTTTGAGATAAGAAAATCATTAAAAATTCTTACATCTTATCAAATGTGACGTATCTTTATATTTTCCCATCTCCGCCCCTCTGCAAGATAACTTTTTCCGCTCCAGAAAAATTAGTTTTCTTGCGAAAACTCGTCTGACGCTAATTTGGCAAGAATGAGCACTCCTACTTTAGAAAGAATTAGTTTCTTTCGAAAATAAATATTGCTTCAGTCTTAAGAATTTGAAATTAAAACGCCTTTAAGTCATGAAATTTTAAGTCGTAATGCTTTTGTAAAAAAATCTGAAGTGGATTTCATTCTAGTTGTTTTCAGATTTATTTTCCAAAAATCTTGGTTAAGTATTTTTAGCTGGAATGAACTCATTGAAAATATATCTAAACCTACTTTAATTATTCGCACGTAGAGATAAATGAGTACTTTATTTGACCAAGGCTATAGTAGTTTTAAAATAAAATAGTAAATAAAAATATAGTAAATAAAATATTGATAGATATTTAACTTACTTGGTGATTGTAAATAATATATCACGATTCCTAATTTGTATTATTTTCATAATTTTAAATGTACTCCTGATAATAGCTAAAGTGTGGCTAACTAATTTACAAATCTAATTGAAAATTTTAATCGAATTTTATACTAACTTTGAATTGGGAGTTTCTGGTGGTCTCTAAAAATCACATTTTCATATCTCGTAGTATTAGTATTATTGAGAATTCTTTGACTGAGGTAATTTCGCATACATTTCGCATGGGCTCCAACCAGGAATCAAAACCGGGACCGCTTCATCTAGAGGCGAACGCACAACCCACTTGGTAGCCCGGGAACCTTTATACATTCCCGTATTACTTAACGTTTTACGTGTATCAAACGCTCGATAACATGGATGCTATGACATTATGGTGGACTAATGTCCATCATTTTCTTATGACTGTCGTCGGTATATGAGAAACGGGTGAAGTTTTGAAAACATATTCATTAATCCTCGTCTTTCTAAACACATTTCTAAAACTTAGGTTACATTACTCCGTTATATCTTTGTTCTCGATAACTTAGTTTGGTGAAGTTAGTGTTAGGTGAATTAGAGAAAGACCTTGGCGACGCATTTCAAAAGAAACAACCCCTTGTGCCCGTGGGGGGTAACCCGCGTGTGACTCGCATGTGAACACAAGGGATGGCGATGTAGAGCCATGCGGTACACGAGCCGCGTCTCGGAGGGCAGGTTAATGCAAGCGACGCTGCCCATGTCTTCATGCAAATCCTCATGCGGCTGCTCCCTTTCCACAAAGCAAAGGAAGACGATGCAGTCAGAGTATTTTAGAAAGGAAACCGATATCCGAGAAACAATTCCTACATGTCAGAGCCTAGTCAGTCGTAAAGATTTTTCTTTCGGAGTTTACTAAAGCCAATGAAAAAATCATAAAGTTGTTTCAAAGTTAAGCGACGCTAGTCATTTTTTGGGAGATAAAGTATAAAGATTAGAAACTTCGTATGACATGATTGTAATCCACAAGCGGTTGTTAAAGAAAACGAAGCACGTCGGAAAGTCTGCAGGCCTAAGGCAAGAAAACTTTCGGAATTTTGTTGGGCTGAAGTTAAGTAAGGAAACCTGTTTGCAGAGTCGGAAAATGTAATCATGAGACTAAAGTCTACTTTTGGATTATTAAAATTCCACCGAAATTCAGCTTTTATTCCTCTTGGGCGCGCAGCTCTCTCAAGGAGAACTATGCAGTGCATATAAATCGCCTTTCTTCCTAAACCGAGAATTAAAGTATGAGTAAAGCTTTGAAGTTACGTTTCCTGAACGGAAATTCTATAGCGAGTGATAGGTACACATGCCGTGCTATGAATTGACGGAGAACTCTTATCCAGATTTTGCCCATGAAACAGTTCTACCGGAACAAGGAAACGCATTCACATTTCACAAACTTACGCTTTTACTTTGAGTATGTGACGTTCTTAGAAGGATATAAGTATTACAATAATTAATTACGTAATAATTTAAGTACATTAAAAAAATAATTATACAATTCAATTGTAATAAAAGTTTAAATATTACATGTTAGCCAAGGATCTAAAATCAGATTTCGTAATATACTAATAGCAAAAGATGCAAAACTCAGCTATAATCAAATTTTGAAAAGGAGTTTATTAACTTTGTTACTAAGTATGTATTATAGCTCTCCGTTTCTTTGTAAGGATGATATTCTAAATTTGGATTTTAAAATAAAACCAAAATTCTTTCGTACCTTCCACCAGGTTTTAAATGAACCACTCCTTATTTTTTTCTTTTAATCTAATATTCTTCTTTTAATTCATTCTTTTAATGAACTGCTCTTTGCGTTAATTAACTTCACGAAAAGATTAGATAAACTAAATTAATGACATTATTTCATATAAAGCGGGATCATCCCGAGAGGATTACCTTCAAGCTTGATACCCAGTAGTGTGCTACCAGAAAAATAAAGAAAGAAGAGAAATCTACTTGGGAATTAAATGTCAGAGTAAATGAAGTAATCTGCTGTAATTACAAATGTTACACCGAAATGAAGGGAGAAATATCTAGCGGAGAAATAAACACTCAGCTCAAGGTTAGCGGAGGACTATTCCACATGACAGAAAAAGCCCAAATGTGGGAGAATAGTTAGGATGCCTATATTCTCCCATGGTGAGAATGGCATACTAGCACGACGCTCAAACCAATTGTGGTAATGTGCCACGCATGCAACAGGACGCGCTAATTACACGTCACTAATTCACACGAACTGACATGACGTCGGCAGAGGAAGTTCTTAATAACTATTTACACAAAGAATAAGGTTAGGAATTCTAACCATAAATGAGAGTGACCGAGAAATAAAATTAATTACATGTGTTTTGTAGCCCAAACCTCGGATATATCAGACTATAAGATCGTATCAGAGACTTCAGGCAGATTTCATTCCCTCTATAGAGAAACTCATATCATGAACTAGGAGCTGCAATATATTTCACGGCTGTAATTCATTACGGTATATCCACAAATTTTACATAAATTATAAGTTAAGTAATTGAAATCAGAGTATTCAGTAATCTGCATGGCTATTAATAAGCAGGAAAGTCTATAATAAGAATAGGATGGCTTACCGAAAGCCAAGTGGGTAGCTAGTTTTAGTGAAAGCTATCGGGGAAAGGTTCGATTCCCGAGGAGGGCACTTATGTGTGAAATGACTTCAGCTGTCGTAGCACTTTTAGTATTACTACTACCTGTAGGAATATATGATGCGTGATTATTTGAACTAGTAATATATTCTTATCATTACTCACAAGTAAAACCTATTGATTTATTGGTAAATTTAACAAAATATCAGCTAAGAGATAATGGATCTCATAATTTGAAAGAAAACTTCCGAAATATCGTTTCCGATAAAATCCTCTCGTCCCATTTTTGAGATCAGGTGTTGTTTCGGCGTCCTTTATAACCGTTGGATATTCCGATTAAAGATGCGCGAGTTAACAACGAAAGCCTTCAACATCAACTTACTTTTTAATAGTTTGTGTGAGGAGGAAGGAAATTGCGAACTGAATGACGAGTCTACAGGATGCCCTTTATGGCGTTATCGCTGAAACTTCATACTTCCGCTAAGTAGCTCGCCTTGTGAAGACGTTCAAAGTTGTTAAGGGTTTATCTTATCGATGGAGGAACCCAACAAAGACTGTTTCTATTCCTGCTGTTAACGTGTTACGCCTTTTAAGCATTTTATCTTTAGAATAAAATGAACCTCGCCATGATAGCCAAGTTTAAGAGTACCTCAAGAATTTAATAAACTCTGAGCTGTTAGTTGTCCCATAAGAATAAAAAATCATACTGATTAAAAATTAAGTCTTTTCTACTCTCCCTTCACTTTGTGTACAGGAATTCCAGAAAACGAGTTGTACCTACCTTAGCGTGTAATCCGCATACACCGAGGGTCTGCGTTCGACCCTCAGCTAAGTTATACTGTTTCCTTTCCTTTATCTTACATTTTATATTCCAGAACAATGCATAGTTACCTATCTTTTAAAGCTAAGCTTCATTTCTAGTTACAGTGAAGTAGATCAACAAAAATCACTTCTAAAATTCCATAAAATTTCATATGAAAAGAATTTCACATTGAAAAAACCGTGGGAATTTTTATTTAGTGCATCTGAATATAATGCATGTTTTGTTATACGGACATATTACAATAGAAGTGGAAATTCGGCCGCCTTTTGTGATATTCAACACTGCTATTTTTTATGATATCGATATTAAAAAATTAACCAATGGCGTAACAGCCCATAAAGAGCTATGAAACATCAACTCCACTGTATTATTTACAACGTATATATTCATAGCGTATAAAAGAGTTTTATACATATAACGCAGAAGATATTCTTCATGGTTATTTGAGCTCTAAAACGAGGTCTAAAGGAAAAATTCACGTACTCATTTCCTTCATGCTGAGTTAATTTAATAAGTAACTAGGTGTTACGTTTCACGATGTACTGATAATGATAATGCGACGAACATTTCGTAGAACTTTATGATGTCAATGAGCGTTAAGACAAGTTAAGTTACTAGACAAATCTCTCTGGGAGATCATTAGCTTTTCACGACTTATGATTTACTCTTTTTATTAAACTAGGCCTATTTTCAATGGATGAAAGACAAATGAGACCCGATTGATTATGGCAAAGCACAAATAAAGGACAAAAAGAGTAAAACAGTTTTACTTTTACAAATATTGCAATGTTTTATAGCCCATAGATATAGACTCGAAATTGACAACGTTGGTTAAAAGAAAACTTCGTATGTTCAGCAATAAATACTATTGCCTGATAAATAAATTTTCGGCCGTCGGTGGCCTAGACTGGTCAAGAAAAGATTTCTTTTGAAACACAAATTGTTTTATTTTAACTATCTTTGTCATGACTTTCCACTTATTTCTACTCACTCACAGTTACGGAGCAACAACATGTCGCCTTGTACGGGGACTTACCGACTTAAGTAAGCTCGATATACGTGAGCTCAAACTTACGTACCGAATTGTAATGTTCGAAAATCGTATGGAAGACTCCAGAACAATGCATTTCCTAACTTAGAAACAAGTGACGCTCTATTTACGCAACTTTATTACAGCGAGTAACTCGTGTCCGCTTTACTTAAAATTTGAGTTGTGAGTCTAGGGACAGTCCAATTACGTAAGTCAAGAACTGTTTTGATGTTGAAAACTTGTAAAAGACGAACAGAAAGAAGAGATAGTGGAACTTTTAAATGCGCAATTCAACAAAAGCAAATTTATTCTTATATACTTCTTTCATTTGATATCATATAACTAACTTATTTGCAAGCCGTTATTCAAATTTTCAGTAATCATTGAATCCAAGCGGACGATCATGAACCTTTAATTTACTAAAAGGCGGTCTCGAAAATAATAGTTTGTACTAATTCTGACCCATGAAGTGACACGTTTTAAATAAACATCGGGCAGAGCTAATATGTATCTTTCACTACAAAAGGCGAGTAAGAAACTCATCGTGTATGATGTGGAGATATTTCATTTATTACGGCTGTATATCTGATTTGAATTGGAAAATATTCGGAGGGGTTAGGATATAAATGAGTTTTAATAATAAACTTCTGGTAGTAATCGGAAAATCGAATCACTATCAATTTCATAAAGAATTCTGAACAAATTCATGGTGAATTAATGACTTCAATGATACTCCAAAAAACCGGATTAAAATGATGGAAAAATAAAAATTCTTTCAAAGATTTTAAAATTTGAAATTTGTTTTAATATTTTCTTCCGATATAAAAATTTATTAAACCTGCGTAAATTGTCAAAAAAACTATATTTATGATTATGAAAGCAAATTTAAATTTTTAAATTTATATCGTTTTTTAAATTTATATCGTTTCTACATTTATTTACCGTTCTTTCAGAAAATTTCGTTTCATCGTCATGCGGTCTATTGCAAAATCTGCCAAAAGGTCATCATAAACTGGTTAATATTTCTAGCTATATACGGAATGATGCATCTGCATAATATTTCTCGGTCAAAATTCATTATATTAGTCCGAGTTAATTGAGATTTTAATCCTTTAACATTGATTTATTTGTGTATCAAATCATCATAAGGGATAACCAATTTAGAGTAATATTAAAAAATATAAATATTATCGAATGAATTTGATCTATAATTCATATCAGACAACTGGTAGATAATATCGAAAATTCCATTAATTATTTCTATCAGATAATTTGTCCGATTTGCATACCGGTGCTTATCAATGATTAACTCAGGCAATCTTCGGATTCGGATTTATGACAGAGTTCATAGCAGTTGCAGATACACGGAGATTCTGCATTCTATATCACAAGTGGAAATCATATTTTTGTCCTAAGTAAAGGTTATCGAAGAAAAATATCAACATTTAAAACAATTTTGTTGAGACTATGATTACCTAGTCACAATAAAACGGAAATGGAGTCAGAATTTTAAAAAATATAACTTTGAGATTCTGATTTCTTTATAAGTATATTCTTTTATACTCAGATCAGATTATCAATAATTCAAATATATTACCTGTAAAATAACTCCATAAATTATTTAGACTCGATTTTTTTATCCCGGGATATAAAACAAATTAAAAACGTTAATATTTTATGATAAAATATTTCAAAGCAAAATAGAAATATCTACATGTCCCAATTATCTAGGCAAATTCCTTTATTGCTAGTCGTAAAACAGATATATTTTATAGCTACATTTTACATTCCTATACACATGAGGATTCCTTTTTTACCTAGCTTTACCTCAAAGCTCTAACATCTTTTAACCAGTGTGATTGAAACAATATGCTGAGGAAAATTAGATAGGGGATAATAAGAAACTAGGTTACGATGCACATATCTCTGTCCATAAAGTGGAGAGACACCGCAAATGTGTGCTTCAAAGAGAGAAATATGCCCGTACGCAACAAAGAACTAGACAACGTTAAACAGACTGGGACACCTAAGTATGTCGAGCAAATTGCCACTGATGAAGCATAAGCGTTTACTTCTCGAGACATATTTATGATGCTACCGCTATTTCAAAGCCTTCAGATCCGTTTTGTGACCCGTGCTGATCCGTGCTCTAAATTGTGTGTGTATTTGTGTGTTTAAGCCGAAGTTGGGCCAGTTCGCAAATTGGCCAAACATATCGAGAAATCAAGAAATCGGGAATCCAGAGATCGCGATTTGGCAGGAAAATTCACGCAGTGACCGGCTTCAGACTTTCCGCGTAATATATGAACGCATACAGAGTAGAAAAATATCCAGCAACTCTAAAGTTCTAAGATGACAGATGACACCGGAATTATCTCCGAAAAAGGCATATTAATTGATTACAAAAATACAAATAAAATCACGGAAACCAAATAATACCCCGCCCTCTGTAAATCAAAGATTGTTCTCAAGAATTCACATGAAATTTATATTTTGATAAAAAAAAGAATATGAAATGAAGTGTAGAGATTGATAGTTTTTGTTCATGTCTTCCAGCAGATTAATTAACAATGTAATGGAAAGAATTGAAAGTGTAAACCGTAATTTCATCAAAATAAGAATGGTGATTGGAAGTCTAGTTCTCTGATTAATGTATCAACAGCTTCATTAATTAGTTCGTTTATATCCATGAATGGAAGTGATAGAATGCACATCAATACTTCCATTTTCATCAAAATCCTAAATAATAAATCACGTTTAATTGAGCCACATCATTACGGCGGCTTTATTCAAGCCTATGTCATATTATTATTTCACGCATCTCATTCAAAATTAATGAAGATAATTCTATAGAGGATCTCAATTAGCTATTTGAAATGGCGAGCCTCCATAAATAACTTACGCAAGCTAATAGTGGCGAAATAAAATTTTCAGATACACGGCGTTAAAAGAAACTAATGGGTTAAAAATATTACCGACCAAGACCCCTTCGCGAAAATAGAAATTAAAAGTTCAATAATCGCTCTCGTTAACAGAAGAGTATCCTGATTCGAATTCTCCCCTCTTACCTTCAGATCTACCAAAATAATCTATCAAAGTCGACCACATAAAAAATTACTCAGCGGCTTCTACAGAGAAAAACCTCCAAAAGGAACAAGACAAAGCATCAGTTCCCATCACAGGTAATGAAATAGATTAAAGCATACCTGAAGGCATTTTGAGAGGTAAAATCGCTCTCCTTTAACCTTTATCCATCGCCGATGAAAATAACCTAACGGCGAACGAGAAAAACTGAAAATGGCATCGTAAAATATACGCCCCTTCGTATATTGTGGGTGTAAAAAATATGAGACGGCTCTGAACATGAGGGTCATACTACGGGACTCGATACTCTTCTTACGGGATATTCAAATCGATAACTCGTTTCGAGAGTTTTATACATGCTATTCCATATGTAAAAATCGGCCTTCGGAAATGGCTCTATTTGATGGCATTTGAACCACTTCATAAGTCCTCCGCCAAAACTTAACAGCGGAAGACTAGAAGACGACCTAATTGCGCTCGCCGACCCACTTCCAAGAGATGTATCGGCAGAGATAAACAAAGAGAAGGGAATAAAGGCGCGAAAATTCCTCCGCGTAGTAATCCGCTTTATTACGCCTTTCTGTAGATTCCCCCGAAAGAGTTGCGCTTTTTGTTCTGATCGCGAGAGACCCTTTTTTAACGTCCGCCTTTTTCCATGAAAAATGCATAAACTCCCAGGAAGCTCCCGCCACCCATCCACAGTCCATCACGTTAAACGGCTCTCTCTTGAGGTGAAAAAAGACAGAAGAAATTTGACGCTAAAAGTAATGAAGGAAAGTCGTTAATAGCGAGCGAGTCCTGCCCTTTTATAAATTTTAAAAGACAAAAGCTCTGCTCGCCAGAAAGCATTCTGAATGGACCGCGAAGAATACACAAACAGTGCGAATTGCACCGTGTCGATTTACTTTTGCAGCACCGTGAAGGAATGGCGGATTTAGAGCGGAAAAGGATTATATTTGCATGTGCCCCGAAGAGAAGAAAAAAAGAGGGGAAATTGATGCAAAAAAGGGATTAACGGGTAACAGAGGAGTTTTCGAGCGAAATGAATTTCAGGGGAAATGTATGGAGAGTAAAGAATGACTGAAATTAAGGGAACGAATAATTAAAGAGAGTTTTTTTTAATCTTTTACGCGCAGGAAATACACGACAACAGTTGCAATTAAGTACGAAATTGGCGCAAAATTTACCTTAAGACAGAATTTATCCAGTCGATAAACTTATCCTTTATATTTTATCGGAAGAATTCGCAAACATGAAAAATCAAGTAGCCATGGCAATCTTTAGAACTCCCAAACGAACCTCTTGTAGAAGTATTGTTAAAAGTGCTTCGATAGCTGAACTCATTTCGCAAGTAGGCCCCCGACGAGAATCGAACCCGGGACCACCTTTGCCTAAGTTGAACAAGCAGCCCATTTAGCCATTCGGGATCCCCCCGAATCTATCGTTGAGACAGTTGAAAAAATGTAAGGAAACTTTTTAAGTAAGCAGATTGCTAACCACATCAAACGAATATTTGACAGACTCATTGAAGGTAAACGTAGAAATGCATACTTAACTGGATATTTATAGAAGTAATCAATTACACAAATTTATTACATGCATCTATCTATTTTAAATTCGTTCCTATTATAAATTAGCTATTATTAATTTTTTCCTAAGTGTACCTTCTCGTATCCGTTCATGGATCAATCCGCACCTTTTCTTTATTAAAGCATGCTTAAAAATCGAGTTCGATTCAATTATGCTAATACAAAGGGTATTCTGATTCCCTAGGCAATTTATTAGTGTGGCTACCTTGGATATAAATTATGTTAGTGTGGAATTTTTAAGAACCGAATCCATATAAGCTCAACTCTATTTCACGAAATAATCTTGTCTTCACATTTCATCATCGTCATTTCACATTCGAAGCTTCGGAGGAAATCGTTATAAAGGAGCACTCACACCTCTTATATTTCCATCCATCCTCTTCCTTTTGCAGTCCCTTCCAGGAAAAGAGTTTCAATTAATATGAAAGTAAGCAAGACTATGTTCTGTTTCAGATTCATTCAGACTGCCTTTCATCTTCTCAGAGATTTAAATGTCAAGATGACTCCTGTGTACATTTCGCTAATGGTAACGCGAATTCTCAATCACGTAAAAGACACTGTGATGTAAGTTGTTTAGAATTTCTTTTACTAATAATAACAACCTGAAAGAGAGTATTCTACCTTATAAATGCTGGAATGGCAGCCGATCCGATTTGATGCAATAGCGAATTTCTGATCTACTTTTTCGAGAAGCAAGAAGAGCAAGAATTTTTTAATGAAAAGAAGCTTCATAAATTTTGGAACGCCTAAAACAAACGTAGGGCACTCTATACTCTCTCGAGGGCAAATTTTAAATAATCATTGTTAATCAAAAAATCATCATAATAATCGTTAAAGAGAGCGAGTTCAAAAGTTACAAGGACATGAGTGACGTTAACAGTAATATTATTCTATTATTCACATAGTGCATTCCGAGTATAAGTTAATCTACATACCTTTTGTGTCGTTATAAGAAATAAATAACAACCACGTGCCCTTGTTGAATATTTACGTGACCTCGAAAATTATTTTTATCGCAGCAGAACGTGATCCTTCACTGTACGCCCAAATAGCGATCATAACCCGAGCATTTGCAACAGCTATAACAACCGAACTTCTCTCAAATGCTTTTTCATAAGCTTCTAAAAATTTCCAATATTGTTTCCTCATATCAATTGTATTATTATTTATTTTAGATGAACAAGATGAGATCAGAATCAACTGATATATCCGATAATGAGTATTTTACCATTTCAAAATAGATTTTAATAGCAACTTCTCTGAACCTAATTTAAATAATTAATTTCAGGATAGACTCATCCATTCTTAAGCACTATACTGCAATTGGAAAAAGCTCTTCACAATTATCTACTTTATATTACGAAATGATAAATTGGTACATTATTTATTAATTTTAGAATGAATTGATTTTAAATATCTTGTGATCAGGACTTCAACATCTATATGCTAGGCTTTCCGTTGATTTCTCAGAAATATTTATATTTCTTTACTGCTTCAGTGAAATATAAAATCGTTTTTCAGAAATTTTCTGTGATGGCAGAGACCATTTCAATGAGTGAATATTACTCCTTTGTGCCTCAAACTTAATCAAATAGGGAAGAGGGACGCTATACAGTAGGCAATAAAGACATTTGTACTTTCCCGGCAATTTGGGCCCCAAAAATTCGGGTCCCGATTCCAGGGGGCTCCATGTATACTCTAAATGATCTTTTATTTACTGGAAGGAAATAAATATAAACAATCATACAAGTACAGGAAGAATATGTTAAAAATTTCAAAGCCCAAAGTATTATAGCTGTCTAGAGTAATGATGATGTTTCCTCAAGGAATTTTCTCGTAACATGATTCGATTCTTATCTGTTCCTTACTGTTTACATCCTCGCTGGACGACGAAAGCCGGAGAGAGATTTTACGTTTTTCAATTCTCAACGCACTTATAAGATTCCCATGAGGTCTACTGCAATTCCTTAAATAACAAAAAAAAAACTTATAAAACAATTCCAGAGTTTTTCTAAGCATTTGAAGTCCGAAATAGGTCCCAATTATTGTTTTCCTAGGGCGCCCGAGAGCTGTAACGCCCCTCAGCTAGGTATGCTAGTTACTTACGCGTACTTTGAAACAACTCCACCGAAACTCTGAATTATAACTCGACAAGATGGCTCATTTCTCAATCTGGAGTAATGAAGGAACGGAAGTACTCTACAGTTAGAGAATTGAACTACAGATTTCGATAGCGTATACAATAGCTGCATCTCCATCTTTCACTGCCAACCGAAATAAACGATCGGAGCGTTGCGCGATTACAGCAGCAAAGCGAGCGTTGTCAGATTGATCCCACGACAGGTGAAACAGAACACAGGCGAAAAACAAAAGCACTCTTAAGAGCGAAAATGATTTCCTCCGCAGGAGAGAAGGTTCTTTCGAGGCCCTCATCATCAAGGTTGGAAGGCGCTCCCAAAATCTAATTTTGCTACAGAAATGGGGAGGAATCTGACCTCTCCCCCATCTGTGTCCCTTGGTCTTATTGATTCTCGACGATCAGAGGCAAACCTCTAAAATTCACACTCAAAAGATACGAAAAGTTTACAATTTTTTATTTCCTCCCGAAAGGTTTATCGTGCAGAAAAAGGACTCTTTGATTTTCGATTCGATCGCATTCGAATCTAATTCTGACAGATTTCATTTCCATCATTTCGTTTTCAAACGACTCAAAAAGCAATAAGTTTCTTTATGGCTCTCTGAGATGATTCGGAACTTAATTTAGAGCATTAACTGCAATCCAAAATTGAAGTCGAATGATTAAAAGACTTTGACAGAGAAGAAATCTTTCTTAGTAAAATATGAATTCGAGACATTTTCGGACTCCTGTAAAATAAACTTCTATAAATGAGTTTTCCCTCAATTTCTTTATTTTGCTTGAAAGACTAGTTCATTGGTAAAATAATGATGGAATTAATAGATATACACATCCATTAATTTTCAATCAAAGATTCAATAAATACTACATAGTTGCCTATCCTAGAAACACTTAGTACGGTTAAATCTGTTTCTCTTTCACGTCTTAATAAACAGCTGCTATACATCTACGCAGAAAACTTAATTTTCATTTGAGGTTCAGCCGTAATTTTAGCAAACCACAGTGCAAAAACATTCAAAAAGAATTTTCATTGGAATTTAGAGAATTAACTTTAAAGTAAAAATAAAGATGAATAATTTATACATTAAGATAAAAACTCCGTTTTCCTCCTTATAAAATAATTCTTTTTATAAAATGTTACTTAATCATGAATTCATATAATAGTAACGGTATAAATCCTAAATTACTCAAAATGAGAAACTTCGTAACATAAATCAGCCTTACTATGTGTGGGACGAATCATCCTGTGGGAAATGGTTAACTTTCACTCAAAGTAATAAAATGCTATTATCTTCAGTTTTCCAGTCAAAATATCTTAATCACTGAAATATTTTTTCCTTTGTCATGATTTCTATTACATTCATAACTACTACTTCCTATAACAGTAGGAGAATACATTGTTTTGGAAACGGAGCGACCGAAATTCTAATGAAAATAATTTCGCTCACTTATTCGTAAATATTTAGAGCTTAGGCTTTTGAGGAGAGAAAAAAACGCAAAGTAACTGTATCTCTAGTAGAATCCTAGTTGGAGATGAAAGAGAAAAATATTCAAAGGGAATATAAGGGAATATTCCAAATGAAAATTTCAACGCTCTTCACTCGGTTTATCTTCTCCGAGGTGGATTCAAATAATCAGCGCGTTTATAAAAGACATCATTCTCGATTTAATGAAAATTTCACCGTTTGCGAAGAGTTTTGCTGATCCTTTACGTCAGCTGACGAGAATTAATCCTAAACCCATTTCCAGGAGGAAGGTTTAGCTCTTTAAACGTTCAAAAAAGCCCCTTCGCGCCAGCCAGATAGATCGGTGAAACAAATTTCCTCTCGAACCTTAATACTTTGGTAAAAGCGGCTAAACAAAAGGATAGTCGGCACACAGCCGAGAATTTAGCCAATCCGATTCTGTGGACTTCATTGCTTTGACGATGAGGTATCGATTTTGTATCAAATTGGTCTCCGTTCAATCACAGAAATGCCATCATCAAGGCGACGTGAGACTGGAGTTGAGAGTCCCCCCATGGAGTATCCAAAACCCTACGAAGATCCAATTTGCTTTCGGATATAATCGAGAACTTCTGACAGCATCCATTTTCGAATTTCAATTCTAGATACCTTTTTTCTACGAGCCCATCTAAGTTTTTCTTCCCATCTCCCATTCACTTTTTTGGCATTCAGAAAAAGAAAGGTGGAAGAAAAGGACTCCTTGGGTGAGGAGAATATCTTTCCTGCACAGCACTTGGGTCTCTACTTATCTGGTTTCTTCAATAAATGGGACGTGACGTTCCATTACCTCAACGGCAAGAGGATACAAGAATTTTCGTCGCATTGTGGGGAAACGAAAAGAGGTTCTGGTTATAGGCGTCCATTTTACGGAGGCATCAGTCAAATGGGGACTCGTCGCTAATGAATGGTGATTTATGACGAGCATTTGGCGAAACGTTCGTATGCAAAACCGAGGGCTTTTCAGGATTAAGGGGCCCAAGAAGAGGAAAGATAGCTTGGCATGAGATGAAATTAAGGTCGCTACACTACCCTAGGCTTTTTCTCGCGAAAAACTCCCGCCACGGAATGATGGAGGATTCCGAGTAAATTCTCAAATGAAAAGCGTTATCCGAAGCATCTTCCCTCCCCTTACAAAACACTCCACAGCTTCTTATCCGATTTCACCTCCCCCTCTTCTTTATCTCCTTAATTTCTCTTACTTTCCCGGTATTATACGCTCCCTATTTAGCCCGCATTTACGAGTTTCATCCATTTATCTCGGTGGTTTTGCCCGAGTCATTTACTTCGTATCTCGTGTCGCGACCTTGGGTTCAAACCCGCTCTTTTATATTTTCGTAACAATGAAACTTCCGTTGATACTTTCCTTGAGCGAGACTTCTCGTTTTTTGTCAACCTACATCGCTTTCACTAGGCGTCGCAGCTTTGCTAATGAATTAGACTATGAGGTGATTAGGCTAAAATTAAGATCCCCTAATGGAATTCTCAAGGGCCATCTCAACTTGGAAACTAAGTGGAGTCTATATAAAACTCTTCGGTAAAGCACTCTTCATACTTTTTCACTTGCTCACCCCGGAACAGAATTTAGATGAACTGCGTACGCCTTTGCGCATACATTAAGAAGTTCCATTCAGAATTTTTCGCCACCATTTACGACTTTAGACACTTCTCTTTGTTAAATTTTATCTCAAATACTACATTTAATCCACTCCGCTGTATAGAGTAGAATCTTGGACGCTTAAGGTTACTACTATGAATAGCCTTGAAGCTTTTGAGAAATGGTGTTACCAAAGCATATTAAGCATTTCCAGGACTAGTATAAAAGCTAATCACGAGGTACTTCAGCTGATTAAAGTAGACCGCCAGTTACTACAAGCAATAAAGGGGAGGGAACCAGAGTATGTGGAACTTGTCATTCGTAAGGAGAAATACTTTTTCAAATAAAACTTGAGGAAAAATCGAAGGCAAGAGAGAAGTACGTATAAGAAACATATCTTGGTATCAGTTTATAAAATATGGTGTTTGTCCAGGCATGTCATATAACACTAGAAGTGATAGCTAAGCACTAAACACAGAGAAGGCATCCAAAGAAGAAGATTAAATAAATATTTTTCGATGAGTATTTTCCTCAGATGTATATTGCAGCATTTTATTAACACAAGGAGTAAGGATCTTCAGTCCCCAATACGTATAATCACATACGTTTTCGCAAAATTGCGGACGATTCGAAAAAAATCTTTAAAATCTTTTTTGCTGAAATCGAAGCATTACGTATTTATAAGAAGCTATAGTTGAAGTTTGAACAAGTTAAATGTACCTTAAATATAAGTAGTAAGAGTCATGGGAATGTATTACAATGAGGATCTTTAAAGACCACCTTACCACCTGTACGTCATTTTACTTTAATTCCTGCTACAAAGAGGTTACTCTATTTTCAAATAGAATGAGTCAAATTAAATTGAAATTAACTTAAGCAAATTAACTGATTTTTAGTAACGAGTACTAAATGTTGTACATACTAATCAAATGCTATTCCCACGAAAAGGAAAACATTTCATTTTAATTTTGCTGATAAATTATTTATAGCCTTAACGTTAAATGCTGTCGAAATTTATTATATCCTCAGCTGAAGATAACAGTCAAAACTGGCCACGAAGAAAAAGAACTAAAAAATACGAAGTGATTATTTATTTTTAGTTTAGTTAATTTGGATAATTTTATTAGTTGAACAATTATCCCATTTCAACTTTCAGTTCCAGATCCAAAAGTATAATTTAAACACATTAGAGTGTGTTCTCGGCATTCGCGTAGCTGCGCTCTGAAGGCCATCCGCAGAAATCCGCTCCCTGTACTATCCACTGAAAATTTTAGTGGTGCGGTCTCCTTTAAAATTGAAACGTAACGAATAAATTTATGAATGCACGACTCGCTCCGCCGCGTATTTTTGCATCTTAGCCATTCAACAATAACCAGCGTTTCCTGCTTTGAATTCGCAACCGAGTGAAACATCCAAGCTCTTTTTTGCGCCCTTTTAATACACCCATCCCTTAGCGTCAAAGGGAGCGAATATCGGCCTTTTTGAGCGGATTCGTATCTTAAACGACACAATACGCGCGTTTGCCATCCTCACATTCCTCTTCTTTCGCGGGACAACTTTTGTCTCTCCGTTTCCTTTTCATGCCCGTAATTTATTCTAATTCGATATCATTCATCTCCTTCATCTTCATTTCGGATTTCCCGTGAAGAGTTTCCTCTTCTCCTTAATTTTTCCCTCTTCCTCATTTCTTTCTTTCCCCCTTCTTTTCTTCCTCCACATCTCCTCAACTTCTCTTCAACCGTCCCAATTAAATATGCAGCGCCTCGTTAACCTTCCAGTTTTGACTCTTGTAGAGGAAGTGAAAGGTGCCATTAGTTATCATGCACGCACAAGAATCTCTCTCGAAACACCGCCTCCCCCGCAAAAGTACTCTTTTTAATCTTCAGGTGAACTGAAAGTAAGGTGAAAGATTTAATCGTTCTAATTATGCCTCTCGTCCCAATCTCCGAAAGTTTCGGTGGAAATTATTCATGAGAGGAAGGATGAGTCGGTACAGTTTACGCTTAGCGTCGTTGCTTTCGATAGCTCACGTCAGATTATCAGAACGTGAGGCACAAAACTTAATTTTCCTCGAAATCCTGCAGGTGGAAGTGTATCTTTCATGAAATGAAATTTACATCCTTCCTCGAAATTGAAATTTCTATGGAAAGTAGAACTGGAAGTTACGTAAAATCGAATACCTAAAATAGAATCAATGTAGAGCTTAAGTAGACTTTGATCGCAACTAATGCGAACGTAATTCACGTGTACTCTGCTGTTTGAAGTCGATTCACGATGGGCAAGGCTCTGAAAAGTGCTCTGCTCTAGTCATCCTAATTATTTAATGGGTAATATTAATGGTTATTGAGTAATATTAAGTATTACAATAATAACTAAACGGCGGGTAGGCTGTAGGCCCATATAAATGATATTTACACAATAAATATGTGATACTTACATGATACATACACAATAATTACAATTTGAATATGTACTTATATATACTAATAATATATACTGACAGACGCATAGGCAATAAAAACAATGGACGTTATATGCTTTTTCTGGATTTGTTGGGTATGACAGGCCTTCTCGGCTACCGTAGCGATCACGGGGTAGATCCCCACCGTATATCACACTGTCAAGCAATCCCTTTCTTACTCCAGATATATCGTCACCAAAGAAAAGTCTCCCAATAGCGATCCCTATATTGATACAATATAGTGAAACCTTACTTTCAAAAGGTTAAGTATTTTCCAGCAAGAGCTTTAAGAGTGATCCAGGTATTCCAAGCCGAAATTTTTCTATTAAGAAAAGAAGGCCTTAATCTGTCCGTTCTATACAGCCTAGGCTTAATTTAACGCGAGAATATCTCTTCCAAGCAATTCCTGTTTCTCCATTGCATTTTTAAAACTTCCCACCCATGAATAAGTTAATTAATTTTGTGAATGCAACTTAGTCTATCTAACATTTCTGTTATTTTTCAAATATACCAACTACGTATTGAGCTGCTTCTCTGTTGACGTTATCTACTTTCTTCATTCGACAATTCCTCCTCACGGCGGTCGATATATAAATGAATAAATTTTATTATAATGAATAAATTATTATTCATTTATGTATTCCACCTTATAAAGCAAACAATATGTAAAATGAGGCGAAATAATTAATCCAATTCCTATGTAAATCGTATGAAAGGCTTATGGAGAATTTTTTCAAAAATTTCTCTCACTGTGAGATCTCAGAGCATTACCACCAAATTTCAACCTTCTAATTACTTGAAATTATAATACGAAATAGTTTATCTTATATTGTCAAAATTATTCAAGAATCTAGCAGATGTGCTTTGATAATGCGCGTTTTTATCCTTAGGCTACTACAACCTTGCAAGGTTAACGTTAACTACGTTAGATACCTCTGAGGTAAACAAAATAAAATTAAAACTTTAGGCTTCAATGGTGTATTTAGATAATAGCATTTGTGATTTTTACTATCTACGATTATCTATCTACTATTTTACTACGGGCTATATACTTTTTTCATCTTTTTTTCTGCATTGGAATAAAAAGTCCCGAATAAACTGCGCTAGATATATGATCCGTTAATTTATCATATGTGTGTAAATATAGCGATATGAGAAAATATTTAGAATTATATTGGTAAAAGACAAGTTGAGGCAGGACAGAAATTTCAATCTCATTATGTCATCCAATGGCTATCATCTATTGAAATTTCTCTACTTCGATGAAATTCTCAGAAAGCTATTAACCATGATTTGATCTAGTCGCGAGATGAAAAATGTGGCGGAGAATTTCCTAGAAATTAAAACGACATCTTTCCATCTTCGGACCGAACGAGTTCTTTACGGCGAATTCTTTTTGTTTCACAAAATTTTCTCCGTCCTTCAGCCGAAGGAAAAATTTAGGGCAATGGGAGATTTTGAAATTCCGAGGACCACGAAATCCCGCAAATGCCGACCGACTGAAATCGCCTCCAAAGAAAACTCCGAGGATATCCCTAAGTCCAAGCACTTTCATCCTCGGAAGCAAAAAAGATTGCCCTTTTACATTCCAATTTCACCCTCAAAGTCATTACCAATCCTATTACCTTGGCAACCGAGGCGAAACCCAAACGGATTTCACATTTCAAACTAATTAGAAAATTTTAACGAAGAGAACTCCTCCCCACGGTGCTTTTTTGTTTGTAATTTCGTCTTCATTTATCTCCTTCCACAATCTTTCGTGGTTTACTTGACTGATTCCCTCCATCGAACTAATCATTCCTCTTTCTATTCCGAACTTCATCTACCTTTCATGCAACAGTATTCCAATTTTACGATCGCTACCTTTCTGCCCGAACTATGCGTGCTGATCAATATAAAATAGGATCTAAGGCCAAAGGGAGTACTTTCCTTTGAAATTAAACGCTTTGGAGGGAATTCCCGTCCATATGCAATCTAATTATCCCTTCCATCGCTCACTCTCCACTTTGAACGTCCTTTGGCTTTGTTTCATACGTATTGCTCTTCTCGTTTCGCGCGATTTATAGCTCTCGCCCATTAAAACCCATTAACGGAGTTTTATTTATTTAAAGGGCCTCCCGCGAGGAACAATCAAAAGCGAAGTTAGCGCGAGGCTAAACCGATGGGAAGGGCACTCCCAAATTTCGGACTTTTGTAATATCGGTGTTAAATGTGGCGAAAGGGATTTTTTCTGCGCATTTCGAACTCGGAGGCAGGTCTTGTGTGCGTAATGCGAGATAATCCGATCGGGACTTATGATGTTTACTTTCACGACCAGTTATTAACTGGAAGTCGCAATACGATTATATATAACTCTCACCACGGTATAATTACCTATAAATATTAGTAGCGAAATTCCGTATAAACAGAAAACCGCATAATCTCTCTGCTATCAAAACCATTAATTCTCTAAATAGCCCGCTTCTTGCGAAAAACAATGTTATTAATTTTGTTCGATAATTATATGAGGTAATATTGCATACATGAAATGAAGAAATAATTTTTACTCGAAATACAGGTAGCGGGTATTATATGCGATTTATAGAAATCCTTACAATACAAAATCACTAGGCTTTATTACACAAATAATGTTAATTTTTGAAAATTTTCGAATTTCAAAAAATACATCACTTGGAGAAAAAAGTAGGAAAATTATCGCTTCGGCAAGGGAGAAGAGTTAATAGAAGATATTGTAGAAGGCTTATTCAAGTTTAATTAATTTCGTAAAATTATATCAGACGCTTATACAGGTTAAATTATTTCACAGCGTTGGTCAAAAAAGAAAGCAGAGTTTGAATTCATTATACTCATATATATTAAACTTATATAAAATGAACTTCTAATGCCAACTGCAAAGGCACATTTTAGTAGTAATAAAGAATAAGTATATCTTACTCTTTGGTAGTAACTTTAAAAGCGCTTCGACATCTAATACCAATTCGCACGTGGGCTCCCTTTAGGGATCGAACCCGAGACCTCTTTCACCGAAGTTAATCGTGCTGCCCACTACGCTATCCAGTAGGTGTATATATTAAGAATGCTTAGTTTTGAACAATTGCTTGATTTCAATGCAGGATACCACTAGGTTAAGGATGAGTCTATTCAATATCTAAGAGGTACTTCTCATTAATTATAATTTTCTGAGGAAGATTTCAAGGAATAGATGCAGAGGATGCGAGAATAGGAAAGTGAGTAAGAACATGAAAAAACGGAATAGCTGGTTATTGAAATACTTCAACAATTTATCTATGCTACATTTTATAGATATTTCTTAGGCGCGAGAAATGAAGTTAAATCCTAGAAACTTTTCTTTCCTGTGAGCGCAAGATCGTGAGGATTCCAACAGGCATTTGGGGCGGAATAGTTTACAGACACAAGGCACTACAAATGCATAAACATCATGTTACTCATTTAAGCATTCACATAAAAGTTCAAGAGAATTTTACTACCCTCGAATGATGAAAAGTGAAATTAAGGCAGCACTGCTCCAAAAATTATAGCTCGAAGTGAATAATATTACTATCATCGAAAAAATTCAGTATGCTCGTGGAAGATGAAAAAGAGTTAACTATGTAAATCGCATCTCCCTCGACTCGCAATAATTCTAGACGAATTTACCTCTCTTGTCACGATACCATTCATTATTAAATAGCCCCTCCCTTCGCTTAATGCCTCTACTCTATCTTCACTCCGCCCTAACCTTTTTCATTATTTATAAGCATGATCGTAATTTTCCATTATTCCCGCTTCGAGGACGATAAGTGCGCCGTTAAGGACGGCAGAAGGTCATCTTTTGGAGCCATTCATGGTCCGTAATGGCAGAACAAGTGGATGATTGATAGTCTAATTATAATCAGCTAAGCTACGCTATGAGGAGGTAAATCCGCGTGACACTTTTGTGAGCAGAATATCTGTTCAAGGGCTGTTTTCTTTCTAATACTCTACTAAAGGCAATTTTGATGACACTGTTAAAAAGGGACGTGCAGACGAGTGAGGAGGACAGAGATCTCAAAAAGATTTTCAAAAGTTTCGACCACTAGTTTTGTCGCCGGTGTTCTTTATCCATCCTGGAATCTCGACTGAGCAAAAGTTTTATCGCTTCAAAGAAACTTTTAACATTTAACTTTGATATCTTCGGGCTTGCTTCTTTTTCATATTCTTGGCTTAGCTTTTCATTTCCTGCTCACAACTTTCTTTCGATTTCAATTCCTGGGAGATAAAACTTTTGTAGCAACTTCAATGTATCTTAATGTGTCGCAAAATTATTCCGTGAATGTTTTCAAATCAGAGGTTGAATCTGTACAAACATCCAGTGAGCCAATAAAGTCCTTAATGAATTCCAAAGTTTTCCTTAAAAAGAACTTCTAAGCTTCAACAACGTCAATTCCTCTAACTTCTATATTTTGAGCTAATGCAGCGTCAATGTTTGAAGAGATATATATGACTGTTGAAGGTGGTTTTAGAGGGTTATTCCTCCCGAATTGAGGCGAATTTAGGATGAAATATTCAACTCAACGTTATCTGCAGACATTGAGCACTACCTTTGCAATTGCTCCATTTGTAACATTGATTAAAAAACAATATTAGCTCCAGTTGTGCTAGGATATTCAACTCCTAAAGCAGTTGTGCGATACGGAAGGTAAAATCTAATCTCGTTTAAAATCTTAGATCAGGAGCGATTGAAGGGTGATCTACGTGATCAATAAAAAGAATACAGGCTGTAGCTTTTCTTTCAGGAGTTTGGCTTAGATATGAAAATTCTGAGAAATTTATAAAAAGAAATTTCAGAGCAAATCTCTGGTTTATAAAAGGCGTAAGAGAGCATAAGCGTAACTTATTTGAAGGAATAGATGGAAACAAACGACAGCTTCGGATTCAGGGGATTGATTTTCTTGCGGTAAAACGCCATGAGTTGCAATTTCTTAAGTCGATCTCACAATTTTTGAAAAGCCTAAACTTTTCCTTGAGCCAATAAATTACCTCCGTAGCCTAGCAACCCTTGCAAACCATCCAAAATAAGATTTGCAGAGTATAAGATGAATAAGTACTGAATAAGTATGCAAAAGTAAGTGTATAAAACAGCGGTATGTCGCAAATAATATTTCTAAAAATGTCGCTAGTATGTATAGAGTAAGACCAAAATTTATCTACCCTGAAATATCAGAAAACATATTAAATAATCAAATTAATATATGTTTTAAAACTATATATGCGAAACAGCAAAAAAAACCCGCGTAAAAAACGTAGAAAAATAAAATCGTTCATCATTTCTATGTGAATAATGCAACAATGTATGTATCAATCGTTAAATGAACCGCAATGCAAAAATATCTTGCCCAACGTCATCGAAAACCGAAATTGAAAAAAAGCTATTTCTGCCGGAGTTGTAACATATCCCGAACTGAAAGAATTGAAAATCTCGAAACCGAACCGATCCGTCATTTACCTATTGCGTTCGAATTTGCTAAACCAATAATGCAAATTTTAGTTGAAGGTACTTAGAGAAAGGTTTACTAAACTTTGAGAACAATAACGTACAACTAATTATTACTACCTATTGTTATAAAAAATTAGCGAAAAGTAAGGTAAATGAAGATATCTAGAAATAATGAAATAAATTTTCAGAAGGATAAAATATAAGAAGGCCCGAAGTGGAAAATATCGGTTCGAAATGGCCTGAAAGACAAACTTTTAATTACTTAGGCGAAAATTCAATATAAGTGGATTTTAGATGGATTTTCAGTTAATATTCAAACTCAACTCATAATCCTCACTGTCAAATATTAATTACGCCAAATTCCAACTGTTGGAGATCGAGGATTCAAGAGAACTGTGAGAGGCTGAAATCCAGTATGGTGAAATGAAACATTCCATAGCAATTAAGAGAGAACCCCTTCAGAGGAATATTTCATAGCGGAACCGATTAACGAGTAGACGCGGGATCAGATACGGGATTAAATTTACGAAATAACTGCGAAACTGAATCAGCATTTCTTCGATTTGAGCGATAGCAACAGTATCAGTTTAATTCCAATCAATAAATATCAAGAAGGTAATCTAAAGCAAAATCAAACAAATTTAACGAATATAAATAGATTAAACAAAAATGTCCTAATTCTGGGAAATCGCATAAACGGAAAATAGATTAAAATAGATTCATTGGAGAAATAGGTTTTGATGTCAATTGGACTCACCTTATTCATTCTTATTACACACATTGAACAATTATGAGTCTTAAAATAGAAAGAATAATTATGAGTTCGATAGAACAATTGCACAACATTAATGCCGAAATTTTAAAATTTTATTCACTCGTTAAATTTTTATCATGCATGTATTTATGGGTTATATAAAATATTTTAAAATGAGACACATTTTAAGCAGTATTTTCCGAATGAACCCATTTCACCCAATGTTCCTATTTGCACCCTTCCTCATATATAATTCTGACTTTGTAAAATAATAAAATCCTTAGCAGTACTATTTTTGCGCATTGCCTCATTATTCCCGGTATCACTAACATTCCGGTATCAAAATTCGTTTTCAAATAATTAGAAGCGGCTTTGTCACGTTTTTATCAATATGTTAAATTTTTGTTTGTGTATAATTTTAATATACCAAATATACCCCTCATTTCTTAGAATTGCAAGTACTTCTACGTCTAAAATTTCAATCTGAATTGACGTATTCTGCAATTTCTTTGATGTAAGCCTAAGATATCAAAATAAGCCCTACAATTTAAAAAGAAGTCTGTTGATTGCAGGCGTGAAAAGCATATGATACTTTTTAGTGAATTTCACACTATTCCTCAATGAAATTGTGCACTCAAACAAACTATCTGTTAATCAGTCATTCCATTTGGGAGCAAATGAATATTAGAAAATATCTTTTCTTTTATCTTAAAAAACGTTTCATGTGTATAACATATGTTATAGGTGCGATCTAAAAAAAATGTGTTGAACATTATTAATAATATTTGGTCCTTGATAGGTTAAGATCTTAAGGAGAATGAGGAAAATTTAATTACACTTTGGTAATTAGTTTCGAAGAAATTCCATTTCAATGGGAGAGGCTGCTTAAACATGACCGGGGAAGAAACTATTCGGCAGCCAAATTCACTCGAGTCAAAACTTTTGCCATAAATGAAACAGTCTATAAAAGATTTGAATGCAATGAATAAGGAAACCTTTTCTGATGGATGCCTGTAATTGATTTTCGATACGTACAAAGCATAAAAGGATCATCTTGCTGTCTCAAGATAATTAGAGATGCAGTTCTTCCTTCATAGTTGTTATGGGATGAGATTATTTTCAATGCTAGAGTAAAGTGTGCCGGCTACGTGTATCTAAGGCGTCCTCTCCGATCAAGATCAGAGATAAAAGGTAATTATGAAAAATAATCACTCTAATGGAAAATAACTCTTAATTAAACATGTGCATGACTTACAAAAGCAGTTCATTTCGTCCCATAAAGCAAGCTGATTTTTAATGCGAAAATGTTATCAGAATCTTTTTCGGGCGCAGAAACTTGCACGGCATCATAATAGGGTCATAATTTAAAGTTGTCGCGACAAAATAATATTTTTTACGTGCGCTGAACGTTAATGGAAATTCTAGGCGCGTCCACTATCTACGTAACTTTCTAGGTCACAATATAATATTCGCACAATGTCTAACGATAGGCTGAAGCAATTAACTCGGATACAGGCTATAAATCGTGTTTTCTTTACGACGTAAAATGAACATGCGCACGAAAATCCTTGTCAAATATTTTATGGCACGAAATGCGTTTTTTTGCACAACTCTTTATAATTCCTAAATTCTCTCTACTTCACACTCACACAAGAGAAGTATCTTGGTAGTAGAAACTACTCTACTAATAGACTCTAAAGAATTTCATAATAATAATTAAAATAGGTTGAGAAATATGGATTGTCATTAGAAGATAGGTACAACGAATTTCTGCAGAATTACATTGCAACATGCCTTGTAATACACTTGCACACGCTTTATTATAACCAAAGCTTTACTGGTTATTAATATTAAAGAAGCTGATCAAAGGATAAGTTCAACCAAGGGTGATATAAGAAACGAGTCTCCAAACTTCAAGTCTTCGTTTAAATATATTATTTTAATATGAATATGATTTGAATTTTTATATTATTTTACAACACAATGTCGTTACTCAGTTTCATTTCAGTTAATGACGATTCATTATTCCCTATATTCTAACAACAAAAAAGTTAGACCCGAATACAAATTAAAATTAGTGGCCAAATTTACCGAATGGTTCGAAACATCATCATTGTCTTGCCTTACACTTAGCATTCAATTTTCTTCATTCAATTTTAACAATTAAATTTAGGTATTTATCTTTCTTTTCCATTCAAGTTTGAGAAAGAGTAAATGATAGCCGCCATTTTTGGTTTGATTTCATTGCCTAAATGGATTTCGTAGAGAGGAAATAACATAGAAAATTAAACGGGAACTTCAATGGAGTAGAGATAGTGTTTGAGCTGAACTGTACTTTCACTCTGGAGTTGGGAAACATGCGGTTTGCCATTCTGGTGAGAAACTGTTAAGGATACGATTCGCTCAAATCTAGACGGAGTGTAGCAGATCGAATCTTAGGCGTGAGTTATCCGACGGACTCTCTATTTTGCAAATTATGGGAAACGTTCATATCTAGGAAGAAAACAGCCTTGAAATTTCCACAGGATGTACATTCGATATATTTCGTTTCATTATAGACTTTGTTTCGTCTATGGTTTAAACAATTCATATATCATAATTCCAAGCCTTAAATAGAACTAGCCGTAAACTAACTCTGCGGCAATTAAAAAGTTGTTTCCTTCCTGATTATAGCACCTTTCCACATAGTTGAGCTTCATTACATCAGATCTAGGGGAAAAGAAGAGGTTTATTAACTAACTTCTTATTAATACCTAACTTCATCGAGGATATCGTGTATTCTTTTCTGGATATAAATTTCTTTTTAGTATAGAGTTCCCTGGAGCAGCGTCCCTTTGAGGGATATTGCCCAGCCAGGAGGCATTCACCGTGAGTGATGTGCGGTCAGCGCATTGACTCCCTCTATTTGGCTTTTCTAGAACTCACAGGCATTTTAATTCAGGCATATTCCCAATTTTTTCACGATTCTGGATCAACATGATGGCCTCAATTGGGTATCAAACCCGATACTTCTTTTGCCGAGTTCGAACATGCTACCTACTTGGAAATCCGGGGGCCATTTTCTGCTATTCGATTAGTAAATATCAGATTTATAACATTTCACGTTCCTAGCGACGACAAGGATTGACAGTTAATTTGTTATATTCACCTTAATCGCTATTGTTGTAAGTTTTTCTTTTTTAAATTTTCATTAGGACCTCTTGAAATACGACCTAATTTGCTGATCTGGTTGATGGTCAAGTTGAAACTTCTAAAACTCCTATTCAATTTATATAACTGCATGCATAGTTTGAATCGGGAAAGTCACGGAAAGAAATTATGAGCGGAAATTTTGACTATGAAGTTCCAATAAAAAATTCCAGGGAGATTGTATACAATAGAATATTGCTGGGAAATAGATATGGGTGCACTTTTTGTTTGAGAGCAAAGATGTTCTTTTAGGCGTAAGTAGAGACTATTAAGAGGACTGATTTTCTCCTATACTTCTGAGGATGCCAAAATACGTCTTTGGCGTGTCTTTAGATGAGATAGATATTGAGCGGAAATTCTAAACGCCCAACGGAGCGGAAACGACCATCATTGGCATCTCATCTAACACATCCGGCTTAAGAAGTATCTTCACTTACAACGAGACTACTCTGTGTATTCCTTCACTACAGTCTTGAACAGAGTTCCCAATAAGCAGCAAGCCTGTAAGGCCATACAGTACATTTTAAAGTGCCGCCCAAGGATCTTGTTTCAAATTCTTCTACTGCGTTTTAACTTATTGTGATTCAAACTCTGCTTAATCTTTTTTGCATCTAATTTGTTGATAGCCCAATATTAATTGAAGAATTCAAAAGCCTTTAACTTAAGTTTTCGCAAACACATTAATCACTTCGCATACTATGAATTGTATTGTAAAAGAAGAAAATCAGAGAAATTGCAAATTAAAACTCTTCCTTTAGAGAAAAAGGCACAGTTCCGTAGACAAGGCGCGCGCAACAATTGTCTTGAGGCCCAAAGTTGGAAAAAAGATGAAGGGAATTATGGTCTCGTAGTACAGGAGTTTCGGAAATGCAGCCGAAATAAGTAAGAGAAGCATTAAGTAAAAACTATCGGCGAAGATTTTCTTGTTTATTCTTTGTGTGCTCCTCTCTGATATACTTTGATAATGTTATTAAATTCTTGAAATTGAAACAGAAGTGAACGTATTTTGCTGGCAGTATTGAGTAACTGCTCCCTGTCAGAAATACACATCCAACAGAACGGAGCCCTAAAATCTGGATAAAGATGTACTGTTTTCCCAATTC
This sequence comes from Pachydiplax longipennis, assembly GCA_036926295.1. NCBI lineage: Eukaryota > Metazoa > Arthropoda > Insecta > Odonata > Libellulidae > Pachydiplax > Pachydiplax longipennis. The sequence continues at coordinate 67,918,703 of JAVFKF010000004.1, read as the reverse complement.
AAATTGATCTGCTCTCCCCGACATGATGAAATTATAAACATCTCCGTAATAATTCCCACCGACCCACTCGTAAAGCTATCTTTACGAGTTACGCTGCGGCCTTTCCCGAAAACGTGCGCCTAATTCTATTTCAGAATGACCGCGCCAGGCGCACAATAAAATACACGCAGCCGATCGAGCGTAAAATATATTACACCTGACTACTTCAAACGCACTAAACGGATTCCAATCGCAGAGGAGAACCACTCCAGTCAATCCCCGGTGATTGCAACCGTCGGAGAGGATGGATTCGCCCTTATTATTAAATTTTACGACTTCTCCGGGACCGCAATGGCTTCGAAGGCCTGGGAAATATCAACCGAATCAAACGGTTCGGAGTTAATTTTTTAAGTCCTGCCGAAGGAAGAGCCGCCACGGGTAATATGCGCTCTCCGCGGTAAAAGCATCGAAACGCTAAAAGCCGTTTTCTTTCCCTTAGAGTTTAAGGGGCCGAATCGAGGTCCCCTAAATGCGTTGGATTGCAGGGATAATGCGTCTCCCGCCAAAGTGTGCATGCCTTCCTCTCACATCCACTCAGCATACACCAGCTTAAGACGCCCAACTTTTTTCATTCTAGTCCTTCGCGACTAAGCTACATCTACTATACCTCTTTAAATTTATCTTCACGGCTGAAAAGGAGGAGCAAGAAAAATGAGGTATTTTAGGAAGGAAGACTAATCAAAGATGAGTAGATTAAAGCGATTTATCTGCAAACTTGAGAGACGCTCATTATCTCTCTTAGGGTTCCATGAGAAATCCCAACTCTCTCAACTTTCCTCACTCCTAAGATCCATCTTACGAATGCTAAGAGATACAAGCTTTAAAAAAGATTGTTCCACCCAGTGGCTCCATTTTTCAATCATTCAATATATAAATATATTTTGTTTCCGATTGAACTCCTCCTATCCTTTATTCCTGCAAATCAATTTGGTTCATTCTAATATACACCAATATGAAGTCCCAAGTGCTTATTTTGAGAGTAAGATATATTCTGAATGAATATTATGGAGAATCTGTCCATAGAAACTTTATCAAAACTTCTCTTACGGTCATACTATACTTTCATAAAATCCCATTTCTCCATCGATAGCCTTTTTCTTGATAAAGTTACTTCTCTTTCGATACCTTTTAAGGGGAAGTTTCCAATAACAAGATGGTTAGAGTTATGAAAGTCCATTTCGTGCTTTACATTCTCTTCCTTTCATAAATTTTGAAGGCACTTTAACTTTACTTGTGTTATTAATTACCGTACTTAATCATGTAAGAAATAAAACAGCCTAAAAATTTATCTCCTATGTGAGCCAGATTAACTTCTCGATCCTTCCATCCAAATCATTTAATTAAATACTGAATATTCATTATCTTATCCTATCTGAATCTCACAAATGTCACCCGTTCCGCATTTTGACAAAATTCTATCAAGCTCTTAACAATATTCACATTTTCCTGTTAGCTCAGAGGACCCCTTTAAATTAATTAAATTAAAATAAAAAATCAGCTAAAACACCTCCTTTTCATCTACCATCCCTACTTATATATACGTCTATATATATACCCCTACATATATGTACTTAAACGTTTCTTTTTCAACCTTAAAGTCGCTTGGCTCAAACCAGACTACTTCATTTTGACTTCGTATGAATATCCGTGCAACTGACATTACCCACCTATTATACTGAGTGAAGAGTTAACAATAGAACAATAGGTTCAAAGTATATTTAAACATAAGATAATTCACATAACGTCTCATATGCACTTAATCGCGAGCTTTTATGTAAACAATTTTATTCTGTTTCTCAAGAGCTTTTAGGAACCTAACTTTGTGTAATGGAAAGCTCTTCAGTCTCACAATCTAATTTTCTTGTCCCCATAGTCTCTGCTTGCTGCTTCTTCTGTAACAATAGGTTTCGACCCCGAACTTTCCCGTGGGATTTATTTTTAATTTTTTTTTCGTACTATCCAGACTTTCAAATGAACAACCATCGACTCTTCCCTCGCTCTCACAGTGAATTTCATCGTGTGCAGAATATCGATCTTTTTTGAAGCAGCCTTAACTTCATTTCTATCATACAGTTCCTTTAAATATGTTACGCTATTTCATCTCCCATCTTCTTAATTTCCTCCCTATATCAATAGAAAATCAATCATTTTTCATACCCTTATTTCTATAATCTTTAACTATGTTAAACATCACTAAAGAACGTTCAATTAAGATATGTTTTGCACTATCTATTTCTATTTGGCTCAATAAAAAGAAATTATATAAAATACATAGAATAATGTTTTTACGTTATAATTAATTATTGAGGATAAAAAATAAAGCAAAATAATGTCAAACGAGAAAAAAATAATAATTAATTATGAAGTAAAACATAAATAGCTAAGTATGTATATACGTAAAATTTTAATCTGGAAAAATGCGTCAAGAGCAGTCAGCGCTTTGTTTTTATAAGTTTGCACATCCACAAAATGAGCAGAAATTTTCAGGGCGGATGTAGGCTTCATTCGTTGCCTTCCTGCATAAAAAACATTCTGGCCCGACTATACATTTTTTTGCCTACCGATTTGTCACAGGAGGATCAACTTCATCTTTTTACAACGCAATAATGCGGTCCATTGCCCTTTTATACCCAGAGTGAGATATGGTTATAACTAAATAGTATCACAGTATTCTAGTTATAAAAAAACCTGGACTTATCAAATTCTGAATCGGATAAAACTAGGAAGTTTCCTCAAAATAAGTAACTGCACCTAAAAAATATTCATGATTTACATGAGCATAAAAAGCCAAGCAGAATTAGGCATATTCATAAAATAAACTTTTTATCCTTTTCGCCTGTTACGCACTTTTGATAATGGATACATTCACGTAGTTATTTTCATTTTGTTACATATCTCTTTATCATAAAACATTTTTAGCAAACTTTGGAGGATTTGAGACGACAGAATCCAATCGATCAAACTATCATCATTCGCCATCAATATCTCCGTCCTATTTTCTCCTTTTTCCAATTTTCTATTCAAATCCTTTTTCCATCCTCCTATTCATCTCTACTCTTTCCCGATTATTCTTTGATCGATCTCCTCATACATCTACATTGATTTTCTTCTGCCTCACAATTCCTCTTCGTAGCCATCCAAAGCTTTACTCCTCTCCGTCTAATCAATGGAGATATTCTTCCTTAAGAGTATATAACCACATTTTCGCAGGATATTGACGCAAGGCCTCAGTAAGGAGATTTTCAAATAAAATTTTTATTTAGCCTTATATAACAGGATTGCCGATCTTTTCTACTTAAATCCCGCATTGGATATTTCATCAAACACGTGGGTCAGTGGTATCTCTCATAAATCATTCAATCAAACGAGTATTTCGTATTTTCTTACAGCTACTTTGGTTATCGCAAACAGTTTAACACGCTATTCCGTACATCAGTGAAATTATTATCTAAACAAGAGTAATTTAAATAATGTTGGTTAAAGGTTATAGACATGTTAGGCTTATTTTATTAATCAGCGATCAAACTTTATTTAAGAAATTTCAAGATGATTGACCCGCCAGTACAAAATCTTTAGCGAGGTCGCTTATTCTGGCCCACCGGCTGTGTTTTGGACAACCTTGTTTTATTTTTGGATTATTTTCTAATTCACAAATTTATTTATAATTTATTCTTTCAAGTAAGCCTCAAAAATAAGTACATGAAATGTAGTCTAAAGGTCTCAATCATAAAAGAAATAAAAAAAGAAGGGTTTGAGAAGAATTTTTAGTAAATATTGTAGTAAATTCAAACGGAAGGAAATTCTTCTCAAAACAAAGACGAATCTCTTCTCAAAAATGGACTCATGAATGGAAGTAGAAGATTCCATTTAAGCATCTGAAATACTGTCATAATAATTTGGGAGCTGTACACGACGTTAGATAGCCTTAAGGTACACATTTCGTTCAAATCGTGCATAGAGGATATTTCGAAATACTTGATCGAAGAAAGGACATCTGCCTTTGCATTATTCTCATTTCACTGCTTTCATCTCCGCACTCTTATTTTGCTCGTCCTCTCCCTATTTCCATCTCTTCCTTCCTTTCCAATCCACTATCAATCCCTTCCGCTTCTTCTATCTCATGCTTTATTCTGCTCTTCTCTTTTGTAACCTGTCAGCGCCGGTTGCGATGCCAATCCCCTTGCCTTATGCCCGCGAGTATAATTTTAGGATCTTGTTTCAACTTCTCCTGCTACATTTTTCAGTAGGGCTTTCTATGAAGTTTTTTACTGGCACTGTTCTATTATATCCCTCCGGTATATTGAAATCATTTGGATTGCATGAGTTATCAAAGTTGCTATGATGATGCTGTATTTGCAGAGGACGTGATCCGTACTATGCGACCCTTCTCTATTTCCGACGATCCGAAAACGAACGTAAAATAAGATAAGTAGATACTATAAGGACTCATTCTTACTGCTAACGATATCCGACAACAACAATCTAAAGAAGTAGATCGATCTTTACTCCCCCTGCCACACGCCCGAAAGGCGGCTTGATAATTTGTCTTTCTCCCGTGTTCACTTTCGCCTTGTTTTCATTTTTGCATCTAATAAGTCCAGAACCCAATATTTATTGAATAGTTCGAATATATCGAAACTATATATCGAAAATTTCGAAATTATGAAACTTAAAAATGGCAAAGAGGCAACTTGGAGCAATGGTTCTCAATCAGGGATACACGAATCTCTGTGAGTAAGGGTAACCCATTCCAAGGATATTACTACTGAAATCTATCATTTATAACACGGTTTTGGAAAAAACGATTGAGATATAACTTGTTATGTAGTGTTTTGGAGTTCCTCCGTATTTAAAATGCAATAAATATTTCCGGCATCTGTTCACACACAAAAATATTGTCCTGATTAATAAAAAACAGAAGAATAGTGAAGTTTAGAAATTAAATCGTTTTAAGGGACTAAATGTATCATAAATACATCCTTGCTTTGATAAAAAAAACAGCAAAAGGGGCTGAACTTATATAATTACAAAAGAATGGGCCAAATTGTCATTTTTCATTACCACTAAAGAATTAATTGAAGATTAATTTTACAAACGGGTGAGAGAACATATTTTGAGAATTCAAGGAGCAGCTAAAAGTTTTCAAAGCCAAAGACTTCGGCGACACCTGTGCCATTTTAAACGATGATCCAAATATATAACTAATTGATTCAATTAGATAGTTAGTTTTCAATTCCATTTAATTCTAACTCATCCTGCTTCAAGTCATCTAACAGCAGTGAAGTTAAGATATTCCAAGCAAAACCATTTAACCTCAAGACATCCTATAAGGTTAACGGTTAATAGATTCTAGTCATCAGTATTCAAACTATGGAGTGTTAGTGTTATTAGCGTGCATCACAAACGCATTGGAGTTTATAAACAAGTATTCCTCAGAATATTAACTTCACACGATAAATTAATTATGAATAATATTTAAAAATCACTTTCCTTTCTTCTATGCGTTAAAAACCCTCTCATGTCCTCTTCTTAGATTGCTGCTCACAACTTTGAGAAAATATTTTCATTCGTATGCGACCTTCCTCTAATATTTATGACTACACTAGCAAAGAAAGGTATATTTTTAATTCTATATATTCTTCTGGGTTATTTTCTCTCTCATTTATCGATTGGTTAATTTGTATAAATATCTTGGTTTCCCATAGAAAAACGACAATAATTTAACACAGTAATGGAGCTTAAATCTGAACAAAGAATTAAATACTAGATTATATAAGAAAAATTTTGAACTTAAACCGAGAGGACTTCACGAAATATAAAAGATGACCGGAATATTTATAATGATCCCACAGAGTGTAGATATCCATCATATCAAATTCATACGCTTGCAAGAAGATATAGTAAGATTCACTTGTATGCTTTCTTAGAAATTTAACAACTCACTAGAAATGTCACACATCCTTAAAATTATATGTATCTCAATAATGACGCAATCTCAAAAATAATAATGATACTTCCACGTATGAACTACATATCTAACATGCATTCAGGGTATGAATACAAAATTCGTGGTTCCATAAAATGAATGAAAGAAATATTTCTCTCACGCACTAACTGGTTTCCCCAAACACAACTTATGACAACAGAAAAATTAAAATCGAAATCTGAAAATCTTTTGTAGCACTGTTAAATCAATTCAGTACTTACGGAATTCTTATCCTTATTTATCACGATGAACGGAGGATCGAAAGAATAATCCGCTTACCTGGAAAATAAAAAAAATAATTTGTAAGTATTAATTTATTATTTAACTTTTGTTTAAATAGTTATTATTGGTGTTAGTTATATATGACTAAAACTATATGTGAAGATTAAAAGTATTTTAAGTTTTCTATATTGGGTGCTCAGTCTACTGTCCTCTAAGACTTCATAAATGCACAAATTTCTAAATACAGCAAAACCCGGTTAAGGTGAAGCGCTGTAATGTAAGTAGTTACCGAGGCAATGCAGATAATGCAAACATTTTTAATCTATTAAATAAGACGGAGATTTTGTTTAGCAGGTTGGAGTGCATCTGGGGACGGGGAATTTGCGGAAAGCAGAGCATAAGGAGCGGTATTTCTACTGTTTTTCTTGCCAGAATCAAGAGAAAACCGCGGTATAAGCGGGATAGCGTCTTAAGCGGGAGCGGTTCCAACAGGTTTAACTGTATTTGTTTTACTCGCAAAGCGTCATCTCAGCAACGCTTTTAAGCTTAACAAGAATATCAAAGCGGCATTTCAGATTTTCAACAAGTTTATTTTTAGACCGCTCCCTTTGGATAATATTTTCGTAGAAACTTTCACTCGATTATAATCCTTTCACCTTTTAAGTGTCATGTTTGAATACATACACCTCGTAAAACGAAAGGCTGGGCTCAGATGCTGAAGTGATGGATCCTTAAATATTCTCGAATAGCGAAAGGAAAAATTATTTATAAAATACGAAGTAAGCTGCGTTTCCAACATTAGGAATTATACACGTCAATTATCTCAAAAATGGAGTTCCTGAAAATAGAATTTTTAAAAGAAGTTATAATTAATTTTTTTTAATGCCACAAAAAATTATAAACAATTGCAGGACTCGTTATTTTTTATCTTACGATTATTTCTGAAATGAATATAAAATTTGAAAAATATGTCATAAAATGTCTTTCGAGGTCTTTCGTAAGGCGAAATTGTGACTGAAGAACCTCTTCTTTCACCTGTCGTCAATGATGTTAAGAAAATCATAAATAACGTAAAAGTATACCGTGATAAGAAATAAAACTTTAAGAAGTTTGGATGTAGAAAAAGCTAAGGTATGAACTTAGAAATCAATACAATCATCAATACGATCAAATACAGAAAAGCACCAGCAAAGGGATGGGTGTGAAAAACATGCGCAAACCTACTGATAGTGCAAGCTAATTGATGTATATCGAACCTGCGTGAAAAATAGAAATCACCAGAGAGAACATAAATTGTCTAAAATTAAATCACTAAGTAGACACATTGCGATAATTTGCCTAGAAAGAAAAAAATAGAAATCTTAAGGAAACTAACATTTTAAACATTCCTCCAAAACAAACAAAATCAAAATTGTTGAGGAAAAATGGAATTAGGAGCATTCAGAAGAAAAATTACTTACGAAACATTAATGAAATTAAAAATACCGAGTGGGATGTATAAAATATTCAAGAGTATTGTGAAAGTGATAAAAGCAAAAAATTAACAAATACGTCTGGCAATCTTTGGATCAAGAGACTAGGAAACATTTCAGGACAGAGAAACATTGCTCAGTGCAGCGTGAAAGGACTCTCGTCATCGTGTTCATCAAAGCTAAGGTGAGGAATAGGAAGAGGAATACTAATGGAGTGACTTAGTCTCTAGAATACGAGAAAGGCATTTCTTTCTTGAACCTGTGGGTAGAAATGGAAGATTTTATAGAAGGGAAAATAGCGCTCCAAAGTTTAATGACAGTTATTGTAAACAATTTGTAAAACACATCCAGGGCCTGCGGATAGCCAAGTGAGCAACGCTTTTGACTTAGGTGAACATGTTCCCGGGTTCAATTCCTGGTGGAGGCTAACGTGTGAAATGGCCTCAGCTATGGAAGTATTTAAGAAAAGAATAGAGGGCAAACTATCTCACAGCTCATCTAGTCTAGTTGCCCAATCCACTCTAAAGCTTTTGTAGCTAATCAGGTGATGAGAGCTAATGAATCCATCCATCCATCAAACATCTCCAGAGATCAAGTGACTGTAGATTTAGCAGTAATTTATAATTTATTAACGAAATGTACCGAGACTTTCTATTATCAGAAATATTTAGTTTTTAAAATGTTTATCATTTATTTTTATATTCGGTACAATTTGTGCGATCGGTACAATTAGTACCTCATTCTGACTACCTCTTTATTAGCAAGATGTAAAGATCGCATCATCATGATCAGATGCTCTTTAATACGTTAATTATTATTCCTATGCATCATTGAAGTAAAATTTATAATCAAAATATTCTGTGAATGTTAAGACCCGGATGTAAACGGTCCAGTGTCATATTCAATTATTATACTGCACTCCAATTTTCACGTCCATTTTTAATGTAATCTTTCATTCGTTAACGATTACAGCAATTCTCGTCGTAGTCATAATTTTGTTTCGTATTTTTAGTGATATTCATGCTAATACACCCAATTCTTCTTTTGTCCTTTTATCCTAAGGGGATCGAAACCGTCGCTTTAAATTACGACAGTTCGCATTAATCATTCAAGAACCCTTGACAACGAAATTAAAAATTGGGGAAGAAAGAAATAAAAGCGTTGTTATCCAACAGTTTTCTATTTTATTCTTTCGTCACTTTCCATCGCTCACGAAGCCTGAAGGCGGGAAGGATATCAATTCAGGGCAAAATAATTCAATTACGAGTTATTTTCGTCCGATACGGCCCCGTGCTTACTGAGACGCGAATGAAAATATTCTTTATTTTTTCACTCGGCGTGAATACGATATGAAAGGAAATAAAGAAGGGAGTCGAGCATCTCTTTAATTCTCGCTTTCAGACGGACGGGTCTCTGTTTCCCTGCAAAAATCAAGCGAATACATTTTGGGAAAGTCCTATTATTTGGCAGAGAAGTAGGGAATCTGTCGTTGATATCGAACATCTTTTCTCGTTAACGATCAGATGAACTGAGAGGAGGTGCAAAAAGGTTTCTTCCGACCTTTTCATCTTCTTGAGAAATACATTTTTTTAATCAGAAAGTTACGGCGTAGTTTTCCACCGTGGTAATGCGTAGGTCTTGATCTCGATCGGGATTTTGTTCCACCGTGATTCTACAACTTCTATCTCTTGCGAGGATTAAAGATTATCAAGAACTCTTGGTCGGACTGTTAAGTTGAAATTTCTTTAGCTTTCATGTGACCTTTCTATGCTCTTAAATCTAATTCGAGGACAAACTGAAGAGAAATATCTCGCTGAGGGAGAGAGCCTCTTTTATGGAGTTTTTCGCCTTGTGCTCTGACGAATGAAAATGCGTACGCCTCTTTAATAATCTGTTTAAGGAGCATTTCCCACGAGACGCTTCAAAAGGAGTAGATGACCGAGACTTCAATTTAATTTTCTTCCTCGTTTTGAGGAGACGTAAAACTCTCGCAAGGATTCATTTAAAATTCCTTAGCTGACCTTAAAGAAATGAAAATAAATTAAATCAAGGGTTATTTCATATTATCAGTCATGAAGAGGCTGCAATAATAATAATTTAGATGATGCTCCATTACCGCGAAAAAATACGGCACTCGTAAATAAATTAAATGTAAATAAAAATATTTCTTATGGAAAAATAACGAGAACTGCAAAAAATCTCCTTCTAAAGCCATCTTGATGATTTATCCACTCTCAGAGAAAATAGAGTCTCATTACCAAACCGCCTCCAAATAATCCTTTCTTGGTGTTTTAAAGTTATTTTCCTACGTGAGTTCACAAAAAATCATAGAAAAGTATTGTTATTAATTTGAAGGTGATATTCTAAGCCATATTTACAATAGATGACTGCTAATCTATTTCTAACAGACGTTTCAAGATGACATTTCATTGTTCAGTGAATATTAAAGCTAAAAAGAAAATAATTTCTTTACTTTTTTATGAATGGAGCCTACAGTGCGCATCGAGCACGTTATTCACAAAATTTGAGCGTAAGAGAAGTCTCATACCAAAAAGAGAAAATCCCATAAAAAGCAGGGAAAAAAACTTTTTCCGCCCTTTTATTTGCTTACTTGCATAGGATACTAGGCAATGATGTGAGTCATGTTGTCAAATATATTTTGCAAAATCCACACTACTTTCATGCTACCGCCATAATTTAAAAAATTTATGCCGCCATAATTCTGTAAACTGGGTATTTTTTAAATTCTGTAAGGAAGCGGTCTGAATATAAAATGGGTGATGTGTGGTGACTTTCTAGGTAAAAATACTGATATTTCATCAAAATTTTATAACATCAGTCTGGAATATTAAGAAATGTAAATAAAGCGGCAAAAACTTGAATATTATAAAAAATAGCAGCAATACCTAGCCAAAAGGTAAGGAGAAAAGTAAAATTCATGTACGGATGTAGAAAATCTTGAATTCATGTAAAAAATGTCCGAAGCTAAAGGTGAATTTGTATTGAATAAGTTATAATGGACATTTCGTACATAAAATCAATTAAGGGGAAGTTAAATACGTAGTCGTTTTAATAATTAATGACCTTTCGAATAAAAGATTCAAAAAATGTTCAGAATATTACTTTATAACACTTATAGTATTTGAACTATTATATTAAAATTAAAAAGGTGCTGTGGAAGCTTCAAATAGACTTATTATAATTTCTAAAAGAGAAATAACTAACGGAACTTGAAAACATTTGAGGAAAGGAACGGTTTTCCAATATTACTTTAAAGATTCAGTCTGCGTAGCTAGCTAAAACATCGAGGACTTTGTTTTCTGAAAAAAAATTGAAGAATAAAATGTTATTCATTTGGTGTCGAGTTCGATGAGAATATGATACTTGAATTCCTGCTGAGCTTCGGTTTCTGCAATCACATCAAAGGAGATGGAATTTTCCTGTACTTTGGAAAAGATCGATCTAGATAAGGAATTTATCCGAAATTACATCCTCTGAAAATGAGAATCTCCTTCGACAGAGAGCTTTTATCTAGAATTTCAGTAATCTCCTAGTGTGGCAGAGGTGAAATTCCATCGTCTTTCTTCCTCTTTATCCGCTAAGCATATCAACCACCGCCACCCATGAATATCACCTTACACTTTATTTACCCTTCCTTCCCTCTCCATCCCTTTTCACTCTCCTACGCATGTCCGCACCTTCCCTTGTCCTTATAATCATCCTTTTCTCCATACGCCCATTCTTTCACTCATTATAGATTCGCTTTTCGTTCAATCTTCATTATTTACGAAATAATGGAGATAATAAAGTTTTTCTTTCGACTAATTAGAATTTAATCCGATTATGTAATTAAGATAAATAACTGTTTTGCATCACGATGGGACTTTTATTTATCCATGTACTGACAATGCCTTTTACGTTGTTTGAATATGAATATTAGTAATTATGAGATAATATAGAACCATGTGACAAATCAACAGCTCCTCTCATATTTCTTACTTCCTTTCACTATTTTTGATCATGCTTTCATCTAGAATTCCCCGTTACTTTAATCATATAAGTAAATGCAGTTCGATCGGCTTCCTCTCTCTCTCTCCACCTCAGTCTCCTTCTGCATATTCCCGATTCCATTCCTTAACTTTCCCCATAATCTCCCTCTTCCGAACTTCACCCTAAACTTTCGCGATATATTCCTCGCCGTGCATATCTCAAACGCTCATCTTTCTCGACGAGAAACTAGATGAATTCCCAAATATATTCCTTTTGCACGCCAACAAACTTTTGCCATAACTTAATCAGTTAGCCGATGTTTCTAGTATCTGTGTTTTCGTCACAAACGACCTTTCTTCGCGACTTACTAGCAAGAGAAAGGCTTTTCCTATAGTTCCTATTCTTCAGGCTTACAGTTCCGTCGCACTGCCTTCTCATACAACCTCCTCTGAATATTCCTCATCCATTCCCGCTTTTCTCAGCCACTCTATAGCTGCTTCTCTATGTGCGGTTAACGCACTACCAAGTTAGCCCTGCCAACCACAGGACCCTTCTTTCCCATTCCTCCTACACTTCCCCAATTCCTCCCGATGAGGACCCGACAGAGTGGAAATCTGCCTAAATAACATGGGTCTGGACTAATGGAGGCCAATCCCTTAACTATTTTACGATACCCTAAGCTCTGATCATTAGGACTGGGGATTACACAGGCTACTTAATTCGAATCACCGAAGAAGCAATAATTAACACTCGACTGCACTTTCTAATCTGATGAACTCCGAAACTACAGGAAATTTCGTCCAAAGCGAAAATAAAATCATCCGTGAATTCTTTCAAGGGATTCCAATTAATTTCAGGTTCGCTCGAGAATTTGAAGATAAATAAAATATCTCTACATTTATTCCCTCACTACGCACAAAGCGATACGAAATTCCAACAGGTTTTACGATTGCCTACAATTACTCAAGGGTCGAAAATCATCGGTATTTGAAATCCCAATGAGATGCTAAAAGATGAGAAAACCACGGGAAACGATATCGACCTTAATTCAGGGTTATCCTCATTTAAACGAATAATTGTATTGGATAACTTTTGCTTCTCAGACTTTAAAAAATATAAGGATAGTGAAAAATTGAAAGTTCAAACAAAAAAACACTTCGGTAGGTCTAAAACTTCCTGCTTTCCTAATAGGATTCTACGATTGAAAGGCTAAGAAAATGCAGCTCTAGTGATTACAATCAAATAGATATCCTATTTGCTACTTTCATCATAGAGCAAATGAGACAAAAACTGCCCCCTACTCATACATTATTGCAATTGGTTTTTAAGGGGATTCCAAGAGCGTACTTCCAAAACAACTTCTAGCAACTAATGACTCAATGAAATTTCAATATATTTTCTTACCTGCCCAAAGCGGAATCTGTATATGGTGGCAACCTGAAAAAACCGGAAATAGCATATAGCAACAATATGAAAATATACTATATAATTCATATTAGAAGGCAATGGCTAAGTTCCGGTTTCTTTCATGAACAATTATTTGTCATCTTTCAGATTTCTAAGGAAATTAGTGTTGTTATTGGTGAGAACACTTTATAATCCCAATTTAAATGCCCCATGAAACATATTCGGTGGTTTCCCACAACTTAAAGTAATTATAAAGTAGAATTAGGCATAATTAAGGATACTGTATTTGATATACACTGTTCAATTTTGGAGTCGTTATGATCGAAGTGAGTCGAAAATCCTTCTGTTAAATTCCATGAGAGTTAATCCATTCTTCTCCTTATTCAGAATCTTCTAAATCCACAGACTGAAGCGCTTCTATAAGCTTTGAGATCTTAAACCTTACAACTTCTTTAAATACAATTCGTCGGATATGCTAATGAATGAATTTTAAGGCGAGGTATTTTGTTCTTCGGAAAGCAAAGCTTATCTCCTTCATTATTACAGCGAACAGATTGCCTTCGTTTAAATTCCTATCATACGGAAGAAGATTCATGTTGATGATTATTACTTTCAGTTATTCCCACTGTTTAATTTCAAAAGCAACTGATAATTTGAAGCAAAAGTAAATAAAGTATTTTAACTTCGGTTAGGTTTTCTCACAAATTTCTCATATTAAAGAGGATAGCTTAGTTATTAACTAATGGCTCATATTATTAAAATTCATCCGAAAAGTTCTACGGTTTTCCAAATCTGCGTAATTAATAGGTTTCTAATGGAACCACGCAGATGAAACCTTTCTTTATGAGTTTTCCCAAATTCTCGTTATCCGAACGTTACGAAAAGGTGATCAATCAAATTGAAAAGTACTTTACTGAATGCATCTTTAAAAATTTCAAAAGATCTAATATAATTTCTTATTTGAAAAACAACACAACTATCCGTACGACCTGATCTATTTTGTTACATTCTGATTACACTCAACAGAAAGGAGACTGACAATATCCTCCAAAGCATAATTCCCTGTAATATCATTCACCTTTGGGTGGAAAGACAATCACAAAAGGATCTTAAATATGGAAGTGCGCTATAATTAAATCGAATTAAAAATAGGATACATAAATTATTATATAAATAATTAACTTTTGGATCCTTATAAATTAACAATATCGCCTACATTTAGAATTTATGAGCGAAGAGATTAAAACAAATCTGAAAAGTGTAGCTGAAGATTTTCCAAACTCACAGAAAATAGAAGATAACCGGGATATCGGTTGTGTATCATTTAAAAATGTCTGAGGCAGTTCCAAGCTAATAAGGATCTTATTTTGATACAAAAGTTCAAAATATACAATTTATAAGAAATCCCAAAGGACGTGTGTACTTTATCACACGTTTTCTAAAAAATCGTTTGAAAAGAATTTCTTCCAAGTACATCCCAAGAAATATTTTCTATCAAAAACATTCGAATAGTTACCCTTACTTTCTGTTAAGTGCAGTAATATCCATGCCTTGAAAATCTAATCAGCGAGAAAGTCTGCGAATCCTCTTTTGATGACGAAGAAGTTAGCAAGAGTTTTCGAAAGAAATATAGAGCCTGAGGAATGAAACGAATGCGATTTGAATCTACTGGGTGAAAAAAATCTGTTGAATTCAGAAAGTTATTTGAAAAGATTGCTAAAAATTTAACACAAAATAACTAAGGTATCTCGAAAGAACGATATAATGAATTGAAGATGAAAAGGATGCGTAACGGAAAAAAGAAGCAGGAATCCCTTCAGCTTCGAAAGTTTATAGCATCCAGAAATAAAATGGAAGAAGAACTTTAAAGAAAAAGCATCGTCGTCTAACGAGGTCCTCATTAGCACTAGCTTAAAAAAATGTAAAAGAAACTTCCGTCACATAACTTTTACTAACTATTGGCATTATTAGGACGTCTAGTTCTCTAATTTTATGGGGCCATGTCAGTAAATAACTTACTTTTATAAAGAATCGACACTCTTGTACATAATCAGTCATCTAAGCCTCAAGTTCAATTTATATTAATAATAAAATGATCATTTATTTCACCTCAAAAATAATATACAAATAAAAATTGACATATAACAACGAGTGAAATTGTTTATTCCGCATCATCCTGCCATATCCCTCTCTCTTTTGAATAATCTAAAAATTTCTTTTCTCCTTTTAAATTCAATTCCTTTTAAATTCTTTCCTTTTAGTTACCTCTGAACAATACCTGGATACATAATTATAATCATTACTATATATAAACATGGGGATATTGCAGATTACGAGATGATGGAAAATATATTTCAAGAACTCCTTTCTTATACAGATGCATGTAAGCCACACTTAAATCCAAGTATAACATTATATCTTTCGTCAATCGCTCAACCATTTCATCCTAGCATCCTAATATCAATCCTGGAATCCACAAGGAATTAATTTTCGTATTTATTAACATAATCATTTACATGTTCGAACCTATTTACTATTTTCTGCCACATTTGGAGCTCCTTGATTTACAGCGTTGTTCAGATTTATTGACAGCATAACATAGACGATCTCTCAAGAGCTGCACGGAAACCTAATTTCCAAACATAGATTTATACTATTAAGGTTGATCATGGATCAACCTTAATAGTATAAATCCATGTTTGGAAAACATTTTTTTCCACATTATTTTTATTCATTCCTAATTCCTTAAAATTCAACGACAATTTAAGTGGTTTCTTAATTAAATACGATCTTTGACACTTTTGAACGTTTAAATGGTTCACTTAGTCGTTATATTTTTTCTCAAATCCACTTTTGAATTGCGAAATTCTGACATAATCAACTAAAATTAATTTTGAAATTTCATAAATTACGTAACCTTTTATGGCCTCAACTGTCGCAGTGAGTGGCTTTCAAACAGCTTCGGTGATATATCATCATGAGTTGACTGCTTGGAGATAAATCCGTGATCAAATGATTTATCGACCTCATTTGATCGCCTTGTTTTTCACACCACTCCTCTTCGCTTCCTATCCGGAGTTATCTGAAATCTTTTCTAACCCATCGGTCTCCCTCCATTTACTGCTTTTCATAGAGGTTTCCCATCCATATATTTGGCTATCTTCCGTGGTGTCCCACTCTTATCTACTTAACACACATTTCGGCTGTCTATACATCTGAAATTTTTGCTCGTCGACTTCAAATCATTCTCCTAAACTTTCCATCCTTTTAGGAGTAACTTTCTACATGAATTTATTACCAATTCTCTATTAACACCAATCTTCTGTTCTGTATTGCAAATTAAACTAGTAATAATATTTATGAGTTGAAATATTCTATTACTAAACCTAAAATTTACCCAATTTCTCGATTCAAATTCTCAATTCAACACTTTTTTGCCTCACTTGCTTTACGATTAATCTCAAAGACCGGCGCGCTTCTGGCGGTTTTCCCCTACGAAATAGAATATTTTTAGAGATATTTTGCCAGCGCTATCCTTATGCATTCTTCCATTTAAAAAATTAACCTCCAAAATACGTAATGTGGATATCGCTTATTAATAATGATATTTTTTATTAATTTCTTTATTATCAATAATTGATTTCTTTCATTAATAAAAATCTTAATCACTAGAGCAAGGGGAATCTTAGTTAATAAAGCCCTATCATCGACGTAATGATTAAGATAAGCTCAAAATGCCGCGCCATTGTTTGGCACCAAAAGAGGACAGAAATCCTTTAATTTAATGAATGTGGCACTACACCGACAAATAGTTGGAATTCCCTGTCATACACACTCTCCTAGAAATGCCTTTCGTGAGCACGATGTAGTGCAATTTCTAATAACTAAGTATTTAAATAAATAAGTATTGTGTGATTCTGGATCATGTGGTCAGTTCTTGCCATTTTCTAAATTTTTCGAGCAAATCAAAAATTAATCACCATTTACCGAAAATTGAAGTAATTTTAGTAAGGGTATAAAGTTAGTTCGTGGAATTATGTACTGTCTTCATTTGTAAATATAGTTATTTCCTTCCTTCATCAATTTGCTTCATGAGCACTTAATATTTAAACAATTCTTGATATTTTATCAAATCTTTTGAAATAAATCAATTCATGAAAAATATTTAGAAATCCTAGGAAAATTCTTTCTCAGACTTAAAGTGAGATTCTTCAAAGAAAATTACTCCTTCAAAGAAATATTTTTTTTGTACTTACTACTTGCTTATTATTCTACTAATCTGAACTTAAATTAGCATAAAAGAATAAACGACGAAATGTATCTCTTTTATTTTGTGAAAGATACGTTTTTATAGCCAACGTTGCCTCGGAGTTTCGGACCTTTACTTATAAGGAGAACAGTTTTTAATATTCTAAAAAAAATACCTATGGATATATTTGACATTTATTTTCTTATTTATCGAACTTCAACCAACATTTCCATTCTTTTTATACCCTCGCGTATTTTATTGCGCATCCGATCTTTGGATATCTTTATTAACGGAAGATTAAGCCATCTCCGTTTTACTACCAACTTCACTTCCGTCCATTTTAAACATTCATCCCTCTATTTTATTTTGTTTCAGCTTTCTTGCATGGCCAACTGACCTTTCTATAGTGCCTTTCTGCGTATTTATCCCAATTTCTTCCTCGAATTCCTCTAATTCTTTATTCCTTTTCATCCTTCCACTTCCTCAGTCCTCAGTTTTTCAAGCTTGGTTATCGTTGTATCTGCTTTTAGGGTTTATGCAATCTTTCTCAATTTTATCCTGAATATTTCCAAAATCACACTTCACTCTTAGCAATAAAAACTATTTCGACCTCTTATATCATTACGCTCTTCACGGAAATGACAATTTCCGAGATGTTTAAGAAATTTGGCTTAAGTTTGCAAATATACATCCTCATTTACAGACACTGACATGCACAAAGAAATCCTTTAACCATTTAACTAACGAGATATTCTCATACTTAAAATGTGATATGCCAATGAAGTAAATTGTTTTTTCTCATTTAGATTGAAAGTCCCATGAGAGACTCATTTCATTTCCTAACGTTACTTAAAATTTTAAGTGCCCATGCTTAAATAAATACCGGGTGATTTTCTCAGTGTTTTACCATATGGAAGAAAAAAAGCAGTAGGTGATTTCTTCAAAATATCCTCCCCTTCGGTAAGATTGAGTGAAGTAAAAATTAATTCTGCAAGGAGATGATCGTCAATATGTTTCAAAATATGCATATATAAGGAATAAACAAAATATTACGTTTCATTTTATTGTGAATCTTCGAAGTTACCCTGTCAATTTAAGGTTCATGAATTATGTTCGACTTCTTATTTACAAAATTTCGCTGTGCTTCTGTGGGATCTTTGAGTCCTTACGCTTTTCACCCTTGCTTATACAAGTAAAACACTATATCTTGGAAAAATTTGGATAAATATCTATTATGTTTTTCTCCGAGAAAATATAGTGTGCAAAAATGTCGAAACTTTCCGCTAATATGAATATATGAGTATCCAGGTCGCAATATTTAGGTATATTTCAGAATTTGGAATGAAATACGAATATAAGACCAAAAATTGATGTTAATAAGAAGATACGAAGCATATATATATAGTTTAGAAACGGGACTTTCCAATTTTAAATGAAAACAATGGGAAGTGAGAAACGTGAAATTAGGAGATTTAAAAAAAGAAGGATAAATATAATTGCATTAAAGTTTTCATTCATTATGTGCCTAAGATCTTTCCAGATGAAATACCGTTGTACAATAGAAGTAAAAAATTAAAGATAGAAATCAGCACAAAGGTTAGAACTTTAAAATAAAGGAAGTTTGACATCGATATAGAAAGTGTAACCTTGGAGAAAGGAGATAAGATGTAGTGAAAGCAAGGTGAGTGGACCACAATTTGTTATGTAAGGTTTATAGACGCAATAAAGGTAAGAGAGCTATAAAATAAAAAATAGAGAAAAATATTTCTCTGCTTGAAATTTTAGGAATGGGATTTTATCAGGAAGTAAAAGTAATGCCCATAGAGGAAGGTAGATGTAAAGTTATGGAAGATATAGCGCTATTACTCTTCGTTTCCTTTTTCTGATTAACGAAAAGGGTGGGTTAAAGCAATATAACAGGGGAGGATTTCTCCGAAGCAAGATACGTAGCTTTAGTGGATTAAATCAGAGGTGTCTTCCTTCATTTTATTGAACTCGAAATTGGATTCGTAATTTTGCAACGCAAATATGACTCGACTTCAGTTTTTATTTCAAGGTTAATTAAACCTGGGTTTTCCAAAGTGGAAGTTTTCAAGGTCTGGAATGACAATGTTAGGAGTCGATTATAGCTTCTTTGATTCTGAATATTGATGGAAAAAATAATGA
This sequence comes from Pachydiplax longipennis, assembly GCA_036926295.1. Taxonomy (NCBI): domain Eukaryota; kingdom Metazoa; phylum Arthropoda; class Insecta; order Odonata; family Libellulidae; genus Pachydiplax; species Pachydiplax longipennis. Next base: position 67,899,172 of record JAVFKF010000004.1, on the reverse strand, counting down.
AAAATTACACAATGCATATGTTAATTTTTAGTTTAATAATGAACTAATTGAATCAATTTTATTGTTTTTATCTAATAATGAATTAATTCCAGAAAAATCTGTCATAAATACAATTTTTTCAAGAATTAATTCATTATTAAGCAAAAACAATAAAAATATTTCTATAGGATGTCACTAATCAACAGAAAAAGATTTGGGTTTGGGAACAAAATCTTCCTAACTAAAGGGTAACTTACTGAAGCAAGCAAAAACCCCACTGTGCGGGAAAACACCCACATTAGAAGGGGGATGAAAAACCAGAGTATATAATATAAAAATTTAGAAGATACAGTGAAATTACAGTACAATCTAATGATGCTAATACAGTTATTTAAATTAGAAGTTCAGTGATTCTAAAAAATAAATCTGATCACTTCTCATTGCGTGTTATGAAAAGTATTGTTCATTGGGTGATTGTGTCCAGTATGTGCTACATACATTTTGCTTAAATAATCTTCTGGTGCAATGAAGAAATCAAAGGAGCCTCCGGATTGCCAAGCGGGCAACACGTTCGACTACGGTGAAAGCAGCCCCGGGTTTGACTCCCGGCGGGGGCTCTCTTGCGAAGTGACCTCAGCTGTAGAAGCACTTAAGAAAAAATATCAAGGGCAATGTACGTCGCCTCTAATCTAGCATCGCCTAGTCATCTCATCCTCTCTCTAAAGCTTTTTCTATCTTATGGGAATGCGATCCATCCACTCTTCGGGCTGATGGCTTTATAGACACAATAATATCCGTCCTAGAGTATGCGTTCATAAAATTTAATCGCATTTTCTGAAAGGTTTTAAGAGTGAATGGGGGAAGGGGTATCAGTGGGGAAGTGTTACGGAATTTTTTTAAAACGAATCAATTTTATTTTTCTCCAAAATTTTAATGAAGAAATCGCATTTTTCTAAACTATGAAGCGATGAGATATAATTTCTGCTGAAAAGTTACGTCCATTTCCACAAATATCAGAATAAGGTACTCATCTGCTTCCGAGAGGTCAATGACCGTGCTCAACGCATTGCCAATTTACGGCTACGCATTATAACTGTCATTTCCAATTCCTTTGGTCCTCAGCTTATAGCGAAAGCATGTTCCTCTCTCGCGCTTCACTGACATCCAATTTCTCTGCAATCATATTTCGATATCTCAAATCCCTCCGACCAGAGATTGCGACTTCTGCTTGATGCGTTTTCATTTAACATAGTACAAACAATTCTTAAACAAACCTATTCTTACAGAGATAGAAAACTTCCCCATGGGAAAGGGAAATGCCCCCGGAGCTCGGAATTACACTCTTGTCCTTTGTGCCCTTTCCACCACCGTCTTCTCTCAGTTTTCTTAAGGCTTAAGCATCCGTATCGTGCACCCTCTTTTCCCCTTAACTTCCTTCCATATAGGCCCATCTTTGCCCTCTTTACGCCCCCATACACAAGACCTCGACTCTTGGGAGAGACCATCTCCTAAGTTTCAAGGAAAGGTTTTTGCTCGACCCCTTGCCATTCACTCACCATTTCCTCCCCTCTCATCAATCCAGCTCTCTCCTAAGTAATAACCCTTATACAGCCTCCGAACTCTCCTTAATTTAGCTGCTCTTTTAGGCTTTCTACACCACTATGCTTTCCATTCAATTCCCTCCGTTTCTGTTATTTCCTCTCTCCGCGTCCAAGTTTTCAGCACGCTTCGCTTTGACAAAAACCTTGAGGGAGGACTCTTTTTCGTCGTCGAAATATGAAAGGATTTTCCGGAGGAAGGTTGGATGACTGATGGAATTGTTATGGTTTTCCTTTTGTACACTTCCACCTAACTTAGCAATCGCTCATATTCCGTTAGAACGAAATGAGTTTTTGCTGTGCGTTTGGAGAGAAAGGTCGTCATGGAGAACAGTTCGTCGACAGGATGTTACGCCGAAATGTGCTCCAAGTGTCATACTCTTTTAGCACTTTTTCGAAGAAAAGTAGAGAAACCAAATTTTATGAATTATGAACAAAGGTTTATGGGTGGTAAAAAGATATTTTTCTCGGTTTCCGGAGCGATCGATGGTTAGCAATCAGTTTCCCATTTCTCTGAAAAATAATTTCTTCATCTGTCAGTTACAAGCTACGGAACGGGAAAGCAAAATTTCCTGGTTTTCATTGTCCTAAATAAACATGAGTGAGGAAAGGACGAAGGAATGACGAACAAACAGAAGTCCGCATTCGAATGGTGTTATGCCCGATGGAAATGTAATTTTTTTACTTAGCACATGAAGTTGTGCGACTAACCCAAGGTTATACAAGAAGTGAAAAATTGCGACTTGGCCGGGACTCGAACCCGGGTCTCCCGCTTGCCGGGCAGGTATTCTATCCATTAAACTACCGAGCCGCGCAGATTCACTTCTCCGTCTTCAATATACTATAGAAAGTAATTTCTCTTGAAGGACGAATGGGTCAATGAAAGATTGTAAGATTCTATAGCAATAAAATTTCTCGTAAAACATGATGGTTATATTTCCAAAGTTTAACTTTATATAAATTAATTTACATATTTAGGTTCTATTTCAGAGTTTTAGAAAAAAATTATACCCGTATTCCTGTTTACAGTAGAGTTCAAATGCGAGAGGTTTCGGCAGCGAGCTGACATCATCAAGCTAATGATATCATACTCGATGATGTAAGATGGCTGACGAAACCATTCTCTGTAAATTGATAAGGTATTAATTCACACGTATTTTACGGTCCGTTCCATAAACTAGCTCTTCGTCAAAGATATTTATCTCACAATTAATTTCCATTAAGGTGAATTCTAAACGTCCACATAATCCGATAGTTAAACCCCTCCGGAAACTTGCACGGATATTCTGTCATTCTCTGACTTAAAAAATTATGTACACCGCCGATTAATATCGTACAATTTAAATATCATTTTTTAGGCTTATGATGTGAGTTCAGCCGCCTCCTATTCTAAACTTAACGAAATCTCAACACAATCCCATAGGCAAACGGTCCTATCGACCTACTCTCAGTCAAAGTATCGTCCGGTTGAAGAGGAGGTTAAAGGTCGGGAAGGCTAGGGAAGAGGAAATGAAAAAAAGGGAGAGACATCAAGACTAATGAAAAGGGAAGTATAAAACGAGCGGTGAAGCGGCGCTTAGGGAAGAGAGATACGGAAAAGGGGTTACAGCGAGAGAGAGAGATAAGAAGCTGGAGGAGAGGAAGCGGGAAATGAGGACAAATAGAGCGCGCCTGAGACTGAGGGAGGCAAAGGAGGCGAGATGTGAGGATGGCGGAGAATATATAAAACAAAAATGAAGGAAATCCGTTGGTTGGAATGAGGGTGGAGCGTGACGTGTGTGTGGCAGATTTACGAGGGAAGTGAGAAAGGGACATTCGATGAAATAGAGAGGCAGAAAACGGATGGAAATGTCGTAACGTGAAACAAGTCGACGTAGCGTGAAAAAGTGGAGCGAAAAGAAGCGGTCGCCTACGTGGAAATGCCGACAGACAGGTGAGACCAGAGAAAAAAACCCATCGTGGTCGGAGTAGGAAAACAGAGAAATGCTACCCATAACATTTCTCACCACGGCCGAGATATTATTTCCATGAAAAGAATTTCATATATTGCTGAGAAATCCAAAAACGTGGCGTGATATTTTGCGATATACACTTGACCCAAGCTGCTTTTTCTTTCACTTTTATTTTTACTTTTTTAATAAATTTCAGCAGAGAAATAAAAATAACAGAGAATGGGATACACATATATTTACGAACAAAAAATATTTCGTTTTAGAATTCCTGAATTGCAAATCAAAACTGATATTGGATCTGGACACAGAACTGAGCAAGACAGTTTAAACATCGTCTATGAGGATATTTGTTAAGGCATGATAAAATATTAGAAGTTTTTATCACAGCATTTCCCTTTTAATGATGAAAAGTTAGACAGTCAAAATTAAAAAAGAGGATCGAGAGTAAAATTACAGGTTGTTTTAACATTCTGAAAATACATTTTATTGCCTTTTTCCTGCCATTTTGTGTCATAGATGCATTCAGAGTAATAAATGTAAACAAATTTTGATTTATAACTGATGATCGACAATTTATCTAGAAACCATTTCCATAATCGGCTCGTTCACGTCATTCTTCTGCATCACTCCTTTATAAAAGAATTTAAGTGAATGCTATTGCAAAACAAACGCGCAGAATAATAGTATTCAACAATATTGATAGAGATTACTTCTTTGGTAATTTAGAAATTCATAGTATTAAGGCCTCGCCTGTCATTATTAAGATAGATGTTTTATCGTAGCTTTTTATAGTCATACGTTTCCTCTGAAATTCATTGATTAACTAGCTTCCTGTCTCCTCAGGTAAACTTGTGCATGAAGTGGATTTACCTTTTAAGGAAACGAATGTCTGGAAGCGTTACACGATGAAAGTTTATCTATCCACACAATTACCTGTGTAAACAACGTAAAGGTCACGTATTACTTTCCACGTACGGACTTTCTACGGTAGGGTTCCCTTCCTCCACAATAAATTTGCTCTCTCTTTGGTCTGGAAAAAATAACTACTTCGAATTGGAATCACGGAGTCTAAACGCGTAGTAATCAGAGTAAGAAATGTAGACCTCCGTAAGAAATGCACTGAAAAACTAAATCAAAAAATAATTTACTGCTATTCGCGTGTAGGATAGAAGTTTAAAAGTACAGTATTCTATCAAATATTCTTATCTATTAAAGATATACTATCAAAATTCGGCGTCCCTGGATTCGCCTCTAAAGACCCTTTTTTGGTTGCGGACTATCTTTTCCAGAAAATTTAATAAAATTGGCAAATATTCTTAGAATTTTTCTGGTTGTAAACGACCCGTCCTCCGAACGGCCAATGTCACTGTTAAATCCGATCTCGTGCATTTTCCCATATCAATACACAGGGAATTTAGGTCCATATTATAAGTGTTTAGTATTGTTATAATAGTAAATTCCGTAGCGCTACATCTCCTCGTGGGACAGGGCCTAGCCAGGTGGCATTCAATGTGGGTGATACGTGGTCACAGCGCATATACTCCCACGCTGCTGTATTTGGCTTTCTGTGACCGAACCCGCTATCTCTCAATTCAGATGGATACCCATATCCATCACGATACTGGGTGGGCACCAATGTTGTAATAATATGCGCCTGTAAATGCATATTTACATATAGAAACTACTTTTTCAAATTGATTATAAAGCTATCATAAGGAATTGTAGCGTAAGTAGTCTTGATTGACGGAGAATATCGACTATTAAGTGCTGAACAATAGTAGCAGCGTAATAAAGCAGAGATTGACAGATGGAAATGTTTCCGAATTCCGAAATGTAAATCACTTACACTGCATATGAGAATCAGCCGCTGATTCTGCGGGACTTTGACTGACGAACAGGGAAATCGAAAAGGACAGGAAAGGCAGAAAGAGAAGGCAGGAGATGGCTACTCACTCACACTCAGCTTGAGTCCATAAAGCTTCAAAATAGGCTTATCAATGCTAGTGCTGTAATCCTCCTGTTCTGCGTTATAATGCGTTTTAATACAAATTTTTCCTTTAGAATTCACAATCACGGAACTTTTCCAAACCCGTTTTCCCTTTGTAGGAAATAACCTCTTTTAAACACACGGGTACTTAGGTAGCAAATGTGCCACATATTTCTCAGGTAACTACAATCTTACTTCAAAGCTGCACGTTGGAATACGATGCTAATTACACACGAAGCATAAAAAATGCAAAGAACGTTGCTTCTAAAAGGCCTTTGCGGTCACGCAGGCGCGCAACTCAGCCGTCATAACTAGATTAAATATTCACGAGATTTGCCTCCATGGAGTTAATTATCCATCCGGCAGGTTGCAGAAACATTAAAATGAAATATAATTTAATTAAATACGCGAAATATTGCAAAGGGAATTTTTAGGGTGAAGATTATCATGATTAAAGACGTGATATTTTTTGCACGCAAATCGATGGATAGCCTTCATATTAATCAAGACCTCTCAGAACGGCTCGTCAGATAATTCGAAACTCTAGGGCTACCTATGTAATTACATTTCTTTGGAAAACCGAGATGAAATTTTTATTCCAATTTCATCTTAAAAATTACGTCACAAAGTCATGATTAAGATAAAATTTCAACCGACCAGAACCGAGAATTTATCTAATTAATTCATCAACGATGGTTTATAATCAAACTTCGCGTTCTTTATTCAACCAATCTGATTCGTTATCTTTCGTATTTTGCCAAAATTTCCGTAAAACTGATGTTCTTATATTGGATTAATCTGAACTAAGCTTTGAATATCCAATTAACTAACGGTTGAAATCACCTTGGTGTTAACAATTAATAGAATAAGTCAGTTGACATAATATATCTGTCCTATGATTCAAATCATTGATCGCTATCTGTTGCAGATAGTTATAACTTAACTAGTAAATTACCCCGTCAAAAATGACGGGACTAAATTCAACTAATGAAATACGCATAAATATCTGGTCCTTCTTGATTTTCAAAAATTAAAATAATCCCTCTCAAAATTATATATAAATAATCATCGTGATAAAAATTGAAGCTATAAATATGAACGGAACGCCTAAAAATAACTTGGTTACATTTTATTAAACCTAATTACCGAGAAAACTAACATATCAGGTAACCAAGAAATTTTATTGCTGTTTCGTGCATTTAAAATCAAGTAATACAAATTTAAAGCATCTAGAACATAGGTTATACTAATTGTAAATATATATTGCTGAATTATACTTTCAAAGTGCAATAATATTTAATTTCATATTGTCTGTCACTCAACAATACTAATTTAATTTTGCAAAAGAAAGAAAGCTCAAAAGCTAGATTACGTATATTATGTTAGTACGTATATATGCTTCACGTATATACGTAGCTTTTACTGTACTGTCGAACTTTTATATTATAATTGTTCATAATTTATTCATTGACGAGTCTTATCTTGATAAGTGATGCTTATTTTCACACGTTTCATTTCATGTATCACATGCCCGAGTAACATTGGAGGATTTTTATTGTTTTATCATGTGTATATTTATTTTGATTGGGCATTGGCAAGGTTAATAACTGCAAGTGAGTTTTTAATTTTTAATTTTACTCATTTCTATGCCTTTATTGAAACTTTTCATATATGACGTACTGTGTAACCAGTGCTTTTTCTCATAATATTCTTTTCCTGTTTGTTTTTACTCTCATTCTTTTTATGTACAATCATTACATTCTTTTTCTGCACTAAAGTGTACATGTATTTCTTCCTTCTAGATGAACTATTTCCGTAAAATCTTAGTTATTCTATCTGCAGGTTTCACAAGTTTTCCACACCCCCTTCTTGTGGGTGTTTTCTTGGCTATTCTTCCTGAGCACCAACTAAGGTAAACTCGCAACGTAAATTTCTTCCGCGCACATTTTTATTTTCCTATCTCTTGCATACAAATCGACGAAGGGTTAGATGTAAGAAGAGATTTTCTAGTCTCAATCTCGCCAGAAAAGGGCGACTTGTTATTATTATTATATCTACCAACTCGACTCTATGTAGTAACATAGTGCAATAAAAATTAACAATGCAAAACGGATTTAAAGTAAGGTTGTATTGTTTTCATCTTTATACAGAAGATATTAATTGTCACGAGCAAATGCAAGAAAAATCTTCTAAAGAGTAAATCGTATAGCGTGATTCATATGTCTAGTTTTTCGGAAATAGAAAGAAGAAAAGCCGTTGCCGGTAAGCGACTGTTTCTGAAAATACTTTCAATGATGAGCTTTGATCCTTAACTATATTAAGGATGTTAACTGAAGTAAAAACAAAATCCTCGGCTTAGTAAACGACATCACGAAATCCTCTCAGTCTAATATCATTAAAGAGACGTTCGAGTGATCAGTTCTTGGAGTGGATCTCATCTTGGCTTTCTTTCGTGACTGTCTTTTCATAATAATCCCGAAAGCTTCTTTCATCTTTCGGTACTTCTACGCTTTCCTTGAAGTTAAACTATCGCTTTAATTTTGCGTCAATTTTTTTCACAATTTAAACGTCAATAGTCTCCGTTATAATGAATTACAGTTGCACATATATTTGTTAAGGTAAATATTAAAACAGCAGATAAATTTTTGACCTTTGCGGTCAGATTTGTTAGCTTTGACCAGCTTTCTCGAACGCATTCAATTATGCAATATAAATGAACGATTTTTAAATTAAAACCAAAATCTTGCGAATAAAAAAAACGTCATATTTTATGAGCTTCATCCTCTATCGAAATCCTCGAATTTTCGATACTTTCTAAATCATCCAAACAAAAGAGCAAATAATTTATTAAACGAAAAATCCGGGCTTTCGAATGCAACTCGTTTGGTGGAAAATTTTCATTGTGGCCCCGCCATTCATAAAAAATGAATTCTACTAAACGGATGTAAAGGTAGTGATTGGAATGCAATATTGATTATCACGGGGGAAGTAAAAGACATATTGAGAAAGATTAAATGGACCAATTTCAGAATCTTCTACGCAGTACATTCTTCTCTAGGTTATATGACCCTTATACTCTGAATTGGATCTCAATTATTGGAAAAATATATCATTAATAACCTGTTTCAGGCTACAGTCTAGTACTGCTTAAAATTTTGATCATATTTTCTCTAGGTTCTAAGTTAGATTATTTCTATGAATTATGAATGCTATTCGTAATTGTCAAATGCGAATACTTCCCGAAATTTTCACTCACTCCGTGATGTGCGAATTTGTTTTTGCACAGTCCACAGAATGGGTAAAAAGTTCGGGAAACTGGCTAAAGGGAATACGCTCCACAGGAAATTTCTTTTGTCATTCTATTTCGAATTGCACATAAAAGAAACTTCGCAAGCGGTCGTTTGAAACCCTAGTATGAAAACGACGGAGATTTCAATCATAGTTTTCGTGGGCTTATTTTCAACGAAATTAAAATAGAATGAAAATTCCAAAATGCTACGTCGAATGCTGTCATTTCGTTTAAGAAATGGCCGAAATAAAAATTTCCTCCGAGGATTGTAGAAATGGAAACACTCCGATGAGTGCGAATTCGTTTTTACCTAGTCCATGGAATAAAAATTTCGACGAATGTCCGTATTCGGCAATTACGAACGAAATATATTTAAATAAAAATTTGAGCGTAATTCTCGGAGATACTATTACAAAGTCACACTCTGAAAAAAACAAAGCCGAAAATAAGTATCCAGCTCTGTTAATATAAAATTTCATACCTCTCCCTCATTGGGAACTGCAAATTTTGTTTAATTATTTTCGTCAATGGTGAATATGCACACGAGGACAAATAGATGGTTGCTGCACTGACCTTAAAATTTTCAGATCTATTAATACTCCTCAACTAGCGGAAGCCGCTGCTTAGCAAAGGGGATGTATGTAGTCTATTTTGTATACGATAATGTAACATCTTAAATCTTAGTATAGATCTTTGTATTACTGATTGAAAACTATCCATTCAACTGACCCAAGATATGCAACTATTTTACTGACATTCCTAATTCTTCATAAAAAAACCACTAATTAAGCAAAATATTTAACCCCGAAATACTTATATATTTAAGTCTTATATTCATAAAGTTTTGCAAGAATTCAGTCTATGATCGGAGATGAATTTAAAATATCTGTTGACTTTCTTTTATTACGAGAATATTCTCAAACTTCGTGCAAAGGTTCTAATTTATTTTCAAGGAAATATTAAAATATTTCTGATAGGAATACTTTGGAATTAGATACACGAAAAAAACATAATGTCCCTTAACGATATGTATCACTGCGCTAAATTATATCATAACCCCTAGGACAACTTTGACTTGATTTTGTAACATACTAACAGACGGACAAGCTTTCCAAATGATCTAACCGTAATGAATAAATGAATATATTATGATGGAAAAATACCTAAGACAAGAAGTTCTCTTGAAGTCCATTAAAATCTCTCTCTTCTTATCTTTTATCTACACCAAAATGTCTTTATTTATCGGATTTTGCTTATTTCTCAAGATATGTCCCAATTCTTTCTTCCTTTCGTACAATTCTTCCCCCAACGAGAATATCACACGACTTCGTTTTCGCTCCCTCTCAATTAACTTCCTCTATTCTTATACAAACCCCATGCGTTAGGCTTCCGGTCCTTCTATGCCATTAATTTAATACCCTTTCCTCTACCACCGCTTCTGATACTTCATTTGTTTTTCTATCCATTCCACTTACTTTCTATAATCTACGCCACACCCACATCTCACTGGCTTCTAGTCTTTATACGTCTTCTTTTCTTAAGATCCATATTTCAACCCATACAAATTCCCATTCCAGAACAAGGTTTTTTACTAATCTCTCCTTAATTAGCTTACCGTGGCCTCTTCAATTACTTCCATCCTTTCGAAAAAAACTCTTATTAGTTCGATTACTTTCATAGCGCAGCTTTAATCATTAATTTAATAGAAAAGAGTCATCATTTGGAAGCAGCAAGCGTAAGAGATTTAAGTGAAAAAAGATCTTACACGAAAGGTAACCTCGAATTTCAAATTATATATACTTGCACGCACGAGTTCGTTACCCTTTTGTCTTATGTAGCAATTCTTTAAAAGAAAAATATTCTTTCTAAAAAAGTCAGTGATCTGCCGATTCTCCCTGGTTTCGACCCGACGTTTCGTTGACTCAGTCGGCTTACGGAGAGTTTTTCTACCTCTAATCTATATAAGTAGCCGATTTTCAATTTCTTTCCCTCATTTTAGTAGTCTTTCGTATCAATTACAATACAACGTAATTCGTAAATTTCATAGCGGACAACCTTCGCGAAAGTATTTAACCAATGAAAAAATTTCTCATTAGTTTTTACTGATTTGCTAACAACAGTTAGATTGTTAACAATAGTTAGATGATACATTACTGGAAGTGTGCGCATCAAAGCTGATCTGACTGTGAAGCAGAGGGAACACCTGAAGAAGCTGCATCTTGAATTAGAAGAGAAGAAGAATGCTGGAGAAACTGATTGGACAATAAGGTACGATAAAGGTGTTCCCAAACTGTCAAGAAAGTCAACACCTCAGCCAAAAAACGGAATATATTAAACAAGCTCACTGTTTATTGCCAAAATGTCAGGGGTATTAAGTCAAAAGTAAGAGAATTAAAATCTGCTACTGCTTGTGAAGACTATGACATTCTTATATTTACTGAGACTTGGTTAAATTCTGACATTTCGTCTGCTGAGCTTGGTTTGAATAATTACAACATCTATAGAGCTGATAGGAATGAGAGAACATCTAAAAAGAAAATAGGGGGAGGTGTATTAATTGCTATAAAAAACACATTAAATCTTCTGCCATCCCCATTTTTCATTCTAATGTTGAAGAAGTTTTTGTATGTATATGTGGGGGAAAACAGAAAATACTAGTTGGATCAGTATACTTACCACCTACTGCAAGCTATGAATATTTTGAAATGCATGTACAGTCCCTAGAGTATGTAGCCAGCTTACAAAACTTCAATGACATACTTATTGCTGGTGACTACAACTTACCAGGAGTAGATTGGGTAAATAATTTAAATTCTTCCATTAATCCTCAAGCTAAAATGATCGTTGATATTTTCACTTTCCTTGGTCTCTCACAAATTAATAGCATCCAGAATCATAACAACAATACCCTCGACCTGGTGTTTACATCTTTTACAAATTCATCTTGTATTCCTGCCTCTGTTCCAATACTACCTTGTGACAAACACCACCCTGCTATTTACTTTGAGCTTAAGTTAAAGGATCACATTCACTTGTTAAATTATTCCATGGAGCTTTTTGACTATAAGTCTTGTGACTACATTTCACTGGTGGAACATCTTCATGGAATAAACTGGGCTGGTTTACTTTGCAATGTTAATGTAGATACTGGCTTGGAGATATTTTATAAAGTTTTGTATGATGCAATCTCATCATTCACACCTAAGATTAAGATTTATAATGGGAGCTATCCAAAATGGTTTTCATCAGACCTTAAACAACTTATTAGCATTAAAAAATCTGCTCATAAAGCTTACAAATCCTCATCTCAACCAAGTGATTACAATCATTTCAACTTCTTAAGAAAGAAATGTAAGACGCTAGCCAAGCAATGTTACAAAGATTACCTGGAAAAGGTTCAATACTCAATCTCTAATAATGTGAAACATTTCTGGACATTCGTAAAAAATCAAAAATCTCTTGACAAACTTCCTCATAGTATGTTCCTTGGAGATACATCAGCAGACAACTATATTGGTATAGCAAATTTATTTGCCAACTACTTTTCCGATATATATATAGAACCTAAGAATAATAGAATTCCAGAAATAATTTCCCATACAAATGTTAATTTGAATAAAATACATGTAACTTGTAAAGACATAGAGGATAAGTTACTTTCACTCGACATATCTAAAGGACCTGGGCCTGATTGTATTCCTTCATTGGTATTAAAAAACTGTCATAGTCCTTTAGTATATCCACTTTATATAATATATAACAATTCTCTTAAGAGTGGGGTATTTCCCTCTTTATTTAAAACTAGCCATATAATTCCTATATATAAAAGTGGTGATAAGTCTGATGTCTCTAACTATAGGCCTGTCACAATACAATCCTCCTTAGCAAAAATATTGGAAAGCCTAGTGGTGGACAAAATTTCATCAGATGTAAAATCATTGATAATTAATGAACAACACGGCTTCCTTCAAGGAAGATCAACTTTAACGAATCTATTAAATTACCAACAGTTTATTTTAAATGCCTTTAATAGTCACTATCAAGTGGACGCTGTATATATATGACGCTGATTTTTCAAAGGCTTTTGATAAGGTTAACCACTCACTATTAATTGCAAAACTGAAAGCTTATGGATTTGGAGGAAATGTATTGGAATGGTTCACTAGCTACCTCAATGACAGAAAATTGGCTGTTTGTGTAAATGGTGGTAAATCTTATACTTTTAAAGCTCATACTGGAGTACCTAGGACCATTATTATTTAACTTATTTATTAATGACATTGAAAAATACTTATCTCCACTATCTTTTTCTCTCTATGCTGACGACTTAAAGATATATAGTATAATAAAATCTAACGACGACTGTCGCACTCTTCAATCTTCTCTTGACAGGCTATCTACTTGGTGCAATAATAATCAAATGGTCTTAAACATGTCCAAATGTCATGTCATATCCTTTTATAGGATTCACACTCCCGTTAATTTTGAATACCATATAGATAATAATGCAATAAATAGAGTGAAGTTAGTTAATGACTTAGGGGTTCTTTTTGACACTTGCTTAAGTTTTCAACCACAAATTGACAATATCATTGTGAAAGCTAATAAACAGCTAGGTTTTGTATATAGAACTGCCAGAGATTTTAATAATATCTATACTTTCAAACATTTATACTGCTCACTGGTTCTACCAATATTGGAGTACTGCTCACTTGTGTGGTCTCCACATTATATTACACAAACCATTAAGCTAGAAAGAGTACAGCGAAGACTGTTGCGAATTATATCTCATAAATTCAACTTAAATGCAAATTATAGTTCTCTGTACTCTGAAATACAGCTTAAAACCTTAGAGTCAAGGAGAACACATTCAGGCATCATATTTCTATATAAACTCTTGCACAACATGGTTGACTCAAGTGATATAACCAACATGCTCACCTTCAGAGTTCCACAAAGAAACACAAGAAATAACTTAACATTTATCACAAAACAAACTCAAAGAAACTACACCTTCCACTCACCAATTTTGAAAATTATGAGGAGCATAAATGAACTTAGTGATGATATTGATATATTTCATATTAGCTTAGAATCACTAAGAAGAAGACTGCGATGACAGTGATAGTATCTTTTTATATTCATCTATGTTTATTGTTTTATACTATTCTACAATTATTGATGTCTGTGAATTTACTTGCAATTTCTACTAGTTTATTCTGCTAGTCATTTACTAGTAATTTCTGCTATATGAGTATATTATTAGGGCAAGATTGTATGGTAGATGTAAAGGAAATATTAACTTGGATATGTATTTGGATATATCTTATATTTATGCATCTATGTATGCAATTTCTATGACTTTTTATATTTGAAGAATTTATTTATATATTAAGGTCTTTTCTTATTTTAAATATGATCTTGTATTATGGCTTTATATTATATTTACGCAATTATGTATGCAAATTTTATATTTATGACTTTGTACATTGGACTACAGTATTTATATAATGATTTATCTTTATTTAAATATGATTTTGTTTTATTGATATATTTTATTTTATGCTCCTATGTATGCAATTTTTATATTTGTACTCTTGACTTTTTTATATTTTGATAACTGTATTTACATAATTATTTATCTTTCTTTTAATTTTTACTTTGTTCCATGGATATGTTTTATATTTATGTATTAAAGTATGCAATTTTATATCTGTGATTTTTTTATATCTGACGATGGTATTTATACAATTATATGCTTTGCTTTTGTATCATGTAATTGGGTTTTTTACCCGTAATAAATTTATTATTATTATTATTATTATAACAGTTGATAAAATTTGTGATGATTTAAGTCCATTAAATCCATCCCATAATCTTGAGTAATGCACCTACGTCGCTAATCGAGTGTCACCCTCAGCTAACAAAGTAAATTTGATGGACTTAATTTGCTTCGGGAGCCCATCGTTTGATGATTAATTCATAACCTTCGTTTACATCGCCGATCAAAGCTTGCAGGTAGCGCCAAGGGTGAGAGCAGGCTGCACTAACACAGTAATGGCTATCATGATTCGCTAATTCGTATTCAGAAACCATTCGACCACTGTGACAAAAAGCGAATAGGAATTCGACCGTTCTTCTTCGGCCGATTTATGAATCTTCCGTTCTGCGTCCCGCCCTCCGCAGAGGGCATAAATAAAGCAGTAGAATAGGAGAGGAGAAACAAAAAGTGTCTAGGCGTTCGTAACATAAGTCGCATAGCGCAGCTGAGCCAAAATTATCCTTTAACCCCGCACAGGATGGCTACTTGCTCCATGAATCTTCGCGATTGCCCGTTCAGCGTAATCCTCTTCTTTATCGCCTCAGGAAGTGCGCACGCATAACAGATTATAATACCCCTTATTCTTGTGCAGGCAAACCGCGGGAACACTTGAACATTCCATTACGGAAAACTCAAGCCGGCAGGTGAATTGTTTTCACAGCGGGATTGCGATTCCGTACGCTAACGAATTCAGTAAATGCAGACAACGGAATCAGGGCAACGATACGTAAGGCTTTTATAATCGGTAAGCACTGATCTTAGTAAAGAGGTGGGGAATCTCTCTTAATCATGCGGAAGGCCGCATGCACTCAACGGCAACATAAAAAACCTTCGTGGCTTATGAAATCATCAAACCGCATTTAGGCGGCTTATTGCCGACATTCGAATAATTCGTCATCAAAATCGCATTGAGGAAAATTACTTTAACCGCTAGGTAATCCTAGGTAGAACATTTCCCTTTAATCTTCACTTAAAGCAACAAACGAGACGGAGTGGAAAAAAAATACGTGAATTGTGCTTTATTACAGAAGTGACGAAAAAGCCGCAATGAACGCATGAAAAAGCAGCGTGTGGTCCAATGTCCGCAGGCTTCCCCTCTCTATGTGAGAAAATCCCTTTGGAAAAGGCTCAGAATCGACCGGGTCTGGAAACGAGGGTAAACATGCAATTTCAACGTAATATTTTCGTTTTTATGACAGTAAAGACTTATTATTTACATCCTTCCTTTCCATGTACTCTTTAGGATTTAGTATTTACTAATTATCTTCATTACCAATCAATAAAATAAATAATTTTCATAAGAATATGAAGACTGCTTTATGACATAGAAAAGGTGCCTAATATTTTATACGTACTTTCATTTATACGCAAATCGTGTTAACCTTTCGACCCATTCTGTTAATTCCATCTGGTGACTTTCTTAATCGTATTCGGAGAAACTTTATTCACTTTCCTATTTTATCTACCTCATGAAATTTTCTTAGGGCAAATGAGATTTTCTCTTCCTCAATCATTTCTACAAATCATAATTTTTGGAAAGGAAAATTAGATATACTCAATAAGAGTAGGGACCGAAACAGGGGGGTTAAAAAAAATACGACACACAGAAATTTTAATCAGATTTACCGAAGGTTCCTCAAGCAATTTTGAAAGTAATCTTTTTGCCTTCTTTCTAATCAAATTCCAAATGTATAATGTAATTTAAATAATAAATTTCTTCCATTATCGATTATTTGACAGGTGGTAAAACCACGCTAAAGTAAACGCAACGCTTTGACGTAGTAATTTTCATACTTTTTTGATGCAGGACTTCTATTTTAAGCTTTTATTATTAGAAATGTATCAGGATAATAAAATATACTAATATATTTATCATGACTATACACAGAATATATACGTATTCTATTTGATAAGCTCAGTTTTAAGTGTTCATCTTGGCTATGTCCGTGGAGTAGGTAAATCATTTTTACTAATCACTATAAATATGTACCATCTAATATCACTGATTGAAATACTAATATAAAATGTATCAAGATTGTGATTATATATTTCGTGTTCATTGTGACTATAATTTTTCTTATTAGATTTGGTTTCTTTTTTACTTATATCGTTTCTTTAAATTTATAAACTTGTAGAGGAATCTTAAATTGTATTAATTTGATATATTTTTATCTTCACACTATATACTCTGTGTGTTCTCGCGGATGATTTACGCATTCTCCTTCTTGCGGGTGTTTTCCCGTACGATAGGATTTTTGTCCTCAACCTTTAGTTAAGAAGATTATTTTCCCCGCAAACCCAATTTTTTGTGTTCTTGTTGTATTTTTTCACTTCTAATTCTATATATTATATCTAAATTATGTATAAACGAGTTAGGTTGGGTGGAAGAGAGGCTAACTTGGGCTTAACCTAGCCTTAATAAGGACTTCATTCGATATGTATAAACTAGGCAAAGACATTTAATTAGAGAAAAGCGTAATATTTTGTAAATGAGTTGTACAGAAATAAATCTCTCCCCCAATAAATCTCAACGATAGGTTTACGGTCTTTATTTACTGCGCTTCCCCTGACGGCCTTAACGGAAGGCGTCTTGTCTTTCCCTTGCCTTTTACTCTCCTGCCTCATCCACTCCCTACGATCCTTCGGCCCCAAACACTGCATTAGGGTGAAGTCCTCTATCCGCAAATAGAGCAAACATCTTTGAGGTGATAAGGAGATTGATGAGCGTATCGTGGAGGGTGGGTTTATGAAAAGTGAAAGTGAAATTGGTAGAGATTTAGCGAAGGATCAGAAGAGGATAACAAGGGGGCGAAGACGAAACGGTGGGCAGAGAATGGGGTGCGAAGAGGGAAAATAAGAATGGGATAATAAGCCCACGAGGATTCCAAGAATAGAGGAAGAGGACTAAAGGAGGAAAAAGGCCGTGGGATGTGGAAGGATGGGAAAATCGATTCGGGGAAAGATAAAAAAAAATACGAAAGACACGTTGAAGAGGTACGAAAAAACGACCCGCGGGTGGGAAAGTTTCTGGATGAAGCATGACTGCGAAAAAGAAAGCGGAGGAAATCAGGGAGGAGGAGGTGAAAAAATAAATATAAAATGATAAGAAAGGAAACATTCCGCGCTAGGGGATGCGGCAGGGAGAGAGAAACGCTGAGGATCTCAAGAGAATGGCGGAGGGAAGCAAAAGTGAGCCAAGGATTTTAAGGTGAATTTGGATGGATAAATAATGGAGAGGCGAAGGGAGGGAAAAGATCAAAGAAAGGATTGTTACAAGGATAAGAGATTTCGATAGCGAAAAGGACACGGTACGGATCGTTACGTGGATTCAAAGTCCTCTTCATTCTTAACCTCTTCCAACATTGACACAAAACTTGGGCGTAAATCTTACACCCGAAGGGTTACGTTTGCTTGTCCCTCGTTAGTGTCCCACAAAGAAAACAAATTTTTGCTTCGTGTGCCACGGGAAACGGGGGTTCCAGATGTACACCCATCTTTACCTCTATTTTTCCACGAACTCCGAAGTATTGAATCGTAAAGATGGACACGGGTAATGGGAATCCAGAATATAAATTTTATGCCTCGCAATGAAAGAAAAGAGAAAAGAGGTCGAATTTTCTTCGGAAAATGAATGCGCACATATCTTCCGTTAAAAGTGAGACTTCTTTCTCTCAAAAGAATTCATTTGATGAGAAGCAGAGATAATTTTCAAGTCGAGATAATTTAATTATCTGTGACAAGAGAGAAAGAGCATCCGTGAGGAAACTGTGCAAAAAGAAATATATTCTCTTATATTGCGTCAAAAAGGTAGGAGAGATTTAAATGTTTCCTCAAACACTCTTCTGATGTCGGTGGCTGATGATTCCCGCAGTGAAAGCTCAAGTAATTCCTAGTAGAAGATAATTAAAAGATAATTGCACTTCTTTTCCTTGAAAGGCATCGGAATTATACAAAAATACTCGTAAAAATCTAAAGATATAATATTTAAGTACAGTAGTCTACTTTCCATGAGGAAATCGAATCGGACTCAAGCCGCAAACCTACACAGCCATATCTTTTATTTCCACCCGAGCGAAAACCGAATCAGAACCCAAAGTATTTAAATAGTTGAGAAAAAACCGAATCCGAATAGCGGTATTTATTCCGCTGCGACTTGTGGTTCAAAAGCATACCATTTTACTTACACTTTAATCAAAGAAGGTAAATGTGTAACTACGATTTGAAGCTATCGCTGTTTTGTTATATAAATTGTTGTAATTTAAAAGCAAGAAAAATTAAACCAAACTTTCAGAAGGATATCACGATGGCAGGAGCGAAAAGCAATGGGAAAAAGCGAAAATGAAACTGAATCGAAATTTGGTCTTATAGTTGAGCCGCAGCAGAAACTGGAATGATAAATATTAAGGCTCGATGCCGTTTCCACTACTATTAGGTTTCAGTCAAAACAAATTCATCTATATTTCCACAATAACATTAAAATTAGAAAAGTGGAGAGTGGTGGGGAAAAACTGACGAACTTTGCGGCAGATTTAGAAGATTAGGTTCATGAGATATTTTTACTTACAATCTAAAGTTACTCGGAAGCATAATAACGAAAGGTTTAAAGACTAACTTTAGAGCCGAATTTATTTTTTCATACCTTTTTTCCTTTCTCCCTAAGTTGTGGAAAATCGCTTAATTACTTTCACTCGAATATGCATCGCTAAACTGAAAGTTTTCGCTATAAATCCATAGAATAAGGTTAAAACCTTAAAATGATTGTTTTCCAAATATTTTTCGGATGGAAATGCGTCTGAATGATCAAATATTCAAGTAGCGAGTTGACCTATTAATTAAGCAAACCATATGAGCCAAAATGGAAACTCTCTCTCCTTTCTCACTTTAATTTGAGAGGCTGAGATGCGGAAGAAAAAAAGTTTTCGTGAACTTTTTTTGCGAAAAATTCACCCTTAAGCAAGTAAGATTTTTTTGCTATCTTCCTACTGAAACCGGCTTCATGAATAACTCTTAATTAAAGTTGTTGCCACACGTCGAGGATGGACCGCTCAAGGATGATGCTGCACTTTGGATAGATAGTGAAAAACCAGGTTTTCGAAAAGTTTCCCGAGCTAAAAAAAATAGAAGTGAATAATATTTATGTTCTCGTCCTTGTGTATTTTTACTCTCAAAATAGAATTGCGGCATCATTAAGAGCTCGTAAAGAAAGTTCTGAAAAGGCTAATTTATGTGTAAGATGGTCTGTATGTATGTACTATTACAAATGTCTCCGTTTGTAAGTTTGTCTCTCATCATCGATTATATACCGCAGTCGTCTTTGGGCATTAATATCCAAGCACAGATTTATAATATTCATTTCGATACGGGATATATGTCAATGCGTTTTCAGTAATACTTTTCAGTATATATTCGTCCAGTTATAATGTTACCTCCGTGAAAAATCGAAAACTCAATCGAAAAATTTAGGTAAAACACAAACATTTTAACATTTATGCAATATGGAAAGAAACTGAAACACAGATGTTAATGAATTATCGCGTTAAAACGCTCATAAAACTGTTTTTGTCGGAGACTCGTAGGTATCTGCCCGCTTCTGGTAATGACAGAAACCCCTGGTTACCAACATTCTAAGGATTACCCAAAGCGCATTTCAAAAGCCGCAGTAGCAATAAGTTTTTAGTACTCTTTCACCCATAAAGTTGATAGCCCGGATATTAAAATGCGCATTAGAGGTTCCTTACGAGGAGGCTTTTGAACCTCTGATTTGAGCAATGACAGAAAATTATTTTTTCCTCAAGCTATAACTTTCCAGTACAGCTGCTGCTCTTCTGTAGCGTTCTGCTATTCTACCTACGTTTTATTGTTTTAACCATAGAAATCACGACAGATTATGGCGAAGATAGAGAATATATAGATAATAGACTCACTTAATACTCATCCCCAAATATTACTCAAAATTCAATCCGTGTTATCGGAATTCAAGAGTTCTTTCTAGTGATTAAAATATTAATGGTGTACGTTACATTATAAATAAAGGTGTGCACCTAGGAAAAATCACAAGGAGAAACGGACATTAAAAAGTTAGACAGTACCAAGGGAAAATTTGTTGCCCGAAGTTTTATCGAATGAAAACTGCCTAATAATGTAATACGGACTCTGATTTCCTTCTTCGACAGAGAAATACAAAAATATCAAATTAAATTAATTATGAAAGAAAAGTAAACGGCTAAATATTTCCGAAACATTTTGTTATTGTATATTATTGAGTTATCCTCGTTAAAAGGGAAGTTGTATTTTCTAGGCCTAAAAATCATGAGTTTGAAAAATAAATGTTCTATTTTTGACAGGATATACAACCTTATGAAATTAAAAGAGGTTCTTTAGAGCGAATTGTAAATCTTTGGGCATACTTAAACACATCGAAAAACGAAATCCATAATGAATACAGAGGCATCATGTGTACCTAATGAATGAATAATGGCATGGCTGACTCTTGTGAGAGAAGGCAATGCGGATTAAACCAGATTTTCCTACTGAGCCTTTCCCTCTTTTTGATTTCCGTCGGAAACTGGGAGAAGAATACCGAATAAATATTTTATTTTCTTCAAACGGAATATTCGCAAATATTTAATTTGAAGACGATTAACGATATTGCAAAAGAGCAGAACCCGGATTTATTCAGATGAAAATAATAAGAAAGTAAAATTAAGTAAAAGTAAACAATATAAATTTGAAGACAATATAAAGAGTAAACAATATTAAATAGATCCATATTTTCAGAGAATAAAAATCACTTACTCAATAACTTTTATTAAGAGCTATTTAGTATTAGAATAAGTACTCTCTGTGCAAGTTCAATTTTTTAAGTAATCAACGTATTAACATTTTTATTCTTGTTTTAAAGCAGCATTTTTTGGTTTGTTGATACAGGCAATCTTCTTAAGGCGATTTAATGGAAAGTTTGATTGCTCCTAAAACAAAAATATCCTAAATATCAATTACATTAAATTATTTTCTATTATAGTAAGTTATGACCATTCAAGGAATGATTCATATATCTAATCCGAGGATTAGCTGATATTTTCCTTAATTTATTTCCGAATTAACCGAAGCGTTTGAAATTCTTTCAAAGAAGCATGTTTCGAATGGATCAAAAGATATCATTGAATTCTTGAATTGTATTTGTTGATTATAGAATCTCTTGAGGAATAAGAAAATCGATACAAAATGTTGGCCTAAAGTGGTGGCAAGTCAGAACAAATTAGAAGAGTTTTAATGTAACATTTAAAGGTCATGGCTCGGTAAGCCATTATTGTAATGTAATAAATTCAAAAATGTGGCAACCCTGTCAAAACATTAACCGTAATGTACTCCACATCGAAAAGAAACCTGACAGGATATTTGGTGAGAGCAGGTAATAATAAGAGGAAAACAGTCACATGAAATGATAATATTTCTTTAAAATTAAAGCTAATACATGTTAAATTCTTATTTTTTACTTATACAATATTAACATTACAGTAGCCTGAAGTTAGTTTCTATTTATCGTAAGCAAACAAACGGAGCAAAGCCATAACTAAAAAAGACGGATAGCAAAGGATAAAACTTTTTTAAATGGAAATTTGGATGGAAATTTTGCATGATAGAAATAGATTGGTTTGAGAATTGATCATTGAAAAATTCGATAAACATATGAAAACATATTTATGAAAATAAACTATGGATAAAATTTGGATATTAAAAGATTCCGCTGATAAAATTTCCCAATTTCCCAACGCAGCCCATCATTATCCGACTACTTATTATTTATACGCAAACTCTATATTTTAATCCACTCCACAGGTTTTTCCACGAAAAGTTATTACCATTTCCATGTGAAATTGGAAAAATTATTCTTGCGTGAGACTGCATTAAATAAAATTTGATATCCTTATATTTATCCTAAATTACATAGGATTCTATCAAATTCGACGTATATTTCATTCTTTACCAAAAATTTACCGAATACCTGGCAGTCGAATTCAAAAGAAGTCATTTTAATTTTCTCTCATTCGTTCCGCACATTTTCATCAAATAAATTATATAATTTATAACAAAAAGAATAGAGACCTTACATTTTATGTGAAATGACTCTCGGGAAGGGGAAAATTCCATTCGAGATTCTTTGTCGGCCCTTTCGCGGAACTCTGTTTATGGCTGAGAATATACGTGGGCTCAAGCGCTCTTCTTTCCCCTCGTTATGCATGCACATGGAGCCGAGTATGAAGGCGGAATACTTCAGTGTGATTGACAGCGTCTCCCCGTATTACTCCATAACGTTCTCTCCCTTTATTCGTTTCTTTCTGCGCAGAAAAGAGGATCACAACTGCCACTTCTTGTGCCCTTCATATTTTCTCCACATCACGCCTGACAACGTCACCGAGACTTCTGTTAACAGGAATTCGTTGGCAAGGTTTTTATTGAGTTCGGCGAAGACGTAGGCATTTTCTCGCAGATTACACCGGACATGACGATGGAGACCTTAGGACATAAACTCTGCTGGCCGCTGAGGCTATAAAACCATTCTTATATCCCGGAAATGCCGCGATTGGTCCCGGAGACGTAAAGTAGGCTGATTTGTGGCGTGAAACCTTTGAATGATATCTCTTCGATTCCTTTCTTTCAGATAAAACGAAATTACGGGCATAAATGCAACAAGTCCTCTTTGGCTGAACGACAATCCGATCCTGACATTTCATACGCCGAATATCGAAAATCCAATAAAAATAACGGATATGAGAATTAGTTATGTAACTCATTCGTAATGTGAACACAAACTTACACAAAGTATTACGTCACTGAGAACTTGTAATCATTTTAACAATTAAAACAGAAATAAAATATTACTCAAAATTGTTTATAGAACGGAATTTAACGACAAAGTTACAAAATCAACAGTTTCGGCCTTCAATTTCTGTTACCGATGAAAGAGAATGAAAAACAGTAAAAGTTGTTTTTACTCCTGTCTCATTATAAATTTAGAAAAGAAGTTGCACAAGAAAACTTAGTGGATGTATGCAATCAGGCCTACAAAATATAGGACCCACGTCATACAGTGGCCCGCAACAAGTTTTGGAAATTGTCCTTATCTGCGAAAATTAGTAAATATTTAAATTTTATGAATTAATCACTGTTAAAGAGGAATCTTAAGATTATTCGATTCTAATCTAATTTGAAATCAAGGAAAAATCCAGAGAATGGTGGAATTAATGAAGAGGGATGACTTTTTAATCTGAAAATAACTCCCAATTGCATAAACGTTTCTTAATAATATTCCCGCTGAGATTATTAAAAGGTATGCTAGTAATAGGAAAGAAATAAGGAAATAAAGATTTCTCAGAGGGGAATACTGAGATATTTTTTATCACAGGAAAGACATTACTACTACAGGCAAGCAACCGCAAAAGGAAGTGGGGTGCGAAAAACTGCGAAAGAAAGGGTGAAAGAAAGAGGTTGATTACAACATAGAGAATAAGAAATGGAAGGGATATTAATAAATGTAATATACGTATATAGATTATAAGAATTCTTTGTCGCTGAAAGCTAAACATACAAGAAAGTTTTTAATTTATTGCTTAGTTATTTATTAATGGATTTAAAGTAAATAATACTTAAATATTGCCGTGTGCTGATGAAGAAAATTAACAGCAGGAATTAGAGTACCTTTTTTTTAACTCGTATATATTTTATATACTCTAATTTTTTCACACTAGGCTCTTTTCACACTGAGTGTCTCTTAAATTCTTTCAATGGATGGACAGGTTTTGTGCGAACTCATAATTATTAATTAACTCTATAATTTTCTATTAGCCAACACTATCTTTGTACCTCAAAAACGTAAAACGTTTAACATGTAACTAACTTCCTTAATTAACTTTCACTCTCATAAATTTTATAAATGGGAAATTTCTCGTTTAGAATTCGGTCATTTGAAACTCTTGCGTTCTGAAATTTCCTATTCCATTATCTTTGAAACTAATTTAGAGATAATGGGACAAAACTAGATTATACTATGAATCTACGTAATTATGCCCGCGTGAGTTTCAATTTCAAGCAGTTACGTCAACTTTTGCCGAGTAGCAAAACACAAAAGTAAGGCATGCAAACAGTCCAGCGGTAGAATTTAATGGATTTTAAACAAAAAAGATAGTATCTCCCAAACCGTTTAACGTCCTCAAAGAACAGGATGGCTCTAATTTATGTTAATTGAATCCGTTAAAGGCACAGCTTAGCTTTACATAAAATCATCTGTGATAGAAAGATAACTGAACATTTCTATGGTGTAACAAACAAAAAACTTCTTTAAAAGCGGTCTTAATTAGAATATTAAGCAAATGCATTTCAGACGTTAAAATAGATCTTAGTGGATAATACGTTACAGATTACCTTCGTAATTATATAATGAGCCTGTTAATAAAAGCTTTCTACCACAAATAAATTCTTTATGATGCAACTATTTGATTAAACGGATTTAAAAGAACAATTGCTCTATCGAGAAATTTATTGAGAACAAATTTATTAATAATTCAATCCCTTTATTCTTCTTTCATAATTTATTTCGTAATTTTGTCGCCAATTAAGATCGCGATTATCCTTTACAATACCATTGATTACATTACTTTTTGAAGAGGGATCGAATTCCAATTTATTACAATGCTCCATTAAATATTTGCGACTTACAACATATGATCTAATTAATTTACCTCATCTAATCCCTCAGAGCAATATAATAAGCATGGAATTTTTAATAAAAAAACAGCTAATGAAGACAGAGAAAGAAACAGTTGCACACATTCTCTTTCTTTGTAGTTAATCAAGGAAGCATTGACTATGAGGAATTATGAGAAAGGATGGTAGAAGAGTTAATCTCTCCTCATTTCTTATGCTTATGAAAAAATCTGTAATTACTGAGGCTCACTAAAAATAAGAAAAACAGGGAGCCTCAAAAGGGAATTAAAAAGCATCACATTAAAAATGACAGCTAAAATTCACACTTTGCCAAAAAGTATCTTACAAATTATCTTTTCTCAGAATTTGTTTCTCATTTTCTAAACGTTCAACAAAAAAACTCCGAATCGGATAATTTAAAAGCACTTTGACACAAGCTCCCTCTTAGCCTAATTCATGAAGTATCTTCCTCTGATACAAGTGGTTTTTGGTTCGGTACCGGTGGACACCCACACAAATAGATTCAGCGACATCTGAAATCATCAGACCTCATGAGAGACGGCCAACTTTAAATAGTTTAACACCGAAAAAGTTCAAAAATGATTTTAATCGCGAGGTATTCCTACTCGAAGATGGAATGCTCTCCATTTTATTTTACTTCAAGCAATGTACTAAATCAGAAAGGGCTCCCAGGTAGCCATATGTGCAGCGCGTTCGACTTTGAAGAAAGCAGTGCCGGGTTCGATCCTGATGAAACCCTCACTGCGAAATGTTAGTAACTGTCAAAGCAATTCTAACAAACACGAGTTCAGGAAATATTTAGTGTGACTTGGTGTACTCAGGGCATGGAACCGAACCGAAAAAAACTGTTATTTTTGCCGGAGTGAAACCGAATCCCTGCCGAAACCGTAAATCTTTATTTATCATGTTCCGAATTCCGGTTTGATAGCAATTTCACTTAAATTAAATGTAAATGGATGAAGTAATTCTGACTATTTGTCACTTGCGAATAACTCAAATGAGTACTTTGCGTATTACTTTATCTTATCTAATATTATGACAATAGTTTTTTCAAATCGCCATTTATGTTCTAAAACTAAACTGAATATTACGTTATTGAAAACGCTGCAAATAATTAAATAACTAAGTGTTTTATTTATGTTTAAAATTTGTCTTTTTATAAACTGTTTTAGTTTGCTTTGAATTTTAATCGTCAAAGGAAAAACATGGGTTTGAACCGGTTCAACTTTGGAGATGAAATTTGGTGCTTTCATTAAACCAGATCAAAAACCGGAAGGAAAAGATATTAGAACTAAAACCCTGATTGCAGAAAGTGATATAGAGGCCAATTCCAATAAAAGGAAGCAGACTCCTGGTCTAGTCGACACTGGCTATATGTCAACAAAAATTTACAGCCATCACTCAAGCTTATTTTCTCTTCCCTCCAAATTCTCCTTCTAATTTTAAGAAGATTAATTCTCTAATATCCCTCTCTGGACAACCAATAGCAAACAAACAAAAACAAAACCGATGAATAAAACTCATTGAGGTATTTTTCTTGTCGCCCTTAAGCCTTTCCGGTTCAGCGGTCAGCCTCCACCCCTCTTCGCCCGCCGTTTACTCTTATCAATTAATACGGATTAAAGCAAGCAATACTTCCGCCGCGAGCTTTTTCCCCGTATCGATTCGAGGAAGGTTTTACCCGCAAACGAAGCCTCCGATAGAGACATCTTTTGTGCTAAAGGAAACCCTCTGAAACCTTAATGAGAGGCTATTCCGGTCTGATTGTCGCCTAACTCCGAAAGGATTTCTATCGTCTCTCTTGGGGGTGCTTTGAGATCGAAGAGTCAGCGAACGCCTCCCACCGAGTGATATCGACGCAGAAGCAGATAAAAAAGAAAAGAAAGGGCAGCAAAAAAGCAAGATCCACTTATTTCCTTCGTAAAGATACCGGATAAATTGGCCTGCTTCCTCTTTCGGGGAGAGTGGTAAACTTGCACCGGAGTTTCGTGTTGTGCATTTTTTCCTTTATCTCGATAAAAAACCGTTGGTGTCGACATGCTCTCAGGTCAAGAGAGGAGATGAACGAGTCCATCGCATTTTGCGCTGTGGGATGACTGGAAATCATGGTCTCGGAGGATTCGCAAGAAAAGAGCACTTAATGAAAAAAGGAGTAGATGGATGATGGTGGCAACGAAGGAGCTGATTGGAGATTCGGAAGATGGGAACGAAAGGGTTGAGGGGAAAATGGACGAAATAGGTAAGAATTGTAGGAGCGTGGGAAAAAAGCTTAAGTGAAAAAGGGTAACCATGAGAGGTGGAGGAGGAAAAAAGGAAAAAAGATGAAAGGGAATAACTTTGCGCAGCGAGAGCGAAAGTAAAAAGCGAAATTTGGATGGCATCCAGGAGGACGTAAGATAGTTACGGCATTTGCTCTTATACGTTGATCTCTATTGCCGAAGAAACAAACACTAAATTAAACTACACCTATTTTCCTGTATCTGACGGTGGAGTGAAAATTCTATCAGTTTTACCACAGAAAAATATCTAAACTAAGATCCTTTCGTTGGATTCTTAGTTATTCGGTAATTAAAGTTTGCACTTTTCATCTCAATACAGCCTTTATTAAATATCGAAAGTCCTCTTCAGACTATAATACGATTATGTGTAATCATTAAAAGCATAAGTAAGATAAATAAGTAGGGGATCCCAGATATACATGTGGGCAGCGGGTTGGTCTGTACAGGAAAGCTCTCCCAGGTTCAACTCACAGGGTCCATGAGTGCAAAAGGTCCTCAGCTGTCGAAATACCTTCAAAAGTACTTGTATTACAAATAGTAAGTATGCTTAAACCCCAAATGGTAAGAGACAAAGTTGCATCAAAAACTTCCGCCGATATAAGGAGTAAAATAAGGAGATCGCCCTATTTGAAAGGAAATGAAGATATGAAAGCGAGAAAGAGGAAATAGTTTGAGGATATGAAGATATGCGGAAAAAGGGATGGAATTCACCCTCACAATAACGCCCCAAATTTTTCTCCTGCCGTGTCAAGCGGGACACCGATTCGGAGAAAAATGATAACCTCATCTTGAAGACCCTCTGAAGGGGAGTAAAAAAACATGCGTGTGAACGCTTTATCGCGGAGGGACTTCCTCTGTCCTCTTTTTCAGACCTGACCTTTAAAAACGAAGTGCCGCTTCGAAAGGTGCCCTTAGAGAATTTGCAAACTGCTAGTTCGTCCACAGGAGTGCGAATGAGAAATTTCAAAGTTTTTCATCGCCCATCCGAAATGATCGCATTCTTCCGTGATTAGCAATCCAATCCAAGGGATGGAGCGGTCCCTAGGGAAAGATTAACGCTTGAATTTTTTTCTCTTGTGTCTTTTCCGATCGATGTGTACGTGAGGTTTTCCAGAGGCTGCCGACATCACGTTCCGTTGCAACTTCATCTGCCCTTAATTACCATCGAGATAAAAGTTCCTTAACCTCAACCTGCCGATTGTTAAGATTCCTAATGGAGATAATAACTTTCAATAGAACTGTGACGACCGCATTGGGCTTGGGAAAAATACTTAAACTAACAATCGATAATTATATTGCCTGACAGTGAAAAATTATGCATCGCTATGGTTCTATCGATCAAAAGTGCTGTAATTTCAACTACATTGATACTTAAGACACCATTTCATAAATATAAGATGAGCAAAATGTATGGTTAATGTGGGATGGACTTCATATAATGACGTGATATCTTTTCGAAGACTCAAGGATAGTAGATTGTTGTAGTCAATCAATTTTCTGTTAGGCTATAAATCATATAAAATGTTATACTTTGATTATAAAGCGGCTTATTTTCCAAAATGAATAATTTTTAGATGAATTTTACAATCTTCATGGAGTACAAGCATTAACAGTTCATTCCCAGCTATGAATATAATGCAAAATATAACGAGTTAACAATAAATGCCCCTCTTTTCCTATTTTATGAATGAACTGAAGATATAGAAAAACTTCGAGGACATTCGAAATAACGTTTTGTTACATTCAGATAAAGTATAGAAAACGTTTATCTTCTGGAACATGAATTTGTTATGAAAAATTCTTTCAGTGTCAGTTTAATTCAGTAATTGCATCCAGAACTCAAGTTCTTAATCCTTTACCTAGTGCTGTATACGTGTCCGAATACAATTATTTAAGAATAATCTTCCATAAGCATTGAGGAAAATTTCATTTAAGTTTTCATTTTCTTAGATGAAAAAAATTCTGCAAAAGATGTCAAAACTACAATCTTTTATCTTCTCTGATTTACAAAGTCACTCTGCTACTGAAATAATTAGGAAAAACAAGAAACCCTTTATACGTGAATACCCTTTTATTTGTCTTTTGCCAAGTTTCGTTGTAAAGGAAGACT
This sequence comes from Pachydiplax longipennis, assembly GCA_036926295.1. Classification (NCBI taxonomy): domain Eukaryota; kingdom Metazoa; phylum Arthropoda; class Insecta; order Odonata; family Libellulidae; genus Pachydiplax; species Pachydiplax longipennis. The sequence continues at coordinate 67,869,432 of JAVFKF010000004.1, read as the reverse complement.
ACATACAACATAGCTTCAAAAATAAAGCTGTTATCACAAATTAGATTACGAAGTACACCAAGGATGGATTAATGTAAAATATAACGGTTCTTTACCTTTCAAGAAAGTCTTCTTAAGTCTTTCAGCCATTCACTCATAGATTACGCAATTAGCTAACGTAATAATTGGCGGAACCTTAAGATTTTGTAGTAATCCCTGTGAATTATCAAAGTTGACTTAAATTTTCGGCTCAAGAAAGAGTATCATATAAAAAGTGATATGGAATTTGATAAAGGAAATAATTAACGTTAGATAAATTCATAATTCTATTCATAAAAGCAGGAAAAGTAAATTAAAATCTCTAAATAATTGAAAAATTGATAAAATCAGTCCTTTTTACCAGCAGAAATCAGCTATTTAACTATTAGTATGATCAATTGTATATTCGAGTTACTCCAAGCAAGATCAAACTCTTCTTGTATAGAAATACTTACATATTATATCCCTTTCTTCAAAATACTGCTTTCCCATCAATCTGATTATGTAATAAATTCCTCTATTAACCATCTAAAAAAGTAATATTCTAATTTATTAACTATGTAGCATATGGACAAAGCGACCAGTCTGTGAAACTTCATATTTATGAAAGAATAAAAAAGATAAAGAAAGCTAATGTAAATTTTGCAAATTTAACTGTTCTCTACACAGCTTATTACTTCGACATTCTACGTGAGAACTATTCTCACATTTCTCAATTAAAACCAAATAAAGTACGTAATTGATCGTGAGGATTTCTGTTATGCTTATGAGGTAAATTATAGATTTCATGCGAAGAATAAATTCACTTTAGATACGTTAAAACCATCTTACGGTGTTAATTAATTTCCATTGAATATTAGACTGTTTTATTTCGTAATATTTCAACTTTCCTAATATGATGACCAATTTTACTTATGGAAAAGCTAAAAACAAAAGAAAGATATGACGGTTAATTGATTAATGACGGTGATTTACGTACTTCAGCGAAATAGTTCTGCGTTACTACTCTCTTCCCCAAACATAATCGATTGCCTAAACGTTGAAAGATTTCAACATTTTACGACGCAAATATGGTGCTTATCGACACTAATGAGAAAACTGTAGAAGTTTACTTCCTCAATAGAAAGGTTTAAGCGTGGAATTCATTCGAGAACACCTTGCATTGAAAGAGGAAACACATTAATCCTCTGAAATGCTACAATATCTTACACGAGGATAAATAGAGGAACAACTTCCCACATCCACTGCGACACGAAGAATTCAGGAATAGAAGAGAAGTGAGGAATAGTTTTCGGGGTAGAGCAAGTATATGAGAGTATAGTGATATCCAAGAATATCAAGTGGTTAAACGTACAAACGTCTAGGAATTTAAAGGTTGAATATCTTTAGACAATAGTTTCTATTTTAATGTAGCTTTCATTAAATTTCAGGCCAGAGTGTATACATTTCTTCTCTTTACCCGTTTTCCTTCTTCAAGATGAGAATGAAAGTACTTATTTTTGAAATCGTTCTCTTTTAAGGATTGATTTTTTTTACTTTTACAGTCATAATTTGCCGATTTATCTCCAAAGGTGTTAATTTTACAATTCGATAGCTAGTATGTACTTTCAAGATAGTTCATCAATCTTAATTCGTTCCAACCATATATTCTTTCGCGCATAAGTCTGATTATCTCTTTGCAGTGAATGAATGAAATGAAAGCTTTTCTATCTAAACAAAACAGTTTGTGATTCAAAGTCAATAAACGTATGAAGATGAAATTCATCACCCTCTAGGAAGCTACGGTCCATCGTTTTATTTGGCATTAATTTAGTCAATCACATCTAGTACTAATACTTGCATAAAAGAGCGTTCCCAATAATTTTTCTTAATAAGCATTCTAAATTTATACGTAAATTGCGGTTTGAAATTTACTTAATAGCAGTATTTCTAAAAGTGCTTCCACAGCTAAAGTCATTTGGTACATATAGGTTCCCACCGGAAATCGAACCCGAGACCGCTATAACTTAAGTTTAATGCGTTGCCCACTTGTCTATCCGATATCCCTGCAATAATTTCCTTTCATATTTATGGACGAATAAGAGGAAAGAACAGTAAATTTTATTTAATGAAAGAAATGTGACTTTATTCTTCCAAACTTATGAAAAAAGCTGATAATTAGTCGAGCAACAGGAATGTCAAACAGCAAGGGCAGACAAAAATCACCCCCTAGAAAATAAGCCGAAAAGAAATTAAAAAAATGAAAGCAGACGACGGAAGTAGTGATAAATTAGGCACCAAATGCTTTTTCAGAAAAGAAAAGTGAAAGGATGAATGAATACGATGTAAGAAGTTTCATGACAAAATTTACATAAAATATTCTCGAGCAATATTTCACAGAAGGAGACGTAGCCGAAGTTTCATTTTCTCGAAGGAAAAGTTAGAACGTATCATGTACTTGACAATCGCTTCCTCGTTGCCGTTATGAACGTAGATTCTTATTAACTGTTCACTCCAAAATCTTAAAATCAAATCAATCATTGGGTGTTATTTATGAAACATTTTCAATTTAAAATATCAAACATTTCCTTAAAAATGTAAACATTTGCTTCAATTTAGTCCTAGTAAATCATCAGTAAATCTTTCTCAAACCATTTACACTTTACAAAAGTTTTCCCACAAGAATGACCGATGAAACGTTATGTTTCTCTTGATATTAAAGTTCAAATGCTACTAAGGATTTTGATTACCGGTTAACACATGTTTTGAATGAATAACGTTTCTGTGGGAGGAAGTTGCTCATCTGAAACTGCGTTTATTTGTTACAAAGAGCAATCCTTTTGTTATCCCCTAGTTACCTCCTTGGAAAATATAAAACGAAATAAAAACATATTTCTTTTCTATATCTATACATGATATTAATACATTTAAAAAATAAATTTTATATTTAAAAATAAATTTAAATTGATTTTAACTCTACATACACCATGAAATTCTGAATTTGAGAAGTTTTCCCAAAAATTGAATATCTTGTGGTCTTTATAAGTTAAGCAATATATTGCGTATCTGAAAAATTACAAGAGGTATTATGAAGTTTATCAAAGGCATTCATGCCACCTTCATCCCGATGAATGTTTCAATATCCTCAGGTCGAATTTCTAATCTACGAAATGGATTTAATTCCATGGAAGTAAGGAATAATATTTGTCGAGAGTGAGAGAGATCACCCGAACGATGTGTTTGTCAAGTATTTCATGCCATTCATTAGTCCAAATGCGGTGAATATATGCGCCAAATTCTCCCGCAACACCGAGTTTCCTAAAATGTACGGACTGAAAACATTGCTGCACTATTACGTAGCTTTATTTGCTTCCGCAATTTTCAAGCTTCCGTCTTATTTGTTTGTACAGCGACAAAATTGCTGTCCTTTAAATGCCATTCTTTTTAAAAATGTAAGATTTTAAATTTGAAATGAAATTTTCATATAAAGATCAGGAGGGAAATAAAGAATGCCCAAAGTTCTAAAGGGTATGTGAATCGGGTTGCCGTGAATCAGGCGGTAGTTTGGCTGGTTGCGTGAACGTCAGGCGCAAAAGGTGCCACATTTCCTCATAGTAACTTTATTCATCATTGATAGGTAGTCATATGAACTGATTCTATGAAAGTAAATAGAAAGTGTCATGCACAGAAAATCTTACTAACCACTAATATCTTTATAATGTGTAAATATTTATTTATATATTTCATATAACACTCGATGAACTATTGGTAAAATGAGGGTCATGAATTTGAATGTACGGGAAATTGCGATTCAGTATTCAATGATTTTTTCAAATAAAATTCCAGCAAAAACCCGAATTTCACAGTTGTATCCATCTAAACCTCATAAAAATGATCTTTCGATTCTATAAAGATTTCCCTCGCAATATATTTTAAGAGAAAATTTCGAAATAAATCGTAATATTTATCCACTAACTTATTTATTCTAGAATCATAAATATTATAAATGTATAGCTAGTGATATACGCGGCACTTAAAACGCATCTTGATCCAAATTAACACCGTTGATAAGAAAATATAGTGAAGTTTACCCGCATCAAACTAAGTAATTGGATTCATAACCTGCGAGTAAAAAAGTACCTTTGTGCCCTCAATCATCAATTTGAAACGCTTCATCAGTGATGTACATAACCCAATTTTCTTTGCTCTTTCGCATTCGGGTCGTCTATCTTGCGTCTATATTCCATGCGTTGTCTATATTCCATCCTTACCCATTTCCTTTATCCTCCTTTCTCCTTTGAATCCCCAACATTTCAATTATTCCTCGTAATCCCGCCTTTGTTCTATTGACAATTCTAGCCCAATTGACGCAATCCCTTCGTGTAATGCGATTTCCGGTGCGCCCTCTAATCTAATCCCCGATGAAGCTCTATGAAGAGCAAACTGGCAAACCCGGTGAAAGACGGCAGGATGACAATGCCTTTTTAAGGCAATTCCTCTGAGGCCTCTGTTACACTCTACAGTACAGCAGACTCGGAGGAATACATGGTCCCTTTCAAGTTCAAGAAACTCCTTGCAATTGCTGATGTGAAGAAGACGAACACGCAAACAGCAACACTTGGAACTGTCAAGTGAACTGTGAATTTAAATTAACATAAAGCTGTACTTTTTAAAGACAGTTCAATTCCATTAACGACCCTACAAAAACGTATCATTGAATTCTAAGAGAAATACATTCATTTTCTACTGGGGTAACTCAGAATTATCCCTACAAGATGAATTTGTCAATTTGAATTCTGTAAAATAGTTTTTGCATTCATTTTTTGGGGAAATGATCATATCATAAGAAAGGGGAGGAAAGGGAAATTTCAAAGGGAATATAATAACGGTCTATCCATGTTTATTAATAAACACTATTAGTTCTAGGTTAAATTTGTAGGAGTGCATTTCAATGACAAAAATATGTTTTATTTTCACAAAGTAAATTAAATAATAATTTTGTCAAATTTATAAATAAGGTATCTTGCAAAATTTTTAATTTAAAACAAAAACTTCCATGTTTATACGTAATGATATAAGAAATTGAAGATGTACATGAAATGTACGAGTGTGAAATTAAAAACTACCAACGTAGTTTAACATGGTTGGTTCTTATTTTACAATCTCAAATATAACCAAAGAAGGGGGTGAGCGCCTCCCCCTAGCCTTAAATGCGATGAAGCTGCTGATAAAAAGCATCTCGTTAATTTTTCTGGCAAAGAAAATCTTAAAGAATGAAGATTTCTCCGCAATTTAGTTATATTCTAAGGAAATTTTCAAAATGGCAATCTTCGGATGGTTATACTAAAAAAACAATAACTAAAAATCAGGAAGCTTGCAAAAATCTAGCTAGCTTTGCCAACAAAAATCCATAACAATCGCATTCTTTCGTAATCTCGGAGAATCCGTTTCAAGTAGCCTGAATCCATTTAACCACAAGAATAAATACATGAGTTCACATAACAATGCCCTTCCCTTCTGTAATTACAGCAAATTTTAGTTTACGATTTCAAATTTCGAGATTTCTGATCCTCCTCTAAATAATGGATATTATGTTGCTTAAAAAAATTGCTTAAGTTTAAAGAAGATCAAGTAAATTTTCCTCCGCGGGGTCTTTAACATTATGTCTGCTTTTCAGTGAGCCGTAAACTGGAGAACCGTTCATTCTCACCATGGAGCAGATGGCTTTCGGTCGGACTGAAGCACCGCTTTCAACTTACCACTCAATGTATCTTTCGGAGGAAACAAGAACTCTTTCCCCACATCACGAAAAAGCCTTAAGTACACTTTATTAACCGACTTGGTGGAATTTACGCCCTCGGATATCGCACTACAATCCCTTTTATATCTTCCTGACCGAGCCCTGTCTTCGTCACGTCAGCAATGTGTTCGGCGACCGGTTTATTTTCCAGAGCCACACCCTCGTCCCTTGGGAACATCGCTCTGTCGTTTCCATTAGTTTCGGAGAATTAACGATTGACGATTTGCGGATTTGGCACCGGGACATGGAGCAATTCGCTCTCTTCTGCGCCAACGATAATATCTTCGACGATTCCACTGATATCGACAGCGAGCCGTGAAATCAAACCCTTCCTTTGGGATCAACTCGCCCTAGCGCGCAATGTTCCAGAAGAGCATTACGAAAGCTAACACAGCATCCGAGATGCAAAATCGCGTAGTTTTCCTCTCGATCTCTCCTAGAGTGGACATCGTGCAATAATGGAAGCGTGTTGAATGTGACTTCGCAAGATGGTGATAGGGAAATCGAAATTCGATTGCATGCTGACATCCGAATACTGCGGCATTCGACCGTTTGTAGGAGCATTTACGTGATGACTTTATAACTACAATTGGCGGTTGTCGATGCATGACAGATCGATTACTTTTGAAAACTCAGCTTTAATAATGATGTTCAAGATATGTTCGAGAACATTTCTTTTATTTCGTACATTTATAATTTTTTGTACCTACATAAGCACTTTACTAAGACTATGTGCAAATTTATCAAAATCTTTTTAGCTGTTTGCGTATGCGAAGTATTTGCGTTTGTGACAAGTAATGAATGTTTTACGATGTACGGTATGAAATACTGAGAAGAAAGTTACTTTGCACTGAGGATGGATGCCTACTATATTATTATCAAAATATACAAAATATTAATATCACAAAAACTACGGCAATAAAATTACTCGATGAAGAGTTGATTGATACTTTATTCCATGGCTATTTATTCTCATAATCGATCAATTTTTTGGTTCCAAATATTTTTCTTAGATGTACTTTAAATCTGAATGCCATAATATCTACAACCAAAATTATAACTCCACTCATGACCGATGGTATTAGTTGTACGTAAAACATCCTTTCATAAGAGATAGGCCATCTTTTTCTGGATTTAACTTATAATATCAATAACAAATAACAGGATGGTTCTGAAAATTATTATGATATACAATTTAATAATAGATATGAAGTATTTGGTGCTTCTAAATATCGGATTCTGCATAAGTAGCTCTGAAAAGCAATCTGTTGATATGAAGTCGTTTTCGTAACATCGGAAGCTTTGTAAGGACAATATTTCTTCCGAAATTTATTACATTTATGCATATCTGAGAAGAAGATATTTCACCAAGCAATTTTTTTTCAGGAAATGTCTTCTTTTCTCTTCAAATCATCTTGTTATATGGAACTTCGCCAGCAAAGTTTTCTGCCTAGATGCATCTTTCAGCGCGCGCGTCATTTAATATCCCGAAAAAATTTAATGAAGCGGATACTATTTGTCAACTGGAAGAATTTAATCGGGTCATTTATAAATTTACACAACTGAAATTATGAGCTGAATAGCTACTTTTATTAAAATTTTTCTGATTTTAAATGGAATATCAGTAGACAGAAAGAAGAAAGATGTAAGAGTATTATGAAAATAAAATGTTGCCCAATCTAGCAGCGAAACATTAAATGTGTTCAATGAATAATAAAATTAGGTTCTATACTCTCTCTTTCGGACTTACGAACAGGTTAAGTTTGTAAAACCTGGATTCTGGAATTGTTCCTAAGTCAGTTATAGATATTAGTTGGGTAACAAGATATTGTTAAATAACCCACACATAGATGGTTCTAAGTTATACGATTAATGTTTCAGAGCCAACAATTTAGTCGCTTGGAATTCAAATTGTAGGATATATTTTAAAATTTACCAAAAATTTTGGATTTAACGAAAATTTGCAAGAATCACAAGAAGAAACGAAGATGAAAAAGTTCTGACACAAAAGAATCTTTAAAGACTACACGATCACAAAGACTGAAAGGAGAAAGTAATGGATTATGAAAGTAGAGTCATGGTGCATGCACCCCCTGCCACCACACGCCGAATGGCGGCTTGCAGGGTGTATATGTAAATAAGGATATGGATATTACCGCCACAACATCGTATATTAAATAACCACAGCAAAATAGTTTTCAGGACGAAAGGAAGCTGTGGAATTAGTATTCTGTGCAGGCTAGTCAAGCGTCCAACTTTCTTTATGGGACATCATTTGTATACAAACGAAAAATTCATTCTGCAATGAGACACCACTGTTTAATCTCTTCCCAAAATATAAGAGAACACCGCATATTTCAAAAATGCCTAGCATCAGGCGACCTTATAATGAGAAAGTAACCCCACGTCACCAGCGTTTATCCTGGATATACCCGCTGTAGCCTATATCTCTACAGAAAACAGCTGGTCATCTGACTAAATATAATCCCTGACACTCAGATTTTATATGTCATAGAGATGAATTCAAGCACATAAATATTTAAAAATAAAGAAAACAGTAGGTTTGTACCCGGGTACGTAATAACTGGTTGCATACAGAAGAACTTAAAAAATGTTGGTCGTTAATTTGGATGATCGTAAGTTTCTATCATCGCATTTGAAGAAAATGTGTATATCAAAAGCGGGAAATTCAATATTATGCTTCATCAATGAAATATTGCGCACAATTCATCAGAGATATGGATCAAAGAACACCATTTGCGAATAATCCAAACCGAATAAAGCCTACTCCATAAATCATCAAAAATTGCACATAAAACTCAATTGATTTTGTCTCCGAAGGAAACATCAGAAGACCGACATGACTGCTTTATAAGACAAGATGACTGTGAAGAGATATGATGGTTAAGGATGCACTATACTTAGATATGATAAGATAATGGCAAAAACGGTCAAATATCCACCAGTTACAATTAAATATAAAAAGATATTGAGAAAAAGGGAAGGAGTATTTATCAAAAAAATACCAAACTGGATTGTGTGACACATTTTGAGTATAATCCAGACTGAAGGCAAGAAGTCGGAAAGTTTTGAGCTTATCGAAGTATGTGTTTGGAAAAGGCTTCAGATTGGTGAATTTAAGAAGAATACAGAGAGTGAGAAGAACCCGAAACTTGACAGAGACGGATTCTAAAATCAAACCTCGATAAACTCTCCACGGTATCCTCAATCATTCCGTGGGCAAATTACTTCCGCGTTAAAAAAAATGCGATGCGTAGCGAAAGGTCATCAGCCGTGGAAAGGAATCCACCCTCCTTCAGTGACCGAATCTCCTTCCCTCAGCGAACGTACATCATGCCTCGTGGCGACAGATAAATTCACCAGTTTCAATTTCAGAGGCATCTCCCTCCACTAAATTACAGTTTTTGCAAAGGAGGCCATCGAAATGCCCCTGCTAACGCATTCCCTTTAAGCCCATTCCCGCAACGATTCATCTTCCGAGCTCGCATTTGTCAAAACTGCGATCAACGCGACCCGTCCGGAATGCATTAATCACATTTATCCCGGGCACCCCCTTGCGACGTCCGAAGGCGTCCCATTGTCCCTTCAACAATCCATCCGTGGAGACAAAAGAGGACTCGCCCCGATTGGCTTCTCTCGAGGCACGTTTCGTGTGTGCCTCCTATTATTTCCACTGCAGCCTTTTTCCGTCTGAAGGGTTTTATGCCCTCGTTCGACAACGCGAGTGGCGGCGATGGAATATGAGGCAAAGAATGGGCTTTTGCAAAACATAAATTAGGAGAGGTGAGGAAACGAGCGGGTGTTGAGATCCGAGCATTAATGAAAAGGTGCAATCGGAGAGCGTTGGCGGACGTGAAAGAAATAAATCGAGGAGAAAGGAAGATTGAGACCGCTTGAGAGATTAGTAGTTTGACATACATCGTAAATGGAGGTCACGTTAAAAGTGAAAGAGATATCAAAAAGAAAAAAAATCGTTATTGAGAGCGGTCAAAGTTCACAAAATATCCAATACTGTCAGTGAAAATGGTTAAATGGCAGACGATGAAAGAGTTAAGGGGGAATTCGCACAAGATGGATTGCACCCAGGAAAACATCCACGGAAGAGAAAAAGATCTCACGAGACAGGGGCAAACACACGAATCTTAAATTTGCTTAAAGCTCACCAAAAACGGCAAAGATTAGTCTGTGAGATAAATTGTTAACCCAGCCGATGGAAGATCCAGGTGCGAGTACCGGTCTCATAAACTTTGTCTTGCCCGTTTCAATTGATCGACGATGAATAATAGAGAATTGACGATAAAACTAAGAATGGCTCACGATGTTCATTTAATATGAACAAACATTAACTCTCAGAATCACTGCTGTTGTAGAAAATTAACATAGCTAGTGTTTGCAAGGAGACAAATAAAAAGGGCGGAGGATTAAGAGAGAAAATGAAAATGGCTTATACGAGAGAAAACGACGAGATCATAAAAAGAACGAAATAGCGGAGAAAACAAAAGGGAACTTCAGGGAAGAATGACGGGTTGAGCCAAAAATGTGAAATTAGAAAGAGACGAGGGAATTTATTCGAGCAGCTTTCGTACATTGACATAAAGTAGGCATAAAAGAGGACAGGGAAGGGAGGAAAAATTCGAATATTCGCGGAATAACACGGGAATCCTTACAAAATCCTCGAGCCTAAGGAAAATACGGGGCAGGAACAGAAAATGATGCCAGTACTCCGGACCTCCGGTTGGAAACGAACCCGACACCTCGCAAAAATGGGTGAGCAAGGATGATAAAAAATACAAAAGGAGAAACAAAAGAGCGAGCGCACCACGACCTCTTCGCTCTCTTCTTTTTTCTTACCCCATTTCGTCTCTACCGTCCCGTAAGGTTTCTCTTGCATTTTTTTGACTTTGTCGCTTCATTATATATACAAGAGCAGCGAGGATTTTTCCCTCTCGTCGATCCTACATTTATGCTGTTTGTATGGACGCCTCTTGCGTGCCTCTTTTGCTTGCCGGAGTCGATTTTCCGCAATTGTCCGAAATAGATAATCCCTTGTATGAAGACGAAAGAGGTTTCTTTGTTAATCGACTCATGGAGAGCGCCATTTATGAGATGGGTCAGCCCTCAAGGGCGTGGACGTGATAGAGTTATGAATTATCCACAAGAAATAGGAAAGGATGGGCTGTCGATAACAGGGACTTCTTCTCGGCCGCGTTTTCCGGTTTCATATTGACACTTTTCATACGGATCGATGTGAACTTCCGCGGAGTAAATATTGGTTGAAAGACCTCAAAGACATCTTTTCTTGTGGATTTAACTGTTCCTCAGAGAGCTGGAGAAACCTTTCTAGATACTGTATAAAATTGGAAAAAAGTTCTACCTTTTCAAGGTCACCACCGGCGTAAAATAAATCACGCTGTCTGTGGCTGTATATTTTTAAGAATCTCCGAGAACAAAAATTTCCTCACCCGGGAATAAGGACTCTCATCTGATTTTCTCCCAAAAAATAAGAAAATTTTCCGAGTCAGAATTCCGACCGAAGAGAGGCGAAAACTTCAATAAATACGAAAATTCCGCATAAGCAGCGTAATTTTCTTGCTGTTTCAGACACAACTAGTACGTTTTTACCGTAAGCGGTAAGAAATCCTGAACGTAAGTTGTTTGAGATGCAAATTTAATTTTTGTCCAAAACAAAACAAATTGAAATGTCTTAATCACCAGCACCAATTACTTTGATAAAATATAAAACTCTTTCTATTGAGAAAAAATTTTATACCATTTTTATTTTACTTCCCAAGTCTCATGTATTCCATTACACTTTGATGTCCAAACATGGGTGAAATATAACTGCGACAAGTTTCAGAAACATAAAAGCCTCAGTTTAACTGACTGCTAGAGTCCTTATTAAACTTAAAATTCACATCACCTATCAGTTGCCTATAAGTGAGTTTGTTCAGTGGAGCAAAAGAGTTTTTTACATTACAAATAACAACTAATTTAAACTAATATTCAATTGGGATTCATCCAAAATGATGATGATGGTCGACTTTGGGAGTCGAGAATTAAAATAGTGACAATGAGTAAAACGAAGGGTAGAACAAAACAAAAAACGCGGCAAAATGTCGGCTATTTTCTGCTATTTTCATCCTACGAAGGCATTCATATCATCGCTAATTAATCATACACGAAATAAGTACCGAATAAATAAATCAATTATGTTTTTACAAGATCTGAATTGCAACAGAAATTGTCCACTCATCTAAAAATAAAAGAAAAATCATTATAAGTCAACATTCTACAGGGATTCTAATTGTGTAGGTGCTTAAAATTTGATCTTACTAAATTTTATTATGTTTTCAGTTCATGATGAGAAAAGCTGTTCTACAACAAATACGGCAACCAATAAAGTTATGGAACTCACAATCCGCAACGAAAATATCGGAAATTGAGAGCTTTCAAACGATTTCCGATCCAAGAGTAATTTATTCATTGCTTGGAAGTTCCGCTTGACTTCTCAATTGAAGTACATCAATTGAAGTCACAGAAAAAAAGAACTGCATTCCATATCGGCCACTTCTTCACAAAAATGCCAAATTTATTTCGTACGATATAAAACAAAAATATGCTCTACTGCACTTACAATCATTCTCACTTTGACGAAAATAAAGACAGGAACTAGAATAATTGCACAATTAGCTCCCAAATTAGTAAAGAAAATTTAGCCACAGTCTTTCTTGTATTTTGAACAGATTCTTATATATTAATCTGACGATTTATTTTAGGATTATTAAATCCAAACTATAGAAATTCAATTTCCATATTTCAGAATCGATGAATACCCTGACTTATTTAGTAACTACATATTTTGAAACATAAGTCATGTACTACAATTACTGAATAAGTTCATGTCGAAAAGAGCGGAGAAATTTCATGTCTCTCCCTGATGAACAAGATAGAATAGCATAAAATTACTTCAAAAGAAAACTGATCTGAATATTGAAATAAAAATTGTTGTATTTTAAATTAACTAATTATTGAACAACATGAATTGAATATCACAAATATTTCACGATTATTTATTGCCAATAGCGGTTTGGTGAATTTGTGTTTATTCCGCGATTTGAATCACAAATTAAATCCATTTTAACATGCTTAATAAAGCCTAATGGACAATATCGCGTACAATTAGTTAGAGTACCAAAAACTTAAACATCCTATTAAGAGATATAAGTATTATATATTATATAAGTATTTCGATACTTCTCTTGATACTCGACGGAAAATATAAAAGGTTTTATATAAAAGTTTTCTTAAATTAATACAACCAAAGCCTATCGTAAACAGAGGTAGGTTTAAGATAATTTAATTTTTCAGCCAAAGCCTAAGAGCTTTTTCGTACCAGCTAAAAGTGTTTAAGAAAGAAGCACGATGAGCCAAAGTGGAAAATATTGGATTCAAGCTAAGTCAAGATATTGCTCAAGGCAAATACTATGCGGACATGTTTCGGGAGACTTAAATTGCAAAGCAAGGATAATTTTCCACTCTGAAAATTCTTTCGTCGTAATAGAAGAATTTCGTGGACCTAATTTTCTTTCATCAAGTTTTCTCGGAGGCTCTTAGAGGATGAATCTCCCAATCGCTTCATCCAGTCAGGAAGCAGAGGAAAACGAATAGGTTAATTAAAGTGCTATTCCCAGTGGACAACGCCTCGGGTCACGTAATCCCTCTTGCAGAAGGAAATCCTTTCATGGCGACTTCATTCCCAAGGACGAAAATAAAGGACACGAGGTGGGGAACCTGCTGCAGAACCTGTAGGAATAAACAGTTACTGCTCTAGACATTCGGATAGTTGTCATCCTGAAGGTTATTCTCTGGATGTCATGTATAAGGCATATATAAAATATAAATATGAACAGTATTCAAGCCATATTTCACACCTCCTTCTTCGTGATTTTCTTCTTTTTGTGGATCTTTTTCCTAAGAAATACCTTAGGGCTTCTACCTAAATTTTTTCACTATATTTCTATTTACTCAAACATTTTTATTTTTATCTTAGATGGAAGAACATACATTTTAGTCTCAATCTCGCTTTAATAAATACATTTAAGAACCTTCATTCCTTCATCAAAACATGTGTTTATTTTTGTCAGAAATTTTTCGGATATGAAGTATAATATGTATATTTCGCATTATAAACTTTTCTACGCGGCAATAAATATCCCAATAGAATCTTATCTACGCAGCAAGATTATCGTTGGCTGAAACATGTCGTTGATACGTCTTCTTTGATACACCGCGACGGAATAGCATTGAGATATGCAGGCAGGACTCGTCTTTAGCCTTTTCGCGTTTTATCATGAGAAAGTACACTCTTATTTCGCAGCAATGTGTTCTTCTTTTTCGATAATTGCGAAATGACGCCTTTTTGATAACTACAGAATGAAAATGTTATTTAACAAAACCAATACAAAAGAGAGCATGTCTCTTTAGATAAACCGAGAAACATCATACGACGTCAATATAGGGGACGAACGTAACTAATGAGCACAAATATGAGCAGGCAAAATACGACCTTATAGAGAAACGGTGAAAGATAGAGATGAACATCGTTGGTAAGCCTTGTAACATAGGCGAAATCTTATCTATTATTTAACGCGCATTGGCTGGACGAATTCATGAGAAATACACTCCTGTTGCTATGATCGTGATGGGCCGAATGAGTTATTGCCTTCGCGAATGAGTCCCATTTCCACCTGCCAAATCTCAATACGTGCAGTTTATTTAGATAAGAACTAAAGGAATGTATTGGAATCTTGAGTTTTTTGCCGTGTCACATCAGCACACACACAAAAATCTCTCACTTTTTGTTGCAAAAACCTCCTACTATGTAGCTAATTTTGATAATGCATGCTAAGATTCATCTCAAATCATTCATCCATGATTGACTGTAACTGACTTTAACGTTTCCAATCAGATCACAACAATTTTCAACATCATCAACCTGATAAGTTTAATTCTTTTTATTTTTCTCTTTCATTTTGATTTTCCATCGATCGTCATTGGCATCGTATTTTATATCGTAATTTTATATAATCGAGTTTTTCGGTGTGAACGGAAGTAGATCGAGCTAATTAGACGACTGTCTAATTATTGTCTGCTTACTGATCTTCAAACAGAGCTTCAAAGAAATTTTGTTTTACTATTTTCGCGTAATTATCTAATCAGATTTCTCGTGCATAAATTAATATGATGCATCTTTCTTTATTTTGAGCTCTCGAAAAACGATGGAATAATCATCTTGGTCTATTTGCACGAGAATTGGGACCTAAACCTGCATTTCCATTAGCCCAATTACTTTTCTTTCTCGATTGTCTTTTTTAACCCCTATGGACAAGGCTTACCCGAATCGAAATTCATTATGCTGCGGAAACGCCCCTTCTCAGGTAGAATCATAAACGTATAAACAATCCAAAGTGAATATTAAATACTTTGGAGCTTTCTTTATTTTTATGATATGCGCCGATTCATTAACTCAAATTCATATTAGGACAATGTAAAGGTTGAATCTTTGAATCAACCGATAATCTCAATGATTCTCCCAAAGAAAATACTTGTTTGAGTCGGTACTGATCTGCAGTGGTCGGAGAAAAACTCTCATAGATGAAAATAACACCAATTTCCGCGGACCGCAAACGTGACTCCAACGGTAAGCTCATGGGACAACTTTCTCATTTTTCGAGAAAGTAGGTTATCCGTCCAATAAGAAAGGAAAGTTAAAGTGCTTTTTCACCCTTCACTCTCCATTGTTTTCGACCTTTCTTTCCCTAGATTTTTTCGTGGCGATTTTTTTTTCTCGGGCGAAGCTGATCCAAGTCGATAAAGGAAGGAGTTAGGATTCCATTAA
Source organism: Pachydiplax longipennis (assembly GCA_036926295.1). Lineage (NCBI taxonomy): Eukaryota > Metazoa > Arthropoda > Insecta > Odonata > Libellulidae > Pachydiplax > Pachydiplax longipennis. Next base: position 67,853,716 of record JAVFKF010000004.1, on the reverse strand, counting down.
TTGGGTCCCCTGAATGATATCTCGGATCGGAGGGAAGGAGGCAATATTTCTCTTAATTCGGCCACTCCTGTCTCTCGGCACGTATGGCCCCACTCCGTCATAAATGCGAAGAGGGCCTCCTTTTTTTTCTTTATCCCCTCGTTCAATCGCGAATCCACGGAGCGCCACGCCCTTCCACGACGCCGAAAAATATCGGCGGATCACGTCGCTTTTCGCATCCTTCAACTGCGGGAGATAATGTCCTCGAGATAGTGGACGATGCCGACAGAAGGTATGATGTAGCGATGGACAATGTGTGTTATTACGTCACTGCAGGTGATGTGTTATTTTTTATCTTCTTTGAGTAGGCCTCGCGTAAAATGTTATCTAATCTGGGATTTCCACATGAAGGTCCACGGACGGATCCGCCTACGCTTGAAATGTGATTGGCGGATGCTTTAAGGAAATCGCTCCTCACCCTTAAAGCGTCGCCTAGCTCTCTAAGGATGTATCCTGATCTAAAAAGTGGCGCAATTCTTGTTTGATATTGTATTGAATTATTACTAAATCCTAAGTATAGCCAAGTAGTATACTAACCTTTTTAAGTACACTAAACTCGATTGTCATTCGGACACAAGTATAGCGTAGTAGTATGCTAACCTCGATTGTCATTCATGTACTCAAAATGGAATAAATCTACGACAGATGTGTACAGGTACATGATGGTGCATCTCGGCTGTGGACTAACCTCTTTTTTACATCTATTTTTGATGTAAAAATATAACCTTGCGGATGAAACACGAATAAAATGTATTCCGCCAATTGAAGAAAAATAAATAGTTTAATTATTATTTAAAAAAGTTCTTACATTCCTATTCCTCCATTATCTTAGGAGAGACATTAAATAAGTTATAACTATTATTTTCGCAAAATCGTAAGGGATTGAAACCAGGGTTGTGGCGTACTCCATCACTTGTCACCAAGCACCATACTTATGACTAACTATAAAAAAACAATGATCTAAATTAACTCAAAAAAGGAAATTGATGCACCGATATTTCGTGGAAATCTATATTATTTGATAGAATATGTCAAACAAAAGTGGTAAGATCCATAAAAGGTAGAAAAGGATAAAAACAGTCCAGTTTCGGTTAGGTTTCATCAGGATGCTCAGCTATTTCTAACTTTTTCTATTTTTTATGGATTATACCGATTTCTTTTGACCTATTCTATCGATCTAAATTTATACATATTGAGAAAATAACGAATTTATTAAAAAATAATCAACGAATTAAATGAGCAGTAACACAAATATAAGTAAAAAGTATCTGGTCGGGAATATCAGACGTTTCAAAATCACTTAGGCTTTATAATAAATATTGCAATATTCGCAGGGTCATTTCATTTCCTTTATTTTTTTCTTTATTTGCGGCGTAGTAATAGAGTTAATTCTCGCCTATTCCAGCTAAAACGCGTAATACCTCAAGTACAAACTGATCTATCCCCAATCCGGATTTAACCCTACTCCTCCCAGTGCCACATGCTGCACAAATGAGTCAAGTAATGGGGTAAAGTCGGAAGTAATAACTTCTCCGCATGTATGCAGATTACTTCGTGATATGGTAAGCATTTTGGACGTGTCTGTTTTGAATGTATCGCAAGTCTATCGGCGCGGCAGCCGAGGTTGTGCGGACTAAAATACGGATACACTCGCAAATTAGAATGCGTTGCGCAGATCGTTAGTCTTCTGGTTCCGCCTGACGCCCTTTAAGCCGTGATTCTGCAGCCTCTCCAATTGGATGCCTCCGATCTTTCGACGGAACATGGCGTTTTCTTCGAAATCTTCTTCCGTCCTCTTTCGGAAGTCACTGCACTGAATTGTCGAGAGTAATTGTTGCCAGCGCTACTCAAACAAAACTTTTGACAAACAAAGGCCCAACAGATACTCTGAAAATCCTAACATGATATGCAATATTGACAAGAGGTGTCAATGCTATTTCAATTATTATTTAACACGCTCTTTCTACATTAATGTAATGTGTATACTAATAATCTGTATTCGGACATTTAAGGATTTTGGGGAATAGTTATAATTAATTCTGGAATTCAAATGATTTTTGTAGTTGTTGTAGATTTATCATTTAGTATTATTTATTTTGCACATCAAAGTTTAAATGGTAAATTAGTGTGCGTTATAGAATATTTAATTTAATGAACGGGGTTTTAAAATACTTACGCTCTATGACTGTACCCGTAGAAGTTCGTAATATTATCTATGTGGTTGTAGTGTAAATTGTGTGCCACCTGTCGACTAACTGTTGCGGTATTTTATATAATAATAATAAAACCGCGTTATAAGCGAGATAGCGTTAAATCCGAGGTATGAGAAATTCATACTTTTTACGCTGTAAAACAAGAAGGAAGGGTATTTTGGCTGTTAGATTTTAAATAGACGCCAAAAAACAAAAGGGAGTATTCTTCACTTTGATTTACTTGCCACAGATATCTAGAGAGTCCGCGAAGTATTGTAGCATAATGCTGGTCTTTTCGACTTACTTTTTATTAATGGTCTCCTTTTCGGAGAAAGACAGCGTCTTGCTTTGATACTTAATTTGGTTCATTCTTTATTTTATAGTGAAGCAAATTTTATCAGATAGTCAAATAGGCATAATAATTTAAACATTTTTTCCGTATATCGACTGAGGTGGAGGATTGGCTAGAGTGGGTTGCAGCACATCTGGAGAAAGGAAAACTCCACCTTATAAGCGGGTAGCAGAGCGTCTTAGCGGTATTTTTAACATGTGCATAATTGGTAATGGACCGAAAAGTAGAGAAACCGCTTATCCAACGAGATAGCGGGTCTTGAGTAGAAGCACGGGTTTTACTGTAGTTAAAAAGCTCCACAAATAATCACCAGAAAGTCAATTCCTGGCAAGTTTTAAATGTATAGTATTTCAGAATTTAGAAAATAAACCCTTCTGATTATTTCACGCTGTAGAACAACATGACTATTAGTTCGTCACGCGATCGTGCCTGCGCCCGTTGTTTTCCAGACTGCTGAACGCAAAGCAATGTTAATCCTATATAAACCGCTCGCTTATAGCTGCTGGAAAGCACAAACTATTTCAGACAAATTTTAAACAATTCTAGCCGCAAAAATACTTGAAAAAATACCAAAACCATAGACTAAGCTATAAATAATACTTTTCCAGTCTGGTGCACTTACGCGAGATTGAACTTTCTTTCCGTGAAGGATTGATTTACTCGAACGGGTAGAGAATGTTATAGAAAGTCCAATGAAGGATGAAATCGAAATGATAATAGCGGAAACGGTATTATTTTGGTTTTTGTAGTTCGCCTTGTCTATAAAACACACTAGCACTTTAAAAACATTTTCATAGAACATAAACGAAAGGCCTTTTCTCTGAAGCATTGAAAATCTGTTTAATTAAACATCTGTTACTTTTAAAACGCAAACGTTTACTTCACGTTGAAGAAAAACTGATTTCTTTCTAAGGGACTTGGAGTGGACTAATAGTGAAAATTTACCCGATTAATGACGTAGCCTCCGCATGGAAGACATCTCGTGAGTTGCAGCTTTGATAGTAAGAATTTCCTCGGAACACTTGACACCTGTAGCATTTATAAGCAGCAACTATACGTTTGATTGGCAAGAGCATTAAAATACAAGCGTTAATATAATATATATAACTTGATAAGATAAACCACACGTATAAAAACATTTAAATTATTCTGGAAAATATCTTTAGCTATAAAACGTAGATTTGAGGAGAATGCCGAAGTACATATTTTGCTTCTTACATGTATTTAAGGACCCGAAAATCCCTGAGTCTCTCAAACATGATGGCTTCAAAAGCAGAAATAAAGAAACATTGAAAAATATTTTAAAGTCTAAAATATACGTTTTAATGACGTCTGGTACTCATTCCTATCACCACGATATTCTTTTGAAAACGGTCACGAAGAATGCAAATTGTATAAAAACAACAAAACTTCTCCAAATCCGCTTTTAATGAATGTATGCGATATCTCAGTCTTCTCTGTGAATTCCTTTCCTTGCTTTTCTTAAGTGCTGTTCAATATACGAAATATTTTGCATTTCTAGAGATGCACGTAATACTGCGAAATTGCTCCCAGTTGATGATTAAAAAGAGAGTTTATTTAATAATAATCGAGAAACTAAATAAATTTAAGCTTCAACTATATAATAAGCTATACATAAAGCTTTAACTATATATTTACAGAGGGAAACCATCTTTCATTACGTAATCACTTGAAAATGTCTAAAATTGAGCGAATTGTATGCATGATGCCACATAAAATTCATTGAGGAAGTATTGAGTGCAATGTGGATTGTGTGCAATTATCACGGTTCGCTTGCTTTTCTCCTTTATGAAAAGTCCTTATAAAGGAGGAAAATTAACATCAACACTTTTTTCATATCTTTCTTACATATAATATTAGCTAATATTTTAAGCTATGAAGTTCTACTCAATTATTAAATTCAACCTTATCATATCATCGGAAGTTCATTCACACAAATAACGTTGGAGATAAACTTTGAAGTAACATTAATTGCGTGTTATTTCGAGAGATAGCATAACCAGAATACAAAGAAACGCAATTTAGAAAAAGCTTTGATGTACTAGATGCACGGCAAGTATGAGATCGCGAGTATTGGATTCCCGGAAAAGCACATATTTCATGCTAGGCAGCACTTTATAGGGATGCATTCCATTTTCTTCGTGCCGCAATTGTTTCCGATGTCATTTTTTCTGGAGAAAAAACATAGGGTAGGAGATATTATTGCCTCTGACACATTCCTTGATTTTTATAGGGTACCATAGAAACAGGAATCTCTTATCCAAGCGACCTTTCCAATCTTAAGAAAGCAAATTTTCGCCATGCCAAGGCATATCTCTCCCGCATATTTTTTTCCGCGATCGATTCCGTAATCCCCACCGGACGCCTTGAGTCTCATCTTTTGTCAAACGGACGGTCCGTTTGCCTTTTCCTCTCCTCTTTCATCTCCGTCATAAAATTGTATGGACCCTTCTTTCTGCTCTCCTTAAGAATACCTCCTTGGATTACATCATTCGACACATTTTACTGCCCTAAGGCCTTCCGTTCGCACGTTTAAGACACGTCTTTGTTTTTACGTTCCTTAAACGCGATGAGTGAATGAGGACTTTAAGTCGAATCGTCAATGCTTCGTAAAAATCGGCGCCCGGTGCCTCCTTTACTACCTTCCGAACGTAATAGATATTCCGATAGGATCAACCGTCCTGCGATCGCAGTTGGAGTGGTGCACGTAACCTCTTGTTTTGCCTCGTTCCGAATCGTCAACTTTAATCCCTTCGAAGTAATCTCTCTCTCACCCACTCTGTTGTTTGCGAGGGATTTTTTTCTCTTTATACCCGCCGAGAATTTAGCAGAGCGTGCTTTGAAAGTTGCTATACTTCCGTTGAGACGCAGATAGGGTTCGGATCCGAGAACGGAGCCTTTTTCTTTGGAATGGGACTACTTAACTGCGACGTATTTTCTTTCGGCGGTCAGGGTAGAAGAGGGTCCACTGCCAAGAGCGAGCGACCGTAAAGGCATATGGGGGAGGGATATTCCTAATAGGGATCTTCATAAAAAAATATTCAAGAAGGACAATAAAGAGAGAACAATCCTGGACACAGCACGAACTCGCTGATGTTCTCTTTATATTCATCGTTCCATTGAGGAAACTTGCCCATTAGGCCGAAGCAGTTCATGAAAAAGTAATGAAAGATGTGGCTAACGCATGAATTGCTCCATAGTTCGGTTGAATTCACATGGATTGCGATTTAACACAAATTAACCTATTTTTCCTTAATGAAACCGACGGCAATTCAAATTTTTACATTTCTCTCGTAACATTAAACTAAATGGAGACCCTCTACAGGTTTAAAAACCCTTATTTTAATGTTACTTTGTTAAGTAGTTACTTCACGATAAGGCCGAGTTTACATCCATTAAATTTTATTTTTAAAGTTTCCTAAAGAAATGTAATTCCTCCAATCAATTCAAAATATCCGTCAAAACGTATCGTGCAATATTATAAAACATAAAATGGTACTTCCAAAATTAAATCGTTAAACATAAATGTCTACCGCACAAGTACAAAATAAATCAATAATTACAAATTAATTAATTATTGAGATGATGATATTTTAGAAAATAGAATTGTTTTTATTTGTCTCAACTTAATCATTAGAGGTTTAAAAAACAACAAATTTTTCACAATTTCCAGAAAAAGTTTTGAGTGACTGTGGTGAAGCTAATACTTTCCTATTTTCGCTATCCTTGCATGAAATAACAACCATACTCGCTAGCAATAAGATTTAAATGAAAACCCTAAAACCTATGCTTATTTAGCTTTTATGCAACGTTGACGACAAAATCTGTCATACTACGCACCCAGAGGAATAATAATAATCATGCAAAACGGTTCTACCTTCCAGTTTGCCTCTGCAGCTAACTTTGACATTACTGAGCCCGTTTTCGGCGAAACCTGGAAAAGCGGTACTTCTATTCACACCCGCTGAGCGACGTTAATTAACTTTTAGGAAATTCCAGCCCTTGATTCCTTTCAAGAGACTTGTCACCCCAGATTCCGTCGCATTGGTATAGATGATTCATGATGTGGATAGACAAAGCATTGGGATGAACGTTACGAAACCATTATTTGAAATCAATCTGAATTAAAACGATTCCTATCAAAAACGAAGAGATGAATGTCGGTTATCAAAATATATAAATTGATCCTGCGCAAGGACTGTTCAGCTAATAAAGTAAGAAAAATGAGGTGTCCTAGATATTTCATTTAGAAGGTGCAGAGTTTTTTATTGTAAATTTAGCGAGTTTATCATTTATAAATTCTCTTTTGATATATTTAAATGAAATTCAACATCCAGCCTGTATGCCCTCGTCAGCTTCGGAATTCCACATTTTTAATTAAAACGCCCATTAAAGGAATACCAAAACCAGAAACGCTTTTGTAAGCCTACCCGCGCGTTTTTTGCAAGCGCTTACATCTTTTTCGTCGGCTTTGCGTGTGCCCATGAATTTCAGATGAAGCCACATTAGAAAGGCAAGGGAAGAAAACGCTCCGTAACAAGCAAAGTTCTCTCTTTTCTTTCCAGAGAAATAGTATATTCAACTGTACGCATTCTAGCAGACCATTTTCGATCTTGAGGTCGTCATCGATTTTTCCATCTTCCTTCGTTTTTGCTCCATCTCTCTCTTCTCGAAGCCCTTCCGTTAATCTCCTTAGGACTCTCCTCTCCTGCACACCTCCTCAGATTCTATCTATTACGAACTCTAGCATCCCTTCAAAGCAAAAAACACTTTCGCAACTTCTCTACGATCTTAATTTTAAAGATGTGCTAGGAAACGAAATCCAATGGAGAAGAGGACTAAATTACGGTCTGTATTGGTGATAAATATGAGACTATCAGATGTGGAGGCACGCATTTCTTATATTATTTTATTATTCTTACATTTCTTATTATTCTTTAAAACGGGTAATCTTCGTGCATTTAGCTAATTTCGGTGTTTAGAGCGACTCTGGTCTCACTCCTTCAGCCTTATTCTGTATTTTGTATTAATTTATCTCAATTTACTTTTTAGCTATAAAATAATGTAGATAAAAATAAGATTTAAGGTATTCTTTGTCAATGTATAGACTTATTTCCCTCTAAACGCCTATTATAGTATTTGATCTATCATATATTCACCTGTTGTATCGATCAACCCACTCTCTCACTTCTTCCAGAGCATTATTCTTTCGGCCCAACGAGGGACGTATGTGTCGACACAACATCACATCGGACAATACAAATATGCTGAATTTGTTTTCTGAAAAATTGTCTCTCTTTTATTACCTCTGTGCTTTTGCGGTTTTATTCCGCTCCCATCTTGTGAGGGCGTTTTCCCGCATCGTGGGTTTTTCTCCGTGGACCTTCAGTTGAAGAGGTTTTTTTCCCATTACCCAACTCATTCTATATTTAACTGTATCTAGATCTAGTTTGAAACTCTGTTGGTTTTCGTTAATCTATTAGGTTGTATATATTAGATTTTATAAAGTAAGTACATTTTATATCTTTCGTTTGTTTAGTTTGTATCGCTTTTTTTCTATAGATAAAAGCTATATTTAGACAATTATTTATAAATGAGGATTCAAGCAAATGTTTTATTTAATTAATGAATTAGGAGATAGTACGACATAGGAAATGCTGCCGCTATTGCGCGTTCTACCTGTTACATATGCTGCTCTGATACTGGGAGGAGTATCTGGGAAATAGATGCTAGAACAAGTCGCTTCAATAATTCATTTTTCCACGGACGATACGCGAAGGTAATCGATTAGGAATACTAATTACATGCTCCCTCTGCCATACGCTGAAAAATGGATTCCAGAGTACCTTTGTAGTTGTAGATACCTATCATAAGATGTATCGTTAGCTCTGTTAATAGTCACAATAACATTCGATTATCGTACCATCGCATAATTTAGAAGTGTTTCAAGGTGTATTAAGTACTTAAAGATATGCACTCATGACGATACGTTATTATTTAAATTCATTATTTACGTTCTTAAATATTACCGACATTATATAAAAAGTCGACATTCGATAGAAAGCCATAATAATGTACAAAACGTTGTATTTTGATTATAAATTTTCATTATCTAACCATAATTTCATTTTTTCTTTATTCGACTCTCAAATATTGTCTAATTATTGGTCATCTTAGGAGAAGAACTGCGTTTGATTCCATTTCTGACCCCTTTTTTACTGTTCTGTTTTCCTTATGGATTGAGAATTTCAGCTAATCATCTAGGAAATCTTCATATATTGATTGAAACTCTACATCTGACTCTTTCGCTTTTTCTTTTGGGTAACCAATTATTTTCAATCCCCGCCGAACTCTCCTTGTACACGAGTGCTCTACTTTTCCCGAACAAGAGGAAATGGAGTTGTTCGGAGGAAAAATCTCACCACCTTGAAACCTCTAATAATGTATAAGTTTACAAAACCCTGGATTGATGCCAAGTAATTGAAAACGAGATCATATCTAATTAAAAACTTACTTCAGATACTCCGAATTCATGAATTGCTAAAATAATCAACTTCGGTATGGTAATTGAACGTTGATGAGAGTTTCTGGAGCCCAAAATAAATTTACGGATTTAATTATTAAGAAAGAAGGGTCAACATCAATCGGGAAGAATGTTCATCATTCCACTCTTCTCTTGATTAACTTAAAACTCATTTTGCTAACTTTTGATAATTCTGTTTATTCATTTCGTTTGAGAAATTTACCCCGTCATTGGTAATTATTGAAAATATAAATATGTATAGCGCTAATTTATCAGTTTATCGCTACCTTTGTTGTAATTCTTAATATTTTTCTTTGTCGTTTCATTATTTATTTGCAATATTTTATTATGCTGTTTATTCCTTGTAATATAAATTTAACATCCGCTCTCATTTGTAAATCTCATTTGTGTGAATGCGCTGTTATACTGTATATTTTAACTTTTAAAATCCTTTCCTTATTTCTTCATGTCCTCTTTTTAAAATTTAATTTGTAACTATCGGTAGTTCCCGCGTGTTTTTCCCGTGGCTATTTTCCTGCAGGGTATTGTTATTTTTAAAGCGTAGATTTGGTTATTTTAAACCGCAAAATGATTCCCTCTGTTTTAGGGAAAGCGACGCTGCGCGAGATTTATCCCCTCTCTTTTTTGGCTTAATCTAATGTCATTTATCCTAAAAGCTATCTCGTTATTTTGAAATTTTAATAATAAAGTGTCATGAGCATAAGAGACTAATAAGTCTCTCCATGGTCCCAATAAAGATATTTTATTTCCGACATGACACTCGACAGATAAAGATGAAATCGCACAAAAATGTGGTAATTTAACAAATGAGAAAATTCCATTTATTCATTGATTATAGAATATCGAAAATTTTAAAAAATAAATATGTATTGAGGGATAACTTGGAATATTCTGCGGAGGCTGTTATATTAGGGAGTTCTTTAATATCGTATATGTCAATGTGACCCTTCAGCATTTCATGCAAAATATATTCTCTACACCTTCAGTATATTTTGGCATGCGATACATATTTGAATGGAGAGCGTTTGCTTCGTGCATTTCCGCTCCCCTTTGTTTACATAACCTTCTCGCTTCCGTATATTCCCGCCTCCTCTGTGGCCCCTCATCGCGTTGCATAAGCGTTTTTTCCGTGCATTTTTGGGACTGCTTCACGCATGAGGGCTTCCCAACTCGATCTAACACGGTTATTTTCATAAACAAGGAACATTTCCCGCAGAGTAAATGTTCCTTTTTGCGGTGATGTGAACAGTGTGGACGTTCTTCTCTTTATCCGAAAGCTCAGTGAAGCTATTTAAGGTTTCCGCATGTAAGAACAAACCCGGTTTGAAGTCAACGCGAATCTTTGAAAGATCTTAGAAATATTATCCTCCAAAGATATAATCTTCCCCTGCGTCTACATATCCAGAGAGTTTTTTCCCGGTAATACTATAAAAAGGAAGATAATAATACAGAAATCATTCAACTTATATAATTTAAATATTTGCATTATATTAAATTACGTAATGATCTCTCGAAAATATCTTGAAATTTTCCCTAGAAAATCAATTCCAATTAAATTTAATTTAAAGTACAGGGAAATAATCCCAAAAATCTGCTACGGCTTATTCTCTTCTGTGGAAGAGAATGGATGAGTCATTGGTTTCTGAAAGAAATAAATCTCTTTTATCTTCCTATAATTATACGTGCTCCGAAAGAAATAAGTGGAGAATTTTAATCGTGAGATATAAAAAATTTTGCAATTCTCAAAGCAAATTTAAGTGCAAAATATTAATTCAGAGAGATACAGGTGTATAATAAGTGAAGAAATGACTTCGCTTCCCTCTAAAAGAACTTTCTCGGGCAATAATATTTCTTTGTCAGACTATAAACATTGAAATTTTAAGTAAAAACGCTAGGTTAACGATTTCCGCAACAACATTTTAAAACGTGCAAATAATTCCTTCTAAGGATTCTACTTACCCTTTTTAATCTCATAAGGAGTCCGATACGATGTAAAAACTGTGAAAAATTATAGTAATTTCCAAAAACCAAGATTTTATATTACATAAACTTGGCTTATGAAAATGAAATTCTCGCCTTTATCAAGACTGTATTTCTAAAGGATAACTCATAATGTACAAATGTACTACCAACAACATGAAATCGAGAATTCTCATGAATTATTATAAAATTGTCCTCAATGTCTGGGAAAAAAAGAGAATGACTGCTCTAGATCAGCAGTAACAATAAAATCTTCAATTCCTGGAACTCATAACGAAAAACAACAAATAACATGCTTTTTATTCTTAGGTCTTATTTTAAAGTTATTCTATTTTCTTTCTGATTTTTATCCAAATTTTCGCGGAACAAAGATATTTCTCTCCATGAAGTGATCTAACCTTCAATCCATACTCTTTAAAATTAAAGAAGAATAAATCGATAGCTTTCGCCCGAGGAATTTTCCCTGTATCTTCAGGATGTCAAGAAGTAATTTGCGACCCTTTTGTTGGCAGTGGAAGAGGTGGTGGAGATCTCTGAACCGTGTTTTTCTTCGACTAAATGTTCGGCGAAGGGTGAAGCTCGGGAATCGTTCTGGAAAGATTGTTTGTGTTCCTTTCTCCGGGCGAGAAAATTTTTGCCATTTTGTCCTATGTAGATTAATCCTTAATCCTAGGGTATATATAGATTGAGATATCCTAACTCTGTGTAAATTCCTAATTTGTTTTATCGATGTGTTAAAAGAAAAAATTATACAGCCAGAAAAGTGAAAACGACTTTGACATTTCTATCGAAAAATTTGTAGTTTTTCTCTCGATATCTCCTTTCTCCCGAATAATCAAATATCCATTCGATAGAATCAAAGCTACCACCGGTATTTGTGATACTTTGAATGTATGGATTCCTCGGAATTTTGAAACCAAACAATTCCAATGTAACCTAATTATTTTCAAGACTTTGTTGTTACATACATATACATCTATATACTGCCACCAAAGTAGTCAGTTTTCATTCATATACCAAAATGAGAAGTATTGAAATGTCACTAATACATTCTCTTCATTCCGAAAAAATATCGGTAATACTACGAAAGATAGTGGAAAACTTAAAATAATATCCTGTTACATATATTCTTTACTTTCTCTGTTGACCGTTGACCTATTATTTTTTCAACTTCTACAAGGCTGAAGACATTTAATAAGTCATAAAAAAATTAATTATTCAGAGTGTAATTTCTGTCTCTCAAGTTATTCAACCTACTTTTACATATAGAAATTAATTGCTAGGAATTCCTTTGCTATAATACAACATGTGGAAACGTATCGCCTGTAATAAAATTAACCTATGAACAGTTTGTAAAAGTACTCGGAATGAATATTGATATTCAACACCGAAAAGGCGATTTTGAAACAAACCTCACTTGCAGTACAAAGCCACAATGATTTCTGATTAATCATCGATATTGCTTCAAGGAGAAACTAAAAAACAAACCCAGAGCTAAATAAATTAAATTCTGGTGACTTAAGTTCCCAATCAATTCGAGAAAAAATATTCTTAAAAAAAGCAGAAACGCCAACTCCCTCGGAAAGCTCGGTTTAAATTAACCGCCATCCATCCTGACTTCTAAGCAAAGGGTTGCAAATAGATTATTCTTTCGATAAAGAATGTAACTAAAACCCAGTGGAAATGGTCTCACAGCACCTCTCCTCAAGGCATTCCCTCTTCTATTGATTGATCCCTCCCACTACAGTTCCATAATACTTCGGTTACGGCTGATATCTTATTGAAGCGTTCTCCCTGGAGTTTGTTTGTTTGTGCACTACTGCAGTTCCGTGACGATCACTTATAATGATCCGTTACGATCAGCTGGGGTGAATTAGTATAGGGTTTCTAAACCCGAACTAGGACACAGAACCCTTACGGAAAGGATGTACTGTCATCCACCTCCCTCAAGTAATAAGCGATTGAAATCAATTACAAATGTGAATCATCGATTTCATTTCCCCTTAATGCCCTATGTTAAATACATACTACAGTCAAACCCGGGTAAGACGCTTTCATAGGAATCGAGAGAAAACCGAGTTGAGTATTATATATATAACCGATTCCGTATACATAACCGATGCCGCAATAACCGAATTGTAATAATTTTATATTTCATTCAGGTTGGAAAAAAGGGAAGGGTGTTTTGGGCTCTTTAATTTCAAAATGAGTGATTAACACCTTAAAACAAAATCTTATATGGTTAGATTTATTTATTGTGAATCTATAGAGTCCACGAAGTATTATTGTGTAATTCTGATTGCCTTCTCGTTATTTTTTTAAGAATGGTCTGCTTTTCGGACAAAGAGCTTTCTTTTTACATACTTTATGTCCATCCTTTTTCTCACTACAATGAGTAAATTTCTGACAGATAGACAATTGAGGAAGAATATAAGATTTTTAACAGCAGCGGAGCATCACAGAGAACGATCTTACTAAGACTACGCTCAACAGCCCACAAAGAATTCCTTTTATGGTTTTTCTGATACGTTTACTTCTTGTGATTGCGACGAAAGGAAACACGGCTGAGCGATCTTTTAATCTATCGTTCTGCCCTGAGACATAACTGATTGGAAAGATCTTGCTTTCTCTCAGAGTTCGTATCAGCTCCGACTGTGAAATGATGGTTGCTCAGCTTCACGATATCTTTATATTATTCTCACAAAAGTATTCATTCCAAACTTGAGACTCAAAAGAAACCCTTTTAGAGACTATATGAAGCAGGAGAGAGGAGGACGGCGACCTAGATGATGCAAAAGATTTTCATTCTAAAAAAGGCCGAAAATAGTAATTCGTCTTTTTTAAACAGTAAAACTTCATTATATTCATAATCAAAAGTAATCTTGGACATAAGTAAAGGCACAAAAGCGGTTTAAGTAAAATGAAAAGAAGAGTTTTTCAAAAACAGTTCTTAATAAAAACGTTCGACCATTTTTATCGAGTTATCGCTATATCACCTGATGATTGATGAAGAGTAATTGCTATGCAACATATAAGTGGTACTAGTTATAGCTCTTTTCTCCTTATGCAACCTTATTTTAAGTAATCAATTTTCGTAATACATCGCCTACTTCTGTGAATTTTAAAGAGGTTAAAATTGAAGATATAGGAAGAGATGGCTGTGCTATATCTGCAACCCCTTCAAACATGATTAGCGGATGGAAACAGATAGTGACTGCAGGTCTCGGCCCAACATGACAACGTTCAGGACATGAAAAAAAAAAACTTTAAAAATGTAATAATGAAATGGACGATAATAAATGCACAGATAAAATGTAAAGAAAATCAGCTAAAATTTTACTTCACCGACCATTACTTACGGAGGCGAAAAATGGACTGCTGCAAATAATTCACTACATAAGCGCATGAAATAAGTTTATTAAAGAAAGTAAAAGGCTGTAGAAAACGAATTAATTTAGAATCAAAGTCACAAAAAGTAACCCAAAAATATTTGATATTGGATGTTTCTTGGATTTGAAGCAATTTGAAAATAACATATGAGTAGTGTGGATGAGAATTGCCATTTTATAGAGAATGAGTTACAATGTAAAGGCTATTTATTCATTACAATGGATAGATATTGCCATTGGTTGGAAGAGATTGGTATCGTAATAGGAAATTACTGTCGCGAAATAGTTGTCGCAAAAGAAACAGAAATCATTTCATTCCCGTAGGATCTCTAAATCCTAAGAAACACTACAATATATCTGAGGGACATTACAGATTTCTTTCAGAACCTACAGGTTGTGGCTCTAAACAAGTAATATATATTCGGTATTTGATTAACCGCCCATGTTCAGTTAACTAGACGTGATGGGTCAAAGCTGGAGGCTCATATCCATTAAACTGGACATGGATATTATTCTACTTCCCTTTACACAAAGTTAGGGCCTCTGTGGTCGGTATAAGATATGTAGTCGGCCTCCATACCTGATACATTTTTTATAATTCTGTGAGAGATGTTGACATTTTTTATGTGTATTACTGCCACAATAACAGGACATTTAAATATCTCCAGATAGATCCAACCTAATTTTTTCTCACGGAAAATTACCATTTTTCATAAATTTAAATTGGTCTATTTAAATGAAGCTTTGCTATTAATTTCATGGAATTAAACTGCTATTTATCATCAATTTACATAACGAAAACTTATTAAATCTCGTATATTATCTAATTATACTCGCGTATGACCGCTCTATTAAAACTCAAAATATTCCAAATTTACGGCAGCATGAGGATCAATCACTAATCTACATCTAATTTTACATTTGTACCTTAAAAGCCGCCTTTCGGCGTGTTCCAAGAGACTCTACTTTCCTAATCGATTACTTTCGTATATCGTTCTCAAAGAAACTGAATTCTTGATTCGACAGCTTTTAGCATCTATTTCTCTGATCTTCCTTGCAGTATAAGAACGGCCTATGTTTCTAGGAGGAAGCGTAGTATTGGCTACATCTTCTACGAACGTACTCCCTCTCAATTTATTATGTAAATTAAGTCTGTTTTTGAAGCTTCTTTCTTCTAAAGTTTCCAATCCTGCCTCCTGATCAAATGTCACCCAAGGAGAATCCTGTCAGGCTAGCATCCCTCAGGGATGTCGCGCGATGGATTTTCTTTAGATATTTGTTATGGCTAGAAATTTCAATGGGCCAGAAAAGTGTGAATTCCAAACATTACACTCAGAGCATTCCAAACGTAAGTGCGGAAAGGGGAGGGCAGCTATTAACCTCCCGTCACAGGATGAAATTTTGAAGCTGGTCCTGACCTTTCAAGTTTATTACCTCTCTCCATTAAGTAGAAATTCAATTTCATTAATTTTATGAATAACAGCGCGAATTCGCACTTGTAATGACTCGAGTGAATTAACAAAAAGGAAATTATTTTTTCTCATAGTGAGACGTTCGGGAATCGGCAGGCAAAAATTCTTTCAGTAGCGATCAATTTTCCTAATTTACTACTCAGTTCATTGCCTATCTCTGTCTACTAATTCCATGAATTAGCAAATTTTTAAACCTGACACACCATGGTTTCCTCTTGAGTACCGTTTCTAGCTTCTAAAACTAATCACTTCGAACACAGCTGTGATACTATCTATAGCACAGAATATCATCGGATTCGCTAATGAAATCATTTGAACATGTCTGTAAATAATTCAGCCAGAAGATCGGATTTACCTCAACGTCCTAACCATTTGCATCCAAAAGCCCAGAAAAGAGAGTACAGCTCGCTGGGCAAGATGAGAAGTGAAGTAGTTTGCCCTTGCTTTCCTCACTGAATCCCGAGTGGAGAAAAACAATGTGAGCATAGCTCAATGACCGCATGAGTAACACTTCATAGCGAAAAATCAGAAGTGACTAGAATGAATGTCATAATTAGCTAACTCAGTAGCTTTCATATTACCACAGCTATGAACAAGATAGGCAGAAGAAAACGAAGATACATTTTCCTTTATCCTAAAAACAATTTTCCTATAGAAAAATATCGATTCATTGAGATATAGTAGAAAGTATACTATTCTAAATATAGAGCTACATAATTGAGTATTATCAAGAGATAACGAGAAAATTGTGTTTATATATATATGGAAGATTACGCAGACCTTTGCATAAATTATTTCGTCTTTTAGCAAAAAAAAAGCATTTACTAAGATCGTGATAAGCTACTTCACTCTAGGATGAATTTAAATGAAAATGAGATCTTTAAAGTAAAAAATGTATCCTTTTACGTTTAAGGTAGTAAATCAATTTCGCTTAAATTATGGACTAAATTATTTAACGTAAACTATTCAATACATTGGCAGAATCATACACTCAGTATAGAGAAAGTATATCACGAATTTTTAGCGTCTCTCACCAAATAAGTCACACTTAAGCATCAAATGTACATTAAACAAGAAGAATGAGATTAAAATTGGTGATAAAAATTTGCATACTAAATTTACCGTTGAACTGCTGATTTACCAATGAATATAGGGTCTTTCAAAATGAATGAACTGAGTTCGGTTATTTTTTTAGAACCCTGTATATCAATGAAATCTTGGCACTTCTACTATGAGTCACTTTAAAGTTTTTCATCTAATAGAATCAAAGGATAAATTCGAGGAAGGAGCACAAGTAAACCTTGAATAAATGCAGCAGAACGGGTTAAAGAGGAGGCCTATTTTAATACAAACGATGTATAGGTTACATCAGACGTACTTCAACTAGGAACACTCATTATTGTTATTATACTCAATAACATCAATGACCTATAGGATTACGAAAGATACAAGGTCAAGTTCTTCAGATTGTAAAGAGATGACATCACCTATCTATGGTTAATTCTCAATACACCCTTGACACTGTATCAAAGAGAATCTTTCAGTAAATTGCACGAGCCTAGGCTTATCATCAATGCATCTAGGAATATTTATATGATACATTTTATTTTAGGAGACCAAGTTCCAAAAAATTTTAAAAATTCATAAGATGAAGAAATCTTAGTATTTCAAAGATTCTATTTTTCCCTGGGTAAAGGAACATCAAAATTAAATCGAAACCGTTTACTACTGATTTATTTAAACAATATTTATGAGAGACAATTAATAATGGAAACGTATTCGGTAATTAGAAATCACACAGAAACTTCCAGCCAAGAGTAAGGCTTTGGAACTCTTCCACTGATAACATCATAAATACATCATTAGTATAATTTTACGACGCCTTATTTATCTTAGGCTTGAAAGAAGACCGCGAAAAAATAGGGTCACAAAGGGAATGAGGTTTTTTTACAGTTTTAAAAGGAGGTCGCAAGAAGTCGAGAATCTTCTCAGACGCATAAAATCCAGAATTACTCTCGGCGTTTGGCTCCGAGGTGTTACAACAACGGATAAAACGTGCCTCTTCAAGGAAGGAAGCTTTCTCCTCTTTCTTATGATGCCATAAGAGAAAAGGATATCACTCGTCAGCCATGTTCGAACAATACTTTAAAATGCCTTAATTATTGCTCTATTAATTTTGATAGATGACATTATTCTAAGAAAACAAATAATGCCTCAAGCATTAGATTACTTCCTCGTTAATTCCTTTTCCGGTTATATTTAGGTCAAATCTAAGAATCATGAGAAACATACTTGAGAAAAACGGATTTTAGAGAATACGAATCCTCGTTCCAAGCTAGAGCGTAGCTTTCAAAGGTGTATAGGAGAGGCATTCACATAATAAGTTACATTCTCCTTTACAGTTTCCTTTCAAGATGGATTTTTGTGCACGTGTTTTGCACGCAAAGATCGCACTGTTCCGTGAACTTCAACGCTGGAGTAAGTTTTCAGGAGATGCTTCATTTTGTTTTAATATTACGCAACAATGCTTCCTGCTAATCGAATCAAAATTTCACCGTAACAACCTGAAGATCTCAACAATATTTTGCTATCAGTTTTGGGAAAGATATGCAACTTGCTTTTTGAATACCTCATGTAGATTGGTGCGACCGATAACGATGAAAAAGGAGTATAAATTTTGTCGAATCAAATTTTAATGCTGGATGTTTCTCTATTGTCCAACCATTTTATCATTCGAGCACTTCTTCTTATCCAGCACCAGATAAACCGTTATTATCCATTATCTTTTCCATTATTTTATTTTATTACCCATTGATTTCTATGCAAGTCACTGATTTCTTTGCGAGTCCCAACTTTTCATTGATCTATTTTTGAAATGGAATATAAGTTGCTAGTGCGGAAATACTATCTCAGCATTTCTTAAAGTGGTAGATGATGTAGCCATTCGCCGAAACGAAAAGCCAAAGAAAATGCCAATTTTGGAAAATGAAAAACTTGTTCAAATACTCGAATATCAATTGAGCTAGGAGGTGATTTTGAGTACGTTATGTTTACGAATCACAAAATGTTTAACCTACAAGTCATGAAAAAGGAAAATGGAGAAACATTCAATACACATATTTAATTGGTTTAGATACACATATTAATTGTTCTTAGATTCTTTCTGAAATCTAAGTAAACTTTCTCTACTTAAATAGCTTATCATACATTGTTGACGTTGGTGGTTGCGTAGTTATAAACTATGAGATATTTAGATAATGCGTATTTATAAATAATTTTTATCAAAGACTAAATATGATTTCTTTACTAAATAGAATTTTTGAGGAAAAGCTCTAAGGCTATTGCATACGATGTTTTGTGGTTAAGTTATAACAGTCCACAAGCTCTCTTAGTCATCAACTATGCTTAAACGGATTGCAATTTTAACAATGCCTCGACAGGCTTAAAATTAGAGAAGAAAATGAAAATTCAAAAGTTTCAACCATACGATAGCATTAATGTTCCTACAGTATTATTTTCATTGATATTCAAGTCCATTCTGTCATTAATATGATATTTATTAAAAAATTCATAATAAATAAATGCTCAGAGCGTGGCACATAATTAGCAATTCAACTCGCTGACATTGTTCGGTTGTACTGCAGAATGATAAAAGGAATAAAAGCAATAAAGGGGCAAATTTAAACATATCTCTAGAACGTGTTCGTAGTTAAAATTCATTTAAAATTGATAGAGCTATCATATGAGAATTTAAAATATATGAATGAACAAACATCGGAAGTAAAGTGAGAGGGAAAATGTTTATTTTAACATCTATTTGCATATTTTTAGGGTGCTCTAAAATGAAAATGCGAGCAAAATTCACTCGAAAGCCAATATTTATAATGAAAAATTTCCTAACACCACAGAATTGTAGGGATGAATTACTGAAAGAAGAGAACTATTTCTTTCCACGAACAACAAGCTAAAGAAAAAGCACAAACATTCGGTATTAACATCCCCTACCGCACGTCGATAGGCAGCTTGCTGGGTATTAATATAGATGTACGAGGGTGGTCTGAAAAGTTTCCGACCCCAGATTTTTCAGAAATCTTCAGAAAATTTTCAAATATTTTCAGACAACATGTCGAGAAATGGCGAAATGTCAGAAACTTTTCAGACCACCCATGTATATTCTAAAGCAATCTTTAATAACAGCAGAATTGTTTTATATATACGAGTACATGTATACATATCATCAGCATATGCTATAGGAATTTTATAAACTAAACTATCGAAGTCTTGAAGAGCACTCGGAAAGAACTGATATCTAGTGAAGTAGATTGCCTCACATTAACAGAATGCTCGCCCTCTAAAAGGATACGCTCCGATGTGTAGTAACACAATACGGTCAGGCGCATCCTTAGGCCGCTAGAACTCTACCGTTTTAATTTTCCCACACATTCCTTTCATCAAACCACTCCTCGCTAATTGAATAGTTCTTCTATTTTGATTTGGTTCGGTAGAGTCATGAGTATAGTTTGAAATGCATCCTGACAGATACGACAAAGAGTTATAAAAGATTTGTTTAAAAAGTTCTGCGAAGGAAACTGTACTGACAAAAATAATCCGTGGGATCGTCCATCTATCTGATGAAGTACGAATCCGTACTTTCCAAACTTTTATACGCACCGCACGCAAACATACTGCAGCCTGAAGAACTCATAAGACTACTTTTTTTGAATTAGAGACTCTCTGAAACTTTCGGCCAAATCCAAACTTCCAGTTGAAATTTGGAGATGAGGGCTCGAATGCTGAGGGCAGGGAAATCCTCAATTGCAGTTTCAATCAGCTCTTTTCAAAATTTGGGAGTGCTCTATGGTAAACATCTAGACAGAAGATATGATCATATTGGTTGGTAAATTTTGTAAATTGTCGCCGATTCGCTCTTTTATAACTTCCATTATGTAATCATAAGGAAGATTGATTTGCTTTCAATTAGCAAGAAAAAGAAGAAAAATATCAGATAAATACACATATTTCCGCTAAACACCAATACTTATGAGTTTATTTTAAGTTATCATTTTCTTAAATTGGATACTGAGCAATTTATTTTAGAAATGAATTATGAGAAATCTGCGGAATACATCTTGGGGAGCATATAAAAGTCGTTCTAAATTCTACATAGAAAACCGACGAAATATGGTGATTATCGATACCAAAATACCTGACATTGATAAGTAAACAGCTCATCATATAATCATGTTATTTAACAACATAACTTATATCCATACCAAGAATATCAAAATATAATAAAAACAGTCACTTTTTCAGCGGAGGTAACTGTACCTGGCGATATCAAAATAATCACGATTGGGAGAATTTTTCTGAAGACCAAATTCCGCAAATATTCTGAATATTTATAGCTCCCTTATTAAATTTTTGTATTTGACCCTTTATGACCTGAGTGTTTACGATAGCTTTTATAGTCTTCACGAATTAGTAGAATTATTCGAATAATCAAAAGTTAAAAATTCTTAGCGTGGATTAAATATATTATTTTAATTATCATCGGTGTATTAATTTTATTCAGTCCTTCAGAACTGGCTTCTAAAATTCTCACTATACTTTAGAGAAAGACTTATTCCCAAGAGTCCATTGAGTGTTGGATAAAATATAACTCATCTCCCGAAGATTAAAGTATCATTTAGATGTGAATCAAAATACTCGGTGATTATCGAAACGGATATAAGCGAATTTCATTTTAAACAGAGGTAAGATAGAGGAGATAGATTCATGTCTCTATAACGAATTGAAGAAATACTTCCGATAGCTACAATTAGTCCAAAAAATTAAACAGCGGAAACTCTTCGTTTTTCCGACAGCCGGAGCAATATCCGGTTAAAGCTTCCTTTTTCTCATTCATAGTTCATAATCCTTTTCCATCCCATTTCTCTCTTCTGCGGTATATTTTAATAAAAAAGATGGCGGAGATCGATTGATCCGCTTCGCTGGACCTTCTGTGACAGTCGCTTAGATGAAATCCCGAACATTTCCTCCGCTCCCGTGAATTCGAAAAGAACAGTGGAAATCTGGTAAAAATCCTCGGTATTCTACAATTCGTCACTTGTCCCTCTCATCACCCTCGCGCGAGTGATTTATTTTCTTTCTCGCGCTGACAAATGTTACGTCGCCTGATCTCGTAAATCCCCTTTATATTTTCGCGCGAAAGGTGACGTATGGAACTATGGAGGTGATTATTGGGTGAAAACAGAGCTTCAGGTTTAATTGCCGTATCAGGATTGAGTGGCTCATTCTAAAAAGAGAAAGCCGGGATCAACACGCTGGACGTTTACCTCTCTAATCTTTTGTTTGAAATTAAAAATAACGGGAGATAAGAGAATTGGAGGCGTTCAATGATAAAAATGAGGTGAGGAACGACATTGTGCTTCAAAAAAGAACTTATTTATGGGTGATCCTTTCTGAGAAACAAATTTCATCGAATTAATTTTTATGAAACGTTATATGAAGCGATATTCAGTTCAATATTGAAACTTTTATTCCTCGAGACAACTAGGATTGATAATTTTGTTTCTATCCGTACGTTGAAAATCTACCATTATTCGTTCTTGCACTTATACAGCTGATTCCATCGTAGAGTTTACAAATTAAGACTAGAACATTCACTGAAATAGATGAAGATGTGTACATATTGTGTGTAAAGATGTGACCTTTTCGGTACATGTGCGACAAGACAAGACAGATTGAGTTGGCTTGACATAAAGAAAGACGAAGAAGTGTAGGAAATCGAGGTAAAAAACAGTATTATTATTAGAAAACAAATAGAGGTAGGGAATGTTGCCGGACTGATGAGTAAATGAACTGCTAATGATAAAAGAACACTATATAGGTATAAAAGTCAAAATTAAAATAAAAGGGAGAAAATCTATCCTGTTTTCGATTCGTCTGATAATTATTCGTAATCAACCCCTAATGCATTCCACTATTCGCTATTTATTCCAAAAACTTACCATTAGTATGAACCGAACTGTTTTCAATTTTTTATGTTGTCATTAAGAGTAATAATTGTCTACTTTGACGTATTAAGTAATAAATTAGGAAAGTACAACTTTAAGTAGCAAATTAGATATTATTAAATCAACACATTTAGTCATGACGCATGTAAGTGTAATTTATTTCCTTTTTCACTTCGCAACAAGTTACATGTATGCCAGAGAATTCCATGAGAATTGCAAAATAAGCCAAAAATGGAGGAAGAGATCCTTCTCGTTATTTTTCTAGCATTGGCGAACGATGCGAGACATGGGTGAACACGTGGCCAATGATGGAAAATCGCTAATGGAATGCAACTGCGGGAAACTCGGCTGTGGCGGATCAATCACCCAACCCCGCGGAAACGGAAATAAAATTTTTTCGAGGCGATGAAGCATCGACACACCGAGCGACGCCGGCCCATATAAAAAAATTTATCCCTCATTGCATCAATGCAATCTCCGTGTACTCTGTGCGATCTGGACACTTGGCCAAAAGTATACGTTTGAAAAATATGGAAAAATGGGCATAATTGGCGAGGAATTGAAACGTGACACTTTATTAAGCTAGCGTAGGTATAGTGACGTAAATTGGTGCAATAGGTCGACCCCTACGGCGGCAGAATACAAAGATATAACGATCCAAAGCTGTTTACCAGCAGTTTTTTTACGAGTGGCTGAGGAGTTGGTCGCTCGGAAAATTTATCAAGGCGTCTTTGCCGTAAGGGCAAGTATGGCGGTAAAAATCTAGTGACGATGATTCATGGAATGAATAGAGGGGGAAACCATTTGATGGCGGTATGTATACTATATTATAAATCACTCTTCCCTATAAAAATTTATGTATTCCGGTATATTGCAAAAGATTACGATGGCTTCATCACGCAACGTGCCTTCTCCAGAAAAACAGGAAATCTAGTCTAGGAAAGCAGTGTGCCGAAAAAAATGTTCCTCGTCTGAAGTATGAGTTAATGAAAGGGACATTTTCGTCTAATATAAAAAGAAGACCTCGTTTAATACAAAGCTGTCTTCGATAGAACATCCTGATTATCATTATACTTGCTGTTTTTATAGAAAATAAGGGTGAATCCATACAAATTTCTTACGGAGAGTCGTAGTGGTAACCAAAAGGATGTGTACCTACACACTTTGGTGAATTTGATCATAAGTAATAAAATTGTTACACGTTTTACATAGGTCTCAAATTATAGCACACTTATTGGGGATATCACCCATTTATACCATGGTTGAATTCTTTCTGAGCTCAAACGAAGGCGAATTTGTATTACTCGTCCAATTAAATAAAACTCCAGGATTCGGGAGATGGCTACACGAAGCGTTCTTAGTTCGGTTGTCTTTTTAAAAATTAATTTAAGGTTACAGCGTAATAATCACTAATTACGAACAGAGTTTTCTTACTGAACGGACACATTTTAAAAGACTAATTATAAAGTCAAAAAACGCTTATAGTCTCGTTTGCTTATTTAGTCTGTAAAAAGAGGCACTGAAAATTTTACTTCCACAGATGAAGTCATCCTTTGATAAGAAAAGCGAAGAATCCAGATATTAATAGAGTAATTCGTAAAACAAAAGAAATATAAACTCACATAATATTTACATTTACTTCGTTGGTAAACCAGTAAATTTATTGAGCGTAATATCTCAAATCATGCTTTAAGGAATACCTTGATAAAGCTGAATCGTAAAATTTACTTGAGCGAAAGTTCTCCGATGGGCAACTCGTCCAAAATACTAGAATCAGTAGCTCTTCGCTCTTCACATTACGATACTCAGCCAGAATCAAAGCTTTATACGGCTTCTCGAGAGTTGTGAAAGCGCTCGTTCAAATCATTGCGGCAAAGCTTTTATATGTCACATTCCCTCACTGAGATGCTCCTTTACCTCGAGGCTTATGAAAGAAGTGCAGGTCGACAGGAGAGGGCGTGAGTAGTCCATTGTCACGAATGGAATGAGCCATCCGGAGAAAAATATAGAGGCATCCGATGCTGAATACTGAAACAACATAGTAAGAGCCTCCTAACACCTCCACATATACGCCTTGGAATAGATGTTTTGACCTATTAGATTCGGAGCACGTTCTGCCATTGTGGAGAGCATCAGTAAATAACAAGGTTACAACGGCACATCTAGCGACAAAGGAAAAATGATCGATCGCTATTTCCCTCCTCCATTTTTCCTGCGACTTATACCAACCGAATGATAGAATGAGAGTCCGTATATTTAATTCGGGATTATTTTTCGGGTGATTTCAGACGGTACGTGTTGGACGTCGGGCTTCCACCAAATCCCCCCCATCCCACACAAAAATACAGGGATATGGTTTGAATGTAGTTATGGAGACGTTCGGATTTGATTGACGTGATCGAATCTTCAGGGACCTCTGCGATTTGTTCAGGAATGAATGATTGGTGCTGCCGTCAAAGAGTTAAAAATAGCAGGAATATCCGGGCATTTTTTGCAAGCAATGCGGATGTAGACTGATTGACAGCCTTCTCAAAACATGGAAGTGTAGTTCAGATATTGAGTTCATTAATTTTCACTTTTCACTCGAGTCCTGCTTTCCCGGAATTATTTATTGCGTATTTTTCGAAATTCTTCATAATTAGTATTTAATTTCAGCTACTGGTATGTTTCAAACCTTTAAACGTGCTGGAGTTAAACTAATATCTGGAATTACTTACTCAAGCTTTGATTTAATATGTTTTGGAAAGATACACTCTCGATAGATTATGCGACTCTATTGCGAAGGCGACTCATATGCTTCAGAATAGATTGTTCTTAAGGAAAATTAATATGCTCAGACGACTTCGTAGTCACTCAAAATTTGGAATGACTGTCTCATAATTTGCCCTCTTATTAAATGAGAGACAACGAAATTCTCAATTACTCAGAGTCAACTTATTTCTTAATATTAGATAAAATTTTATTTATTCATATGAACAATCAGACTTATGACCATCTTCATCAAAGAAGCATAAGTCTAAAGCGATCACACAATTCGGTTACAGGCTCTATGCTTTTAATGAAGGTAACACTAATTCTTTCGTCCATACATTCACTTTCTTGCAATTTTCATAGATTCATTCAAAATTTCATCGCTCTTAGAAAAGGAATTTTGAAATTTATGAATGTGATTACAAAAATATATATTACTTAAAAAATTGTTAATCAAAGATACCTCAGAGCTACTACGACCTTTAAAGAATAATATCTTGGAAAACAAATGAGTAATTAATGAAATGAGAGAGATTTGTGTTAGGAGACATAAAAACAGCGACTTCTTCTCCTATCACAGGTTTTAATTGAGCGACGGGGGCATAAATAATCTTTGGGCGATGATAATTAATCGTCGAACCCGATAGCACAATAAAAATCTATGGTGATGTAGAAGTCGCGGTTTTTATTTCTACTGCTCTTCGAAAAGCAACATTCAATATAAGAACCATTTCAGATAGTAATGCCCATCTCCTACTTGTGGAGTTTGGTCATCAGCTTGCTTACACTCACATTGATGGAATAATGTAAAACGAGATCAGCGGACATGTTGACTTTCCTCTGTTATCCATTCATGAATTGAAAGTGGATTCTCATTAGCTCAATTTTCTTCGAACTTTGAACGATAAATCGTGAGTAAACAATCGATACAGTGTGCAATATTCACATACGTGACGATCGTCACAAGAATGAGCGAGGTCAAATTACCGATCATTAAAACTATGAAACACGTGCTGTGCATCCGTCCAATTCCCAGAGGAAAAATTGCATACGAATCGTCAGTAAAGAAATTCCCACGTACTCCTTTTCTTTTAGATGGCTCTATTGAAGGAAAAATTTTAATGATTGCGTTCGTGACAAGAATAACAAATGAATGAACTAAATTCATTATGGTTGGACCTAAGCGGGCCTATCTTCCATCTAACCTTTTTCAAAACGTATTACCTGTCTAACAGGTATATGTATTGCAAAAAAATTTTGAGTTAAAACCACAAAGATATATCAAAATAGAAAACGAAGATAGTAATTCTTCCAAGCTGATTTAAGTTTTTGACGCAGTGTGGAAACAGCATTTAATATAATTCTTAAACAAAGAAGGTTTTACTCAAATTTGAGGATTAGAAGACTTATCCCTGGAGTAAAATACTTCTTCCATTCCCAAAGAAATTTACTTTTAATCTCCTTTCTATGTATATTTGTATTATTATCTTGAGAGAAAGTGTCCCCGGTGTCCCTAGAATAGGTACCTATAGTTTCTTTAACTTCGCAATGACCAATAATTGTAATACTCGCTGCACAAATTTTCTCAATATACTGCTTAAAATCTTTGCATGTCACATGAGATTCTTACGCAATTTTTCCACTGAATGAAGAGAATGTTGGTAAGAAAAGTAAAGACTATAAAATTAGTGTTTCCTTAACCCTCTTCGTGGTCTCACTTAGACTTAAGACTTCAATAAGCAAATATCGTAAATCATACTTTCTTTTGAGGGATATTCTGCTCCGTGATCAGATTTAAAGAATTTTATCCTAAGTTTATCCTGATATTTCAATTCATCGGAAATACTTCACTTTTTCTTACTTTTGATACCAGCATATACTCCGCTATCTGATTAGTTATCAACATCTTATTCGATTAATAAATTCTTATTCGCATCAAATTTTCTGAAAAATTTAGCCTACCGTTTTGACATTAATAAATTAGATATTGATTGATATCGAATAACACTTTGGCAAGATATCTCGGCTTACTTTTTTCTTTGACCCCAAAACTTAAATCATGTTTCTTAAATTTCAGCAGTGCATTTGAAGTGTATTCATATTTTTGACTAATTAAGTTTATTTCAATTCCTGTTACTATATATCATTATTAAGGGAACAGTTTCGATATGTTCTTTTCATTTTCTTAAGGTAAACTGAATCCACTTAACGGATGAAATGAACTATTTATATTTAGTATAAAATTTCACAGTTTTCTTGTATGTAGAAAATTATTCACATATCTGTCCCTTTTTAGCAACGTTACTATGGCAGTTTTCTCTTCAAAATTCACAAATAAAATTAACATTGCAATAAAAATAACCTTTATTCGTAAGTAAAATAATTTAGATGAGTTGAATTGAAAAGGGTACATCCCAGACATTTTCACAACCACGAAATTTAACAACTCCAAGGAACGAACGCACGGCTGTTTCAGAAGCAAGAAAAAATACGCACGGGTAGTTAAGTGTATTTGATTATTGTGGGAAAAACTGTTTCATCCCGAATATCCCGAAAGGCTTATCTATGAATCGTATATATGAAGAAAATAAGGGTGACGTATCTGAAGGTATTATGTCAGATTGATGTCACAGACTACCCTTTTCAATGCAGCTTAAAATAGCTGATCGCGTAGTTTTCAATATGCGGTTGCCGGCCTTCTCTGTGATATCGGAACTACAAGAGGAACGCCTATCCACCGTCAATGGGACGTCGAAGATAAGGACATATCGAAGAAATCTGCTCAAGTTATCGAAAATAAAACAAAAATCTCGAAGCGTGAAGGAGGAAATATAAACATGGAAAGAGATTCGTGGAGGCCTTGAGATGATTTATGATCCTACGCAATATTTCAGGGAATATGACGAACGGAAACCTAAAAACTTATCGAATACAAGCACTTGACCCTTCCGAAATATTCGGATCCATGCCCTTTGTCAATAGGCCTTTCAAAATAAGCACGAAATCTGCTACGTATACCAGCACTTGAAAAGAATATAATCCTCGGCAAAACATCTAGAGCAAAATACTGTGTAGGCGACGAAGCCGATTAGAAATATTTCACCACTTCTGAAGTAGCATCCTCTGGGGATGATATATTCTTTATATATAAATAGAACGGGGAATTATTGTAATTAAACAGAAAAATGCAGAACGACGATGTGTAGAGACGTGTTTAAAAGAGCTCTATAAAGGAGAGAAGGAAATAAAATAAAAGTATGTAGGAAACATTGGAGAGATTGGAAAGTTAGAAAAGATAAAACAGGTATGAATAACTTTCAAATAAATTGTTTGATAGTATAACATCATAATGAGTATAGAACGCTGTTTTAGGGCATAACAAACATGTCTGCCAAATTCGAAAGAGTGAAACTTCTGAATAGAATAAATTAGAGGCGTAAATGATGGGAGGAAACATCTCTCATGTCTAAATTCTACCAATATCAGCTCTGATTTTGAATTTTATATCTTTAAGATCTCCTTTTCTCCAATTGAATGAGTCTTCTTTAAACAACAGCTGTTATTTGCATTACCTGGATATTACCTTTCAAAAATTTTTTATTTATAAAAATTAAGTTAATTATGTTAATATATTAATACTGAACAGCTGCCGATGAAGTCCAATTCCTCGCCATAAATAAATTTTTTCCGCGCATAATATAAAATAAATACACATACACAATTCACGATAGAATATATAAAGACTCACTCATCCTCAATCTATATAAATTTTTTATTGTGATAAAATTTTTTTGTTTATTGCAATAAAAAATAGTTGTCTAACACCAACTAACTGATGCCAGGGTTGGGAACTATGCTTCCAACTAAACTATTTCTGTGGTAATAGTGGAAGTTTTCGATTCATTTTTCTCTAAAATAAGGTAAAAAAGTTGGAGCTTTCAAGCAATCCACAAAAAAAAACATATAAAACATTTACTAACTTTGCTTTGGCAATTTAACCTAAATAGGGGAATTTAACCTAAAAAACCTCAAGTTTTTCATCATTTAGCTTATGGAAAACATCGATAAAACGCTCAAAACTACTAAGATATTTTCACACAATTAAGTAAATCGATTGTGCGTTAAAGATACCTAAATACGCGACTACCATATTGAAATCTACAGTATCAGGAAGTTCAATCGTTTCCTTTTAACTTGACAGGAAAATTTTCATAAATATCACTTTCTGGAACAAATGAACCCTTTGCAGGGATAGAGAAGGGGAAACTTTCGCATTCAAAATTTAAGTGTTGAAAATCTGGAAGAGTCTTGACCGTCTCCGAAAATCATGTGGGATTTATTGATGACTGCTTCGCTTTATCGCGACAGCCCTCTCAAATCGCGGATGTAAAAGTCCGTTTTAAGGCTGATAACAAATAAATTAACCGAACAGCAGAATCGTAAAAATAAATATGGTTACTATCAGTGGGATACGTAGTCATGACTATGCGGCAGACAAAATGTAAAAATGCGACAAGAATGCACTCAGAGCTAAACCGAAAATCCAATCCGAGTTAAGCCGATATTTGTGGTCAGAGTGTTTCTATACCCGAACCAAAAGTCAATAGACCTAAACCACAGGTTGGGAACGTGCGGTCTTCAGGCCATATGCCATCTACGACGTTCGGTGCGGTTATTCTTCACATTTTGCGGAAAACTCGG
The DNA here is from genome assembly GCA_036926295.1 of Pachydiplax longipennis. NCBI lineage: Eukaryota > Metazoa > Arthropoda > Insecta > Odonata > Libellulidae > Pachydiplax > Pachydiplax longipennis. The sequence continues at coordinate 67,823,259 of JAVFKF010000004.1, read as the reverse complement.
TTATTGAAACCTGTTTAAACGTGTTTAGAGACTATTTGTTTTGTGAATTGTGTTCGTAAAATCCTAATTAATTAGACTCTTACAAATACGTTTAGAGTCATTATGAATCAAAGTCTATGGAAAAAGAAGAAGTTATTTTTCATTTTTGGTGACTTGTTGAATGTGAAATCTCTATTTTTTTCAAATTAAGAGCTAAATGATTTTTTTAAATGAAATATGCATATTGATACCATATTGCATCGCCTCTTTCTATACAAGTAGGCCTACCTAGTAAATCAGTCGGTTAATTGTCACCGAGTAAATAGGAAGCCGTTTAAGAGGATACTGAATTGAATTCGTTTTTCACATAAATGTTAACGTTGGGCGACTCATATGTAAGCAACGCGTTCCTCAATAACGTCCTAAGGGTTTCACATGCGATCTAATGGTTTCATATGCGTTCTAATGATAGATGATGCTTCTTTATGATTTAAGATATCTCAGATCTGATTAAAATCTTTAAAAAAATCTCCGTTTTATTGTATAGGAACCTTACACAAACCGTAAATTAGGATTTAATTCAGACGAGTAAAGAAAAAGTAGGGGTCTGTGCATTGAGCAAAACCGATACTGCCTACTGATACTACGACAAAACTGCCAACCGATAGACATAAGAATACCATTCGATTCCCACCAATCCTCAAATAAATAAATACAAAGAGAGTGCAGGACGCTTCATGCTCTGGAGTTTAACGACGGCAAGAAGGTGCCATCGCCCACTACGGCCATCGCGAGAACTTGCGCGATAAAACTGGACTGTAAACACTCACTAACCGTAATCGAAACATCCGCTGTTTTACGAATTGCTGCTCTCGCGGAAGATTACATTCGTCGACATAAAACTCAGAAAACGAATCCCAGAAGAGAAATGGACCAGAATCTCCGTGGACCATCTTTGAGGGAAGTAACAGGGTCGCGCCCTTGAGTCGTCCTTGAGGGCACCCTTCCCTTATCTACGTGGAAGGACAGTCCCTTCGAAAGCAACAATGAAGAATCCATCTCTTTTGTGACCGTGTTAACGGCCCTCCCACCTGCACACGTCACTTCTCCATCGAGGGAAAGGGCAGAGGAAAAAAGGTTAGACCAGGAAAGGGCACGCCTAGAAAATGCAAGCCAAGGCAGAAGGATAAGAGGAAATGGGTTAATGGGCGCAAAGTTAAATTAGAAGAAACGAAGGATGAGATGGGAATAAAACGAGCTGAAACGGAGAGGAAAAAAATTGGAAAGATTTGGGAAAGGGAGTGTGATGAGAAAGACAGTTGGAAAGGAAGGAAATGGGAAAAATCCGAAGGAGGAAAATTGGAAATGCTTCAATTACAGAAAATGGAAATCAAAGGAAATTGGGCGTATAAGGAGCGGGAATGCAATCTGGATTGAATGGATATGTGAGACGAAGCAATGAAGTACGGGATCTAACAAAGATAGGTATAGTCCATTGGTGGGAAACCTTTTTTCCATCAGAAGACCACATTTGGCATTCGGTCTCCTGAGAAAGGCTGCATATGAAACCACCAGGCTACTCTTGTGTTGGGTTTTGCCTACATTCAAATAGTTAAACATCGAAGTTTCATAGGAGAAAACGAATTCATTCACACAGTAAACAAAATGCGAAAATTTCCCGCTTAGTTCTTGGTGTCGTTAGCAAGATTATAAAACAAATTATTTAATTGGGATCATTTGTTTCAGGAACTGGCCAAAAGGCCTCAATGAACGCCCAAAATGGCCACGTGACCTGAAGTCCGCAACCTCTAATACAGGCGGAAGGAAAATATGAAGAAAAGAGCAAAGGACGAACATTTAACATTGATAATTTTCATAGAGGAAATCGCACATGAGTGCGTTTTTGTGATCTGAAATATTGTCAGTTTGAGAGGTAAAAACGGAAATTCGCGGAACCGGGAAGCCCTCCTTACACGAGCACTCAAATGCAGCACTATCTTCGAAGCCGTAATAAATACTCCTCTACCTAGAAATGAATCTACGGAAATGGACTTTTAAATGGGTTGATCTAAATCTTAAATTAAGTTCGTTTCCGGTAACGTCTAAGGTTAAAGATACCCAATGATCCAGCATTGTCCAAAGAATAGAAATACAATAAAACTTGGAAGATGCGCAGTCCTTCTCAAAGATCCATGACAGTTATAAAAGACACTTTGAGTTACTTTTCAAAATTTATCAGGTCAATTTATCTTGACAAGACAAATATACGACATCAAGTAACGATTACCAAGAGAATAGAACACTATTTCGAGACGTAATAATTATTCATAATAAACCATTTCTTTAAATGTATCTTACATCTGTATCTTTGAGAAAACTGAGATAACTTGAGTAAAAATCGTTCCAAGATGAGCAGCAGTTTTTAAGTATAAAACAAAAATCGCAAGCTGTAGGCATGTATATACAATTCTAAAAACATAGAATGATCATTACATGAAAAGCAATAGATTCTCCTTTTAATTTCAATAACTGTATACAACAATTCAGCTCATTTAAGAGAATTTTCCATAATTTCCATTAATAACTAATGATTGTGAGAAGTGAATGTCTAATCAAATTTGTAGACAGTATATCTGAAAGCTCTATCCCATACAAATTGTAACGATCAGCTTAATTGTATTCCAAGCGCTACATTTAGGAGGTTCAGTTATTTATATATTTAGTTTATTTATATATTTAGTTTTATTATAAAAAAGATGTCACAAAGAGGAACGAATAGAGAGTAAGAAGATAATGCTGAATGTAAATGAGAGATTGTAAGATAAAGGATGGAAATCGCATGGAAAGAGGGGTCAAATATCTCACTCTAAAAATCTTATGGGAATTTATTCAAAAACTGTACGACTAGAGGGAGTATAAAAGTGTACAAATGAGTACGAATAAGGTGTAATTAAAGTGGAAGAGACGTTGTTTATATAAAAATGTGAAAGAAAGATTTAAAACACGGAAGAGACAGTACGTATCTAGTTCTTAAATAAATTGATAAAAAATAGCGATGTGCTTGTACGAGGAACATCAAACAAGAGCATGTCCAAGGTAATCTTTCGATTCAACACTGATTCTATTTCCGCGGAGACTGAGTTTTTCCGCGATTTTAGAGCGTTAAGTTTGAAAGGGATTGAGAGCGTTTGGGAGAGTTTGAGAATTTTTTCGATGGAGGATAATTCGATATTCTACTGGGAGAAGGAACAGGGGATACAATTGGCCTTATAAAGAGAAAGAATTGAATGAGAAGATTTTCACTTTCGTCATCCTATTTGAAACGAATTTTTGAGGAGAAGGAGGCGAAAAACATACGCAGATCCTTAGAATGGGTAGTATTTTCGCGGGTAGAAGTAAATGAAAATTAGTTGACAGAGAATAAAGTACCGCACAAAACATAGAAGTACTGTCCGAAAGATAATGTAGACTACCTGCTGTTATCAATTTAATCTCATAACATTGTATTTTTATCTAATGAAGTTATTATTTCATTTAAGGAAGTATGTGTATTTTGGAAACACAAAGGAAGAGTAATGTTCTTGCATTTCATTAGTTTCGGATATCATGACTCGATATAATTTTCGCGATTACATTCGGGAATGTGATAATTGAAACATGAACTATATTTTTCTCAGGTGTTGCTCTAGTTATCTCTAGTAACATTTAGCAATCGCTATATAGACGCAAGGAGCAGAGAAGTTAGTGAAAGACGGAGTGATCCTTTTTTGACCCAAGAGAATGTGGAATAATAATTAGTTAATGCATCCGATATTGAATATTTTTAATAGATGTTGGGCTTAGCCTTAATCTGAAACTATGAACCCGGTAAAAAAATTAGGAAGCGGAGGAGTCTAAAATAAAAGCGAAAAAATATTGGTTACGCATGGGTTCTTTTTCTTAACGAAATAGCGAGGTGTGCAGAACCACAGTGAAAGGAGAAACAACAACATAGAGACGATGATGATACAGACGAAATTACTTTTTCTAAGTAACAGCGTGTAAAGGTCGAAGATAAAATGTTCAAACCAATTCTTGCTAGGAAAGAGTCAGGAGGAATCTTAAGGTAAGAACAAAAATCGAAAGTAAATAATTTAATTTTCGATAATAAACATCAAGTAAAAATTTTTCAAATAAAGATTGAAAATAATGGAGAAAATATGTGTGGTTTATAAAATCTGAACTGGAATAAACAAGTGGCGATATCATGTCAAAATTGAGATTTACAAAAAAAGCAGAATGAGTAAAAGAAATCAGAAGTTCGCGAAATCGAAAAAGAGATAAAATGAGAGAACAAAAGTCAAGAAAAACTAGATAGAAAAAACTGTATGAATGTTTTATGTTTAGCGTGGAAAAGTGAATATCGGGCACAACTGAAAATGGGAAATTGAAGTATCAGAGATGAAAGCGCGAAAGCAAATTCTCAGAGTAAGTTGGTATGTGTTAGGATGATGAGATTTTAGATAAAAAGGAAAGAGAAAAATCCTCTGGAGAAAGAGGAGAGAGAAATGAGAAAAATATTGAGGAGTGATGATTGCTTAAAAGTGAATAAGATATAGTTGAAGGAGAGAAAGAAGAGAAGATATTCTAGGTACTGAACGATTAGAGAAAGAAAAACCATTATTAAACTATAAAAAAATACCAAGAAAAAACTAGAAGAAATTTAGGTGATTACAAACATACCACTGCGATGATGATAATTAAGTTCAAACTACTAAAAATTTCTACATTGATTAAAGAATTTTTATTTGTAGATTATAGTTATCGAAATATCCAGGGACAAATATTGTATTAAAACGAGAGGTAAAGTATTTCCCCGATATAGTTTTATTTTATCTAATAATTTTACAAAAAAACTCCTTTATGGTAATAAATAAAAAATCTGTCCCTTAACTCCTTAATGAAGCAAATCAAGATTTATTTTACGTAAATTAGCTCAGGAGAAGTCTTACTTCAATTCTGAGAGTTTCTGTAACTCCTGAATCTCTGACTAGAAACGATTTGTTCGGCAATACCAGATTAACTTCCACACTATAGTAATAGTGTCTCCATATATATTTTATTTGGTATTGCCTACGCAGTTAAGGATTTTATAGCGTGATAGCGATGGAATTGTACAACAAGGGTCTCTGCGCCAGAATGCGGCCTGCTTCTGTTAATATCCCAAAATCATTTTTATACAAATTTAACTAAGAAAATGGTAACCGTAGATAAACTAAATGTAAGTTATTGAATTCATTAAGTTCATTCTTGTTTCGGCCGAAACTTTATTTTACTTGCGCACCAAGTAGCTTACCTATTTGTTCACATTCATAGCCACACTTAAGCATTCGTTTTCAATATTTAATTTTTGACATAAAAAATTAGCTTAATTCAATTTATGCACATTCAAAAATATGGAATTCTTGTGTGATGAAATCAATCGTGAAATTATTGGGGAGGGATCAAACATGTATTAGGATCCAAATTATGTACGTATGACATGAAGGGAAGTGATAAATATTGTGTACGAGTACTAGTATGCATTAATATTTAGTATTACACCCTGTATTACTCCCCCAAAAGGTGACTGGCAGGAAATTAATGTAAATTTAGATGTATTACACTCAACAGAGGAAAGTCAGCTAGGAGAGATATTCCGCCCATTCATTAGGAAAATAAATTAGAGATAATCTCTGGCCCAAATACTGCATTCGTAAGAATTAAGCTATGTCAAAGTATAGCGGCTTGAGTAGTGAAATTAAGAAAGGATAGCTTAAAAAATATACTACATAAAGGTTCAAAGAAATATAAACATTTCTTAGCCAGTTAAAAGTAAGGTATTTAAACTTAATTCCCGGATACTTAGGTAGAATTACATGTTTTTATCTAACTCTTGTTCAGAGTAGTACTAAAGAAAGAGAATCAGATAATGGTAAAAGAGTAAACGTGAAAATAGAAAGGCCAAAAAGTAAACGAAACGGAAAAAGATGGAGTTTAGAATCTACAAACACAATAGAAAGGCGAGAAATACATGAAATATTCATAAATATTCGACAGCAAGTAAAAATTTAGTCACGATATTTAGTGAGTCGAAGAATATATACTAAAAGGAGAAAAATGAATGTAGGAACCCTTCTATTAAATGTTGTTTGAAATTGGTTCTATTAGATATTCTTCCAACTGAATTCCTGCAAACCTCAGTAAAATATTTACAATACAGCATGTAATGCAGCGAAAAATGAAAATGTAAAATATTAATTTAGTTTATCCGTTTACCGATTGGTATTAGGTAGTGGTTTAGATATCGGCTGAATTCCTTAAAAACTGAGCAAAAAATATTGAGTCATATAGCCAGAATAGTGTATCTGTTCAAGTTGTAATATCAAGGCGTTTATAGAGAATATATATAACTATTGAAAATTTTAAATAATAATGAAAAAAAACTTCTACTTTTAATATAGAGTATCTCTTATTACACGAGCATGGTTTCCACTGCATAATGAACCAAGGATTCGAAACTAAGGTCGTGCAATGAAACATATTATGTGGTAAACGTAGAATCGTTCTTTCCATCATTCTTTATAATGGAGATCTACCACAGAGTCGATGCCGAATGATAATATAGATTCTAATATAAATATTAAGAAATTCATATATTTTCTGTGGTTTCCCATAAAAAAATCGACCAATTCACAAAACTTGCTCGTCTTCCTGGAAAAATATTCAGATTATTATTTTCGTACAGTTACGTCAAAATATTTCATCATTTCCATGCGAGTCTCCGAGAGAAGGCATTAGCAATAATAAATAATGTTCATTGGGAAAAGTGAGGGGCTCGCAGGGAGTGAGCAAGTGTGTCCGGAGAAAACTTAATTAACATGAAAGCGAAATGGTTTCCAAATGAAAGAGATTGCAAAGAGAAGGACGAGGAAAGGCCGTACTAATAAACAGAATGAAATGAGGCAAGAATGGAAAAGAGGGTGTAATTGAATGATGCCGACTTCAGGGGTAATGTATCGAGGATGGAACTTAAATCAAACGAGATAAAACACGGACACCGATGGGAAAAGAGTCGACAAACAGAACGGAATGAATGATTGGGAAAAAAATCTCGGCATGCGCAACCAGCCAACCAACACCTTGTGTTGCTAAAAGGGTAGGAAAAAAATAAATCAAACTGGATGTTCTCGTCCGCTCGTTTATTTTTCTGTATTCGAGGGCGACACTTAATGGGATGTTCATTTGTTACAGAAAATTTGCAACGAAAAGCCGGATGAGAGGAGCGAGATACGTACATCAATTAACGTCCGCGCGCCCAAGCGCAAACAAAAACAACGTCCGCCGGAGCTCTTTTATTCCGAAACCGGAAAATAATTAAGCTGTAGTCGGAAGAGTTTTTTTTTCAGAATCTAAACTCAAATTCGAATTGGCGGAATCGATTAGAACAACAGTCATTGATGGGTTCTCCTGAAAAATTGAAGCAATTTTAATTGCCGTCATGACGTTCGGAACGGGAAAAATTGAGGAATCGTTTTCCAGCATGATTTTTGGAGGGAAAAGGAATTCGGTAGAGAGGAAATCTTTTCCATGCCGCGATAAATCATTCACGATAGGATGAGAATTATTTTCCGTGGACGATACCTTGAATCCCTCTTTCGCCAATGGGTGAGATTCACCGGCAATCGTGAGCAAACAGATGGAAAGAAACGAAAATATACATCGCTCGCCATGGGTGCGTCGGTGGATACATGCGTCGTAGTTTTAGTGCGTCGACCGCAGAGAATTTTCCGAGAGCTTGCGAGGAGAAAATTGGAGTGAAAATTAGTCCGAAACGAGGACAACTGGGGAAAAAAAGAGAATTGACGTAAGTGGATGAAACCAGAGTTATACGTGCTCTCTCATTCTCTTTCTCCTCACGTCACATCGCCGCCGAAACAGGAAGGGTTAATTTATAAAAAAGGAAAAACATTCCATGGGAGCAATTAACTCCTTGTTTGCTTGCTTTTTTCATTCTTTGTTCGGCCCCAACCGCCGTGTTCGGGGGGCGTGACCGAGCGATCGTAACGCACCCACTGTTGACACGGAAATCGAACTATTTGCAAAGGGAACGCACATCCTCTTGCCATCCGCCGCGAGAAAAACTTTCGACACGAAGCAATCGCGATCGTTTCCGCCGGCAACGAAAGAACTCCGCGCGCGCCGGCGACTCACCTCCGCTCCGGAAGGGCCGTCCTCCTCCTCCGGCTGTTGGCCGGCCATCGGGTGGCGGGCGTGGTGTAAGGCAGATGTTGTGGCGGTGCGGCCGACGGTAGGGCGCGGCGCGAATGGGAGTTATCGAACGTCGCCGTGGAAGGCCGGACTCGTTCTGACAGAGGATGGCGGAGGCGGATCTCTTGTGGGGAGCAGGGCGCAGGCGCGGCTAGTACAACAAAACAGCCCCACACCCTTTCTCTCCATATCGCCTCCCTTAAGACGAGAGGCGGGTTATGAAAGTTCCTGTCGCGAAGTGATAGGGACGGAAAATGTTAGGTGAGAAGGAAGGAAACAAAAGGAACGGGAGTAGAGGCGAAAATAGGCTATGGGAAGCGTAAAAAAAGGATAAGGAAATAAAAAGGTAAGGGGTCGGACCGAAGGAGAAAAAGTTGGCGTATAAAGAAAATGCTAAGGTGAGAGTATGCATGAAAAAAGAGGAATGAAGGATGAAAAGAGGATGGAAGGAGGATAAAGGAATTCGGGGACTTTTTCTTGGTCTGCTGAGTAGATGAAGAAATTAAAGGCTAATGGAGGATAGGTTGATAGAGGCGGTGACAGACTAACGAGAGGAAAGGGCGGCAAAGGTGGTCCAGAGGAGGCTGAGAAAGAGGATTGAGCAAGCCTCTAATTTCTTTGCTTTCTTTTTTAGGGACTAACGTCCAATTTATTGCCTGATGCCTTAATACTCGCTGAAATTAGGGTTCGATTTTGTCCGGGCCCGAGGGATCGATAATCTAGAGCCTGTGAAAAGGAGATTTCCACTCAATCCCCTGCCGATCCTTATTCGTGTGAGAAAGTTCCTCCTCCTCTAAGAATGGGGAAGTGAGAGGAAAAACTAAAACGCGTCTATTTGTACGGAAATTGGAGAGTTTTTAATCCAATGAAAGTAAGAGCGAGTGTAAGTAGCGTGAAGATGGTAAAGGCAAAATTTTGGAGCGTCCGTACATACTTAATTGTATGGACATATAATTGAGCACGAAATGAGAATGAGATAATTTAAGTGAATGCGGGGGAAATGAATGATATGAGTAAGACAAAGCCAAAGATTGGAGTAACCCAGTAACTCTGAATATACGTATACTAAAAGCACTTTAAGAAGCAATTATATTTTACGCATCGCTTGTAAAAAGTGCTCAGGGACGGACACTAAAGGACATGAAGAAAAGCAGAATTGGGACGAAACTAGCAGTGCACCTCTACTGATAATAGTAGGTCGAATGCAAAAGAGGTAAACGGCGAAGAAAGAAATATTGGTCTATGATAAATGAATTTAGGAATGATCGATTAAACTTTGGAGTATGGTATATGATAAGAGATGATGAGTTGGCTCAAAAGAAAAAGCATTGCCGAAGAAATGATAGTGATAACATTTCCCAGTGAAGAAAGTTGGTTCAGACAAAGTACCGATTTATAAAGCACTTCATTGATCTAACTTGGGCGAAAAGAGTATGCAAAGACAGCAATTCATGCACAACCGTGATGCATATGGATGTGTAGTCCACTGAGGTAATGACGCGATTGTTTCTTTGTAAGATTTCTTTGGCGTTTACCTTAAGAACTCATTCAATTATGAGTTTAAAAGATTTAAGCTCATTAAAAACCTTAGATCGTTAGAAAAGGAAAGATCTTTTCATACATCTCAAAGTTCTATCTTTCTATTTACTTCTTCCTTTAACCTCATGGTTACTTTCCAGCTTAAATTCAATTTCGCGATAATTGTGAAGATAGTCATGTCGACCTGTGCTCTAACATGAATCAAGTCTAATTAACCAATTAACAAGCACCGAAAAGAGAAAGGTATTAACAAACTCGATGCTCTCCTAGACATAGAAGGTCGGTCCTTAAGCGGCTAATTAGTCTGATTGTGAACTTGACTACTACTGAGTTGAAAGTTTCTCCTACATACTTGTAAAAAAATTTTCTTTCGACAAGTTTCGCACTGTAATAGCTTCAAGTTTGAGGACAGGCTCAAATTAGAAGAATCTCTCCTTTTCGCTAACATACATATTGTAAACATAGAAATTACTATATTTAAATAAACAATTATATTTTTATCATAAAACCCGAATATCTTTTAAATTATTTACCTTCTATATTCCCTTAATGCATATATTCTTGCAAAATAAATGTAATTATGAATTTCATGATAACGTTACTGCTAATAGACGATTAGAATTGAACTTATACGTTAGACGTATACGAAAAACCGAAAATTTTATCAACAAATTCTCATTTAATAAAAATGCTATATGATATTTCTGAGTTGGTCAGAAATTGAAGGTATAAAGGATAAGTTTAGCACTGAAGCTTAGGCATATTTTTAAATAACTTTGCGATATAAATTATTACTAAAACAACGCTTCTCTTCTTTATCACTGGCACCTGCTGACCGAAATGTGATTTCTGAATACAGTGGTATGACTTATGAATTCTCTGTATATTCGATAATCTAGCTAATCAAAGGTACTATTTTATCATAAAAATCTAGGACTATATACTCTCTTCTTACAACCTTCGCTACATTCGCAACACAAACCCACGTTTTAAATTTCCGAATTTTTCAAGCTCCAGATATCTCTCTTCGGGCCGCTAACTGCATTTGAAAAAATCTCAGTAAACCATGTTCCTCAGCCAGAACACACGTCCTATTTTCACCAGAACAGTCCCGTTTCTAGCATTTCGTGCCGTCTATATAGCCGAAAAATGTTCTTTATCACGTCAAAGCATTCTGCAAAAATTGTGATCCTTTTGTAATATTCATCAAATGTAAAAAACACTCAGCAATTTTCGTATTAATTTTTATTATCATAAGGATCGTTAGCCTTCACAAAAACTCTCTACTGAGTTTGCGGCGAAAAACGTTAGTTTCCAAAAATGACGATGTTTCACCTTTGAAATAGATTAATCCCCCGTGATTTATTGCTCGTTACCGCGCAGGAGATAGGAGTACTCTATTTCTAGTTAAAATAAAATTTCCATCTACAAATAGCAAAGAACTCTTTCAAATGATGTCTACATTAAAGTGATGAAAACATACATTCAAGGAACATCGAGAAGAAACATTTGTCTCGTTTAATTGGTATTCGAATCTTTATTAGGCGAAGTTAGGCCCGAGTGAGCCTCTCCTCCAACTAACCTCTAATGATATTCTTACACGAAGATAAAAGAAAGAGGAAGGAAATACATAAAATGAAGCTGAAAAATAAGAATAGAAATGAGGAAAAATAGGAAAGATTTGAATTCCTCCCGTTTTATCACGTTTAGTCCCGTTTAAAACTGAGAAGTGTCCTGCTTTTCCTTGTTTTCCGTCCCCGTTTGGGATATGGCCAGCCTACTAAGAAAAAATACACGGTGTCCACAAATCCTCTCTACAATTTCAGGATTATATTCAAAAGAACATATAAATGGATAAAAGTGCGGAAATTATTAACAAATGAGGAGTACACTGTGAAGTTTTTTCTTGTGGTTAAAAACTTTGATGACGACTAATAATTTAGAAATTTATGTTTGATGTATCATATCAACTATCTTTCTAATGTATTTTGAAAGAGTAAAGAGACTTGGTGGACCCCCAGTATGTTTCTTGCTTCTATTGATATCGCCATGTGATTATCGATTCTTTCAGATGGCTTTTCGATTACTTATTCTGCCTCGCAAAACGAAAACGGGAGGATGGAGTTGTTTTTCCGGCAAAACAAAAAATTCGCATGCTGCTCTGACTTCCCAAGGGAAGCCGAATCACATCCCTGGGAATATAGCGTTCGTGAGAGGCGCAGAAATATGAAAGAAAGGAAAGGAGTCCCTTTGTATCTTGCGTGCTCCTTCCTCCCCTTCCCGTCCTTTTATTATTCCACCCGCCTCTCCACGGAGCGGTTAAGTCTACGCTAAATGAGCTTAAATAGTGAATCGAGTGAATGATGGAGATAAGGGCGCTAAGTCACCTTTCGATGGAAGGGTCCCATTAATCTGGAATACCAAAATGGCGGTCTCTCATACGATAAATAGAGGAGCGGCGGTACTACGCAGCAGCAGGGTATTTCGGAATGCCATTAATAATATGGAGGCAATAATTAATGAAAAAGGAGATGCGCGAAGAGATATCGGGGCGATCACGAGGTTCGATAGCAAACTAAATCATATTTTCGTATTTCCAGGGATTGTATGAATCATGCATTACATTTCTTATTTTATGGCCCTTTTTCTAAATTAGGAGTCGTCAATGTATCTAATGGAAGATTCGCAAATCAGTTCACTGCATCATCACGTGCCTTTACGGAGAAACATACTCATTCTCTCCAACCGAAAATCTTTACGACTCTAGGATGTTGCTTTATAGCAATGATATAAATCCGGTATAACGACGGGATCATCCAGTTACTTACAAGAACATAAATGAGATGAACCTCGCGAAAAACGAATATAAGAAAGTAAGTGTTGAAAAACTGCCTCATTCAGAAGATTCAATTACCACGCGATAAAAACGCCTGAATGGAAAGATCAAACGAAAAATTACTCTTCAGTGGCTAATTCCCTCGATTTAACGAAAATAATCCGGAAGAAAGGCGGATTCAAAGAAAAGAATGAGCAGAAAATAGCTATGAAACTCGTCATGTAAACATAGTTCTGTGAAGATTACAATTTACAACGTTATTTACAGTATGATTTACAAGTACAGAGAAGATTTAGAACACATGGCAGAAAAAGATAAAAATGAGAAGATCTTATGAGTGTTAATGCAATCTTAAGTGACTAGGTCAATAATAAAATTTCAATAAAAAGAATTTGAGGAAGCATGTTTAGTGGTACACTCAAAAACCTCAAGGATAAACGGAAGAGTAAATATCCATCATAACCGAAACTTTTTCATTTCTCTTACTTTTCGGAATAATTTAAATAGTTGTGAAAATTAACCTTACTCTTTTAAATATTTCCATAAAAAAAGAGAGGATGACATGATTTATTCCTGAATCAAACATTAATTAACATGCTTGGATTTTTAACTTCTCGACGTATTTTATAATTTATTGCCTTTAGAAAAATGCGATTACATTTCCATTTCAATTAAAATTTCAACTATCTAATACATTTTTGATGTAACAGCATAATGAAATCTAGTTGCAGAGACATATGAAATGTGCGTAACATTTCGTCACATAACGATAATCTCTAATATTTTTCTAAGCTGCCCTTTGGTAGAACGTACACGTTGGTGTACGTTTAATTTTGTATTTTATATACGACATGCCAGTCTTAGCCCAGAAGGGAAAGTAGAGAACAGAAGCAAACCGAGTAATTTTTTATTGGTATTATTTTTTATTCATCTCATCATGCAATTCGAGAAGAAACGTACTGTAAATGAAATTTGATAGCATTTTTAATTTTTTAAATCAAAATTCTTGATATGTTCTTGGAAAGTTTTTCGATTAGTGAATTATTTAACATCGTCACGCAAAGGATGGAATAATAAAAAATATTTGGAATCACAAAAAATGGCTCAACATCTATTGTTTCAGGGTGCATAAAAGGAAAAGATGACACATCAACAGTTTTGACATGATTTAAGACATAAACTGAGAGATGAAATCATGAGGTCAAAGAATCCCGGAATAAAATTATGGTTTCTTGAAAATTCTTGAAATCTTTCTCAGGAAACTTTTAATCGTACATGTTTACAATGATACTTGATGACAGAACTTATCTTCGTTTTCTGAATGAAATACACGAAATAAGCTTGAGTAAAAATTCAATAGCTTCATCTCCAGCCCGATAAATTCATGTCTTTGCTTTCCCATATACTTTAAAATCGCAAGTGAAATATGAGCGAAATCTCAGAAAGACGACTATTTCGAGCCGACTTCTCTGCCACCTTTTATCTTTCCCAGATGTTTTGAATGTAAAGGAGCCACTTGACGCTTTGCGACGAAAGAAGAAAGAAAAAACCCCTAACAGATATCCCACGTTTATTTGCCACGAGCAGTCGGCGTTTCGTGAAAATGCATGACACATCCATCCCATCCCGAAAACGTCCTCGAAAAAATACTTCGCGAGACGAAGTTGACCTAAAGTGTTTTCAGGCATACTCGGATTAAAGGGTTGAATTTACGGCTCTTCCAAAAGTATACAGACATGGTTAGATTCTGGGAAAATGAGCTCGGGCGCCGTTGACATAATCATGACACGAATGCACTGACCTATGACATGCTTCCTCCATTATGTTGCTAGATGCTAAAAGTCATTCGCTCGACCTTCAAGCGCGGAAATTTTGGGCCTTTGCCTTTTCCGTTCCGTGATCACCGAGCCAGAGATTCAGTGATTATGGAGAAAAGTATAGATATCCTTTAAAGACTAGTTGCTTCGGAAGATGTGACTTCACAAAACGGATACAGACAAGCTTGCGATGTACTATTTCCAGTAAATAATTCGAAAGAATGCAACAAATGATTTTCTCCTGGAAAACGAAGGATATATTGACAGGAAATGACGAAGATTTTGGTGACGTGAAAAAAATCTCTAACGACAAATATTATTGCTATTATCTCCGCATCCATTCCATTTCACTCTGGTAGGATTGCAAATAAGACTCAAAAAGTACAGAAATTACCGTCAGCGTAGTCATTTTTCGCATTCAATGCTACTGCTGTGTAAAGATATTGCTATTAATTACTTTGTATATAAAGGCGTGTGTCTAGGAAAATTACCGAGGAAAAAGGACATCTGTCTGGCAGGATCGGGACTCGAACCCGAATTTCAACGATTGTATGTATATATGAATGTAAATCGTCGAAATCCTTTCCTACTAAGTCTTCCGAAACGGCATGATTGAAGTTTTGGCTATAACTTAATTAATTACAGCATCCTTAGGGTAGGGGGAATAATTAGGTTCGAGTTCAGGTCCTGTCGGACATTTTTCTTTTGGGATATTGCTTTAATAATCCGGACAACCAAGGAACCCTTCCCAAGGATCTTGGGTCAATCCAAGCAATCATTTGCATTCTGCAGGAACGTCGGCATTGATGTCAAGCAGATGGGACGAAACAAGGGCATGGGATTGATGGCATGAAAATAGCGAGACGCGGTCACTAACCGAACCGAATCTCTACACTTTGTGGTATATCATTTATAACACTGGACCATAACAAAACTTTCCCTATCCCTATGGCGTGGTAAAATCTTTGTCATAGATCAATGTATCAATGACGATCGTAATGAATTTCATTATAAAAATATTAACGATTAAACGTAGTATAGAAAAATCAATTATGAAAGTAATCAATCGTTTCAACAGAGCAGGATGTTTACTGATTGATCTCTTCTTTAAAAAATTTTGATTAAAGTTGTTTAAATTTTAAATTTGTCTAAATTTAAATTTATTTTGTAAGCTAAATTTATGATATTCATCATAGTTTTCTTTCGAAATTTATATTAGGCTTCAGGATAAATTGTAATTTGCATGGCAATGACCCTGGATCGATTCCCAGCGTGGGTTCAATTTTGTAATGTGAGCATTAAAAAAGGCGGCAAAATGGTGGCTTAAAGTAATCTTGAAGCAACTTTATGAAGGCGAGAGTAAATGAGAATTGAAACAAATACCCAGCTTGTTAACTTTCACACTTAAATAAATATGAATATATGAAGTACTTTGAAGTATTTTGTTATCAATTTTTATAAACCACTTACTTTAGAATCATTTCATGGAAAGTCTGAAATGGTTGAAGGTAGATGAAAATAAATGAAAGCATAGCCGAACGGAAAAGTTTCCATCAAATTCGTAGATGGATACATTGCTGGAAAAGGTGTCAGCAGCAGAGAGAAACTGTTGAAAATATGGGAAGAAAAGCTTGGCGTGAGAGCGCATACCGAATAGCCCGAGAGGGACATCTTTCTCCTGCCGATTCAAAGTCCGCAGCGTCGGTTATTTCATTGAGGGGTCCATTCAAAGCCTTCTCTACCTTTCTCCGACGTGTGTTTGCTAACCACTGGAATCGCACGAGGGATCGAAAGGCCTTTGGAAAGAGTTTCGGTAAGGGGGAACGCACTCGTCGCAAAGGAAATCGAAACCAAACTGGATGTTTAAGGGATTTTAATTGAAATCTTTCTGAAAAAATTGAAGCTATTTTCTACGCCTAAAGAGAACAAATAGGTTTAAAATGGCAGGTCTCTTCTCAAATCCGAAGGAAAATTAACTGTTTGTCCAACAAGTATGAATTAACAAGAAAAGTCGAGCTTTTACCTATCAAACTTATATACCGAGAAATCACAATGGTTTCCGCTCACACAGTCGTAGTTAGGTAAAGAGGTAAAACATGATAACTCTATGAATTGAAACCAAGGTCTTTACTCCATAAATTATTGTGGTTTGTAAATGTTAAACTACTTGTACCCTCATGGAGTCCTACCTACTTAGCAATCTTGTATTTTTTTATCCCTGATCTCAGGGAATTTGGAAATACAACTATTTGTGAAGCCAATAAAATTTATATTTAAATATACATTAGAAAATAAAAATTATTATTATTACCAAGAAGTCACGGCCCAATCAATTGATTCTATAATTATAACTTACGAAAAAGGAAAAATAATGTTTAAAATACTTTTACAATTTGCATGTATTTGACAATGTTTGATTAGTCCCAGACATTTTAGAGTTATGTTTAGACGTAGAAAAATGACTTATATGAGAATATTTACTCGGAAATTCCGGTGTTTTCACCATAACTCATTCGTCACTTGCTTTCCTTTAAATTATCGTACAAGAGGAACCTCGGTTGACGAACGCCTTCTATCGGTTCTTGAACAAATTCTCCGAACAAAGAATGACTCGGGTGACGAACTCGCAAGTCGGCAACAAAAGCTTTCAGAAAGGTTTGAGAGTCGACGGTGGAGTTTCAATCTCTAAGTTAATTGAACTAAAAATACTTCGTAATTCCACATAGAGTTTTATTACACAATGTTTTCCTGTCTCGACGCGCCGTTTCATTGGGTATAGAATAATGAAGTAGGAAGGTTTTACATACCATCTGGCAGGATGGGCCAGAACTAGTGAGAATATTGTAGTACGTGGAATGACACGAGTAAAAATTCTAAGTTTAAATAAAGGATGATCTGAGGTCTGAGCACGGATTGATCTCTTTTGCATTGATTCTTATGGCAAAAACAGATTTGGATTACGAGCATTTCGGATGACGAACGGCCTTCACGAAAGGAGTAAATTCGTGAACCGAGGTTCCACTATTTATGTAGTTTTTATAATAAAACGTTTCTCTTGACATCAGATAAGACCTACTGTGAGGAGAGAGAAGGAAAATATGATATAAAAAGAACACTTAAAGTTCCATAGTAATCTAACGCGTCTTTAAGTAAAATACAGGCAGAAATTTATAGCTTACTAATCCGCTGCAGTAGATAACATGAGAACATGTTTTAACATGGACATTTTACTGACATAAAGTGAATCGAGGAAGTTCATCAGTTTGTGGAAGTATTCATCGTGAAATTAGGGGTGAGAATTTTGTCTTTAAAAATTACAATTTCAATAAGAAATAAATAACAATGGAAATATACATACGTATGTACTTTCAACAAATCCACTGATACTGCCTTCTTAACATTTTCAGTATCAAGAAAAGTTTCTCAACCGATTTTAGCAAGTGTGTGAGACATTAAACTGTATTCTTATATGAATCCACATTCTTAAGAGAGAGAAAATATATTTTTAGTTCCATTAACTTTCTTATTATATCTTATTTCACTCATTGTTGTATCATTATTATTAATTTATAATTTCATTAGAAGTGGATATGAAAAAGTTGTAAATTACCAATTGATTAATCATAATGCGATAAAATGAAGAAAGGAAACTAAAGCCTTTTGAAACAGAAACAGAGATCAAAATAAAGCATTGAGATACGAATCCGAGTCTCATAATTAACGGTCGGTTTATCAAACCATTTACTATTTACTACCTTATGAAAGCATTAAAACATGCCGTTCGGAAAACTTTGTTTACGTGGCAAGGTTTCATCCAACTTAGCGGCATCGTCCACGGACAACATCCTCATCGAGGCACCAAACATACGAAGTGGCGTAAAGGAAAATCCCCCTTAATGGTTAAAACGAGAGAAAGAGTTGGAGGTGACTTTGCAAGTAAAGACGTAAATGTAAGAAATTTTCCGAGAAGTAATGGACATGGAAAGAGCTTACAGGAACGGGACGCGAACCCGGACTTCTAAATTGCCGGTCGGTAGCCTTAATCCAGAAATTTCTTTTATAAAAAGGCCACATTTAGGATTTGTTCTCATAAGAAAGGCCGTACGCGATATCATCAGACTACTCTTGTAGCGGGTGTTGCCTACATTCAAATTGTTAAACATCGAAATTATATATCAGAAAACGAATTCATTCGCTGAATAAACTGAAAGAGAACTTTTCCTTTATGGTTCGTCATCAGCAAGATTAGAAAAATATATACATATATATATATATATATATATATATATATATATATATATATATATATATATATATATATATATATATATATATATATATATATATTAGGTCACAATAAACGCCGAAGTTGATCTGACTTTATAAAGAGTGATTTGCGGAGTTGGATTTGTGCTTCGATAATGTCGACAAACGAAAGAATTAAGAAAGTGAAATTCACAACTAAGTTTACTGCTTACAGTAGATGTTGTCTAACGTTTAACCACGCGGAGATATGTATGGCATCATCTAACGGAGAGCAGCATTCGATTTATCAAACACTAACGAGTTTTCCAATAATTCTTCGGCGGCAGAAGAGAGGCGATTACGTGAGAAAATAAGCGACTCTCAGAGGGATAATGTACTTAATTTTCCTTTCATCCGTCTGTGAAATGGGATCGGACAAAAGAATGCCTCCAAAAGGAAGTTCATCTCTGAGATCAAGCTGCCGCGAGGAGAAGGCAATGTGGCATGAACTTGATACAATAAATAGCGCGATCCCTTAAAAAATGAGACCGCTTGTGTGAGAACGCAATAGAATGGCGTCTCCTCGGCTTCTTCTCGTTTAACAAGATACTAGCGACCAGCTTCATTCGCTTTAAGACCTTTTTTTTCGCTGAATTTTTTAGCCGTTGCAGAACAAAAGAGCAATCTAGCTTTATTTTGAGAGAGTAGAGAATGAGAGGGGACACCCTCACAACGTTGGAAAAAAATATTTAAAAATGTTAATTATTCAATTATAAATCTAAAAGGCAAAAATATCATCTAGTAAAATGATTACTATTTACAAATTCCGATGCAGATCGAAATAAAGAAAAACGACTTCGGATATTTCTTAACTCATTAATCAATTATCACCATCTTAAAAAGTCTTTCTTTTGACATTAGATTAATATTTTAATCGCAAATTAACAAGAATACGGTCAGAAATGAAACAAGCGATTCACCAAGTATTATTTTTCTTGGTATTTAGTTTCTTATTGGCAACAAATTTGTTAATTTACTTAAAAATCACTTGGTTATGAAAGTGCATTACAAAGAAAAATATTAATTTTAAGCTAAGGTCTCAAGCATATCTTACTCCTTTACAATCTACAGGTTTAAAAATTAAGTATCTACACCATAAATATAATTCAATGTCGCTGGATCATCAGGGCGATTTTTGTTTAATTTTATTGTGAAATATATCTTTAACCTTTAACGTGATAATATATCTTTGATCCATATCACTGCCTTTGTCAAAGCTTTGACGGTAAAGTCTCTCTATAGCAGTATTTACCATTTTGGTCAAATTTCGAAGAACCGAAAACAAGTTCGACGAAAAGCAAGAGAATCCTTCTTTCCGCGAAAAATACGCGATAATAACAGGCTAAAAAGTAGCTCAATCGTCCGGTGCTTACACCCCCTGTCACACGCCGAAAGGCGGCTTATAGGGTATAGATGTAGATTAATCCAAATATTCCTTGAATTTCATCCAATGATCGGCTTCTTAGTCGCTGCTGTAGAGATAATTGATAACAACAAATAATATTTCTTGAATGATTCGTTCTATTCTACTCCATTATCCAAAATGTAGAAAGCGTCTACGCACGAAAAAGCTGTTATGCATTCTATGAGTATTACAAAATTTATGCTGGGGAAATCGGAAAACTAAATAGTTATATATTAAAATAATATATATATGTTAAAATAATCGGAATAGAAATTAAATCATTAGTGAAGAATGATATAAATTAGGTGATTTACGTTTTCAAAATGTTTTCGGAAGACGTTCATTGTGGTTCTCAAAATTTTATTGTTACTATTAATTGTTTGCGCGTTTTGGTGTACTATATGTTTCCAATTGCATACATTGTACGTATGGCTTTATCTAGATTTCACATTATTAGATCTTGCCCAGGGCGCCCACATTCCTCGTGCCGGTCCTGAGTAGAATACATACTTGTGGATTATCGTTATAGCATAATTCCTCTAATTATGAAAGATGCAAAACTCATCAAAATAAACCATAATCTTATGTTTATAGTAAAAGAACATTAATGAAAATAAATCAAGTGAGAGCATCATAATCCTCTCTTGTGGTTCGAATCGAACGGCGATCTGGTTTATGTTCCAGCTATTAACTGCTTTTACGGACTGCCTTATGGCTGAAGGAGGATCATTCGCTTCAGGTGCAATAAAATTTAGACAACTCAAGTAATCCATTATTTTATGGGAATAGGAATTTTGTTCCGTATCCTAGTAATAAAATTGTAAGCCATGTGCTAAATTTGATCCTAAAAAATCTGCTATTTTCAGGGTATTTTTGTCTTATTACGCATTCTATGGTGAATGCGAATACTATTAGAGTATTTAATTAAAAACTTCACAACGAGTTAAACGACGTGTAATACCGTTTTATTTTCTCGAAGAAGACATTAACCTTTGCACAAAGTAGATTATATATATATATATATATATATATATATATATATATATATATATATATATATATATCCTCATTAATTCCCTAAAGTACCAACCTATATCGCATTTATGTGAAAATTCCAAGTAAATAAACTCCATTTAAACAATAGATTTTGACGGAGACTTCGTTCAAAAATGACGAATATTGACGAAATTTTAATACGTATATTTCATCAACGTTTGCGTTATTTGGACGAGAAATCTATGATCGACGACAAGAATAGAAATCTTAATGAAATTTCATTTCTACTTGTCTTGACTCTGTAAAATGAGTGCTTCTATTTTAATTTCACAAAGGAAATAAAGCCTTCAATCAGTCGCTCGCTCGTTTCCTTTAGTATCTTACTAAAAAGTTCGTTTATCCTGTATAATTTGATGAAAAATGACGTATATTGCAATTAATGATTAATTATTCTTTAAGAAGACATTGTTAATGATTTGTAATTTTTATTTTAAAAAATCTGATATAATTCTGTTATATTAATAATTACAGTGAAAACTCCATTTTTTTTAATTAACCAAAATCTAATTTTGATGGCGAAATATCAAAATTTTTATTTTTATTTTGTCTCAAATCAAACGACTAGGTAATATTTCAAACGATAATGCTCGAAAAACTTTACGAACACGGGTATGAAATCCAATCACGATAAGGAACCACATATTCGTGGCAATAAATAATTTTATAACACGTGCTGCTGCTGTACATAATTTTCGCTAAATATCTGCACAAGTTGAAAAGTGTATTTGAACAGGTATTAAATGACCAAGCCCAATTCCAACAACTTTGTATTCTACGAAAGAGGTTCGTATGGTTACGTTGCTACAAAGAAATGTTGATCGCCACAGAAGCATGACTGGAAAAACTTTTGTCTTCCTAGCCAATATATCTAGATGCTCATAAGGAATGATATCTTATGAGACGAAACCACGTTTACTTATGGAATTCAGTCATTTTATGTACATTACATACGGGACGTGTAGATTGACACTACGCAAATTATATATAAGAATTCAAAGAAATACCTTTACTGAAATCGTCCATAACCATTCCTAAATTGGGTTTTAATGGTTCTATAAGTACACATAAGGATTTTTTCCTATCATCTGCAGAAGTATCCAGGATAGAGAATTTTTTGAGAGCAGGATTTCCCTCGAAATTCGAGAACTCTGGATAAGTCAGAGGGTATAAGAAGTTCGAAGAACTGATAAAGGGTCATTTCTATGCAGGGATGATGGTTGAATTCAGCAAGCCAAAGCACGATATACATACACAGAACCTTCAAGCACTAGAAACAGGTGACTTTTCGCTCGTTACGAAGGAAGAATATGGCCCATAAAAACTCGGCGTATCCTTGATGAAGGGAAAAAGATGTACGGAAGGTTACTACCATTTGATGTGCTCAACATATTACGGAGCTTGCATCAAGGACGATGGAAAAGTGAGGATTGCTCAGGTGTAGAGAAAGGTAGATAGGTATTTTAGCTGCGGAAAACGGCGACAAGAAAATTACATGGAACCTACAGCGATGAAACTCCCTCGGTCGACTCACAAATTAAGCAGCCACTTAGAATGGAAACGAATGAAAAATCCTTTAATAAAACGTCTACTAGATTAAGTTGTAACCATGCTGCTCTAATTCACAGCCTGGTGAGCACCGTATCAAGGGCAAAGATTAGCATACGATCTTGCTCTACATTCGAGCGATGCATATGAGTATTAAACGACGCGTGTGTAAATTTGCATGAGAAACCGCGAAGTTGATTTTTACGCTTGGTTTTTAGCAGGAGCGCAGGTGTTTGAGGGCACTGTTTTCCTTCGAGCCTCTTCTGGGAATATAAAATAAATGGATAACTAAGCAGTCCTCCCGGAATTGGATGGATGATGGGTTACCACGAAGATGACGCGTTTAAGTACCGGAATGAAAAGATGAATAATTTCGCTCCATCCCACGTGAGGCTCATTGAGCGTCAAATTAGTGAAACTAATTGCAACTACTTATTCTAGTGATCGTGAATATTTTACCTTCGAGGGAACAGAAAAATGAAAAGGTAGTTGATCTTTTTTTTAATGAAGTCCTATTTCAGATTTAAGAGTATTTCGAAATAAATTAATCTCACGTTTTCTCAAACTAACTTACTTTCTTTATTCATTGGAAATAAATTATCATGATTTATTTATTAGTAGCAAAACGCATAGCAGATACTCTAATTACTACTACTAACCCATGAATTCTGTAGATCGTGTAAAAATCTGGATGTAAAAGATATAAATAGTTATAAGGAGTTGCTAATCGCACTATTGATATAAACACTTTAGTCTTTGACGGAAAAGACATTATTTTTGGGCAATATTCGATGGTTTTTACATATGCTTCACTGTATTGGCTATTATAGCTTGTTGTTTTTATGGCCTTCTTACCCATTGTCCCAGTTTCATTGTGTGATTACAGAAACGTTCAACCTTGTCTACTAGTTCCTTAGTTGATATGTGGTTTGCGATGCTAGCAAAATGTCTCTCGTCTCTCTATCTCCAGCCTTCATTTGTTAAAAATTTTCAATCAAAAAATTCTTTTTCAACATGAACTCCTTCAGCTGACACTGAGAAGACAATGGTGCGTTTTTGTTCTCTTATTTGGCCATCATCCAGAAGCGTTTCTCTTCGATAGCCTTCAACGAGTACATTTGGTGCTCTTTTGGTGCACCCGAGAACGAGACTAGCAACTTCTCTCACGTTTACATATGTTGCAATCTTCAACAATTTATTCCATCCAATGATAAGGTTGCGAAGAAGCTAAAACTCATTATGTTGCCTCCTTCAGTATATTGTTGCCTACTATGAATCATAGACATTTTCACTGATCATTTCCTTATAAAATTTTGTGCGCAATAATTTCATAAAATACTATCGTGGAACTTTTTTCCTATGATTGATAAGCTTATAATAATGAGAAAATTTTTATTCGAAAATCGATCCCATGAAATGCTTGCTTAATACTTTCCTCGGCAATATGCAAGTGAAATATGTCTCGAAGAATTTTACACGTAAAATTTAGAAATATTTGCCTTACTTCACTGACAGCAGATTCGGAAATTAAATTCATATTAAACTCATTCTTCTAACCAAAAAATCACACCTATTTCATTTTTTGTCTCATGTCATTGACCTTAAAATATCTATGAATGTAGATAGTATATAGTAGATAGTATACCTTTTTTATTAACGCCAGGAAAATTTATCGCTTTTGATCAGAACAAAATCCGCAAAGCACCTTTAATATCTAGTAATTAGCTGCAACTCACGTTGTAACTGATTGAACGTATAAAAAAGGCCAACTTGTCCGTTTTTATAAAAAGAATACTCAAGTAAATGAGCCTATAATTTCGCTCTCCAGGAACATTTTTTATCATTGATGTGATAACTTATTCTGATTGAACATTATTCGCTCGGAACGAGATTGCAAAAAAACTAGAGAAACATAATCTATTAAAATACCTACAGCTACGCTACAGCCCATATTTCTCAGGCCGAAAAGAAGAGAGGCAAAAAGTAAACCGTAGCGTTTATATAAACGGAAAAAATAATTAATCGTGACGGCAAGATCTCCATTATATTTATTTCTTCAAGGAAAAATAAATGTAACTTCAATGTTTAAACAAAATTCTCCATAATTCCTTAAGGACAGTTTCTAAGGTAGGAAGTGTACGGGTTTTTGAATTTCTATAAACCTTAAAATTGAAAAAGATGATATGATATTTATATGATATATGATATTTCACCAAAAATCCAATGAAAGATATAGCAGGGAGGACGCATAATTTTGGCTACATCCTCTGAAAACGTACTCTTTCTCTCTAAACTTATCTAGTAGATTAAGCTTTCGTTTAAATCTTTTAAAGATTCTCATTCTGCATCCTGAAGCATCTGACTAACACTCCCATTTTTTCCACTTCAATTTTCCCAATTCCCAACATATACCCAATTATTTCTATCAACGTAGCTTGTCAGTTACTACATCAGGCATGATTTAATTTGGGAAATCAAAGTACTCCCCAAATTAAAATATAAAACTTCGTCATAAATGCGACTCATATACATTTACCTTTATTAATATAAGGAATTAACTTTAAAGTCATCAAGAAATGCTTTACGGTGAGAATGCAGTATGGAAGTATTTTTCAATAATGAAATCAATCACCTTTCTTTATATTCTAACGCCTTTTTGGTGATAACTTTCATTTGATTTTTAATTCGACCTCCTAATAAAGTTGAGTGACACGTTCGACAACGTGACGCCTACTTTATCAGGGTGATTGCTTACTTTATTATCGTACACTTCCCGTAGGATGATCCGTAAATTACCTCTCCCTGGAGTTACACGTCTGTCTGGCATCTTTGTTTAAAGATATTTGCTTTGCCCTCCGACAAATTGCTCCCTCCCATCATATCACCAAATTGATGTTTGAATGCTCATCTTTGACTTTTTGTATCATCTTTCAAACACAACTTACCAATACTTTCCCTCAACCAGTACATTTTTTACATTAACCATCTCTTTCTAATATTTCTTTTTCTATAACCCAACAGTTGAAACCAAAAGTTGGTGGAATATGACCACCTATGCTAGACATTCAGAATTAAAGTTAAAGCTCTTTCAAATCAATCGGAACCTTGACTTTAAGCTTTGCTTAGTTCTATTCCTTAGGAAGAGTGCCAATCAAGGTACTGCATTGCACTATGTGTCAACTTGGACTTCAATAGAGATAGTTATTTTCGATGATTGATTCCCACCAAGATCATGACGACTTTCCTTTTACAAAATTTATATATATATCATACTCGGAATTACAATGGCAACGAGAATCACGCAGCTAATGAGAATCGATGTCGGTAATTTGAATTACACTCGAGTTTGTCATCTCCGTTGCATTCATCAACCGCATCCATCGTAAGAAAGGAGTGGTTCGACCACAACAAACATCTTCTACCCCACATGAATTTCCGAAAACGCGACGTTATTAGAAGAAATAAAAATAAATCAATTACAATTTATTATTCTTATTTAATTATGATTGATACCAAATTGTTCCGAAAATTCCTCCCAGCTCTCCACGGAGTAACATGAAAATTTTGAGGAGAGGAGGAAATGAGGAAGATCAGAATGTAATCGTCGCACGCAAGTCCTAAGCAATAGAGTTGCCTATCCAACTTTCATTCGAATTTACCCGTGGGTTATATTTGTGACCTACGACTTCCACATAATTACCCACAAACGGGTTTATGGCGTCCCCAAAATGCCGGTACAGACGTGCTGCATCATGATTATTTACCAAGAAAACAATCATTGGTGAGCTGTCCTATCCTCTCCGGGATCAATCTCCTCAGATTCGTTATGAAATAAACTTTTTTCGTGAGCTATTTCTGCGATTGACGTCTTGTGCCGTAAAAACCAATTTAACGATTACCGTATTTATTACCATAACGTCCACTCCAGCACTAATCCGTTTTTGATAGTTGAAGAAGGATGGGAGAGTCGAAACGATTAGCGCATGCTATGAAATAAGACTTTCAAAATAAATTTCCTTAATGAATCTTCCTGGAAATGCCATCATATATGTTTTGGCGCGGTAGATCACTAAAGGTTCTATAGGTTCAGAAAAGTCATAAAATTAACTTATGAAAAGGGTATCAGACTGGTGAAATGTTATAATAATCAACAATAAATATTTATGTGTCATATTCTACTAATCCGAATTTATTTCACGATATATATATTCCAAGTATTATTAAGTAGTAGTAGTATTCTCAGTAATTATCATTACACCCCAAGGTCCCGGGTTCGAATCCCAGCTGATCGGATTTTCTCTGATCAGGGAATGGTTGTGTGTGTTGTCCATTGTTGCTATTGCATGGTGTTGCACCTCCTTATGAGCTCTGCAGAGCTCAGGATGACTTCACCAAATAGGGGCAATAGCAGCAGAGAAGCAAAAAAAATTACCTAATGATTAAATTACTTTTATTTGCATCATTTTCTTAAAGTTTCTATATCTCTTAGTACCGGTACTTAACTCACTAAGCTCTTTACTCATCGTAATCTTTCCAAAGAAAATGTTACAGCAAAAATTAATTCCACGGAATTCTTAGCCCTTAAACTACCATACTGTCCGGAATGACTCTTCAGATCAGAGAACGCTCCTTGCTTAAAAATGGTAGGCACGTGTCCGACCGTTCAACTCAACGGCCTGTTGTTTATGAAAATTTAGCAATTGATAATCAGAGTTAGTAAATAACGCCATACAGGTGCATTACCATATAGATCCCGAGATTCACCACTTAAGAAATTATTTTCTTCCATTTGTTTTAATGACAATTATTCTTTTTGTGGTAAAATTTTAATCTTTTTTCCTTCCAACCATTCTTTAGCTTTTATTAGCATTTATTCTAATATTCATAAAGCCGACAGTGGGCTAAGATCGAAACCTTGCGTATAAATTCAAAACCAATTGAATTGTACGTTTCCGCTGTTTATTTTTCGTTATTTGCGGCGTTAAAAAAGATATACGTCATACAACTTTATAAATTTTCACAGACGGGGTAACACCGGATATTTCCATTCAATTATCTGTTAAATAGAGGCTTTTGATGTAAATGTTCCATATAAATGATGAAGCAGTATTGTAGCATAATTCTTTATTTTTATATTCGTCATAGTTCTGCGCTAAAAGATGCGTCTTTGCTCATTTGGCGTGACAAAATGAGAGACACCTATTTCGTTCCTGAGATAAAGAAAGGAAATCAAATAGGAAAATCATACCTGACTACTAAAGTATACCACGTCAGTTTCTATGGTTTCTGAGTGGCTGAATCTGTCCGAAGAAATTAATTAATTTGATTCAGATGCCACCCCTTGGAATTCGATGGATTTTTACAACTCGCGGCAGAGTCCGGCTGAGCACCAAGGAAGGAGGACGAAAAATTGAACGTAAACAGTTGATATCTCACGATGTTAAGTCTGAAACACTAAATAATTATTCGAAAAGGGTATATTAACTGAAATCGTATTGCATCTAGTCTTTCTCTGTAAACATTGCGGTTAATCGGTCATCCAGTTAACAGGAATTATAATGTATATTTATGATAATATATTTATAATATTTATATAAAAATAAGCGGTTTTAATCGTCATTTTAACCCTTTACTGTTATGAAATAAAATTTTAATCTTTTTTTAGCTTTTACTGTTCCAATATGAAGTGAGATAATTATTGAAAGTAAATACCATAATAGAAATGCGATAACCAATGATTAAATGAAGGATCCCCTGATATATTTGCATTTTCCTATTTGCATGGGCTATCTGGGTTTCTAGTTTGTTGTCGTGTATAGGGTAAATCGGAGAGAAAACTACATTTTCAGTGGTTATTCTTTCTGAACAAAATGATTCTCTAAAACCCATCTCTAAATATGGTACTAAATGCGCATAGTGTACAAGTAGGTTTAAGATTTTCTCTCGAGAAATGTGAAAAGTTTTCAAGGAGTCGATTGATAAACCTGGGGAAGCTCTTAAAGTGAGGTGTATTCCTGTATCACGAATAGTTCTCAAAATGTTTCAATATCCGAATTCAATGAAGTGAATATGAAGACAATAGAACTCGATTTCCGAATTCTATTGTAAAATGACTAATAGATGAAGGATTTTCTCCTATGATGATATTTAAAAAGATTCGCAGAAATTCGCAAAAGATTGCAAAAATCAGAAAAAATAAAAGCTACTGAAAAGATAATATTATTCCAAATCAATGCTGACCTTCCTATAACCTTTGTAACATATTTAAATTCTCCCTGTTTCTTCGCACACGCTCCCTATCTTAACCAACACCAAAACTTACTCTTGGGTGCGGCACACCGTAGCTAACTGCTGTTCACCGATGACTCAGCCGACGAGGGAGGGAAGGGGGTATTGGGGGGGACATTCTATAAAGCCCTAAGAAGTGGACCGCCCCAGGCCGTTGTGACGTGCTATAAGGTTCACCTCTATGCCTAGAGGGCCCCCTGCCACAACTTCAAGGAGAAGCTCCGACCTCATAGACAGAAAGAACGAGCAGGTGAGAAGTGAGTGCTTAGTTACCTCACCCCTGCAGAAGAAGGTGAAAGAAAGGCCCCTGAAAAAGATGCCTGCATCCGTAGGCCCAAAAGAAGGCTAAGGTTGTAGAGAATGCCTTCCCTACGCCCCCCACAGAGCAGGCGGTTAATACATTTATCGTGCACTTCTTAAGGAAACTACTTCTAAGTTTTAAAAAATACATTGCAGCATTTAATTTTCATTAATTGTAATAATCCACGGCCATTTTGAGAGTTACAGAAGTTTTAGAACGTAAAAATTATTGCTTAATTTGATGATTAAATTCACGACTTTTTATCCAATGCAGAAGATAATAAAATCAAAAACTGAAAACTAGCGCTTAGGCTTAAGGATAGCAGTTACTGCTATTATAAGTGCAATAATTACGATAATTTGCTCTTAAATGATGACCTTTTTGAAGAACTTCATGAACTTAAGCCTGTAATCTGAATGAAAAAGAAAATGAGCACTCACGTGCAATTCAGGTGTTGGTGATGCTGATTATTCCTGTAAGAAATGATAAATATTAATTAATAGTGTTCCTCTTGTATGCTTTCGATTGTATTTAATTTTATCTACGTTAGCAAAGTTTAATAATTTTTAAATTTTGACATCGATTAGCAATAAACTGAAGCTATGTGAAGAGCATCTCCTCAGGGAAACATTTCAAATTAAAGTCAGCTGTAGTGTGATTTTTGAGTTCCTGAATTTATTTGTCTGAATTTCATAGATCGCAAAGCTGCCAAAAATACTAATTAATATCAAATCAACATCTGAAAAATTCAAACCCTGAATGATAATTCAAATTTAAGTATCGAAAATTGATGTTAGGGTTGCCCTATTTTGTTTCGTTATTCGATGTATTGCATACGACCGTTCCAAACTGAAGCTAGAATATCACCGTTTCGAATATGGGGAGTAGTATATCAATATTCTTAATTTGGAGCCTAAGTATTGTTCCAACTAAACACAGTTTCGCAGAAAAAGATCTCTAATGAATGAAAGTATTAGAACATTAGGTGTGAGTCACTGGTGAAAATAAATTATTACTAAGACAAAAATTTGCTAATGATAATTTATGCGAGAAAAGCATTGAATATTAACAAAAGAATACAGTAAATCTAATTTTAAGTGATGACATGCGTTTGAAATACATATTAAATTTGTGTAGCAAATGTAATGTAAGAACACTACTGGCCAAAACACATTTAATAATGAAAATGACTGCAATTACGAAAGTAAATCTGATCTAAAAATCTTCCTCGTTGTAAATTTGAAAATATATATAGCGGGTGATGATAATAAGGAAGAGACGAAAGAAAAAGCAACTCCTGTTTGGGAATTTCACGAGTTACAAATCTACAAAGCATATCTTGCTTCAAATCGGATATTAGTCAGTTTGATTCACCTCCTAAGAATCTATATTCAATTTTCCTTCTTTTGGTATTTTTCTCGATTTCAAGGACCATTACTCCTAATTTGACTCTGTAAATTAAATGAAAACAACTAGTAAATGATAAAATGTTAACTTTTCTAAATATATTTGTGGTTTACGAAAGCACTTTTCAGTCGTGAAAGGCTACAAACGGAATTTCACATGCATTTATTATAAGAGTATTTCCTAGTTATCTAGAGTCGAATAAATGATACTTTTGTAAAAACATCGCTGAATTCCAATAGTTAGGCGTATAGAATCCATAGAATTTCATTCTCTATAGTTTGGGGATCTTTGTGGTTGATTAATTTTTGAATAATTTCCTCAATGTATTTTTCGACAACGAAGATAAATATAGAAATATGTACATGATGGAGATTATCATGTTCAATGAGTATAAAGGGTTTCGTTAAAGCGAACAAACACCATTTAAACATAGCATGCAAAATTAATGAAATAATAACGCAGAGCCGATTTCTCTGATTTTATTTTATCGTTAGTTCACGATTTTGTCGAGAATATTGCTTCGCTAAATTAGATATCGTTCAATCACAACGCGCATTACCATGAATGTCTACTGCGCCATGAGCAGAGATAGCAAGGGAGAGGTTTTTATATTGAGAGCATCAACAGTACATGAGACTTTCACCAAGATTTAGGAGATACATTTTCAACGGATGTGTAAGCTCATTTAAAATAATCGAGCATTTCCGACTCTGAATTGTCCTTTGCCCACTTCTACTCTTTTGTCTCCTTGTTTGACATTCAAATACTAATGCAAGCGCATTGGGAGCAAGTGCTCCATTTGGAAATATAACTCAATATTTCTCCTTTGCTTCGTTGTACATGTACATTCGTTTCAATGAAACTCGTCTGCCTTAGATCCGTGAGTAATTGTGAGGATGGAGTTCCCTCTAAAACGCACGGGGAAGATTCGCTTCCATCGGACGTCTTCTCCTTCTCATAAAGTGATGGGTATTGCAGACTGCACGGCATTCCGACAATGCTAAGATAATCGGCCCCTTGGGAAGGGCGTAGTTAAAGCTGAGCATTCCAGACGGCAGAGATTCTATTGCGGCGGAAAGGCTTTTTCTGGTCGAAATTTGAAAGGATGCCCCACCAGTATTGGTACTCTTCCTTTTATACAACTGTTTATTTCACGGACTGTTAACGAAAGACATTACTAAAACTTTATACCTTTCGTGTCAACATCGCAGAAATATATATTTGTTTATTTTACTTGCTTAATTTTCCTTTCCTAAGTCTAAATGATGTTTAAATAGAGACAACGTTTTCATGAAGAATTATCTTCCCGCATTTTGCGTTCATTAAATTGGTCAAAGTTAACATATCTGAATTTATTCGCGAATTATGCTATATTAATTATAAAGATAAATATTTAACCCGGATCATGAATGAATTTTATTATGGTGCATTTGTTTAGCTTTACTAAGATTCTGTTAAAGCATTGCATGGTTTCTGTTTAATTATTCTCTATATCCTTTTATTGGTAAATATTGGTTTTTTCCTCTCTAACTGAATGAAAATTTCCGTTCCAAGAATAAATCCTGCTTTAATTATTGAGAAATTAATTTTCAACAAATACCTATAAAAGGAACCCTAATTCCGCGTACTTCATTCGGTACTCTAACACTATGTGAGTAGGTACGAGAAAAGCAAGTATATTCAGAGATTAATCTTATGATGTACGGCTGCCAAAATCTTAGGTCAGTACTGCTTCCTATAAATTAAATTCTTCTGTGAATACCTTTTGACGTGCTCGCCTGAGAACAAGTAGAAATACTAAACTTGCGAATCGAATATGAGATACAATAAAAAGTGACACACATGTCATTACTGTAAGAGGTTTCAGAGGACATGAATAATTTTTTAATTTTGTGGTTGTCATCTTTATAAGTGAAAAGAAGGACGATCATGGTTTCCTACCATTTCGCTCCCTTTTGAGAATGAAATGAATATGTGCCCGGATCCAAAAACTTCACTGTGGGAGAGAATTTTAAGTTTCCAGTAATATAGTATATTGCAGTATGTAAGTTTCTGATTACTACATTACTCCGAAATATAGAGTTAAACTTACCCTAGATTTGACTGCAACGGAAAATTTAAAATAACCATGGCGAAAATTTTTCGATACACAAATTACAATTGATTAGCTTAGACATTATTTTAGAGAGAAAAAGATAACAAGAAGATTTTAAATAGGAAGGATATATTTATATCATCAAACAGTTAAGCTGATGGAAGATATAAGGTATCAACTGATGTTTTGATACTAAAAATAATCAGTCGTCCGTAAAACCCATCCCTCGTAAAATAAACGGAGTTGTTCTTCATTTTTGGCCTAACTGCAGGCTAACTAGAGACATTCACAGCATGTCGAACACTAATGAAACGTTTTCATCTCACATTAAAAGGACTCCAAGATATCCAGATGGGTTACGCATTCGTCTTTTGTGAAAGCAGTCTCAGATTCGATTCCCAGCAGGGGCCCATTTGTGCGAAATGACCTTAGCTGTCGAGGCAGTTTTTAAAATTACTACTAACAACTGCAAAATATGCTAATATCTCATTCTAATATTTTCAGCGTCTTTAGAGGATAAAATTTAGCCTGTTTTTCTGATGATATGCTAGAATTCATTCTTCAGACAAAGTATTCTTGAGTGGAAGTAGGTGAATTATTCATCAGTGAATCGATATTCTGAGGATGTTAAACTAACCGTTAGCCGAGGATGACGAAAAATGATACTTTATGGAATAAACCTTTGCGTGATCGCTGCTTATTCTTCCTTTGATTTGAACAAAGACATGAGGTCGCATTATCTGCTGTGAATCCGCAATGCGCCGTGACGAGAATACTCGCTTGTTTTTGCTATTGGACGATGTTTACCGAAATGTCATTCGCCACATTGCGACGATTTTTTCCAAATTCCATTCCGAGTGAAATTCCAGCTTTAGAAATGTAAAGTTTAATTATTCATCCTTCGACATGTAGATGGATAATTTACTATCCTACCCTTCCCCTCCCTTCGATCGATAAATTTCGCTAAAATCATACCGACAGAAATATAAGACGAATGCCAATTGTCAGATATTTAAAACCTCTGATATCACTTTATGAAATGTTTACTTCCAACCGTTATTTGACTAAATTACACTGAAGACATTTATTGTCCTCGTCTCTTCGTTGAATTTATTATTTCGCAAATTACAAACTAGAAGACGAATAGCAAACGGCAACATTATTCAAAATAAAAATTACGAGATTGAAAAATATCTCTTCACTCCTTGGAAAATATTACTTAATCGAAGCAATGCAATGAATGTTAATATTATAACAAAAAATTGAATGCGACGAATCCGAAAAGCTGATTTTATAAATCAATAAGCATATGCTTACGACAAAATCAAATCATCCATACATTCATTGTGTTAAGTAAAAGAATAATATTGAGCAGAAAAAACCAGGCCATCATTAGCTATCACATGACGAAAGAGATGAAAACGAATTTCGTTGAGTTTTTTTACAAATCATCAAAGATGAAACAAAGTTCCAAAATCAAGCTATACAAATATACCCTATCTGCGGAATTATTTAACAACAAAACTTCAAAGCACAGTCACTCATTTCAAAACACTGTTATCTTTTCACAATATCCGTCCATGCATTCATTTTGATTTCCTACCGTGAAATTTTCGATTTTCAGAAGCTGATCCGGTAACTTTATCTCCGAGATTCCAATTAAAATGAATGAAGTGTTACGGCAGTTCCTCTTGAAGCAAATTGAGAACTTGCCTTTCACCTATTTCGGCGCATTATTCTTTTATTTCCATTGATTCCATAGAAAAACAGACCACAGAAACTATTTCCAATTCGCTAGAATACATCTTTCTGTGAATAAGCGAGGATTGTGAATAAATTCGTGATTTAAACATTTATAATTTTAATTATTTGAACACTGGCTGCAATTCGATACTTATCTCTGTCTGGATGACTAATTTTAACGCCCATATTAAAATTCGTTCACTCATTTGAAAAGAACTGAATATAAAACTCACTTCCTTTCTCTTCGTCAATGACTCCGCGAATAGCATCCATGGAAATGGAGAATAAATTTTCCTTTCAAATGGAAACTATATTTGGTACACACATGTAAATCTCCCGTTTAAACCAAATTAAGCTGTGTTTTATGACCCATTCGCTTCATTTTTCATCATTTAAGGCTTGTTTCACTATGATTTTTCCTTGTTCTTTCAAAACAGCGAGCATTCAAATCAATTTCACATTCAGTTGTGAGTTAGCAATCCCATTTCATTTCATATCCCATATTCAGTTTCAATATAACTGCAAAGAGGCTCTAGAAGCCATTCCATCCGCACGGAAATCAACTTAATGGAAATTTCCACTCAAATTATGAGATCCGTGAGATAAAATTGAGAAAGGAGTAGGCATATGAAGTAAGCGCCGTAGCGTCATACAAGAAAAGCTTGCTTTGGAATCAGATATCTCTGCAAAAGTCGCTCATTTCCGAAATTAAATTAACGGCAGCGTTGAAAGATACCTCTATCGACTCTATTTTCATTTAAAATTGAGAGTTGCGAACGAGATGGATGAAACTGTCAACCGATGAGAGATGACGAATAATAGAGAGAAAGATAGAAAAAAGCATTCCCTTCACCATAATGAATTTATAAATTCCCGATTCGAAGGGATGTCGTCTTAGTAATCATAACGCCATCTGACGTTGAATTCATTTGTCGCAAAGATGTGCAAATATTATACGAACTAGATATTTAGCGAGTCTTTAACGCCTCCCTTTCATCTCCAAAATCAAAACCTAACTTGATCAGGGGCAAAAAATGAAGTATTCATATTGAAATTGAAATTTTTCGGTGATATATAAATTGACAGCGGCAGCAATAAAAAAAATCCCGAATATAAATGTATAGCTTTTTAGCATAAAACAGGGTATTCCAAACTGTGTCCGCGGCACAAGTAGAATTCCTAGAATTTTTTCCCATTATTGAATACCCGGTTGGTGAGATGCTGCCATAGATGTGCAGAATAAATATTTACCCCTAGATTGAGTAAAATATATTTGGGTATCTGCTTGTTTTTCATTCGCTTGGAATTTTGAGCGAATAAATTGCACCTTAACCTTTGCAAGTGACTCATTTCCAATTACTTCGCAAAAGCCGAAATCCAAACACTAAATATTTTAGTATGATTAATATTCCAAAAATCAACGTAGACATAGCAGCATGTTTAACAGAAAATCTAAAGTCAAACATCGTTGATGTGAAAACGAATTCCCGAAGTGTAGCGTGGAGAAAAATAGTTTTGCAGACACTGAGATATAAAGAAAATATGATACATTTAGAAAGTAAATACGTTTTCCTTAATATTATAAATATTAATGGAGAGATTTGTAAACCCTTTCGGCATGTTTGCAAAATGAAAATCCTAAAGGTGAGCTATAAGAGGATGTCATTCCCTCGTTATCGTTGAAAATAAATAATCTCAATACGAAAGGTAAACTCATGAAAGATTATATTTAAAATCCTTACGAGCAATTAACAAAATAATTAAATTGTCTGCTTAGATGGAACAAATGTGTCACCATTGGATTGTATATATTGGCTTTGCAGAGAGAATTTAAGAGTACGTATTTTCAAGTGGCTTAAAAAATCGTCTAATTATCCTTAATTCAACTAAACATAACTTCTTATTTATATCATCTCAGTCTGTCACTCATATTAACCAGAATATAAAATGCATCTTGACAAATATACAATAAAAGCAAGATCACGAGAAATAAATGGATGTTACAAGGAACAAGATTTCTCCCCATCACTTATTTGCTGAAATAAAATATTTAAATTGAAAAAACGGCGGAAAATGTTATAGGCAACCAATTCACACTACAGAAACAGGTGAATTATGGTAAAAATTACAACAAAAATTCAATATTCGCAGCTGTATCTTTGCCGAACCGATGAAAAAACGAAGTAAACAGTTTTTTTCAGATTTATACTGGTAAATGCATTTCCGAAAACTAGTAAATGAATAGAAACCTTAATCCTAACCTTTAATTCCTTTCATTTTACTTAGTTAACCAACGCACAAATCTCTCATAGATTATCGTTTCATTTTTCTCCAGTATGAATTATAACCACGAGTACGCCGATAACTAATTAGCCTCGATACTACCGAGCCTCATCCGGTTTAATCCGAAAATTTTGCCACATGCCTCATAAATTTAAGAGGAAATGAAAAAGATGGATGAATAATTACTAGCTATTAATTTTCTTGAATAAAACGTCAAGAATTACCGCATCTCACATTATAAATATGAGATAAATCATTGGATTTTGAAATAATCAAAAAGATACTGTGTAGAGAAACTGATCATAAATTTATGGCTATATTCCTTTTAATATACATATAACTTTCTGTTAAAAACTAAAAAATGTGTTTATGAACTGGAAAATTCTACCACAAATTGGAAACGAAAATTTATTAGGAGGAAAAGCCTAAAAGAAAGAAAGATCTGTCAGAGGGAAAGTTTCAAAAACTCTGTACACGGGCAGCTATTTTGTCCGAAACCTAGAAGTAAATCTAGTGAACCTTATTTTTATACTGCAGTAGGCCTATATTAATGCAATGTTAAACGATATTGGCATTTTAAGTTATATATAAGTAAATAAAGTAAATAAAAGTAAATAAAGTAATAAAGTAATAAAACCGAGTAAATCCCTACCTTGAAGATAAACTGCGGTCTTTGATCTCACGTGGTGGTTGCCATCCTTGAAGTCTCATTATTCCTAAATTGCTCATTATTGCATTCCATCAGCGATCCCTCTTCTCTCCAACAACTTCAACGAGAGGTCCCCTCGTCTGCCGAATGGAAAGAACAACATAATTTACATTAAAAAACACGTTAACCTCACATACTAACTTAGGAACGTGAGCTGATATCAGGTGTTTGATAGACTCCAGTATTTTATTCTAACTGAAACACACGAGTCATTTTCGTCGGTGATAAAATGTACAAAAGATTTCTAACATTTCTTACTTTAAGGTAGTTCTAACCTATAATGACGAAGCGAAAGAGAAAAGTCCACCTTAGTCGGGACTCGGACCCGGATTTTCCACCTGCCGAACTGTTGCTTTGGCTTCAGAAATTGAAGAAAGAAGTTCTTTCGTGGTGATTGAATTAGATATAGCAACCTTCAGGCACGTGAGAGATCCAGGTTTGCGACCCGGTAACATGCGGCTGTTTCCTTCCATTTTTTCGTATGAATTTAAGCATCTATTTCATTCTTCACTCCATCATTTGCCTATCTCATTAAGGCTGTTGATTAAAATTTGCCAATCAGAGCCTTAAAAGTACCAAAAACGAGTATGAAAAAACTCTCCTTATTGGTCTTTAAGTATACTATATATACACTAAACGAATCCACGTGTAACACAATGTATTAACTTCCATATAAACTTCTGAAAATAATTATTTTTATCCGTTGTACTTACTTATCACATTATTTGTATTTCCTGTTAGTTGGATAATGTTGCTGACGTGCTAGTACGTTGAAATTTTTCGGTTAACAGTGACAAAGAAGCGAGGATTCTCGCTATTGTAACAAATTCATGAGGGGAATGAAAAGAGACAAAATCTGCGGAAGCTGCACAGCTTTCTGTTGATACATGCCGCACCCCAAGCCAATCGAAAATTCCGCGTATGAAGCCAACAAATAAATCGGGAATTCGACATCAACAATTAATACCTAATACTTCCATAAATATAAGATGCAATTCGCATGAAAGGAAACATTCATTCTAACTACAGAAAAGAAACGTGAGATATAGACGTACAAATAAATCAGAAAATTCTATAATATTCTACTTTTGACGGGATCTTTTAATCTATTTAATCTGGTGACATAGATTTCAAATTGGCCATCTGTTCCATTTTATGTCTCTGCGGGCATTGCATATATATTTAGTGCTAACCTTAACGAAAAACCGTGTACTTAGTCAACTCTTTAAGATCTTTTACGATTTTATACCTCTCCATTATTATCCATCATCCATTTTTCTTTATCTGCATTCTCAACAAAAGAAAACTGTGAAAAGTGAAAATGGATTTAAGTTACTATTGACGCTAAACTAGTTGTAAGCCGCAAATGGAGGCAAACCCGTCCGTTTCTACTCGATGCAACGTAATGTAATCCCTCCGAATGGGAATTAGCATGAGTTGGGATAATACGGGAAATTGCTATTTCAAAGATACGTCTCTAATTGACCCTATGATTCGATCCTAACACTAGATGCATCCGTAGAGCAGAGTGGGTGTCAATCTCGAGTTACATTTCAGCATGGAAACCAATAGTATAAATGAAACTTTTAATCCACGTACATAAAATTACTACAGATGCATTATATGCCTCAAATTTGAATGGTATCAGGGAAGTGATAATAAATGTTCTAGGTCTCCATTTGAACAGCTAAGGGAATAGGGGAAAGATGACATAATTTTTCATCCAAGTTACGCCATTTACCAAAGCATAATTTACTATAAAATAGTAGCATCCCCGCTTACATCAAGCCTAAATCAATTTCATTTGAATGGAAAAGAAGTTTTCCTTGATCTCTAAGAACATCAGATCCTCTCCTATTGAAAATCGTCTTTGAACCCGGATACACGAAAAGCTAGGGTGGAAAAATATAGATATTTGAGGCAACAGAAATTGCTTTCGAAATACGTCTTTCGATAAAAAATATCGCAGAATATATCAAATTTTCAGCAATTGAAAGCAAGAATATCTGAAGCAACAGGTTACTGCATGGAAATCCCCCGTATTGATAATTTTTTCTCGAATTCTTCTTGAGAAGGAACGTTGCCTGGATCAAAGCATGAATATATGCACCGTTTTTTCACCAAAAGACTACCCTAAGGAATACATAATGGATTCCCTAACGTATGTACATAAAATTTCTATGTAAATTTATTTGACATTTTATTTCGACGTATAGGGAAAAGCACTAATACCTTAAGATATAAGTTATACCGTAATGGTAATGCGTTCTACTATTTGTTAACAATGAATTTTCGCTTTCCGGGATTTTATTGTATCTATCTTTATAAGCTATGAATTTTAATAGCCTACTGGCCTGCTTGAAAACAAGAAGAATATGATTAAACCATGTCAGAATTCCCCCGTCAGAAATGACGGAATCTTATTTAATTTATTTAAAAATGTATTATTATTATTGTGTATATCTGATACTTTTAAGTCAGAATAAGTAAATTATACGTCCATAAAAATTAATACACTCCTCATTTAAAATTTTAATTAAATATACGCTA
Source organism: Pachydiplax longipennis (assembly GCA_036926295.1). Lineage (NCBI taxonomy): Eukaryota > Metazoa > Arthropoda > Insecta > Odonata > Libellulidae > Pachydiplax > Pachydiplax longipennis. Next base: position 67,783,112 of record JAVFKF010000004.1, on the reverse strand, counting down.
GAGGGTTTGATAAGAACTTATTAAAATTCAAATAAAAATAATTAATACACCGCATCATTCATATGAAAGTCTATCTTGCTATATGTAATTATGAAATTAACATTTAAAAACGTTATTTTAGATATTTTAGTAAGATTAGTTGATTAATAAAATTGAAAGATCATCTCACCATTAAATCTAGTCGAGCAGAAATTTCCTGAGTATCTTTATGTGATAGTACAAAGAACATGAATATAACGTCACGTGTGGTAAATTTTTATATCTCGTCCGGAAGCACATGAAATTGATTTTCAAAAATTGCTTCCATGTATTCCTTACAAGAGTCACTAACATCGGATACTTAATATACAAAACAGTTATTATTATAAGATCATTAGGTCTTTGACACAATATAGATTATCTATACATCCAAATAAATTGAAAATTACTCTGAAATTGCGCAATAACACGGCACTTATCTTCCCACGTCAAATTCATCTTAGGATCCATGGGGAAGGGGTTGACGCCCTCTCATGGATGACTTAATTTTCGTAGGATCTGACAAAGAGCTTGAATTAAAGTCAGATTTCAAAGCTATTCCACGATCACTATACATCTATTGCCTTTATCATATAATGTCATTTTAAATTTTGCTAATAATGAAATCATCTTAAATCACCGCTCAGTCTTAGTTAGTAACCCCCATAGCAAGTTTCTAGACTCATTCCTCATCAAATTCTGTTCATTCCCATACATCCGACGCTGGTAAAGCCATTTATGAAATTTTCAGTCCCCTAAAACATGGCTTGACATTAATATTTAAAATTCTTTGTTGTTTCTTGGTTCTTTATGAATGATCTTATCAAAAGTCTCTCTTTTTCAAAGATAACACAACGCCCTGATCTTGATTTCATTCTTGATGTGAACAAAATATCGAACCAGCCTAAGTTACGAGATACGCCAATGTATTTTGTTAGCTATCTAATATCAAGAAATGGGTGAAAAGGAGTCAATCTGCAGCTTTAGGAGAAATTAGCAAACCGGGATGACATCCATGATTAACGATCCTTCGACGGCGAAGATCAGTCACTCGAGAAACTTCTCAATGGATGAGAGGAAAGCCAAAATCATATCATGAGTCGGGGACGCAACATTAATTTTTCAATTAACGGTAGCAGCACTGACTAAAAGCAAACTAGTGGCTTTTGAGTCGAAAAAGCTCATACTCAAATTTTCCCCGGAATTTCATCCTCGAATGCGACTTTGTATAAGCTTAATTAAAGATAAGCAGCTGTTTTTTGGTAAATAAATCAGACTACAAGCCTGTTTCCGCTTAGATTTGGTTAAAAATGTTTTAAATTTTACAATAGAGAATCAAATAGTGTAATGACAATACTCTAAGCTCTATGCTATCAAATACTAACTTTTCAAATGTAATAAGTAATCCTTATCCTTAGATCGGTCATCGGGTGGGAATAAGATGCCATCTGCCATCAATAACTATAAGTTTGTGCTGAAAAACAATTTTCAAACATCTTCAAAAAGAAGATTTTAATCTTTCTTTCTAATATACGTAGTCGCGAGATTCAGCCGATTCTCGAGAACAAGTTGCTAGAATACCGCCGTTAGAGTTCGCCGAACTATTTCTAAAATCTGTCATATACTAAATTTGATATAGCTACGCATAAAGGTTCAGGAATTGGCTTTCCACGACGAGAGCATAGTTGAAATGTTTAAGTGAAATATTCCACTCTCATTTCATCTTAAATTTTCGTAGAAAAACTTACGAGCTAAAATAGTGAGGGAGAGATACCGCTAAAATTGGCTGCAACCCGCTGAACAGGCGTGAAAGTAGCAAAGAAAGTCATCGAAAATCTATTCAACATGGCGCCGGAATTCGAAATAACTTCTAAAAAAACCTTTGCACTTTATACTGATTAGTAACGTTTGACGGATTAGAACTTGTCTGATGAATTTTAAAGTGTATTTTACCTTCTTTTCACCCAAAAATGAAAACTAAAGTGCTTACCGAAAATTTTCGTTGAAAAAAAAATTTTAAACACTTGAATAAGGAAATATATCGTCCTCTTTGGTAAACACAGCGTATGCCGCGTTCTCTTTAAGGAAACGGAGATAAGCTTCGACCTTAATTTTATGAGATATATATATATTAAGATAAGCTAAAACAAAATCTAATCCAAATTCTTAACGGTGCCAACTAATGATATAAAAAAAAAACATTTTCAGAAAGCATTCGAATGTATGTCCCAGTACCCTTTAAGACTATAGAAACATTAATTTATACTAGTATTTGGATTTCTGCTGCCATAAACATTTTCTCTCTTTATCCATAATCCATTTAAAAATTCATCTCTTTTTAAACAAATGAATAATAATGGTGTAAACTGCACCTTAACTGGACAAGTTCTTATAATGTTAGCAACAGTAATTGCAGAAATCACTTTTGAAATTATATTTTTCCATTAATAGAGCATCAACACCCTTTGGTTCTAGTGGTTTAAGGCTGTTAATACTATGGTATTATGGCCAAATAATATTCATTCGATACCATGGTATGGAATGTTATTTGGCCAGCACTATACTTCTACTTTATCCATAGTTTACCTCAGATTCTCATTTATATGAGCTCTCAATGCCGTCGAAAACTCTAGTCGAAAGGTTAGTTCGTTCCTTATCTGCTACTTCGACCTAGGTTTAGTGAGAATGCGGAATAACTATTGTAAAACAACTTTAATACCTGTTTCAAGCTGGAGCTAAGACACAGCAACTAGAAAAAGGGCGCTCAGGCAGAAAACAAGCGAATGAGAGATGGTGCTGCCCTCTGCCGTGGATTACACTGACTACTGCGACATGGAGATAAAATTACTCAATACGAATTTTCCCATTCTGATCACACAATTAAATAATACAACTCACCACAGTTCAACAAGTGGCGTCAAATCCCAAAAATGCTGCAGCTGCAGATGAATGCCATAAATAGGGGCTGCTGCATTTGTCTGAGAGCAGGCAAGAAACTAAACTACGTGATAGTTTCATCTTATGTGTACAGACAGACAAACTATCAACTGAATTGCATAGACTGGAAGCACAGTACACAGGGTAATCTTGGCATGTGACCTGTGAGTGTGAAATCATTTCTTCCTTCTTGTGAATTGAGAAAGAAAGGTACTTCTTCTTCATTTTCTTTGCAGCACCCAGCAACAACTTTCCTATTACAGACTGGAATATTATATCAGCCATTCTTTTTCACAAGAATCTGGCCAACTTTTGTTACAATTTTAATTAGTTTATTCAATCTCGTTTTTCTTTTGTTAATTATGGTTGTAATAAACCTTTCTATTTATTGAATGTATTAGCTCTCCTTGTCTCAAAATGCAAAATCATTGTATTGTAGTGAATGTTCCAGAGATTTCTAGAAAATACAGAGTACAAAATTTAAGTACCTCACCTACAAACCATTGCAACTGCTGTGCTGCTTATGTTTAAAATTATTAAAAGTTAATACAACATATTTAAACAATTTTAAATTCAAATAAAATCAACAAACCTCATTAAATCCTATTATATTTTTCTTTTAATTTCGAACCGAAATATCTTAGTCTTAAGAAAGTTAAAGAATCAGATCTGATTCATTTTTGGAAGAAAATGATGCTTCACATTCCTAATCACCACGTAATCCTTGGAAAACAATAACTTGGCAACAATATGCTTGCCATTGATGGATACAGATGAAATCATCCACCCTAGATGGCTTAGTTAAAAAAATGCTAATTGATCAGGGAATGGCAATGAGCTGGAACTAAATATTATTAGCAAAGTTCGATCATACCAAGTTAAACTCAGTGGAGCCTCATATTGACCACAGCAAATTATCTTCTTTTATGCATTAGCTAAGTGTTTCTTCAATAAACTTGAGTGTATTGCTAATCATTTGGGATAGGTCATAGATCAAAATTCCTTGAGAAATAATTATTGTCATTTGTTTAGACAACACTAATAGCAAGATGAGCAAGTCAAAGATAGGAGGAAAAACAATCCCATAAATTTATTTACTGAAAATTTTAGATCAGATGTATCAAGATCAGGTTGTGTATCAAATTCTTTGCAACAAGTTTAAGATGCCCTGGTCCATCATGCATCTGGTAATTTTTGTAAATATCTTTAAATTTATATTGCTAAAACATAATAATTCAAAGGTGTTTTGTTTCAAAATGACTATAAGATTAAGCTTGGAAAGAGCAGTGCCCAATGGTTGACATTACTAATGTTAATTTAAGAAATAATCAACATATCTTGCCTTCTACTCCTTTCCAGAAGTCATAAATAGCTTTCTTTATTACAGCATTATTATTACCAGTCATGTGTTCATAGAGAGACAAAGAAATATATGCGCTGTTCTTAAAGAACATCAAAGAGTGGGTTTCATATGGTTCTAACACTTCTTAAAATTCTATTCTAGATAAAATCTTATGATCAAAATCACTTTCTTGACTTATAAGTGTCTATCAAACATTCATAAGCCCTTAGGGTATATATATATAAATCCTTAACTTAGGATGATTATTTTCAAAAAAGGTTTCATACCTTCTGCCACTAAATACAGTTTAACTTTTTTGGTATTCAATTGGGACTATTCAATAACTATCATTTAATACTATTGTTGCTCAAATTGAACCGAATACTGATAATAGTAAAATCTGCTGCCTAGGTCTATTTCAGAAATCAGTTTGTAAAGGACAAGAAGCAAAGTCAGATGGAACAAAGATGTCAACAGTAATTTTACTTGAAGATGAAGGCAAACTGATGCTTGAGACCTCAGATAAAACAGTTAATAGCATAATTAATAATATGTGATTGAACTTGTTTAAAATAATAAGAATATTTTGTAAAAATAGAATAAAATATCATTTACATGAAAATGGATTGAAATTTTTTCCATGACTTCTTTCATCTTTTATTATTGGATTAAAATATATTACTGTATATTCATATTACTATATAAGATGTAAGCCCTGAAATATTATCTGAGGTGTATAGTTAACTGACCTTATAATTTGAAAAAATAAGCACTTTGTCAACCAAAAAGGAAGATAAATAAATTTATTACATTAAACAAAGTAAAATAACTTAAAAATTAAATAATAAGGCAAGAATATATTCAAAATATAGTCTTTATGAATGTTATCACCAACTTGAAAAATATAAACAATATTTACAAGCTTTCATAACATATTTATCAACTCAATTACACAAATTCCACACAGACAAAATTGAATTCAGTTCCAAAGGTCTCAATCTTTCTAGTTCAAAAAATGGTACACTCATAAATAACTCCTTCTGTATTTTCTAGAATCACACAATTAAGCAACAGAAAATATTGATATTTTTCACGCTAACTTTTACATGAAAATAAGACAGGATAATGACTAATAATTTTGTTTCTCTACATATTCATGAATTAATTAGAATCAATTTTGGACATAATACCTTAAGTTACCACTGACATTACATGTTAGTAGAAACAATTTCTTCTATAATCAATTAGTAATAAATTAAACAAATACAAAAACATAATTAAAAAAGATTTGCACTAACACCTGTTAAATATGAATATTTAAATATATAAATTATTCAATTGGTAACATTTTCAAGAGAAGAAATTAGAAAAAATACAAGCTAACAAATTTTGAGCATGAACAAAAATACATATCCTCTAACTGCAGCAACTTTGTACAGTTGGGTCTAAACCAGATCTTTTTGTGATAAATATTCTAGTGAATTCTTCAGCTGTTGTAGGATGTATACCAACAGTTCCCTCGAGCTGATCCATTGTTAACCCGGCTCTGTAAATAACAGAAAATTCAGAAATTATACTATACCTCATAAATTTATCTTTGTGTCTGAGGAGAAGTAACAACAACAAAATTACATTTTTACAAAGAGGGATACCAATTAAAGATGAAAAGAGTATAGTGGTTTATATATGAACTCAGAGATGGTAATTATCTCCTAGAAATTCCATCCAGAAATCAATTTTTCTCAAATACTGAGTTGTCGATTGCAAAATACTGTTTTTCTTGTCTTTTATTTCTAACATATAACAGAATGCACAAATCATCATGTGGTTCAATGAGACAAATCAAAAAACATAGTTAAGAATGTGTTAATTTATTTCCAGAAGGAAAGTGAGCATGAAAAGTAACCAATTCCTTTGGATCAGGCCTAGAAGAAACTACTGAAGCGTGTGGTCTTGCTGTTAAAAGAATTCAATGCATTGCTTGAGGAAAAAGTAAATAAAGTAGTTTCCTGGTTTTAGCCATTTTTCTTGATCTTGTTTCACTATCATGGAGGCAAATGCATCCATCAATTACTTTTGTAAGAATTGAATTCTCAGTTTTTAATCTAATGACTGCTACCAATCACCAAAATAGTATCTGGTACTTTTTCATACTGCTCAAAGGAATGACACCAGTATAAAAAACTATGAACAAAACTCTATTTCCAATGTATTTTTCACTTTTTTCCATTCATAAAAATAAAGAATTATATTTCCTTTGATTATTAATCTTCTGTATAGTATATAACTTACGTAACAGCAAAAATTTAGAATGATAATACTGGTTTGCCCTAGCTTCATATAAAATGAAGAAACAACTAAAGACAGTGACCAATGCAGACTAGTTTCAAAAAGACTTATTTATGCCACACAATTCTTGGTTTCAAGAATAATAGTGAATTTCCAAATATTAATCATATAACAGAACAAATGGAGGAAATTATTTTCAATCAAAGCACTGTTTCTTTCTGAATAATTACAGATTATTTAAACAAAAAACAGTTAGTGGTAGTTGGTAAGAAGAAATTTCTGAACTCTGAAAGATAGATTGCATAATGCAAGATTTCTACACAGTTAGGACCAAATGATGGAGGAATGAAAATCCGAGCAGGAAAAGGCTCTAGATTACTCATTTGTCACATGAAATCTTGCTCCAGCAGGATTTCTCTTTGAATTAAAACAGAATTTGAATTGAGCATATATCCAAGAACCTACTGTAAGGTAAAAGCCTAAAATAATACAACATGAAACTTACTTCATGGCTGCAGCAAAACCTTGAATGACTTCACCAGCCTGGGGTCCAATAAAATGCATTCCCAATACTGTATGAGGTTCTTTTAGAAGACATATAACTTTAGCATAACATGATGAACTATCTCTCTGAGGTACACTGAATTCAGTAGGCTTATAGTATGTATGGTACACCTGTAAAATAACAAATATAAACTATCAATTAATTAATTTATCTGGGTGTTTCATAAATATTGAAAACCATTTCAAAGGTAATCTCTGAGACAATGGGCTGACCATACATTCTTAAGAGTAATTTCTATCTCTTGGTTAATGTCCTTTTACTTGATATATTTTAACACTGATACACATGGCTGTTTACATTTCTTTTTATCTCACTCCTACTTACATCCAATCATGCATAATTAATGAATTTGGACTCAATTTAATTAAAATTTAAAATTTTGGTTTGGATAAAGAGCATTTAGCAGCAAGAGAAGCATATTGAGAACAATATTTATAATTCCATTGCCTATCAAAATGTACAGACAACACAAAGGCTGTGAATAGGTAAAGTAATTACTTGTTCTACCAGGACTTACGTAAGATTACCATTGGAAATCTAGCAAGCTACAGTGAACACCCAATTATCTGCAGGTAAATTACCCATTTTGTAGATTACCGGTGAAATCAATTGTAGAATCTACTCCCAGTGATGCATGGGGGAGGAGAGATTCTACAATTGAACTGACAGTGCAATCTACTGGTTCAAAGGTTATTCGAGCTAAAAGTAGTAGAATTGCCATAGAGGCAACAGCAGCCAGCAGCAACTTAAATAGTTACTCCCATAAGTAGTCATAAGTAATTAATAGCTCTTTCAGCTTTATTTACAAGAATGTAATTAACTGAGTTGGGCGGAGGTGGGAAACTCCTTCAACAAAATAAACATAGTGCTGCCATCTCAATGGCAAAGAGCCATTTAGAAACCAGAATTGTTATATTATCTGTTTTCTGATTACCCAGTATCCTCGCCCCATCATTAACCTGGATGATCGAGTGTTAACTGTTTATAAATTCGGGGAGTTATTGTAATTAAGAGTTTATAAAACCTTCTGAGATAACATTTTTACATATATGGATGAATGGAGAATAAATATGCTCAAAATAAACCACACAATTCAATCACTTTCACCAAATGTTACTGTCCTGTGATATCACCCACACATGAAATGATTACACCTCTCAGAAATAAATTTCTATACCCTCTTATGAAAGAAACATTAATTTTCAACTTGAGAGAACATTGATAAAGTTAAAGAGAGATTAAAAAGACACACAACCTCCAAATTATTATCACCAAATTGCTCAATGGCTTTCTCTTCACTAAGACCAACACAGCCATACTCAATGGGGGTGAATACAGTGGTTGCAACATTTGAATAATCCATCTGAGCAGTCGCTCCTGAAAAGAGCCGTCTAGCCAACAACTTCCCAGCATGAATGGCAACAGGAGTAAGTTCAGGCTTTTCCTGAAATAGAATCACGAGTTGGAAAAATATGTAGGAAGATGAGATTGACAAGGTATATAGACATTTTAGGGTAGAGCTGCAAACTACAAAGCAAATTTCTAAGAATAAATCAAAACCTAGGCATCAAACTTTCTTTTCAAAAGAAGCATGAAACAAATTCTTTTCCTTATCCTTGGCTTTCAATGAAATTTTTAAAACAATAAAGGCACATTAAATATTCTTAGAAAAAACAATTAAAAACTGAATAAGACACCGTAAATTTCAAGAAATTTTAACGATAATACTCATTTCTAATGGAACTTTCAGTAGTAGTTAATGATATCTTTTTTGGAAGCCTCTATTACACCAGAGTGATGTAAGCAATGATTGAAATTAGATTATTGCACAACGTATGAGCAGAATAATCACTGATTAGCCCCAAAAAACACTACGGATACCTCATACATACTACATCTTCCCCATTATGCTAAGTGAAAGAAGAAAATAGCTATTGAATCAAAATGAGAACCACCCAATTGATCTAATAATTAATTTGATCATAAACCCATTACTCTTAAAAAATAATCTGATTGTAGAAGAAAATATACCAAATAACTTTTTTTAAATTGTTCAATTTCTTCAGTTTTTCATCACTGCCAAGGAGAATGTTACTTTCCATTAAAATTTCAAGTAACTAATTTTTTTTGTTTTTATGTAATATCGATATAAATTCAAAACTCAGGAAAATAGATGAACACTAAAACATTTTTTAAGCATTATTAAGTGCATTTTCAAGTATAAAAAATTCACCCTCTTGCTTAATTTCTTAATAGCTCATAATAAATAAGATGAGCTGACAATTCAACTCTAGAAACATCTTCTTACCTTCCTGGCTTTCTTATGCATAAAATTTAAAAAGTTTTCACATGACTCATTTTTGAGGCATAAGACAATTGAATGTATTTTATTTCTATAGAAATTGTCTGAGAATTTAATCAAAATTGAGTTTATTTTTAAAAACTTATAAAAGCAACTTACATGCCTCAGAAATTTCAGAAAGAATTCAAATGGAAAAGGCAATTTTTAAACTATAATATAGAGCCTTGAATGAAGCTGATCATTTCCAACCATTCATTCTGGTTCAAATCAAACAACTATATAAAGCTGACAGGATGATGCAATGCACTCATTAAGTTATACTATATTTCCATTTGTCTCTTTTTGGAAAATAACAAGAGCCTAATAGATAGCACATGTACAAATTTTTGCTTCTTTGATGAATGAATGGATAACTTGAATATCACACCATCCTTCTGATTAAGATAATTGCATGATTAAATAGTATCAAAGAAATTTACAAGTGTTAATATAGAATGCATAGTAAAATTCATCTTGAAATTAGTTTCTTTTTCAGGAAAAATGAATGAGGATATACATAGTCTTTGAGACATTTCAAAGGTTTTACAATATTTCCCTATCAATATCACTTGTAATTATAGATCACAAATCATAACTTCGATTCTTTTTCTGGATATTCACATAATTAACATACTTCATCTCCCAGAATTGGTATTTTATGATAAACAATTCTAATGTCACTAACAATTTTACTACAAAATGTTTACTTACATGCAACACATCCCCTACAGCAAAAATATGATTGACACTGGTTTGTTCTTCATTAGCTGGAATTTTGCCAGTACTCTTAATATACTCAACTCCCGCCTTTTCGAGATTCAATTTTGCAGTTGCAGCTGTGCGCCCTGTTGCAAATAATACAGTATTGAAAACCTCCTTTTCTACATCCTTCCCAGACTCATCTGTAGCTCCATAGGTAACCTATTTTCAAACAAATAATACATGAGTCTTGAGAGTCAGTGTTGTATCCACTGACTACAAATATTAATTGACTCAACAAGTGGATTTAATGTATGAAAAGTATTCTATAACTTACATTGACCACTATTAATTACCCTACCGATCATAGATTGACAATGAAGGGTCACAAAACAAAGAAGAAAGGATAGAACAATGCACAAGAATACAGAAAGTACAAATACCTCGATAGTTTTCTTCCCAGTCCTCTTCAAACTCCTTGGGATGCACTTATGAATGAACTTAATACCTCTCCTCTCCATATCTTCCCTAACTATGTTTGCCATTTGCTGGTCAAAACCACGCAATGCAACTGATCGTAACATCACTGTTACATCAAAACCCAGACCTTTTAAGAAACCTGCACATTCCAAACCCACATCTAAACAAAATATAAGTTAAGGAATGACACACTTAGTTAAAAGCTTAAAATGTACTTATATTGAATTATAAATCAGGAATCTAGGAAATACTATGAGATAGGCTTGTGAATTCTTCGATCCCATGATCCTGACCTTCCAAGGCTAATGAAATAACGTAATCCATTATTTCAAAAATTAATTCAATATAAATCATCATAAACGATTACAGATTAATATAACAAATACACAGCCATTTAGAATTGATGAAAATAATTTTTTTAAGTTATATTCCAAATTAAATGCAATATATGGAAAAGAAAAAAATGAGATGGTCCCTAACATAAGATTATCCAAAGTTATAGCCAAAATTTTTAACCATACCATTTTTAGAAACAAACCAAAGTATAACAAAAAGCTAATTTCAAACAACTCCTAGAACAGTGCATGAAGTTTTGTGCAACATCGAAATATTTTCTAATACATGTACATCTCATGTTCCATTTCTTATCTTTTGAGTCTGCAGTATTTCAGCTAATTTCATTCAGTTTGCATTTAATTGTTCTTTCATCAGTTTGTCATCAAGTTGATGCTAGTTTAGGCTATTTTAATTAGCAGCAGTATTTACTGTTAGATGAGTTCTGGCATTTAAAGAAAGAGCACACATTCATAATCTAGCAGCTGTTCTTAGTCTTTTTTTGAGATAAATTTTATTCGCATACCATTTATCATTGAAAGTATTTGAACCATCAACATATTTAAAATATATATTCTTTCTAACTGAAATAAAATTTTAATTCATTATAAAGATAATCATTATATGGAAATTGAAAGCCAAAGGAAACATTTATGCTGTTTCCTTCGTATCAGAAAGTAAAAAAAAAACTTGATGGTGAAACTAGAAAGTGATTATTACGGTGGGCTCCAAGTAGTCAGCAAGACAACATATTAGATAAAGGGAAATATTTTAAATTAAGCTTGAAATTTTTAGCCTAATTTCCAGTTTCCAGTAAAAGGCTGAGCATTTGTAAACATAAAACCTGAGTTGCAATGACTTTGAATTCCAGGCACTGAAACACTCCTTGCTGTATAATTTTGGAGGCCCTGCACTTGACTGTAATTTTTCTCATATGGTTAGACACATTAACAAATTCACTAAGAATACTTAAATTGGGTGTTACAATATAATCTTAACTTGTAAAAGAAAATGAATTCAGTTAAGATTAGAGACAATCCTGAAATTAAACTTTGAGGGGGTTATCTAGCACCTCTTTACATATATCTAACTTTTGACCAATTTAACACACAAAAGAGTACTCAGAACATAATGTAATTTGTACATGGACAATACATGAAAGAAATTTCAATTACTAAATGGCATTTGAGATAGAACATAAAATTTAACAATTTTATAAGCATGAAAACACAATGACACCTTGGCTAACAAAAATAATTCATTTCAAAATCAAATTAATTAGGAGAATAATTTATTAGCCAAAATTTCCATATGTTTCTATAGATAACTGTTTAATTTGTTCTGGATTCTACCTACTACTTAAAGGTATGAGAGAAATGTTTAATGGTTCACTCAATGGTGTGGAGTGAGTGAAACATCACATCGTCAAATGGTTCACTTGAAAAAGAAGTGAAAAATCAAATAGAATTATTCAGTTCTTCAGCTTGCTCAGAATAGAAGGAAGAATCAGAACATTTTATTCAAGTTATTTGATGTAATCAAACAATTTTATTATTAAATTGTTTTCATTTGATTGTTCCCACCTTTATGTTCATAAACTTAAATATACATTAGTCAAGTCAAAAAAAAACAGTATAAAATATCCTCTGTTGCAAAAAAATTGCCAGATTACTGGTTAACCAAGATATCACTAAAACCACTGCCTTCAGATTAATACTCTCCTTAAAGAAAATATATTTTAAAATTCGTTAATAATTCACTTAAAAAGCAAAGCTTATGCAAACATAAGGAGACAAAACATTTTAATTACACTTCAATAATCTAATAACACATCTCTCTTGAATAATATAATCACAGCCACTGGCCTTATATTTGCTTCCTCTAAAAAATTGTCTACACTTATTCAGTCTATGTTGAGCAATATTAAATTTTTAGAAATACAATAACTCTTTTGTTGCTAAAACTAAGAAATAATTAAACTTAATTTTCAAATAATCATGAATATTTAATGCTTAGCAAATGATATGATGGAAAATGTTATGATTGCAAAGTGAAAATTTTCAAAAGGAACTGATGAAAAGAAATGTTCCATTCATCCACACAACCAAATTCACTTAAGTGAAAAAATTCTATGACCACAATCTATTGATTTATCTTAAATTAACCTATAGAGATCTAGAACTAACAATATGGTTTAAACTTATTTAAAGGATACATCCACCACCAATCACAAGTGTTTTACCAGGAGGGTACTGAAGACTAAAAATGTCATCACTGGTGATTCCATGCTCAACTCCTCCTGGAATATCTGGATAGTTTGGACGACCACCAACGGCAATCAGCACTTTCTCAGATGTCAGTTTCTTTTCCTTGCCATCTTTGGTTACTGCAGCAATTGTATGAGGATCCAGAAAGGATCCATGTGCATTTAAATAAGTTACTTTTCTGTTGAAGATGAACAGAAATTTACTTTAAAAAAGCCATTACATTTCTTTTCAAAAACCTGATACATTTATAAACTTACATATATATGTATTAAATATAAAGTACATACAAATAAATATTATACAAATATCAAGTATACCTTTACATAAATGACAAAATCCAATGCTAAGGCAGGTCATTAAAAAAACAATCCACCTCAGTGTGCGGTCAATCAATCTAAAACCAATGATTATTCTTGTCTTAATTAAATAGTTAGACTAGAACTACTTACTTGTCTCTGAGCTGGACTCTTGTAACCCAATTGACTGATTTCACATGATCTTGAACAGCATTCCTTAAAACAGACCAATCACAATTTGGATGTTCAGGTACTTGCCATCCAAATGAACGTGCATCCTAAAAATACAATTTATGTAACAGATTATTATGTATTAAGAATTTTTAAGAAATCAAAATAATTGCAGGGTACAAGATCTTAACATTGATATTTAATAGAATATGTAATGAAATAAACAACATGACTCATTCATGTAAGATGATGCCAAATAATGGATGGGTTTACAGATAAAACAGCTTTGATTAGATAAAATAATAATCCGAATGCTCTTGAAACATAAAAGCAGCTCAAAATGCCATAGTAAACTTAACATAATCTAAGATCTCAAGAGTTTAATTAATTCAAAAAAAACCTTGCAATACAATGTGGAAATTGAAATTTTTTTATGTTTAATATAGGCTGACTCATTACACGTAATTGATATTATTCTGTATACTTTTTCATCGCCAAAACACAATAATGAAATAACAAAAATTAGAACTGTCCATAGAGTTTGAAAATAAATCATTGAAAACTATAGCAAAATAATGATTTCCATGGAAATGTTTCAAACTTTCAAAATTTTATCTAAACTACAAATTATATATTAAAGCTGGCTTTATAAAATATTTATTGAGAGATGAATAAATGATATTCTGAATCTTAAACATTTAAGAGACTTAGGTTGTGCTACAGAATGAACACAACAATATTGGCGAAAATTTTTCGCTGATACCACTGATATCTAAACGAATAAATTAAATTGGAAACCGTGGGAATGATATCCTCTAGTTTCCGTGCTCTTCAGACTTCGTTAGATTAGAAAACGTACCCCTCGATGAACGGGGATTAAAAATAAACATGTTGAAACGACTTGGAACATGCGAACTATTTGACTTCTTCCTGTATAAACCTATGGCTAGGAAAGATTATCAATATTTGCTCACCTCTACTGCTTCTCCGAGAAGCGAGGCTTGATGCATAAGCTTTTTGGGTATGCATCCTACATTTACACATGTACCGCCGACACCCCATGTCGTTCCTCTAGGTGTCGGAGCCACGAAGTCTACCACTGCTACTCTAGCACCAAGTAGCGCCGATTCTTTGGCACAGGCCAACCCACCAGAGCCTCCCCCAATAACCACCAGGTCATATTCATATTGAGATTTCTCTATGGAAAAAGAAAGATAAAGCCTTAATCAATCTGATTAATTAAAAGCCTTAAACCATTCAACATTAATGCAATCTCCTGGTTGGAAGATATCAAGATTTAAATTTTGAAAAAATTAATAACCCATTTCTTCCTTATTTCATAAAGAGAGCATTAGAAAATATGCACGTTCGTCTGGAAGTAGGAATTTGACACGGTTGCTGCACTACTATAGACACTGTAACAAAATGATGAAATCCACAGTGGAAATTACCATTTCTATGTCAACAATCGATTAATTACAATGTAATCCAAAACTGTTAATCCAACAAGAAAATTATATTATCCGTAACACTAAGGAAATCAGTCCCACGTAAACTTTTTCACAAAAGCAATAAAACACAGGAGTTGGGTGTAATACATTCAAATAATAATTACCAAGTCCGATATTCCTTGAAGAAATCAAATTCGATGGAAACCTGATTCTAACAAACGATGAACTGCCGAAAATTTTTGGAAAAAAATATATCGCATTTGCTAATCTATTAGATCCAATCACATTCATTCTCAGCTCTATCTATGAAGTAAAAGATGTACCATATGGTTACACGTGATCACGAAGAAATTAATGAACGAGATCGTACACAATCAAAATTATTTCTATAAATTATTTTTTAGCTATGAATCAAGAAAACGTAAATGAATGTATTTACGGATAGCTTTTAGCAAAAATTCTACCAACTCTCTCTAAATGTAGGTCACATTATGCAACGATGACTTTTACATTTTTTATTGGTTGAATACGGTATCCGTTCCAGCTCCAGTACTACCGACACGACTGACACTACCGTGCGACTCAAGCAGAATGAAGTCTATTCTGATAACCGGTTGTAACCGTGGTATTGGGCTGGAATTGGTGAAGCAGTTGGTATCACATAAAAATGCCCCATCATTCATATTGGCTACAGTTAGGCAACCAGAAAAAGCCAAGGTTAAACTTATATTTTTCATGTTTATACCTTTATTTTTATAATAATTTATTTGACATCGACGATCCCAGAATACGAATGAAAATGTAAAGCCCTTATTTACCACAGCGTGATCTTTTGACTGTAGGAACTTAACGAAGTGGCACAGAAAAACAAGAACGTACACATCTTAAAAATTGGTAAATATTTCTTAAAGTAATAGCATACGTATCCAAAGCATTTGAATTACAGCATCGGATTCTTATTTTTTAGATTTGAAAGACTTAAGCGCTTACAAAGACTTATCAAATGAAGTGGGTAATATTCTTGGAAAAGAAGGTTTGAATGTCTTGATTAATAATGCCGGAATATCATCAAAGTTTACGCGATTGAACTTAGTAAAAGCTGAACAACTTCAAGAACATTTTCTGGTGAATACAATAGCTCCGCTTATGCTCACAAAGGTTAGTTATTCCGATTACCTTTATTTCGAATATCGCATTAATTTATGCTACTTAAAAGCGAATTATTTGCAGACTCTTTTGCCATTAATCAAAAAAGCCGCTGCAAGTAATACATCAGTTCCTCCTAGTGTATCGAGAGGAGTTATTGTAAATATGAGCTCCATATTAGGATCAATAGCTTCAAACACCACTGGAGGCCTATATCCTTATAGAACAAGCAAAGTATGTATTTCGAAATAAGCCACTTTTAAATGGAAGATGCAGATATCTGAATTTCTTTCCTTTTTCAGTCGGCTCTCAATGCTGCAACTCGTTCCCTAAGTGTGGAAGTCAAAGATGATGGTATCATAGCAATCTCTCTTCATCCTGGTTGGGTCAAAACTGATATGGGTGGCTCAAATGCACCTCTGACTGTTGAAAAAAGTGTATCGGATATTATCAAAACTCTCTTTTCTCTGGAAGCTAAGCATAATGGACAATTCATTCAGCATGATGGGACAGAACTTCCTTGGTGATCTAGTGTCAGTTACAAATTTATGTGGTCGTTTGGTTAGGTTAAAATTTTAAGCCATTTGAACAATATTCATGAGGTTATTTTTCTATCTTCGTGGAGGTAATGGTGAATGTTACAAAACTAATGCACTAGCTGAGTAGTCTTAAAATCTCATTGTCTACAATTTCATTCAATAATTCAGAGAAAGCTATTTTCAAGTCATTTTTGTAAAGAAATTGTAAATATTATTTGGAAGTTTTTTATATGATATTAAACTATTAATAATGGAACAGTAAACAAAATGCATAGTCAATTATTGATCATACAGTTGAAGCTGCTGGTGGATGAATATCAAGAAATTGGAGAATGAGACGTGTTCCTGCAGTATCAGACATTGTGATCTTGCAAACGTATCTTTTTTAAAACAGATTATTAATAGGTTTGAAGAGATTTTATCATTTTCGTTCATGTACCATAACATTAGTTTCCAGGGTGACAGTTTTGTCAGATTTGATTCATTAAATTCAATGATTTAGAACAGAATTTAAAGATGCCATTTATTTTTAATTTTGTCAATATCTTCATTGCAACATTTTTGGACAATTTCAGTAGAAAATGTTGACATAAAACAAAGTACTCGTTAGGAAAGCTGAAAACTCTAGTGAAGTGCATAACTCTTTGCGTATAAGATGATGCTAACAAGGATCCTCCACTTGGGTATGGCATATCACTTGTTTTGCTCAACTTCCTGATCCTCATGCATACTACATATCTGAACATTATCAGAAAAGGGACACTAAACATCTGTGCTCTGGCCATTGTAAAGTTCAACATGAGCTCTTAAATTGCTTAGAATTGAGAGTCAAGTCTGCATTATTTTTCAGTTAATTCTGTCACCTCACACTCAAGCTCCTCAAATGGATCCATACTAGACTTGTTATGACTTCCCTTAAGGCCATGAAAGGAAGGGAAAATGTAATAATCAAATGAGAGCCTTGAATGCCCGTTTGTGATTAAAGAATGAGTCCATTTTTATCAGACAAGTATGAAATATATTTTCTCTAATACAATTTTTAAAATCTCAAAGGCAACGGGATTTGCCTTCATATTCCATGGACCAGATCACATTAATAGCAAAACATAAGAATGTTACTTTATTGAAAGATCGATATTAGTACTACAGTTAAGATTTTCTTTTTTGATATTGATGTAACTTATTATTTTATGAGATGAAGAAGTACATAATTGAGTGATGACAAAATTTAAATGAATGTTGAAAGCTAAAATTGCTTGCTTTTTTCATGCAAATAGAAATTGATAATTTTTTAAAACAGTTATTACTGAAGTGGGTTGTGTTTACCATTGGCAGAGATTACTTTTCAGCCTACATCTTACTGATGATGTAGGTTGCTAACAAATTTATAACTTGGTGAAGACCGAAACTTCATGTGCACTATCTAGAATTAAGCTAAGCTGAATCCCTGAACTCAATGTGACCATTCTAGCTTTGTCCAATTAGGGGTTTCATAAATAATTCTCTATATGGATTACATAAATCAAGGTCAAATAGTGTTGTGGAAAAGATTTGACTTAGATATTAAAGGCCCAGGACTCAATTTTAATCTTCTCAAACACTTTTGTAGGCCTTCATGGTGGAGGCATTAGCATACTAGTTTAACAAGACAAATGAGATTCTGGTTTCAAATCCTGGTAGAGGCGTAGATTTTTGGGTTTTTTGCTATTGTCTTATAATTGGCTAATCATGCCTATTGCTAGGATATTGACTAATAAACAAATTATAACTTTATAATTTAAAGGGTCAATCATGTTACCTTTCTCTTGTACAGGATTAAGGATTGTAATATCAAATAAAAAGAGAGGACAGACCTACGGAAATAAATTCTTAATAAAATGAACACTCAAAATACTTGATGAAAAAGAGTAAACTCAAGAGCTTTTTACAGAATGAAAAACAGAATTAATCAAATAAAGAGATCACTATAGCAAAGAAGACAGACATAAATGAAAATAAGAGATAAGAAAGATTAACATTGATTTTTATTCTTTTGATCCATACATTATAATACTGATTTAAAATGTAGATTCACATTTCTGAGTCCAATTACGCATTGCTGTATCATGATTTCCAAAATTCAAGTAAGCTCCATTTTTCATAAAAACTATAAATGCTGTCTGGCATGAGATGACATCATTGATTACCACGATATTACATTAGATACCATGGATATTATAACATGCAAAGCCTTTTCAGTCCTATCATTTCATTTACAGTACTTCTACTTTTGTATAAATAACAGTATTGAATAAAGTCATTTCTGATAAGACAGCAGAATTAAGTAACCAAATATGAGACTTTTCACTTCAATACATGATGATACATTTCAAAACTACCCACTAATAAAACATTTTTGCTGGAAGCCATTACCCTCATCTGCAATACCAAATAGATCAAAAACCAGAAAAATAACTAGAACAGACGGTGAAGGAAGGAATCAAGTCATCATTGATGGAGACCTTCCTTACATTGAACTTCATGACTAGGGTAAAAGAATAATGCTTATTTGGATATTCTGTATATAACTATTTCTAAGCCATTTTCAATCTTTGATAAAGTTTATCATAAATGAGCACCACAATTTTCTGCTACCTGGCATTTAATCTTCCATTTCTCTAACAAATATTTCCATTGAAATGGAAAGCTATTTGCTTGTTTCATGATAGCTTTGAAAGATCCATCCTATATAAACAAAAAATATGGCTTTATCAAATATAAAGGAACACTTCTAAATCATTCTATGTAAGATAGATTCTAAGATAGAACATATCATTTTTAAAGGGAAATTAATTACTTCCAAAATGTCTCCCTTTCTAAAATTCATAGCATGGTATGATTAATATACTGTGAATTTGCAGATATAAAAACAAAGTATAGAGGTGTGTTTTAAAAAATCCCTAAACATATTTTACAAATTCTCAAATGCTGATTTTTGTTGGAATTTAGATTCAATGTCTTCCAACAACATAATTAAAAGAATTGTAAAATGTAATATGATTTTCAAAATAATTCAATTATAGACTAATATTTGAATTAAAAAGTGTAAAAAGCATAAATTAGCCTCAAAAATGTAATAAATTTCTCCAGAGTTGTTATGAAAATTGCTCACTTTGTATTGTGCACAGTGCACCTATAGCCAAGGTTTCATAGCTACAGTATTTAGTTTACTTTCCACAATTAAGCTTTCCTTCTCTTAAGGAAAAAAATTAAAATTCAATTAAAGCTTTGAAAAATGCATTTACTCATATGATAGGTATGATACCTTGTAAAAGGTACAAAGTTCTCATTTAAGAGTGTGAGGCAAGTGAAACCTCTCAACTTTCATAAAGTATTACATTATGTGCTAGATTATTTTAAGACATGTTATAGCTAATTCTAGAGAAAGAAAAAATGCCAGTGTTTCAAAATGAAATGCAGAAATTTAAGCAAGCGAACAAGCATGTATTCAATAGCATTAACAAATAGTAAAAAGGATACATGTGGATGATAAGTTTAGGGTTGGAATCAAAAAATATCACAAATGGATGCAGAAATTCTTTGATTTATTTTAAAATTTTCACTGTTGATAGTAAAGATCATTGAATAAAAATTGTGCTGGATGATACAGTTCCTTATTTCATGGTAATTGCCATAAATTCTTGTTTTTAAAATGTATTATTATGTGTTGCTAGAGAATTGAAATCTATCCATAGAAATTAGTATTGGAATGGATTTTCAGAATTTCTTGGTCCATAATCTGACTTAGGAAGACTATAACTAATGACCCTTGACACATTTCATGCTAAAAAATCCTGGTATACATGTTTACATGGAAAGCAACATACTCAGAAATGTTGAGCACTCAATCAGTTGAACTATACAGCGTGGAGTAAGGAGTAGAGAGGGTTTGTTTTAATACGAATGGATGATACAGAGTATTTTGAAATGTTTCACAGATAGCCATATAAACATATTAGATGAAATTTATCCCCTATTTACAATCAGCTTCTCAAATAAAGCAGCACACACAAAATTTATGATATACAGAAATGTAATAAGAGCTAAAAATTTTCTTCAGTTCATGCAATAATTTTTAGGTCCTATTTTGGTATGCAAATTCAAGCTGTAAATTAAAATGATTTTTTCAATAATTTATCATGATTATTAAGCTCTCAAAAAATAGAATTACTTAATATGGCTTCCTTCTTTTGCAGTTTCACAACTTAATTAAGTAGGATCATTAAACAATTTTGGCTATTTCTGAGGAAAAGGTAACTAAGGTCTGCATAGTAATAGCAACTGATTAACATAAAAGTCATGTGCAACAAACCTTACCTCAATTTGTTTAATTCAAGTATATCTCAGTTTGCTTTTTAAGTCACCTCAACTACAAATGAAGTAAAACAGGATTAGCTAATATAAAGACTGATTACTGCTGTAAAATATTATAAGCATTTCACACTGAATATACCTCCTAAATGAAAATTTTAACAGCCGGTGAATTAAGGATATGTAAATAAAAGATAAAAATAGTAAAAAACATTGAGATTATGTAATAGCTAAGATGTATTAATAAGTTATGAAAAAATAGGAGTCATCAGCAACCAATTCTTAAGATTATCATCTGGTTTTGGACTTGATAAAAATATTTTAGAAAATATGTCATGATCAAAGATGCTGATATTAAAAGATTGTATGGAAAGGGTGAAACAAAAATTACCTGTGTTAACACAGAAGATAAATAGACAAGATTATAGGAGAGGGAAGACCAAAGTACAAGTCATGAGATCTTTTTTGACTTAGAATATAGGTGCATAAAAAGGAGATTAGCATGTCATTATTCAATATTAGGAAATAATGTCCATGATTCAGTTTTCCTATATTATACTGTAGGGAAAAATATACTCCTGATCAAAACCAACTGAAATTTATATCATGAGGCAGAGAAACACAATCCCAAATTAATTTTTATATTTACTGGCACAAAAATTATTCACAATTACAATGAAATATTTGCTACATCCAGCAACCGAATTGAATCATTAAAAACTTTTTTACAGAGTAAAATCCGAGGTATTTCTTTTACTTGAAATTGTGTGGGCTGAAGTGAAAAATGTGGTAGCAGATGTCCATTAAATAAACTATTACAATTATCACCTAGAAAAATTTTCCGAATAAATATGAGACGCCACAGCATTAACTTTGTACACACCACAAAATTATCTATTTGCACCGGATAAATTCCACTCCATTTCAGTGAAACATTATTCCACCAAACACCTTTTCACGAGAGGGCTCGATGAATCCACCTCAAAATATACTATATATTTGTCATGCTCACTTCCTTACTTCAGTGAGTTTGACTTGCAGAAATAATCCGCATCATTGCAAAAATTGAGACTACTTATAAAGCAGCCTTATTCTGATACAGTTTCAGCAACCCCCACAGGGAGATGAGCTTCATACTTTGTCAAACTTAGCACTTTGCCATTTATATTAATGTTCAATCAGATGTTTTCATTCGCTTAGCAGCGGGCTCACTTCCTTGTGAGTTTGAATCCTCCGAGAAAGCTAACTGCGCTGAGAAGTCAGTAGGACCTTGGGAGTCACTGACCATTGAAAAACCTGAAATTACAATTTATTCATTATTACGAGCACACGCATCCAAACAATAGTACTATTATTTTATAATAATACACTACTTATTCAGACTATTGGAGTGCATGAATGTGGAATTTTTATGCCAATATTCGAACTGATGAAATATGAGGGACATTAAAAGCAACGTATGGATGAAAGAATCTTAAATAAAAATTTGTACTTTAAGTCCTGACATTTCAAAATAATCAGAATAATAAAAATATTAGAGTCATAGCTAATATTTTCAAATATACACTGATCATTCCTGATAGAATTCCATAAGTAAGATTTAAGTCCATAATTGAGTATAATAACTGAAAAATCAACTGAGTACAATCTTAACATTTTCTTCGAATGCTCAGATAAATTAACTTACAAGTATTCGAATCTTCGGCGAGCCCAAAATTTGAATTAGATGAGTCTAAAGTAGTTTTTCTAGCAGGTGTATTTTCCTTATTTGAAATGTCCTTCCCTTTCTTTTTCTGTTCACTGCTTGAAACAGGAACCCACTTATATATTTTCATGGTAGTCTCTCCAATAGTGACCCATTTCTTCTCCCTGTAATTTAAATTTTGTATATTACTAACAAATTATTATGAGAATAAATTGCTTAATTTCAATTTCTGTAATGGTATAACTGAGACTTATTTGCAATAAACTATCAGCAATTGACAATGCAACAAGTTATTCAATATTCAACAACACAAACCAAGCCACATCTTAAGCTACACTTCAGAAATGGCTCCCGTTAAAAAAGAAGTGATTTGTCTTACCAATGCCTCACTTTATCGACAACTTGCATAACACGTTTAATATCATCTTTCGCTCGACTCCTTGTCTCGGCGCGAACTGATCTCGACATCATATCAATAATATTTTTGACACCACAGCTGCGACGGCTGTGGTGTAGTGCCTTTTCACAACTTTCGGAAAACAACTATTGATGAAGGCATCGTCATACCTCGAAGCTGGGCGCTAGCGTACTCTACGCAGGTTTCGTTTAACTAAACTCTCGATCAGTATTAGGGGAAAATCAGAGCTGTAACTAATGAGGATGTCATAGTGTTAATAAATAATGCATGTTATCAAGAATTTTCCTTTTCTCATTCAATGGAATTTCGTAGATGACTGCTTCAGTTGTACGATCAAGATTTGTGAAAGGCACCCATCAAGCCATAACTCAAGGTTACAATGATAGAGCTCAACGCACTATGTAAATCATGATTAAGAACACGTAGGTTTTCAATGATTCTACATCTTAACTAAACTGAGAAGCCTGTTTTCCTGATTTTTGACTTCCTCGATTTTGCTCGTTTGTAAGTTCACTTCTGCACCATCCATCATCATGGCTGCCTTATTGTTGTGATAGTTCATTTTTATCATTCAGTAACTGTTACTGTTTATTTTCACCATTGAAGTTGCCAAGTTGATAACGCAGCTCGTTTACACATTCTACTTTTAGACCTGGAGCTGGAAGAAGTAAAAAAATGTCCATAGTCCAATCGCAAGATGTGAATGTAGAGAAATGTAATACTTTGCCCAGGTCGTGTTTCATCGAGGATAATGAAATGCAATCTGCTTGTTCAGTGGAGAGCTTAATGTTAAAATCAATGCCGTTGGTACTACACTTAATGTTTGCTAATTATTATTTTTATCTTCAAACGTGAAAGTAACCTTTATTGTGCAGTATCCAACTGGATGTTATGGACGAAATAAAAACGCACCTGTGGTTAACCTTTCAACGAACCAAAAGCCACTCATAGCTTATGCCTGCTCGCACATTATAATAGCATTAGATTACGTATCAGGAAAGAAGAAATATTTTCCGGGGCATGTTAGAACTTTTAATACTTGATTGCTTTATAATTGTCTTCTCTTTCTTATCTTTACAAGTGTATTTATTTTTCAGAAACATACAGTTACATGTTTATCATCGGATTCATTGGGAAAACGATTGATTTCCTCCGATTATGGTGAGGAGAATTCAATAATAGTGTGGGATTTAGAAAATTTGTGAGTCTTCGTATTTTCTCTGTAGCTAGACAATAGGAAAATTAACTGGTTAATTGACATGCAACTTCACTACAGCACTCCGTTAACCAGATTTCAAAGTCCTGCCAAGACTTACATTACTAAAATGAGTCATTGCGGAAAATACATAGTGTCGGTCTCATCGACAGATGAAATTTCTTCTTGCTGTTTGTGGCTAGTTACCGGAAAAATTGAAGACGCTGCTGGTAAGATCCCACCTGCTTTGTATCTCAGCTTATATGCAGCTGTAACCTAATCTCTAATAAGAGAAGAAGTGAGTTTTTCCACATCAGTATATTTAGGTTCTAGTTGCAATTGCAACAAAAATAATGTTCATTGAGCAATTAGCATCAATCTGAGGAAAAATTAATCACTGGTTGTTCTTATACTTCGATTCATTTACGTTGGAATCGGATTGGGATAGCTAAGCATGTTTACTGAAGACATGAAAGAAAGCACTTAAAATATACTCCTTTAATCAAGTAGTCGGAGAGGATAGCGTGATCAAGTATTTTTCTTGCAATCCTAAACATTATTAATCAGAATAATTTCTTTCTAGTGAAATAAGGACTGTTAAATGTCCTAGATCTCCTCGCTATACTTTTCACTATTATGTTATGTCACTTGAACTGTTTGAAGAGTGGTAAGATGCCATCTGTGCTTCTACTTTACACAGCATTCTGTTATACAATCGGAAGTAGCTGAAAATCATGGAATAATTTCCTCATTGACCAATCTCTGTCATAATTAGTAGTTATTTGAAAACATAAAATATAATAAAGTTAACATTCTTGATCCTGATCATTCATGAAAAACTAATCACTTGATTATACATTTCAGGCATTTCATTGAAACAAAGCATTAAGTGTTCATAAATGTATATCTATAAGTATAGTAATATTCCTTGTAATGCTGTTAGTATTCTAATTGAAACATTTCAGGTTTCTTAATATTATTTTAGCTTTGAAAGTGATTTTTACAAACCAAAATGATTACATTTCTTTTAGTTTTGATAAGTTTCATTTGTTTATTATATCTGTTCAAAAGGTTTGACATTTCAGGAATTGTTAATTTTGATTCCAAGCTTGGTAAGGTCTTAGATATAGCATTCAGCTTGGACCTTGGTTACCATTTTATGATGACAACAAAAAAAACTTCTTTATTTTTCACTTGGGTGAGTGAATCTTAATCTATCATCTTCCATGATAATTTTCAAATTAAAGACTTCCATGGATCTAATCAACCCCTAAGTGTATTCTTTAAATGTTGTGTGCCATCCCAGATGTAAATGGTAATTAATAATATATTTTAGCATGATGAAAAAAATACAGCTCTTAAATCTGGGAACCTTGAAGTATATATTCCACCTCCACTTCCAGAAGTATTTCTGGAAAATTTGCAAGAATCTGTTTACTTGGAGCACTATTCAACATGCTTTTCCTCAACTCCTGATGGTAAGATATTCGTACTATCTTCAACCTTTTTAGTAATCCCTGTTATAATTAGAATGCTCCAATATAGCTTTGACCAAGAAGACCAATATGTAACTAATATAATCCTGAGTCTTTTATAAACATGTGATTCTTTTTTGGGATATGAGAGACAGGTTTTAAGTTTAAAATTTAATTATCTTAGCAGATTTATTGAGAGCATAATGTTTTTAAGCTTATCCAAATAAAATTACATGATTTGTATTTCATGTATTATCCCCAGCAAATTTCTTGGAGAGAGCTTGCTAAATAGTTTTTTTAAGATAGAATATGTATGGATTTGTGATAATTAACATTTTAGGGGAACTTTATTGGCCTCCTTAGTGATTCTGTATTTATTGATAATATACTTTTTGAACTCATATTCTGCAAAAATAAACTCGACGACACAGAATTTGGAGTAATTCTATGACTAAAGAAGCTGATTTTTATACTAGTATATAATATCTGATGCTATATATCTGTCTTGTAGTAGTAGTAGTATTGTGAAAAGTGCTTCGATAGCTGAGGTCATTTTGCATGTGGGTTTATACCAGGAATTGAACCTGGGACAGCTTTCATTGAAGTTGAACGTGCTGCCCACATGGCTATCCGGGAGCCCCTATGCTCTATGTTTTGTTTTCTTAGGTTCACTACTCTATAAATCTCAGAGACATTCATGGTATTTCCAGAATGTAAGAATAAAAACAAATTTCCTTCTCAGCATTTCCTCCTTAATTCCACATATCATTTAAATGAAAGATTAAGTTCATCTAAAATTTAGATACAGCAAAGATATCTGAAGGTAGAAAACCAATAATGCAGTTTCAACTGCTTACCAATTCACTCTTACTGGGATTAATCTTTCTGTTTCCTGAATACAAAAAATAAGATAAAAAAAGTAAAATATTAACTGAATTACATGATGTTTACATTCTAGGTTTCATCTTGGTATGGGATGATGAAGGGAACAAGTTTAGGTTCAAGAAGTATATTCCACAAACTAATAGGAAGACCTTGAAGAAGTGGTATAAATTGCAAAACAGTGGTATTAAAGTTTTACGTCAATTAAATGAGTAAGAAATATTTACTTTCATTTCTGATTCTTGAGAAACTAATAAAGATTTCGTCTTTCTCCTCGTACAAACATAATAAAATTGGATTAAAATTTAAAATGCATAAAATAATGATGGTATTACCAAATATTGGTAACAGCTACAGAACAATATTAGGTAATAGATATACCTCAATAGTGGAGAATTGCTTAAGATTATTTCTAAACATTATATTAAGAAAAGAAATAAATCATAACTGCGCAACTGGAATTTTATTAAATGTTTGAGTATCTTGATAAAAATGCTCTTTAAAAATCAGTTCAATAACTTTTTTACATTCCTCATTAATTTTTAACCTGCATTGCTTTACTTTCATTCAAAGCTACTTTTATTATAATCTTATTAATAATTTCTGACAATCGTAGGTATGTTGTTACAGGAGATTGCAAAGGCATTGTAAGGTTTTATGATTATAACCTTCGTCTCCTCTATTCAACTAAGGGAACTCAATTGACCATGGATATGGTGCAAATAGAGATGCATTTACAAACTCGAGAATATTATTTTCGATCTACAGCATCAATCAAAACTATTGGTAAACAAGATTTTAGTGGCTCTGTTGTCATCTATAAATATGTATAAATTTTTCTTTATTAGTCTTAAAGTAGTGCTTTGAATATATGCATAACTTATAGTTGGGTCTAAAAACATGGCATGGTTTTCAAGACCTTTTCTTATCATTTAGTTTAAAAACAATCATGTTATTTTCAAAGCATTTAAAATTAATTTCAAGGATAAACAGAAATGAGAAATCTTAACATGCCAGGAAGTTGAACTCTGGTTTATCAGGCACATGTTTTAGCCTCTGAACTACTTCTAGGCATGTTAGTTTAGAGGTTAGATTTAGCATTTTTAATTATTTTAGGTTAGATAAAGCATTGCCTTTATGCACAAAGTGTTCATCATGTTGATAGAGGACATCCTACTTGTCAAGGGGGCAGCATGTTTGCTTATGGTCAAAGAGGTCCCAGGTTCCATTCCCAGTGGTTGGGTGGCCCATGTTTATGAAATTACATCAAATGTCAAGCAATTTAAACAATACTACTTTACCATGATGCTTGAGGGATTTAAAACTAAGAATTTACACAAAGTGCTGTTTAAAATCATTTTTCATTTCCAAACATGTAGAACCTAAATTTAGTTTGAGGCCAACTAATGTCATCTTCAAGATAATTTACTGCCCCTACAAGAACTCCATAGATCTGTTTGATACTGAGTTTTTACCATCATGGTTATAAGTTAACCACTTCAAAAATTTATTTTATGGTTTAACCTGTTCATGTACCTTTGCTGAAAGATAATTTTGGAAGTATGTGAATTTTTAAATTATAAGATATATATTATTGACAATCTGATCCTGTTATAATGAATAAAGTATATGTGCTATTACTCAACTTAATTTTATAATAACTTGATTTTGAATTTAACAACTTTGTGAATAAGTACCAATAGAAAATTGATGTGTAGTCATCCAAAACTTATTCCCTCTTTAGACCAGTTCACGGATAAGGTGATACCAACTGACTGCACAAGAGAAGGGTGTGCTTTCATTATTCAAGATTTCATTATAGGTAGGACAGAATTTTCTTTATTTATTGGTAGCCTTTTCTAAAAGTCATTATAAAGTCTTAATTTCTGACTTACGATGGAATATTTTCATTTGCAGTTGACATAAATGGATACATATACTATTTTGACTTCCTAAAGGATTATTGTTTCCAAATCTTTGAAATTCCAAACTCTCCAATTACATCAATAGATGTGCATCCTGAAAGGTTGTATATAACATTACTTATATTGTTAGATATCTCTTGCATTATCCTTTATGTATTTATATGTAATATTTAATTAGAAACATATTTGTTTGTTTTTTGAGGCAGTAACTTAATATTAACTAAGAGTTTATATTTTGATTATTTGCTGATAGATTGGTGATGAACAGTATGTGCATAATGTTAGTTAAATGTATAAAGTTTGGTAATAACCACTATGTGATTATTGAATTGTATAAATTATATAAAAATAGGAGGATTCAATTGGATGGGTCTTATGGCCTTTGAAATCTCAGCTATTACAAATAATTTTGTAGTCCAATTGAGAGATTCTCTATATAACGTTTTATATAATTTATTTTTGTTATATTTCAGGCCAATTATTACTATAGGTGATGCATTAGGGATGCTGACAAAGATAAATTATTTATCCGAGGAATTCATCTACTCAAGTTCAGTGTCTAACTTTACTACTGGCCATCACAGCAAAACAATTACAAGTTTGAAGTACTCTAGTAGTGGTGAGTCTGTTGCGTAAATATGACTTATTTTAAGGGATGATTAAAGTTCCTTTAGTGAGTGGCACAAAAGAAAAAACTGAGACTTAGAGAGGAATTAATCATTATTTGCAAGCGCATTATTAACTTTTAAACAAGTTGTGTATCCCCAATCCAAAATCAATAACATTGAATCAGCCCAATTTTCACTCAACTGTGTTTTTCAATATCTTTGGATACCATAGAAGCAACACCATTACCATCTCTCTTCCTCTCGGCATTCTATTGGCTGTTGTATTTCTGAATAACGAGAATTTTAAAAGTTCATCCAATACAGTGTTTCCCTTGAGGATTCAGTTCTCGGTCTATCAACTTTATTCGATAAATAAATGCATATATTTGAAATCTTTGTTTGTTTCATTTTATTCACATTCTTTGTCAAAAAGTTATTCTTATGATAGTCTGACTTTGGCTCAGTTCTCACAAACATCACTGAACCATTATTCCAGAATTTGGAAAATTCCATTTAATCCCAAGCATTTTGGATGATGGATACTCAACCTGAATTTATTTCTGGGCTGTCTGATTTAATACAACTTGTATGAAATTCACTTAAGAAAAGTAAAACCAAATACTACAGCCAAATAAACCTCATTCCCTCTATTATTTTCTGTCAGTATTGCCTCATCCTTTGACTAATGATTGTCTACTTTGAGATTCTCTGTTGGTTCAGTTATTAAATTTACAGTTAAAATTCCTGCATATATTAATTTCCTGTATTTACTGAATATTCTTTCAATTTCCCCTCAAACCCTACAAAAGAATATAATATTTTTTCTTATCTAGTGAGCCTACATTTACAAAAAAACCTGCATTTAGTGTATAAATTATTGTTACAAGTTAATGTTCCTGCATATAATGAATATTTCTTCTGGTCCAGAGTAGCCTGCTACAGATAAAGTACTATGAACAGCTATATTTTGTAACATATATTTGTAAAAGTGAGAATATTCTGACATTAAATAAGTATAAAAGAACTGCAATGTATTTATTTATCTTTTGCTTTTCTTACATCTCTCTCAATTCTTCATTTTATGCTCTTATTTTAATTATCCAATTCCAGCCTCTGAGTATGTCAACAGATATGTTTAGATCTTCTGAATTGCCTCGTTTCTTATCATACTTTGAAGCATCCACAGTTTTTATGATTTCTTTAGTAATACTTACCTGCCCATCCTTAGCAGTCAATAATCCCTCCTTCATGTGATTATTTATCTCTTTAATCATTTTTACAATAATTTATATAAAAGCCAAAAAGATGGCTTAAATTTTCCAATTTTATGTGGAAATTTAGGAGGGTAGATAGATTTTACAATCGAAGTTGGACTATTAACTATAATCTGCTCATCTATGTTTGTTTTAAATTCATAACCTCAAGTTTGTGAAGTCAACTGGAATTGATTTTTTTAACTCTTTCCATCATCAGTATTCTAGTATTGTATCATGAATTAATGAGAAAACAAAAAGATCAAATTAACTAATTTAACCGTCTTTATTTTATGTAATCCCCAATATATTAAAAATATTTCTGAACCTAAACAGGGACTCTGTATATGTAGTCAGCTTTCATTGAGTAAATGTCTTCTTTCAAACATCTAAATACATCAGTTATCCATTTCAATGTATTTTTCTCTATAATCTTAGATGAAATTCATTTCTTTTGCCTTTTTTCCCTCTTGCTAAGTTAATTTTGACAATTGCAGCATTTTCAGAAATAATTGCATATAATTCTGTTGGAAACAATGTAAGTTTATTTTTATGAAATCTAATCATGGAAGAAAATATTTTCTAATAGCTGATATAGTGAAAGAAAAATGGTTATAAATGTTTTATATCATTTCCATATTATTTTTAAAATGTTGTAATACGATTACTATTACTCTTTCATTAAAGTGGCTCTATTTTTGAGCCCAATGTCATGATATTGGATTTATTTGAATGTAAAAATGCAAGTATGCCTGTCATTAGATATTCTTTAAAGGTCAGTTATCAAAAATTAAGAATTATTTGATGATATGTGGCCAAAGTTAAATGGATATAAACTCTTAAGTTATCTTATGAATGAGGTTAATATTTCACTTGAATAAATATGATTAACATATTTTATAGGTGAATTTATAGCAGTTGGAATGGAGAGAGGAGTTGCATTTCTAGTTGATTCTTGCTTATATAATCCAATGCAAGAAAAACCTTTTTCTTTTTCTTCTACCAACATCTTCAAAATTTGCTTCTCACCCGATGATAAGTACATGGCTTATGCTGTATGTTCAAGCATTTTAAAATGTTAACTTTTCTATTTTACTGATGGTGTTTAATATAAAGCTATTAAGTCAGTTGGTGAGTGAATCAACACCTTCAATAAAGTTTCTTCTGTTTTCTAAAGGATGAACATCACTGCATCACTCTTTATGCATCTATTCTTGTTGTCACCGAGGAAAAATTCTCCAAAAGATGGATTTGTTGTGGCAGAATATGTTTACATTTTAGAAGGATAAATGACTTAAAATTTGATTCATTTCCTACTGACAGCAATAGGCTCTTTTCAATTGCTTGTGATCGCTCATTGGTTGAATATAGCTTGAGAATCAGGCAAGACTTCCAAGTTTTTCTTTCAAGCAAATCATTTAAGAATATTTAGGATGAATATTAACTGTTTTCTTAAAAAGCACATTCAAACTGATCTCAAAACTTAAATGAGTCATGGATTAAGATAGTTACTTGCCATGAAGTTTAAATCACTCACTTTTAAATATTGCACAGCTGATAAAGATCATAATTAAAACTAACTAATTTAAATCTATTCCTGCTAGGGAAAATGATGGGATTGGAGAAATCTCCACTGATCAGATTGAGCAAACTGCCATCCCTCTTTCTCTCACTTGCTCAGTCAATATCTATGGTGTTAAGTATCTGCTTGTAACCAATTCTGAGGTTTGTAGCACCAATAGCATCAACCGAGTAAAAGTATCTATTCCTCAATGCATTAAAAACATTTGCTTTCCTAATAGTTCAAGTACAAACTGTACCATCAGGAAACAAAAGAATACCATCAAACTCTTCTAGGGCCTATTTATGATTCACCAATTTCATACTCTGTGGTAAGTAACGTATGAATAAACTGCATATTTAGTAAAGGTATGTGTGTTTTTCTTGCATTAATGATAGAGAAATTGATTTTTTAAATATAAAATTTATGAAAGAAGAAATCATTCAACACAAAAATGGGTAAAGGTGAATTTGCAAGAGACTGCATCCTAAGGAAGAATAGACTTGAAAAAAGTCTGATGGGACTGGGAATCAAAACTGTCGGACTTTTTCCAAGTCTTCTGGGCTGATGAATCAGCATGTCCTGGACATGGGATGGATGGATATCCTGGGTTTATAGGCAATGTCCTTCAGGATTGTTACATAGAAACCCTTTTACAAAGAGTAGATAAGGGTTCTGTGAGAAAACCAAGCTGCTAACTCAAAGCCAATCTCAGATGGAAAAAACTATTAACTAGAATCTTTTTCTATTGAAATATACTGGAGATATTTTGAGGAATGATATTTAACATCTAATCTTGTCATCTTGATTTATTTTCAATCCAAACTAATTGATATATGATGCTATCCACAGAAAAATATATTAACTAAAAACGCAACCAATTTGGAGCTACCTTATCTTCAACCTAAAAATGAGGTAGCCATGTAATGGAAATCACTAAAATCATGGAGGGATTGTGATAGAATACATGATGTTTTCAATTTTGATGTAGGAAAAATGTTATGAATGGATATCTCAGAAGGAAGGTTACAGAAAGACTTTGTAGGACCATCAACATAACAGAAAACCTCATAGTACAGAACATAGAGAATTGGCTGCAATTTTTATATTTTCTCCCTAAAATTCTCATTAAGTTTTCTTTCAGTTTCTAGTAAATGATAGAGCCTATTAAAGTTTAACTAAGATGTAGATTCTAATTTAAATGAAGATTCTCAGCCAAATTATGAAACGTGAATGAGAAATTTCAAAAGAATGTGGGAGTAAATTTCTACCACTAGATGACTTCTTGGATTTTAATTCTGCAGATTTTAAGTGATGAAATGATGATATTTGGAACAAATTCATCAATTGGCCTTCAGATGTTGCCTGTGGATGGAAATCCATTTAAGACCATGGGTGTATTGGCTCATCCTGTTTGCTTAAATGCCATAGCTTATGCATCCAATAGAAGAATGTTATTTACTGTTGGGGAAAATGAAACTTGCATATTGATCTGGAGTATCAACGAAAGGTAAAATAAGTTATTGTGTGTTACAATCTGTTTACGATTGGAAACTGATGCAATTTTCCTCTTCTTTAGAGCCATTTTGTAAAATTCATATTGTTCTTATTGCATCATCATTAATCTTGCTATTTTTTAGAACTTTCTGTTTATTCTTCATTAAATATTTTAGAAAAGTAGAATGTAACATTTTGTTGGAAAAATATCTCCTTAATTCAAACGTGTTCTTTGATGTAGCTTGATATTTTCAGGAATACCATCTTTTGCACTTCTTTTATTTTTTTTTTCATTACTTTTGAGTATGCACAAGAAATGACTTGTGCATACTCAAAAGTGCAAAGCATCTTGGAATATTTCATACCAAAATTTTTCATGACATATTTTATTATTTTCTGTGTTTTTCTACCAATGAATACCCTTTTATATCATGATTCCTGTAAAATAATTATTCTCTTATGGACCATCTTTTTATCATATTTACTACTCTTCCTGCTTACTTATGTGACATCTGTTCCATAAGAATAGCTATCTTTTTAATTTATTCTGGTAATTGCCAAAACTAGTTGTAAAATTGTTCCTGCCACATCATTTCATCACAGTTAGCAGAGGTTAAAGAATAATTATAATTATCAGAAGATGATAATAGGCAGCAAAAGAAATTCCTTCTTTCATTGTTATAAATCCTTCAATCCTCATGATGCTTGGTCATACTCTTTATCATAGCAAAATTAGAAATTGTTGTAACCATGTGATGTCATATCTGACTTAAGATAATTAAATGATTGTGCATCATTATAATTAAAAAACAAAATGATTTATATTTCTGCTGATAAGTTTTCATTTCAGTCCTTAATTCAAGAGGTACTAACAAATTTCCTTATGTATAGTAACACAAAGTTTTGTCTAAATTGATGTAAAAATCCTGTTAGATCATATAAAATCATAATTTAGGTTCATGCTTTTGTCTCACTGAAGGCATATTAATTCTTAATCACTGGTTCAACCTGGCACTCAATTATGGATTAGATTTAAATATATTTTTGAGAGGGTAACATTAAGGGAGCCTATCAGAATGTAATTTACATTATGTCAGGTAATGATCAGAGCTGAAAACAAGTTATTTTATTTGAAGTCAATGGTATGGACAGTGAAAATGAAGGGTAAAGGCCCCTGCACAGAAGCAAAAAGGAACTCTCCCCTCTATTATGCACAGGTGGGATCCACATGCAGTTCAGTTTCATAGTAGTAGAGCTAATAGTAATGATTCATTATAAAAGTACCTATAAAGATTTTTAGCCTTCTTTCATTATCTTTGGCATTTCATAAGTTACCAAGCACCGAGTACATTGCACCAGTAGTAGAAGCAAGTCTGAGGCATAAAAGTTTCTGTAATTTCTTATAAAATCATAATTGAATGATGAGAAAAGTGGAAGTTAATTCCAAAGATGCAATCTTTTTGGGAAAGAGTTTTTAGAAGCTAATAAATTAGTTTTATATACAAAGAATTTTTAGGATGCTTTTCTGTTAAGAAATTGTCAAATTAAATTGTATTTTTATGGATGATGTAAATAAATACTCAAGAAAATCTACTTAATTTAGCTGAATTTCTTCAAAATTAATAGCAAATTTGCTATTCCTTTAATAAGACCACTTCAAAGGCTGCATAAACAAGGAGGAAAAGGACTAGAGCCATATTATCATCTGATTGAAGGAGGTGCTAAAGGGTCATTTCTGCAGCAAGCAAAGGAATATTTCTGCTTGGGTAAAATATTTCACCAAGGACTACACTGTGAGCATCAGATAGATTCTTTAATAAAATCCTGCGATATTCCTAATGTCTTAAGAAGTTTAGGCTATTATCCCACAGAGAAAGAGGTAAATTAAATTTACAAAAATTAAAGTGGTACAATCGATCATAAATAATTATTGCAAATCAAAATAAGAAACTTTGTAATTTTGTCTAATGATACTAATAATAATAACTATGGCTTTCCAGGAAGTCACACATTTGCGCAACAATTTCACTACTATTGCAAATTTTCTTTTTAGATTGAAGAAATAACTCAAGAAGTTTTACTGAATTTATTTGATACAGAGAAAAAAGAATTTGATAAAATTTCATTTGAGGGCTTTATTCGCCTTTATATAAATCATAGACCAGCTAAAGGTATTTCTTCACAGCAAATCACTTCCAGCTTCAAAGCTTTGAGTAAGGGTCAATCTTTCATATCTAAAGACAAGTTACTGCAAATTCTAACCAAAGAAGGTATGTATTACTACAGATAGGAAATTAATTTTATCCAGCCAAACTAAATTATTCATTTCTGATAGTTTTGGGAGACCCATTAACTTAACATATTTCTATCTTGCATCAACCAATTGCACACTGGTCACCAAAACTCTCAATCAATCCACTCTCTAAAACAATCATCAATCTCAGCAGCCCCATAATGTAATCAATCGATTACAGCAAACACATTTTTTGATTTTTAAGAATTTTTGAATTGATGGAAAAAATTAAAACTAAACCTATTTGCTCTAAAGTAATGTCAGATGGGTCTTCAAAATTATGTATTGGAATGTCTAGCAACATTTCATCATGAACACTTAGTTCTACTTAAAGGATATTTTAGAAGTTGATTAATGGTTGCTGTAATAACATCTTGACAATCAGAATGGAGCATGCTTCTTCCTGATTCAATAAGGCAATCCTTTTTATTTATTTTATCTCCTCAAAATAAACAATGTTTCAGTTCTCCATGCTGAGTCAGATATTTATAGGGTTACACCAAAACTGTAGAGCAGTCCCATCAAATTAGTTATTAAATTTAAATGCAGCAACTCAATTTCAATTATGGAATCCACATTCAGGTGTGGAACATTCAGCTAATTGACATTTACTATCATTTTTCACTTTCTAGTGTTTTTAACTGAGCATCAAAAATTGTATAAAATATTCTATGGTGTAAAACTTCTTCCCTCACTTGGTAGCTAAGATGGGATTGAACAGTGATAAGTTTAAGTCTCAATAGGATTTATTCTACTCTGTAGGAGACTTCAACTGAACATTTTACTTAAGTCTTTAGTAAAATATACGTTTTAACTGGAGATAAATGAAATTTTTCAATTCCTAGATTTGAAATAAGAATAGTGACAGGAAACAAGTAGTAAATAATACTAGTATAGTACTAGCAATTAGATGAAGAAAACATTAAAACACAAAAACATATCATTTTCTACATAAATCATAAAAATAAATTGACTATCTTTCTGTAGTTCTCACCCTGAAGGCAAGTAGGAACCTTATACCCTCTATCGTTAGCTACTAAAAAAGGGAATGAGGCTTATTAGGAAAGATAATTGAGGTAATTTGCCCTTTCTTTCCTCACAAAGTCAGAATGCTTTAAGTGAAACAAATCCACGTAAAAGAAGCATAATGCTCTATGTGTATTGCATTTCACATTGTTCCATAAGGAGAGACCACAATGCCATTATTAAGCATCACTCATGCCTGTAGCTTTCATACCATCTCAACCATGAGCAAAGAGACAAAACTAAATGACATATTTTTTGTCCAGACCAAAAAAAAATAAATATATTGCATTCATCAAGATTGACAGCAGGATCAAATTCACAATAGATTGTTTAAATCATAAATTCTGTTATCAAGTGTTTACATTATTTGCTGCATCAGTATTTTCTTTCATTCCAATTTTAGGACGTAGAAATGGAAATAGTTTAAATCTAAAAAGTCTAGTATTTTAAAATTATTGTTTAATTATTAAACAATGTATACAATTTAATTGCTTATGTCTTATATAATTATGAAAATTCTATAAGAAATTGCTGACTTCTAGAAGGTCAGTTTCAAGAACTAGAGTATTTCATAAATAATCATTCAATAGAATAGGTAGATGTTAACAGAAGTATTTTGGAATCCTTAACACCAATGATTGGGAAATTGACTCCTAAATCTCTAGATTAAATAACTGAACTTTTAACACTGTCCATTCTCACCTAATATTTTATATGAATTTTTTGATCAGTCATCACTTTTTGGCATGAATTTTTCTAAAAAAATGCTCTAAAAGCATTCCTCTCTTTTGCTTCCTTGATATCTTCATCTCATTCCCTTCAAATCAATTATTCTTGATCATCAACCAATCATTTAAACAAATATCCACAACAATGGTTACTTAATACTCTACCAAATTTGAAGAACCATGTCATTCTGCTTTTAACATTCATATTATATTGCACATACGTTTCTGTACAGATACATGTGCCTGTGTATACTCACATATATATACACAGGAACACATTTGTCACCCAAAAGAAATTATTGCACCTCAATATACTTGAATACACTCTCTCTACAGTAACTGTAAGAAGATGTCCAAAAAGAAAATAATAATTATTATTTTGAGACTTGATATTTGTAACCGTATTCTAAAGTTAATCTCTTTGTGATTTTCACTTTTGTCAGAATTAAGGTATATTGAAACTGAGAACTGAATTTCTTTGACTCAATCACCCTTATATGAGGGTGATACTGAAAAGTTTCCAACCCCAGATTTTTCAGAAATCTTCAGAAAACATGTTGAGAAATGGCAAAATGTCGGAAACTTTTCAGACCATCCATGTATCTTTATCAGCAAGTTTGTAAATACATAAAAGCCATTATTGCAATTTCACTTGACTTAATTTACTTCTGAGCCTTAATTAATCATGACAAGAACTGATCACAGGAATTACATGACTTGTTTCCAACATAAATGATAACATTGTGCCAAGGGCACTGCTAATGCTTCTAAAATTTGAAAAATTAATTTCGTTGACTTAAAGTGAAAAAGTACCACTACTTTCATAACTAACAGTATATTCAATTTTGATAGTCAAATTGAGCAGAACTAGGAACTTCATTGGGAAACAGGAATATCTTGATTCAGAGTTAGAAAGGATTGAAAAAAGATAAATATCACAAGTACTATAAAAATAATTTGTAATGTATACAGTATTTTCCATAGTAAAATTTTTGTCTCTTAAGTTACATTGTCTCATACACTGCTAAAACTTATAATGGCCCACAGAGGTGAAATCAAAGCACTCTTTAAGAGATCATAAAAGTATCAACTCAGGCATCCATATTTTCTCAAACAAAATAAATTGGTTGATTTTTACACTGTATGAATAATAATAATAAATCTGAAATAGCATTAAAAACCAATGGACTTTGGGAAATGAATGGGACTATATCTCTTTCAGTTAAAGGTAGCATGCAGTTAAAGGAGCTGTAGGTCACATTTACAATGTGTATACTCGTAAAAGATTAAACAGCTTAAAATTTGGTAATAAATAATAAAAATTCAAAAATTCCATAGCATTTTGTTTGCCACTACAAAATTTCAAAACTGATGTTAAGCCCTGATACTCACTACACAATGAAAACTTTTTCTAAATTAAACCCAAATGTAATTTAAGATGAAAAATATTTTTGCAAGCAAACTGTCAATACCCAACCTAATGTTGAATTCAATCCATAGGAAGTTAGAATCACAAGAAAAATTCACACCTCTTATGAATCAAAGTTGATATTTATGCAAACATTAATCATGCCATACCATTTTCCATACAGGTGAGATGAAGAGTAGATCTGAAATACCAACTTATTTACAACTCTTGTTTAGAATGAAATTTGGTATAAACGATGATAAGAGTCCTCCATCAAAAATGGAGGAACAATTTCAGGTTTGGGAAAAATAATATTTATAGATAATACATTCATGTGCACCAATCTGATGAATTTTCCATTTTCAGGACATTACTCAAGCTACATTTGAAAATAAAATATTGGGCATCCTTAAACTTGAAAACGATTTAATGTAACAACTGTGAGATGCTTCTGGAGTATTCATAGGACATGTTACTCAGAATTCAAAATTCATGAGAATGAATCAGCTACTCTTTCTAAAATGTGTTTTACATAGGCTCACAACGGTTCAAAGGAGAAATAAAAAGATTCATATAAGAATACAACTACTTTTAGTATCACATTTCATATAAATCATTTCAGATCCTAATAACCAAATAATTACAAAGTGTAAATAATTTTTTATTGGCCTATCTTGACTATGCCAATTCAAAACTCAATCAAAAGAACAACATCTTTTATGATGCTAACTTGAATGTCTACAAACAGCAAATTTACATATAAACTTGACACAAACCTCTCTCACAAACATACTCAAAAGATGGACCTAACACTCACTCACACTTTTCAAAACATTAATTCTTTTCAGTTTTCTTATACTGTCAATGGCCATTCACTCAATAGGACTACTTGTAATCTAAGGATAATGAATCCATTATTTATGATAAGTCATTTTGTAACTATACAATATTTACATCACAGCTTTTATTATAGCAAGAGGTAAGGCTTCAGCAGGCTCAAAGTGGAAAGGAGACCTATAGATTTGTGGATATTTAAACAGACACTGTTGACACAGCTTTTAACACCTCATGTTCCAGAAAGATGGTCTGATGTTCTACCAGAGCTACCACAGCGTTTCCTACAATCAGGACAATACCACTTCCCTTTTGGAGGCACCATAATTCCAACACACTCAAAATGAAACCACTCTATGGCACATTTCTTCCCATCACAGGCTATCATTTCAGACACTTCATCGTATGGACACTGACAATAACAATAAAGGCTGCCAGTATTTGCTCCAACACTTTCTCCTGGCATCTGATTGGCTGCTCTTGGTGAAGAAACTGATGGAAGTGGACACGAAGATCCGTCTTTGTTTCTGCTGTCATCCTCACTCCATGCCTCTGACTCAGCTTCACTCCTTCCATTTTGACTTTCATCATCGTCCCTATCACTAGACATGCCTGCATACAAAAAATAACAAAATTAGAGAATAGAAATAAATTTCAACCAACTCACAACCACTCCATTGTAAACACTAAAAATTGATTTTTTTACTCATGGTGATGAGGGGCCCAAATGAATCTCGATGAAATCAAGATTATCTTTTTGAATTTTCAAGCAAATAGCTAAAAACTGAAGGATACTTTTTTAATCAACAAACTGAAATACTTGAAATAACTGATTTTCAAATAAGATTGCTTACGGTAGATTTTTACTACAGCTTTGCGAGTAGAAAAAGTCTTTGTCTCAGACCTGCCTCTTGGCATGTGGCAAAGGTTGCTTAAGTACTTAAACAGCAAGATGATTTAATACAAGGATTACAATACAAACACCATGCTACCATCCATATATATTTTGCATTCTCTACCATATCAAAGCAATATTCAAAGGAATAGGTTCTCACTTCTAAATCATGCCCACCATGCCAGTCAAAATCACTAAACTTTAACTTTATAGTTG
Organism: Pachydiplax longipennis; assembly: GCA_036926295.1. NCBI lineage: Eukaryota > Metazoa > Arthropoda > Insecta > Odonata > Libellulidae > Pachydiplax > Pachydiplax longipennis. The sequence continues at coordinate 67,741,969 of JAVFKF010000004.1, read as the reverse complement.
AAATTACCTTTTACTTAATCTCAACTCTTAATAAAAGTTTGAAAGGGATGAATGACATACCTAATTCTTCAAACCTACTGACCAGGTACCTACACAACTGAACTATCTATCTTTGCATCTCATTGCACAATGTTTACACAAACTTTCTTGTGACAATAACATCGCTATTTAAGTTTCTACTGGTAAAGGCACTGGCAAGCCAACAACAAAACAAGCTGCATACATAAGTTGGTATAAATAAGGGGAAGCAAATTAGTGAAATTTAATCACAGAGAAAATTAAGAGATAGTCTAGATCAACCCAGTCTATAGGCAATCATTGGAAAATCACCCAACAAAACAAGACGTAAAGAAAGGGAAATTGATGATTAAAAACATTATGAAAATGATTAGAAATGCTGTGTTGGATACCTATAAAGATGAAATTTCATAATAAGTAATTTATCAAGCTGCAACTGACAGAAGTGTCACCAGGCACTTTTAAAATAATTTTCCTTCATGTGCAGGGTAAAATGAGGATTGGATAAGGAAAGCGAATACAGGGAATGTTGCAAGGGAAGTATACTTTTTCTAAAGGAACAGGAATGAGAGATTAAGGAATTTCCCCCTCATTTGTAAGCCAGTCTATAAAACCCCTCTTCTGACCACTACTCCCTCCCTTCCCAAACACTGGGAAAGAACTCCCAATGATGATAGCTCACATATGAAACTATATTTAATAATTAACTAACTAACTAATTCATAATAAATTAAATATATAAAACAAATTGGTCTGCTTGCCATAATTTGATTCCTAACAAATACTATGAGATTCTATAGAAGCTGTAATAAGATAAGAAAAATTTTTGAAGTTAGTCCTAAGAATATCTAACGCATCAAGCATCTTTTAGGAATATTTTTATACAAAGAATGATGCATATAGCTAAATATGAAACAAAGAGAATGATGACCCATCAATGGAAAGCTTATCTATGAGCCTTCTTCAGTTCATTCTAAAAATTTAATTAACACTCATTAATACAAAAGTTACAGGCAATACCTTTTTCTATAACTTTTATAGTATGAGGTTTATAACGTTGCATTGATATCAATCAATTCTAAGAATGGTATATATTTATAGTTCAGTCTCTTTGAACCACAATGAATATCAAGATTATCCACCATTAACTGGATGATTTCTATTCTTCATAGAATGTATATAAGAACCTATTTTGATTATTTACAGCTATTGAGAGGTATTTTCATAACCTTCATCTAGTATAATCAGTAATATTCAAATGATAAAAATATCATATTGTCTCATGTACTCAGGTCCCACTATTAATTTTTGCTTCTGACCAAATTTACCTAGAATTATTCAATAATAACTGTGTAAAAAGACTGAAAATTTCCTACAATAATGGTTAAATGGCAAAAATCTTCAAAATTTACATAAAAGACAAGTTTTTACAAGTTCTTACTACTTGTAAATAGCACACATAAGAAATTTAGCACTGTGAAGATGGGATCCATTTTACAAAAAGGCTTTCTCAGACATGAAAAGTTCTGGCACAGAATATGTACCATGGCAATTTAGAAAATAAGACCACGAAACAGAAATACCGGAAGAATTAAAGAGGGAAATTATTTGCAGTAGAAGATATAAATAAATAGCATGTATAGCAGAGATAAAGAAATTGGCATATATGTACAGAATACACAAGTGAACCTCCATAGAAAGATCTTCAATATTCTCAGCCCCTTTCACAAAAATATCTAGGCCATAATCAAATCCAATAAAATTTTCTCCAATCAAGTAAAAATGTAAATATGAAAGAGAAAACCATATTTTTAAACATGTTATCCAAACTTAATTTCATGAAAATATTCAATTTATAGCAGTGCATAGTATCTTACTTGTTGTAATCAGCTATTTTGATCATTACTGTACAAATTGGAGGTGATTGCATAAATCAGTTTTAGTATGGCAAAATTTAGTTAATATAGTTTTAACAATATAAAGAACATGAGAAGTTGCTAATGGTATGTGCAAAAGAATTATTCAACTATATTTTTATGCAATGTAATGTACTGGTACAATTATTGCTAGAAAAGCACATGGCAATCGCAAGCTTGATATAAGCTCTGTGCCTAATTGAAAAACATTAACAAATACAAGAAAATATGACTCCAACAAAGAATGCATTTTGGCTACAAAGCAAGGAATAAGAAAATCATTAGTCTTATTGCCCTGTTATAAAGAAATTTTGTGATGTAAAGAAGACACTGAGTTGTTAGATTTATGAAGCCATCAACATCCAAATAAATTTGTTTTCTATGACTCACTATTTTTTAATAATTTGCAGAGAGAATTATTAATTTTTCATGCATTCTCTTCCAACTTGTGTTTTTGTTTATTCATGGTCCCAATTAAACAAAATTAATCTATTTATATACAAAGCTACACCATTACTTAAAGACAGAATAGCATCTGAGTGAACTGAGAAAAATTAATCAACTAAAATCAGGCAACTTCCTATCACTGAATCAAAGGAAAAAGTTTTTGGCTACTGATGTAATTCATTCAGTTGAAATTTAAGTTTAATACTCCAGTATGTGATGAGATTAAACTGATTAAGTGGAAATATCCCTCAAGGATGGAAAGCAAGAAAGAAAGCTATTTGGGTAAAATACCACAACATCAAACATACATTGACAACACTTTGCATATATGGCCACACTAAACTTTGCTGCCTTCACTTCTTGATTGTTTACTTCATATAGAGTGAAAACCACTAAAACAAATGGGAGTTATCTTTCAACATCATATAGCATACAATCTGAGATTTAAAAATTTTAGTGACAATGAAATTATCTAAGTTATACGATGTACGAGAGTTATGCGAGATACAATAAATATAACAGCTAACTGGGAGGTTTAATTACATCCTTCCCTTCATTCTTGAAAGGAATTCTCCCAAAGCATCATGACATAACAGATGAGATACATAAATAATTAAATCACTACTATTTAATAGTTCTTTGGAAAGAAAAAGATTGCTTTTACATTGAATTGATCTTGATATTTAGTATGGTATTAAGCAGCCCAAATTTTATTTAATACAATACTTTATTACTACTAAATATTTTCTATTAAACTTTATTTTGGAACTAATCTTTTTGCCTTTTAAGAGTAATACATTTCCATTCCTTGTTTTCAAACCCAAATTTCAATTATTGGTGGTGTTTAAAGATTGCCAATTCCCAAATGTAGAAGATTTTTTAAAAAGCATTTGATATCATGCAACAACATATATAAAAAGAAAAATCTGAGATTGAGTCAGCACTACTTAACTTGCTTGTAACCACCACTATAACATAGCCCAATAATACAACTTTTCCAGGATAACTTATCTGGTACAATATTTGAAAGTTTACAATAGTAACTAGTCAGAAATATAGATTACTAGCTTTAGCAACTGTTTTTTGCAATAAAATATTTATAAAACTGTACACTAACAAAAATGAACAGAATCATCTCAAACTGGAGTTAGCTTTTAATAGAGAAATTTTCTTTCTCAAAGAAAATTAGCTGAGTCAGGCTACTTACTACTTATCTTAAACTCCAAAATGCAAGTTATCTAAAATATATCAACTAAAAGAATTTGAAGGAACTTGAATAAAACATCTAAAGTCTTGAGCTAGTTACTGGTAGCGACTACATTAGGTCACCAAAGAAGAAAAATCATTAGAAACTATCTCCCACATTAATGACAATATGAGTATCAATTGGATTAATCCAGGGTTCTATTCATTTACTTATTCACACCAATTATCACACCTGAGAGACATTAAAAAAGTATGACTAACAATTGAATTAATGTTTCTATTAATTTACACATTCACAATAATAAATACAGCTAACTGAGAGACACGAAATAATCTCAACATACTTATGCCCTGGTCGTCTACATCCTCATGATACTGATAGGCAGGACGCTGTAAATGAGACATTCCATCCAAGCTGGCACGACCGGTAGACTCTCGAGGATAAGGAGTGGAGCTTGCAGGACCTACACTTGACTTTTTCTTCTTGGGAATCTTTACACTCTGATTCACAACAAATGAAAACTTACTGCTGCCACTAAACCCACCACCTCCAGCACTAGTGTTCCCACTTGCACTTTCTGCCTCTTCATCACTGGAATCACCATAAAATCTTTTTGGCACCCTTTTGCGCTTTGAAAGTCTAACACCATCATCTCCCTCAATGACTGATGCTGGGGTAGAGGGCTCACTAACACTATGAAGCATACTTGAATTGAGTATTGCTCCAGATGAATTGTGAACTGAATGAACAACTATTGGTGGAGTGTTCTTGTATGATTGCTGAGGAACCACTTTGTTCCTCCTAACATTTTTGCCTAATTTCAAGGAAATATTAGGAACTGTATTAGGATCCGAAGAGCACTTCACATTATCAGCCTGTTTCCTAGCCAATTTTGTTGGGAGGTGCGGTCGTTTTCTTTTTCTCCCCCTTTTCTTTGGCTGTATCAAAGGTGTGCACCCTTCAGGTATGATGTCAATGGAATTTTTAACCTCTGGCTCAACAACTGGAACTGGTGGTGGAGGAGGAGGAACTGGAGTGGATGGGGTGGGCTGAGCTGGTCTCCATGCCACTGTGACAGCTGGAGAGGCAGGGCGGGAGGCAGGAGATTGTACTGAGGTGGCAGGAGATGGTAACGTGGTGTCATCCAAGGGAACAGCTGCTGGAGAATTGCCTGCTGCCAATCTTGCAAAGTTCACAGCAGCAGAAGAGTTGGCATGGAACTTTCTTGGTTGCTCATCATAGAAATCCTCATCTGTCTCAGACTCTTCGGTTTCTAAATCTGATTCTCGAATCATTACCTCACGCAGTGGTGGTGGTTCTTCTTCAGCCATAACAGCATCAACTCTAGCACTTCCATCTTTCAGGCTACCTGGTGACTGAACTTCACCCTCACCCTGACTGCCGACTTTATCCTCTTGGCGTGATCCACTCGCTACATGTCTTTTACGTTTGCTTTCTTTCTTCTTTTCTCTGCGAGATGTTCTGGCAGCACCACTTTCTGAAGCAGAGCTTTCAGAACCACTGCCACTAGAGGAAGAGGCTGAGCTACTACTGCCACTAGAGCAACTACAGTTAGTCCCACAAGAACAACTGCTGCCATCGCTATCACTAGAGTCACTGGCATCTGATGAAGAACTTCCACTGCCAGTCTTTTTCCTTTTCTTGGGGCTTTTGGGATGCTTTTTTGGGGATGTCTCTTGTACCTCAAACGATTGTGCAACTTCACTTCCTTCAGCTTTAGAATTATTAGAACAATAATTGTGGTCAAATTCGTCCTCCTGCTCCTTCTCTTTGGTTGTTTCTGTTAATTTTGGCTCACTCTCCTCTTCAACTTTCTCTACATTTTCCTCTTCATTCTCATGCGGAACACAATAATCATGCTCTGCTTTAATGATACGAGCAACTAGCCCAATATCCTCAGACATTAAGGCACCTTTACTTACTTCTGACACTGTCTCACCTGTCTCAGATTTTGGGATTTCCAATCCTGCAGCATATGTCTTGAAATTGTCCCATATACCATCAACAACTTCAACAGGCTTTGTATCTTCTTCCTCTTCCTGCTGTGGACTACAGTTTGCTTCATTCTGCTTTTCCTCTTCACCATCAACTTTAGTTCCCAAAATTTCATCCACTGTTTCAGCTTTGGGTGGGGGATTCTCTTCATCAGAGTCATCACTTTCAGAAGACAGATTAAGAGGGGGGAGGTCCATCACATCTACAACTTTTTTTGTAGGTTTAGCATCTTTCTCAGGAGTATCAGCTTGTGATTCTACACTTGGTTCTCCAACCACCTTAGGATCTTTTTTATCTTCACAATTATCTTCATTATTTGACTCTTGGTGTTCAAATGAAGCTTCATCACTTCCACTAGGATATCCAGCAGCAGCAACTTTTTCAACATTATCCTCAGATTTTTGATCAGGTAAACTTACATCTTCCAATGAAGTCTCTAATTCCTTCTTATCTCCTGTAGTATCAGGATCAATATGTTCTGATGAACATTCTTCAGGCTGCAATTTTGGACTGACCGCAGGGTTTTCTGAGTCACTAAGAGCTGTTTGTTTCACAGCAAGATCATTATGCTTTAGTTCTTGATGCCTCGTTACAAGTCTCTTTGAAATAAAGTGCTGACCACACTCTGGACAAGCATGTGGTGCTTCACCAAGGTGAAGCCTGCGATGCACTCTCAGTGCCACTGCCCTACTAAACGTTGAGCCACATTCCTCACAGGTAAATACAGCCGGAGGGACACAAAAATGATACACATGAGGCCATTTCTTCTGTAAACATCGTTTACATAGAACACTCTCAGTCCCATGCTTCCAGAACAGATGCTTCGTAATATCTGGTTTGTTACGATATGCTATATCACACCTGTAACAGAGATGGTTCAATTTGTGTTTCCAAACATGCCCAGATAAACGCTGTTGATCCCCAGTTACTTCAAGGCATACATCACAGGCATGATGCCTCTTACGTAAATGCACCATGAAGCGAAACGCTGATGGCAAACTATCAGCAGAACAAAAACAACATCTGAATTTTGGCCTTTCATTTGGTACATAAACTCCAGGACAAAGATGGCATAAAAGTTCACTATAACTATAGAAGGTACATTTACACATTATGCATAATAAATTTGTTTTTTGATGCATTTTTCTGTTATGTGTGTACAACTCCTTATGAAGGCCAGTGGAAAAACGGCACTGAAAGCACTCATAGGTTTTGGAGAACACTTTTGATGCAGAAGTATCAGAATTATCATATGAGTCAGAATTAAAGCATGTACTTTCAAGTTTCACCAGATTGTTTTTAAGAATATCAACAAATTCATTGATTGCTTTCTGATCAACACTTAAATCAGAAATTGAATCTTTTTTAACAAAATTGCCATTAGTTGGTGATTTATCTTCATCGAACTTTTCAACACATATGTGTCCCGAGTCTAATCCATCCGTATCGCTTTCCTCACTTTTCACAGCAGAACTCACAATAGGCTGAAATCTATGTTCTGCCAGTAAGTGATATGCCAGTTGTTTGCCATTCACTGCTATTTTTTTAGCATGCGTGCAATAAACACATGAAAAACAAGTAGCCTTAACAGCCTCTTTGAGCAAATCTTGAATACTATAGTCTTCCAGGTCCTTTTCAAGGTGTAAAACTGTTAGAGGGACTTCTTCTCCTGCAAGTTGGATTCCTCCACTATCCTCGATTGTATCATTCAATTCGTTTGAAGTATTAACTACACTTGGACTACTGGTAATACCATTCTGTTGAGATTGCATCTCATTATTTATTGTTTGTACTTCATGGCTTACTTTTTCATCAGAGTCTACTCCATCATCCTGTTGGCTCGGTTTATCATCATTGCTTTCATTCAATTGATCCAACTTTTCAGGAAGGTCATCGTCTTCCTTTAGGAGCTTTGGCGATTCACTGATATTGGCATTGCCATTCACGTTGCTAACGGGGTTCTCTGAACAAGACTGACTATCACTTTCATATTTTACAGAAGAATCTTGTGATTTGGAAAGAGCATTATCCTCACTAATTTCACCTTCACCCCTACTGCCTGTTCTGCATACATTTTCCTCGTTTTCATCCTCTTGAGAATCTTCTGACATCTCAGATAATGACTGATCATTTTCAATATCTCTTCCAGTTATTTCTTCGCTTGACACATCATTTTCCATTAGTTTGTCATTTTCGTCAAGGTCTTCCATAACCTCTTCAACTTTTGTTTCCTTTCCTTCTGAGTCTTCTTCGTCAACGCCACTCTTACTACATGTATCAACATCACTTTTTGGTCCATTTTCAAGTTCTGGAGATTTCCTATCTTCCTCTTTTTCATCCATAACAGTGTCACTGATCTGAGAATCAGGCACTTCTTGGGGTGAGTTTTCTTCACAAATTTTATTTCCTTCCTCGATTGACGATCTTTCCTTGCTCTCCTGTGATATTAATTCCTCGGAAACATCTTTTTCAGATCCGACAATTTCTTCTTCGGGAGATACATTATCCTCAGAATCAGCCTCCAAATAATCATTGCCTTCTATTCTCATCAGAATTTCATCACTATTTTGCTCACTTTTTTCAAAAACAACAACCAGAATATTGTCCTTGGGCCCAAGAGCTTTCACATCTCCTACACTTGTGTTTAGTTGGCACAGACTCGAGCTATTATTGACGGTGGAATCACTATCCAGTTCAACTGTTCCTTGACTTAAGTTTGAATTCCTAAGCCCATCTTCCCCGGAGGTTTCAGATAAACAACTCCTTTCAGGTCCGCCACTGCCACCACACTTCCCACCACTCGAAGATTCGTTTCTTCCACTACCATCTCCTCCACCGAGAGACCTACCAACATTATCAGAAGACGAACCCGCCAACCCTCCACTTCGACAGCTGTGATCGAAAAACTCGTCACCATCGGAAAAAATTCTTTCACAAGTACAACACAATAGAAGGCAGGGACTTTGGCGGGATGAACGAAAAGCGTCAGCGGAGGGGTGTGAGGCTTCGGAAGCACCGTGTGTGGAAACTATGTGTGATGCCAATCTTTCTGCACGAGAGAACACCTTAAGACAGAAAAGGCAAATGTGGCGACGATGAACAGACTGCATATGTAAAAACAAACTATGGAAACTATCGAAATATATGTCGCAGGCTGAGCATAATATGAGTTGCTGAGTGATGAGTAAGTTAGAACCTGACGTAGCTAGGGTTGCACAGGCTTCTGCTTCCTCAGACGTGTTATCTACCACCCCAGAACAATCAGCCTGATGTTCTCTTAGCATTCCAATAGATGCAAAATTTGTCTCTCCACACTTATGACATTTAAATTTTACAGCTGGTTGCAAACCAAGGCATTGTGCGTATTCTGCACAGGTGAGAGGAGCTGCCACTGTTAAAGGCTTGGGGGACTGATCAATTCGTTTGCTGACACTTCCTCTATTGTTACTCACTAAATTAGTCTCTTTCTTCCTCTGTGGCTTCTTGCGGGTTCTGATGGTTCCCAAACTGCCACTAACACGAGAACCCTGCACTTGAGATATTCTTTTATGCTGATCGTTTGAGCTTATCATAGGAATTGCTTTCTTAGATCTTTTCATGGGAGTTCCCTTTGATGTTTTCGGTTGTTTCGTTACTTCGCTGGAAATTTCATCACAATCAGCTATGTGTAAGGGTTCCAAAATCTTTGCTTCCACAGCAACTTCTTCAATACTTTCGTCTTTAGTATGGGTAACCGAATCTTCTCTTCGTGGACTTTCGTTAACGAAATCATCTTCATCATTTTGCGGTTCGCCATTATTCATGGGTTTCGGTGATGTAGCACAATTATCAATCTCCATTGTTTGTGGTTAAGACTGCAAAAAAAATGAAATCAAATAGAAACAGATTCAATTTAAGATCTAACAGGCATCTGAATCGTCATTACCATAGTTTCATGGAGCAAAGGAAATAATCGAATCAACTACATGCGCATAAAACACAGAAAATATCAACATTACCATGCTCTAACATGTCTTTCTAAAAAGTCGAAGCTTCAACGATAGATAACATAGTAAGTCGTGATTGTACTAACAGCAATTCATGAATAAAATGAAATTTTCTTCTTGATTGCACCATTTCGGTGCTTTTCAATACAAGACACAGCTTTACAACTGAACATCGATTATTGTTTGTAAGCCAATCGCTTCCTTTAGTAATCAACTTAATTACATCGTTAACAATGCAATAAAACACATGACTTACACAAATAAACTTCTTTTTCATCATTATTAATCTCTTTAAAAACTTGACAATCATGGTGAATTAAGATACTCTGCACTAAATTTTACTTAAAAGTGTTGAAATTAGTTATAATTACCATAAATCCACACATATATACGTTAGTTCATAATGCTGATATTAAACTGAAATCCAAATAACATCAGTGATTTCATAATAAATATAAACGATTAGAGAAGTGGTAAGAGTTTTAGACTGCTTTTTCATGGTTGACGATTAAATGTGACACATACATTCTTGTCAATAATAGGTACCCAAAACTACTACAATGATTATTTCAGAAGTAATTTGCACTTCGGTACGTTCAAAATGGTTACTCCGCGAAAAGATGGAGGATATTTGTATCATTGTAAACAGGTATTTACCTATAGATATCGAGGATCACTAGAATTCCAAATTGGAGAAAATCTCTTCAAATATTAGAGCCATTAATGACTGATGACACTGATAAACATCTGAATCTAGCTTCCCCGCCTTTATATTTTGGAAAATGGCGTCACCGCTTCTGAAGCACTTCGTTGCAAATGCCTTACGATTGGTGGGAGGCCATTTTCGACCGTAGTGACACCTTGCTCTCAGGATGGGCAACTTGTTAAAATTTTTCAAAACAAATGCCGTAACAAGTTTCGTGGTTTCTTATTACCGCAAATCAGTAATTGTTATTGAAGAAGTTAGACAAGTCTGGTTCCCCCGCAAGCCATGTTATAGTGTTGTTGGCCGAATTTCCTGATAAACGACTAATCGGCAGTAGACATTACAACCCCACAATGCAATTTGTTGTGGAGAAACAAACACAAAACGGACCTCGTCACAGGCGGTCTAACTGCAGATCGGATCTTAGTTAATTGTTATAGAATCGGAAAATGTTACCTTTGATTCAGTACATGAATTACGGGAGAGAAATTAATAACACCGTAGACTGGTTTGCTGATTAACTTTGGATTCAGGCCCTGATTGATTAGTGAATTCAACAGTTGCCAAGTCAGTTGCATTTTTGTATTAAATGTCATTGTTTGATTCAAACGTTTAACAAAATTTTGGTCCTGTAGATAGACAAAACGATTAATTCCGAGGAGATTTATTTCCTCATTTTCTATTTGTATTCTTTCGTAGAAATATCAATCAAATGGCAGAGAGAAAAAATTTTAATAAAAAGTCTGGCGTTGAGGTAAGTTAATTTTTCTGATGTTTAATCTTAGGTTAGCATTTGTTAAGTGTGAAGGATTAAACTTAACTGTGACAGCATTACCTTTGAAATGTTATTAGTTTTTGGTTGTAATATTCAAGGATTTATAGCGTCAAGTAACGTTATATTATCGTCTGCAGACTTTAGCAGAGGTTTTCCGATGTTTCATTTGTATGGAAAAACTTCAAGATGCTCATCTGTGTCCTCACTGCTCCAAACTTTGTTGCTATGGTTGTATTCGCCGTTGGTTGACGAATCAGCGATCTCATTGCCCTCATTGCCGAGCTTCTCTTCATCTTTACGAGTTGGTCAATTGTCGCTGGGTCGAAGAAGTTACTCAGAATTTGGACACCTTACGTGCTGTCGATGCCGAGACAACTGCTTCTGTTGGAAACAGTCAAGATAATAAAGATGATGAAAGGTAAAATTTGAAAATCTTTAAATTGAATCTTACGATAAAGAATTTATTCGCTCCCACTTTCGCTCAAATCATCAGATATAGGTCGCTTCTTGGATAAGGTAACAGCATTTATATAAATAAATCATTTGTGTTTCTCTTTGTGCTTGTTAGAATCTTACAAGGCCCGGAATATAATATCAGTGAGAAAGACAAACGTTTTACGTACTACATTTGTTTTAACATCTATTTACAAATTTATTTTAACATATTTGTCGATAATGTAATATATTTCGAATGAAACTGTTCTGTTTACTGAAGTGGCGCTAGTTAATTTTGTTCAAAAGATGGGAAAGTAACGCGAAGAGTTCTTGGAGAGCTGATTGTAACAACTTTCTGGGGAGAAAAATATTAGAGATGTTCGTTACGAGTACAGAGAAGAATGCCCTTCTAAGTTACAAGAATTGCAAAATTGAATTTGCTATTTTAGTGTTATAAAATAAGCTACAAACTCTTAATTACTGTGCGCACAAATCTAATGAACATTTTCTTTCATGAACATACTTCCAGTGAAGTGTGACTATTTCTCCGGTAGAATCTTCAGTCCGTGCTAATGAATTTAACAAAAAGAAAAAAATTGCTAATTGTTTGATAAGAAACATTAACCATAATTGTGAAAAACTTACAATCCTCAGAAAGGCCAATCATACTGTTATCATCCCTTCACCCATTTACTTTGTCTCCTTAAGAGAGCTGAAATAAATAAGCTGAAAACAATTACTTCTTTTCTGTAGGTGTGGAGACCATCCTGATGAAAACTTGACAGTCTTCTGTGAATCTTGCTCAAAATGTATTTGTCATCGTTGTGCATTATGGGGAGGGACAACCCATGCGGGTCATTCTTTCAAGCCCATTGCTGAAGTTCATGAGCAGCACGTTCAGCAAATAAAGGAAGATATTGCTAAGTTGCAGCAGCACCAGTTGAAGTTGATCAACTTTATTCAGAAAGTAGTATGTATCACTTAATGAGACTTAGGCATAGAAATGTTTTAATTATCCAGATTTGGAAATATTTTATAATAGATTGAAACAAATATAGATATACTTGTGTCATAAAACATTTTCTTTGTTGAAATATTATTGAATTTTCAGAAATATTTTTATAGGAAAAATTTTCTGTTTTCTTTCAGCAAGTTAAAGTTATGAGTTTTCTAGTACTAGGAAACAGTGCTGTAAATTTGCCCTCTTAAAAGTTGATGTCAGTAGCACTGTATTCCAAGGTGTATTAATCAATGGAGTAAATTAACTATGTCATGCCATGAGTACATTTTGTTTCATTTTCATATTTCAGGAGCAGAACATAGATGCAGTACGGACAGCGAGAGATGAAAAAGCTAATGAAGTTTGTCGCGCTCTGGATTCCATGCTTTCAAGGATTGATAGTCAGCTTAAATCCAAAATTTTAACTCTCACTGCCAGAAAAGGATTGTTAGGACAGGAGTCAGAGAAACTAGAGTCGATTATCAAAGCAGTAGAAAATACTTTAAGTACATGCTCACGATCTGAATTGATAAACCAGTCAAGTGATCTTTTACGACTTATCAAAGCTGCACAGATGAGACCTCTCTCTCATCTGGTTGCTGCTCCAGTGCTTGGAGAATTTAAGAGGTAAATTACATTGAGCTGTCAATACCACCTTTAGGATGTAAGGGTTAGTTGTGCTGAGAAAATATCCAAAACTGGCAAATGTTTTATATCAGCAAGGAGTTAAAGATTACATTTTAAAGGTATGCTGAATGTCTTGCTTTTCCTTGTCATGCAGGGAACTTGAATGACCATTCCTTGATTTCGAAAGAGTAATATCATTGATTATTTTTATAGTATCAAATCTTTGATAGTTAAGTGGGAAGATTTTAAATATTTAAATGGTAAAAGTTACCATTAGAAGCTTTGCAATTGGTTAATTATAATGGATCATTGTACAAATTCTTGTATATTTTGTGATTCTTCAATCACAGTACTGAGAATAAATTTCATTGTTATATCTATTATTTTCAGTGAGATAGTACCTCCATATGACACTGGTACCTTTGTGATTCAGCAGTTCAATAGACTTCAGGCCCAAGCTGAAGCAGTATACTCTGCACCACTTCATGTAAATGGTATTTGTTGGCGACTCAAAGTTTATCCAAATGGAACTGGTGTTGTCCGTGGTTTATATCTCTCCATCTTCTTAGAACTTACGGCTGGTCTACCAGAGTCATCGAGGTAATACTGAGCTAAGTCTAACTAAGGCTACTTCTGGAGACTAACTCCATCTTGATGTTGCTTAATCTCTCTTCTTCCAAGATATGAATATAGAGTAGAGATGATTCACCAGGCCACTAGGGATCCAAGGAGGAGCATAATCAGAGAATTTGCCTCCGAATTTGGAGTTGGTGAATGCTGGGGCTATAATAGATTTTTTAGGCTTGATTTATTGTCCAGGGATGGATACTTGGATACCTTAACTGGCAATCTTGAATTGAAGTAAGTTTTTACATTAATTTTTATCTTGATTCTCATACTAAATCGCATAAGGGCTATCCAGAAGATGTTTGTGGAATTGAGGTTTTAATCTCAAACACTCTTTTCAGATTTCATGTTAGACCTCCAACATATCATCAGAAATGCCGAGACCAAGCATGGTATATACATCAACTACAAGCTTTAGAAGCACAGTATTCTGCTCAAATTAATGTACTTATAAAGGTAAGCTTAACCTTGACACCTCTATTATTTATACATTAATATATAATAGTATCCTGATCAAAGATAACTTTCAAGTTATTCCCATGAAGTGAATACGTATGTGATTTCTCTAATAATATGCTTAATAGTACCTTGTGCCACATTGCAAAAATTTCAGGAGAAAAAATATTTTGAGTGAATGGAAGCTGATTATTTATGACACATAGAATGTTGTTCTACATAGAAGTATTGTTTACATCTGCAATGAAAAGGGTCTAAGTTATTTACATGTATTATGTAATCAAATTTCATCAAACCTCTAGGACAAGCATAATCTCAATGGACTAAAAATCTATTTACTCTTTAAAGATATAGGAGAAATGGAAATTACAAAAGTAGGCTGTTGATTCATTCAATTTTATGTAAATACTTTTACACATGCATGAGGAAACATGACCATGAATTCCTGATCTAACATTTCTTCACACCTATTGTTGAAATTTATAGGTCCATTCTATATTCCATCATTAGACAGAAAGACAGTTACTTTAGAAACTTACAGAGCTACATCACTCTTTCCAAGAAAGAGTTTTAAATTGCAATTTTTCTGATTTTTTTTCATCTAAATTAAACTAATGAAAAATCTGTCATATATTTGTGTTAATCCTCATATCTAATGTTTTCATCAATCTAAAGTCTGTTTCCCTCAATTACTCTCAAATAAGTTATGTTGAGAGACCACTTTATTCAACTTTATCTTTTCAGATGTGCTTTTGGGACAGTAAGTTTCACTGTAACAATTTCATATTTTACATTTTGTATGATGATTTAAAACTCATAATTTGTAGTGTGACATTTCAAACCTACTTTTTCTTCTCATTTGGTTAGCTAAATAGTTTGTTTCAATAATTTTTGTAAATGAATTTTCAGAGGAAAGAAAATGAAGAGAGTCATAGCCTGAATTCCAGAGCAACCTCGGAAGATTTAGATGATTCATTGTTACCATCGTCACCTGTGAGGAGCGTGCACCAGATTGGGGTTGCTAATCCATCAAGAGAAAATCAGAAGAGTGAAGAACCTATCAGGGAATCATCTGCAAATAATTCTCCAGTTGCACCTCCTCCTTCATCAAGGTCGACGAATTCTGATACATTGATAATCTCAAACTCTCCTAAGGCAGAAAGGACTGGAATGTATTTCTCACCAGATGAGAGTGACAATGAAGTAAGAATGCATATTGAATCCTTCATTTTCTTTTAGCAAGCTTCTGCAAATGAGTGTAAGTTACTTGAGCCATCAGGACCCATTTAACTGTTAGATTTCTAGAGGTATTATAAGATCGTCATTCAAAAAGTGCAACTATTTTACATGTGAAAGTTTTTTGTTACAGAAATAATGCAATGGGATAGAAATCATAAAGATTAACAACAGTTTTTGACTTGTAATCCTTTGCATTCTTCTTGTCATCATCTCATTTACTTTTGTCAAAATTTTACATTGCTAGAAACCTTACCAAGTAGTAGTTTAAGAAATTCATTTTACTACATGTTCAAATTAAGTCTACAGTTGTGATTAATTTTTTTCATCAGCTAAATAATTTAATATTATCACTGAATACCATATGCCTTATTAGTTACATATATTATGTGAAATATTGCTGGCAGAAGGCTAAAAATCATAAAATTTAACAATATTTTTTCTCTTTTTCAGAGTGTTTCCCATGATCAAAGTGAAGATGAAAGCACTGACGATTTAAACAATGCATCAAATTTCTCTTCATTCCTGATAGAATTAGAAGGAGCTTCTCTGAATGATACCATTCCTGGTATGTCTACCTGTACATTATTTCCCTCTATTTATATTTTTTCAATGATAATGCTATAGACAAATTTTATCATATTGGATCCTGTTGGAAAATATCAAAAGCACTTATAAGATAAAAACCATTAAAGATTTAAGTTTTTCTGAAAATAATAACACAGGTCTGCAAAAATTAATTTTTTGTTTGCTATGTGGATTTATTAAACTGATTTTAATGTTTTTGGATGTGCCGAGTCTGAAAATTACCTAAATTGTTCCCCATCACATACGGTTTTCTTGCAAAATAAAGTTGAATCCACCAATTTTTCAAAAACCCGTCTCTGGAACATGTAAAATAGAATTAAATTTACCATTCATGAGACAGTTGTACTTGAGAAATTCTATAGATTATGTTGATCTGTGGAATCTTTTCTTCTTTTCTTTCATCCTTCTCCTTGTTTTCTTTTGGTTTCTGGTATTTTGTGTTTCCCAGTTAAGCATCCCCTAGTGGTCAGCTGTCATAATTATATCCATGTTCCTTAGTAATAGCTCTCCACATCTATAAATTCCTTATGAAACCTGCCCTTTGCTCCTTTCTTTGGGCTCTTAGGATGTCAGGAAATTAGTCTATTTGTGAATGTAAGAAATGGACCTTCAAGTTCAAAGAAGAAAGAAAAAAGGAACTTGGCGTTCAATGAACTAAGAGACAAAGGTTCTCCAAGCGCCAACAGCGGTAGCCGTCTAGGGTGATTATCCATTTCCTGGGAATCGCCCTAGATGGTTGGCGCTGTCGGCACTTGGAGAACCTTTGTCTCTTACTTCAAGTTCATGTTACACTATTGAGCTTAAAATACAATCAGCATACAATGCTTAATATTTTTGTAAATTGCATTTTAATTATGCTCCGTCCCTTTATAAGCCACTTCTGCTTCTCTTTCAGTTTTTATTCTTAGAATTAAAAAAGAAGGCATCAAACAATAGTGTACATTTTTTCGGTCCTATAAAATTTCCCTCGACTAATTTTGCTTCAGCCAATTTAGGGAAATTGGATCATAGGCATTTCAAACATTTCCCATCTTTTGATAGAGACTTCATTATCTGCTTCGTAAGGCTCAGTATGAAAGGGTGGCAACAGAAATTTCTCACAAGGTACTGAAACTTTTTATGGAGGATCTGTTTTAAATCTGGAGTAGAAAATTCTCAAAGCAGCCATTCAGTTTTTATACAATGAAGATTTTTGTCTCACCTATTCCATAAGCACAGGAATCAGGGATATTTTGTATAACCTGATCTCTCTTAATATGATTCTGCAAACTATTCATCAATGGTCTTTGAAGTTGATTTTTCAAAAGTAACAACCAAATCATAAATTTCCTCCAGAAGCACAGAAAGCACTGAAAATGGAAGTGTTGCAATGTCATTTCCTTTATGCAGCATTGCTGCCCTAAGGCTTGTTTTTGAAGAGCTTATGCATAAGCGTTGCAGGTTACTCTTTCACATTGTCTCATGTCAAGATTATGTTTATTGTCTCTCTATGTAAACCTACTTTATACTATTTACTGAATATCACATTCTGAATTATGGAAGTTTTTTATTCCTGTGCTTTGATCACAACAATTCTGCAGCATCTGTTGACAGACCTATGTCTCTGAGATGACTTATAAATTAGGAGTCCACATTAATATCTGCTTAATCTGAGTCTTTGTAAATCCAATAAAAATACAGTAAATTTGCAAAATTTCATGACTCTGTCATATTTTCACTGTTGTGCAACAACAACTATGCATCACAAACTATTCTTTAGTCAAAGTGTGGCTTATAGTCCTGAAGCATGCTACCCCCTTTTGAGTTCTGTTTATGATTGTTATACCTCAAATAAGCATCTGAATTAAAAGTTGATTTCACTCTACAAATTTTAAAGCCCGAAGTTGAAATTTTTACTATTCATAATGAATAATTGATTGAATGATTTATAAAAATTAAAAAGAATGGTTTTTTTTCCAAAGGCATCAGGAAGGGAAATACCAAGGGTCTGTTATGATGATGTCACTCCACCAAAACATCTTCAAAACTGAACTCCTCTGATTTACAAGAACACCTGACATGATGGCATTTTTGAGTATTTTTCCTGTATTCATGCATACAAAAATCTATAAGAATCGGTAAAAAAATCTCATGCAGTTTTTTGGTTGCAGACCTGTGTAATTTATACATTAGAAACCACAAATCTCTCACTCAAGTTGCATTCAATATTACAAATATTAACATGCATCTACCTTTCAAATTACCACTTATGTATGGGTATGTACAGGTATTATACTGCATAGTTCTAGTACATTATATGTAGTATTCCTTCATATAAAAATTTTCTCAGTAAAAATTTCACTGTGATTTAACTGTAGGATATAATTTTATACTACAAGTTTAGTTTTTCTATAAGCTTTTGCAGTTGAAAATAGTATTTCATTAAATGACTTCTCAACCAGCTCTTTCAATGAAAACTCTTTTTCCTAAAGGTGTCAAGAACACGTCAGGAAATTCATTCTTGAAGACTTTCTGTTTGGATTCAGCTAAGAGGTAAGGAAATATTTTTAAATGAAGTTTCATTTTTATAGTTGTGTATTACTAAATCTACATCTATTTTTAACTTGGTGGCCATAAATGAAATTTTTCCAGCTGGTGATTAGGTCCAGAATGATTGGGAAATTGAAAATATATTTTCCTTCATGTAATGTAGTATGTTGGACATAAATGTAATAATTCAAAGTACATATCATTTATTAGTAAATGTATTTCCAATAATTAAGTTTCTCTGTGTCACATAAAATCTGAACTCTGTTTTGAAGTCAAAAACTTTTACACAGAACACAGAAATAAGGAAGAAACATCTGTGAAAATTCATTAACAGATACCAACAGTGTACGATGAAAATACTGTGTAAATCCCAACAATTCTTTTTTTTTAATGTTCGTAGGAGGAAAAAAATTCATTCTTGATTTTGTGTTTAGCATTTAGTATGACAAGTAGTAGGCTTTACTGAGTCAGGGAAAATTACTTTTGGACACCCTTTGTAGATATATAATGAACCCAATCTACTCTTGCTGAGTTAATGTATTAAATCAAATTCTCATATATTTTTAGCTAATTTGTAGGTTTAATATTGAACTGCATTTTTACATTATATTTAAAGCAACTATCAGGGTTTTTCATGGAATTCAAAGCAATATTGACATTTCTGTGTTCAGGTATTTTTTTCTACATAAGAAATTTCATTTTAGATCAATCAAGAATTTAATTTTTAATCAATCTCTGTTGTGATTTAGATTCACTGCTGCCAATTGTCGTTCTCCTAGAAGAGTACACAGGGTAACACAACATCAGGATCAAGCTGGAGCCTCCTCTGCTCAACCCACTCAGGATGAATCTCCTTTTCCTATGGACACTAAATTACCTTCAAATGTTAGCAATGGAGAGGGCAAGTACTCTTTTTATCTAATACTTTTTTCTCATTTTCTTCATTATACTCAGAAGACCAAAGAACATTGTAAAGAATGCATGATACCTTTACATTTTATTGCTGCCAATTTTTTGATAAGTAGTATAGAGCACAGATAGAAAACAGCATTGATTTTTATTATAAATTATGAGAGATTTGATAAGATATTCAAACATTAATTAGTTGAATTTAGATAATTTTTTTTGTCAACCTATGTTGTGTTAAGAATGTATGAGAAAAATACCGTTGCAGTATCATTGAGGGAATGTGTTGGAATGTATGTTTAAATGTAACAATGCAAACAAATGAACAATAATAAATAAATTAAATGGGTATAATTTCTGCAGTTATTGTGTTAATCTATACTTTAACGTTACAGCTTTTGATTGGGGTTTGTCTGCTGTGGATTCTCAGATACCAAACACAAGACAAGAAAGAAAAAACATTCCTGATAACAAGGCAGTATGTGTTGTATTTTTTAATCTTTTATTTTACTCAAGTTGGGTGCTTATATTTCCCATTAATTTTAATTTACTGGAAATCATCAAAGAGTACTAAATCAGCTATCTTTTGCATCAGATTTTTCTGATATTCCACTTACGTTTGAATACTGATAGAAAATCTAAATCTGTGATCTTTCATTTAGTTCTTATGACTCTTTGTGCTTTCTCTTACGTCTAGACACAAACAGTAATATTTGCCTCTATTTCACATGAAGAAACATTATAACCATAACAGGTGTTTAGTGGCATGACTGAATTACGCACCTTATGGTAACTAGTTAAAATATGTGATGTGATGCAGTATTTGCAATGATAGAATATTCTTTTGATCTTATCCTTTCATAAATAATGGGAGTCTATGCAGAAGTCTTCTTTCTAAGAAAGTATGTCCTTTTCCAAAAAATGAGGTAAACTCAGCCCACATTTTATAGGCTGAGAGTAGGAATTATAAAGACATATTAAAGAGTAACATTTAAAACTTGAAGACCCAAGAAACTTCTCATGAAAAATATACTGTGAATCTTATAACATGCTGGATCATATTTGCTGGGAAATATGCCACTTTTAAGCAAATTTGTTTTTTATACTCATTTACAACAACTTCATTTTATTAGTATTTAGAAACCGAATTTTAATAGTCAAATCCTGAAGTTATATTTTCCTTATGTATTTGGAATATTATTTATTTTTCTCAGGAATAATGAAAACTATTGGGGCTGGCATTAGGTACAAGCAGGAATCACTTGTTTGCCAATCTGAAAGTAATAATTATTAACTGGAAGTACTCAGCTGGAACTCTCTCATAGTTTTGTTTAGGTATTAGACCTGCTATAAAATGCTTCTGAAACTACCTGCTTTGGCCTTATCAGAGTATCTTCTTATTAATTGCTTTAAATATTCATCTTGCTGCTGAAGATGCAATGCAATGTAGTCCAATGTTATACACACAATTCTTAGAAACTTCAATTAAATTTAATCTCGGTAATAAAATAGGAGCAGATTTATCTACAGAAATTACTATACTATAATAAGATAATTTCAACAATTTTTCAATCTTTCTTCAAACTTTTCCTTTCAAATTGTGAAAATATTATATTTCAAATTACCTATGGTTATGTCAATATTTATGCTCAGAGGACAATTTGCTGTTATAATAATTAATTATAATCATGAATTTCTGTCAACATATGCTTTTTGCCTTAGAGATAAATGAATATTTTTATCTACTTGAATAAATAAAAATCAAAACACTTAACAAAATATACCTAATTTGCAGTCTTTCTTATTCTCCATTTGTGGTGCAGCTCTGACACGCATAGCTTTATTAAAGATTTATGCCAAATAATTATATAATTGTAAATTATTTTCTAAGATTTATTTCATTGGTTAATTTTCTGTATCTCTTGCCAGAAAATTTCCTCCTATTGCTTCAAGTACGCATTTACAGAGAAATTCATCAAAGATGTCCATCTTTTGTTCTAAGTAATTATTCTAAACTTTACTTTCAAAACATGCTTCATTAAAAAGTGTTGATTTTTAATGATTTCCTGTGGAAATCAGTTGAGACTGCAACTATTCTTTATTATATAAATAGTACATTCTTTGATTTGCTTTTCATTTGTGGGCTAATTCTGTTTTAGGGAAGAAAACCTTCATTTTTGGCTCTCCTTGAACAGACGCAGTTATCTCCTATCCGTATTAATTCTACCCTTGCTTTGGCTGGACCTAACATTTTGGAAACTCTTAGGTAAAGCCTCTGCAATATGTAATTATAAATATATGTTTACGTAAATCTTTATATAGAAGGAATGCAGATATAAGGGACAATATGTTACCAAAGTTAGATGAGGAAAATCATAAATTTTTTCAGTTTATGTGATGTAATCTAGCCAAAATCATTTGTGAATTGAATACAATATAAGTTTACCGTGAGGTAGATTTTTATAAAAGGGAGTGTAACCAATGGGAAAAGGTTTCCAAAGAATTCTTCCATGGGTGAAGATTCAGGCTTAGGATTATATATATTTCAAAGTAAATCTCAATGTAGCATGAAGTTATTTGATTATGAATATTTGTAAGAGAGTATTAGGATCGAATATCAACCACATCTTTTGCAATTTAATAGGTAAAGCAGTTAGGAAAGATGTGTTAGTATTGAAGACTTTTATGAAATGGAATTTATTAATTTTAATTAATTTAATTCTGATAAACCTTTGGAAATATTTAGTAATTGAAATATGTACTTAGTCAATTTTTTCTCAGTTATAATAAGTGGCACTGAAAGAAATGCTTATGAAAATTAAATTATGCTCAGCCATTCTGTGCACTTCTTAGGTTACAAGTTTTACTTTGTCTAGTAGAGGTCTAAGAAATACTTCTCATTGTATTATATCTTTTTGTAGTTCTTCATTGAACGAAGAGTTTGACGAGTCTTCTCCTAGAGAACCTCCTGTAGCTACCCAGCCACCTCCAGAATCAAGGAATATGTAAGGAGCTCTGATGAATATATCTTTCTTTTATGTTTTTATTTGATAGTAATTAGTGACATGATCATGATGCCCTCAGGGCTCCCTGATAGCAAAGTGGGTAGAGCATTCACCTTCAGTCCAAGTGATCGTGTATTTTCAGTGAGGCCACATGTTCAAAATGACCTCAGCTGTTGAGGTTTAAGCAATACTACTATAATCTTCTCTCTTTCCCATCTACCCAGTATTATAAATTTACAAGATGGCCTAATCAGCAACATCAATCACCCTTCTTGGCCCAGATGAGATATAACTATAAACAAAGACAAATATCTCCTTTTTCCATGCACCATCTACCAAAACAATCCTGATGGATTTTACTACTATTTTAAAATACTTTGCCATTAATTAAAAGACATGAAGCAATTTCTATTAGCTCACAGACACCACAAACTAGCATTAAAAATCTATGACCACCTGTGCTTGATTTTATGTACTTCATACCTCCACATCACTACAGTGATTGGATGTGTTACCAACATTTTAAATATCAGTTCTTGTCTGTTCTAGCACTGAAAACTTTTCCTTTGTTGGCAATAATTTAAAGTCTTACAAGATTATAGCAACCAGATTGAGTTAACCGAACATGGTATACTTCACCATATACTCCAAAAATTAGTCCATTCAGTAATTTCTGAGAGAATAAGATTGGGATTGTCAACCTTTTTGTTATATTTTGTCATAATACTCATTGTGTTCATCATCAGAATAGTATTGATTACATTGGTATTGCCGAAGATTCTATAAAAATTTGCCATCCATACAAGATGATAATTTTAAAGATAAGAATTATTCATCTATCTGAATTACAAGGATAAGGGATAGGAATTAAACTTAGCACATTGATGCTCCTTAAAACCCAAGAATAAATATAAGTGATAAATATCAAGTGAGATTGAGTGAGACTCAAATCCAAGTCTTCCACTTGCTGGAATGGTAGTTAAGCAGTGGTTAGAATACTTGCCAGGAAAGTTGGAGACCTAGATTTGAGTCCCACTTAAGTCAATATTTTCTACTTGTTATCCTTATGACGAACAATATGCTCTCATATTTCAACTGAAGGAATAATGCTTAAGAGATTAGTAGTATTATTGAAAGGTCATTTTGCACATTGGCTCCCACTGGGAGCCAATGTGCAAAACCCAGGACCACTTTCACAAAATTCAAATGCGCTACCATCATGGCTAATTGTGACCTTAAGAATTGAAGTTGTGCATAAGGTTGACATAAAAGAAAATCAATCTTTTGAAACAACTTTTAACTGTATTTGAGTTCCAATTTATTAACAATTAAAGCAAGTCACTCTCAATTTACATTTGCCTCAAAACAATTATGTAGTGAGTGTTTTGTTATTGCTTAAATAACTATAAAATCATGTGACTAAGTGCATTGACTAACAGAAATGTGCCCAAATATCTCATCTGATCGTGATAGTTTTACACTAAGAACTAGAGAGATTAAGAAAGGGACGGGAAGAAACATTTCAGTAAGGTTGGAATTATTGGTCTGAAACATTACCTGTATTTCCTCTTTTAGAACTTCAATGAGTCAGCCAGTGGAAGACTCATCGACCAGAGGATTACCTTTAGCTCTCCAACAAAATCCAGAAAACAGGAGGCTGCCATCTTCCAGCTCAAGAGAAAATCGAGCTCTCTGTAATCACTTTCCTCTATCTCCTCTCTCAGATCAAGGTAAAATTTAATATGGTTCAGATTAGATAAAAAGTGTTAGTTGTAATGTTACTGCATTTCCCGGCTCATAAAATCATCTGGCCCACAAGACACATTGGGATGTTTTAATCAGAAATGTCCCAAAAATAGTTTGAAGGTATTTTAATTTCTAGTTTATAGATAGAAATAAGGTTGATTTATTAAAATTTACCTTGAAGCAACAATAATATATCTTAATAACCAAGCAAGATTGTTGTATGAGTAACTAACTGGTTTTGCAAGTGTGTTTTATGGGTTCAAGGTTTCAAATTTTCCAAAAATATATTGGGAAGAGGATGGACATGGAGGTAGTATAGCAGATAGTAGAATAATGTCTATATTTGGGCAAGATTAACTAAATAGTCTCTTCTTGCTTCAATCACTTATTTTAGGAGAGGGTAGGTATAAGTTAAGGAAAAAGTTTGTCTCAAGAAGTGTAGAGGGGAATTGGGAAGGTACAATTGTTAATGAGTAACCCTTTCTCAGGTAAATTCTGTCTTGGCTTCTGCCAGAGGATGGCTATTATGATCCTGATATATACTTCTTGGTAGAAGCCCCTTACTTATTTCTTCATGCTAAAATCTTTCTGATACTCTACCACTCTGAGTTGTAGATTTTCACTGATTCTGCCAATGTACTTAGCACGACAGTCTGAAAGGTTCTAACCCCCTTCAAACAGGTAAAATGTTTCTCTCTCTCATCATAGAGATCCAAAATTCTCAGGATAATCTGTGGAATTATAAAAGGTCCACTTAATTGCTTTTGGGAATACATTAATTAGCCTCTGCCTCCATCTGAGGCATTCCTTATTTCACATTTTTTAGATTTTACTTTAGTGTTGCTTTTATCTCATTTCCAGAA
Organism: Pachydiplax longipennis; assembly: GCA_036926295.1. NCBI lineage: Eukaryota > Metazoa > Arthropoda > Insecta > Odonata > Libellulidae > Pachydiplax > Pachydiplax longipennis. Next base: position 67,716,880 of record JAVFKF010000004.1, on the reverse strand, counting down.
ATATTGCATCCACTCTTAAACACTAGATTTCAAAAGTTGTCCTTCAGCTTTAATTTTGAATGCATAAATTTAAGATTATCTTCTCCCTGGGCCTGTAAAAGTGCTCATCATTCATTAATTTTTTAATGAAATTCTTCTGATGATAAATTTTAATGAAATCACAGTTTTAATTCTTACCCTAAATGTATGAGGTATTCTTATTCAGTGAAATGAGTTTCTTATGGACATATGGAAATATGGGCATTTCTCCTTGTGTTTTGTATTCTAATATTTCTTTGAATATTTCAGGTAAACAGAGTAGCAGTGCTGAGCAAGAGAATAATCATGGTACCATAAATCAAGAAGACAAATGAATTCTTTATGTATATGCCTTGATCTTTGCGGGTGGCACAGTTTTAAAGTTGCTAATTTGAAAAATTGGTATATGATTTTCATTCTATTATTACATTCCAGTATGTAGGAAAGCATTTCCATTTCATTAACAGCTGTCAATAGACAGTGATAATCTGACAAGTAAGTGATACTTATTCCGACATTCTAAATGTACAATTTTGTAAAAATGGCTGTGTGATAAAGTATGAGGATAAGATTCTTTAAGAGTTTAATGGAATATGCTTTCTTTCTACATTTTTATGTTCAGCTGGTTATTTACTTAGTTTTTACTCAAGGATGATATATAATTGCTGAATATAAGTATGAACCCATTATAAAATGCATCCATGTGATATGAAAAATAAATAATTTATGACCAAAAATTTAAAAGTAAAGGTAATATTAAAGAAAGCACTTTTATATTCTTTTCTGTTGCTATTTACTTTGTTTTGTAGACTGAAGTTCTAATAAATTATTTCTTTTCACATAGATGATGTTTCTTATTTTTTGCCTCTTAATAATGCATAAAAGACTTCCCCATTATCGATTGTTTATTTTAAATGAAATTTATGTTGAATATCCCTCCCTGGTTTTAAATGGTTTCCCACCTAGTTTTCCCAATGAACTTATAACTTATGATAATATGCATTATTTATTTTTGGTCACTTTTGCCTCATTAAAGAGTTTTCACTCATGAATACAATTCTGTAATGTAAAAAGTTGAGGTTTCTTGTGTGTAAAGGTCTTAGAAAACAGCTTCTGCAATAAGTCAAGATGTAACACTATTTCTCTCTATTATTCGGTTTCAGTTACCTACCGATAGTCTGATTACCTAAGCTAAATTCATTTCCAATATAGCATTTCTCCTTGATGGTAGTCAAATCCTGCATTATTTAATGCTTGAGAAGATTTTCACTCTTTCTGCATTGAGAGAATAATTGAAAGTAGTAGTGTAATTGAAACCTGGGGAGGCTCCCATTGCTGAATTAAGAGGTGCTCTGTGTTCATCTGGTCAAGTCTTTTGGTGTTCATTTTGAAAAGAGGACTCCTTTTTTCATGAATACCTAAACCACAGATTTTATGGTGTTTTGCCTGCCTTCAACTCCTACACATATTGCTCAACAATAAGAAATTTTGTAATCTCAGTGATAGTTAGCCTCTTAAGACCAAGAAATACTCATCACCGGTGGTGTAGTCCTAAACTCCCCACATGGTTTGCTTCAGCAGCAAGGAGTGACTCACTTTTGTTGAGGATTTTTGAGAACATTAGCATTTCTTGGAAATTTTTCTGATGCTATATAAAAGGTCTTCAGAGAGAAAAAGTAATAATAATGAAGGTATGCACTTGCTACAATATATGTTATGTCAAATAACTGTTGTCAGGTGACAACTGATGATGACATGAATGTCAAAAATCGTTTCTCTAGTGAAATGTTTGAAGAATAACATTTTGATTCTTGTCTTGTGCTAATATTAGATACATCAGAGGTCCTGCCTTGTTGTGATGAACATTTACTATGATGTTGAAATCTTGTAAATGTTAAATATATATAATGCACATTAAAAAAAAAATTTCTCTCATTCCTCTCTAGGGAGGCAATGCATAGTTTTAAGAAAATTAAAACTGCTTCTAGCTTCTGATATTCCTAAAAAAAAACAATTCCACAACTTATTTAAACCACTCAAAAAGTCAGGCTTTCCCTGTCGGTTACCATCTAATAATAACTATTTGATCTTAAATGAAAATTATTGAACAGAATTCTTCTTACCACTCGGACAATCAAAAAAAAATTGTAACGAAATGGTAAATGCTAATGATATCGAGGGTAAAATGTTCACCAAGTTTTGACTCAATGCATGAATTTCTCTTAAAAAATACTTTATGTAAATATTACTGAGTATTAGCAACATGAGTGGCCTGATTGTTTCTGCTGCATTTATTGAGATAGAATGCTAAATGTGACATTACGATGAAAAAAGGTTCCCCTTTCCTATCCTAGTGCATTTTAAATATAGTTCATAAAACTGGTTTACTTCTATGGCTCAAGAAATTCCCTACCAAATCTTTAGAAAGGGCAATTCTTCAAGGTCAAAAGGGCTTCTTCTCATCATGTTTCTAGACAAAATTTAACATAAAGAAACTTAACCACAAAATTCTAAAGAATGCCTCTTGAATCTAGCAGTTGTGATTTAGACATATTACTGCAAATTTGTATTTCGTCTCATCATCATAAAAATTACATCAACACAAAATCTTACAGTAGACGAGGGTAAAACAATCCATAAAATGGTGCTAGTATGATCAACCACCACTTTTATGCTATCTTACATGAATTATAAGACTTTAGAAGTAACTAAGAGCAAAATAAATTTTCATGGAAGGTTTAACACAAGAAAATTGCTGCTCTGGCTACAGCAAACAGTTTACAATATGCATAAGCATTTCACAATGCACAAACGACAGTAGGGAATATAAAATAATGCAAGGCAAGTAATAAAGTCAACGTATTTATTACGTTTCTCATATACAAAGAAAATTTATATTATACCAATTTTGTTAGCCACATCCAAAGCATCATAGTCCCTGGCTAATCTAACGTAAGCCTTCTTCTTTCCATCAGGCCTAGAAAGAGAGAGAATATATATAGAATAAGTATTCCATTTAGCAAAATCAGAGGATATAAAATCACATCCCTGACAAACTGACAGAATTCACTTTTGTAATGCATGAACTTAAGAACTGCTATTTTAGTGTTTTCAACATTATTATGAAAGGAATCAGGAAAAATGGATGTTTCCTCTGATGGGCCAGAAATGCACCATTTATTAAAACTACAAAGTCCCAAAAAGATAGTATATATAACTCAAGAACTCAATAGTAACGTGATACTATAATGCTAATTTATAGCGCATTACCAGTAAATTTAAAGTTGCTTGCATATATTAACAATAAAATAACTATGAAACGTACTAATACTAAATGCATTCTATCATTTGAGTAAATTATAAATAATTGTCTGATATAATTACCTAATCAAGGTATTAACTTTCGCAACATCAATATCGTACAACTTCTTCACTGCAGCCTTAATATGATGTTTATTAGCCTTCGTGTGGACAATGAATACTAAAGTATTATTGTCTTCAATCTTCTTCATGGCAGCTTCAGTGGTCAAGGGAAATTTGATGATGTTATAAGCATCCATTCTGTAAATTAAGTAAGAATAAATAACCCACATTCTGAATTCGAAAATGACAGAAAAAGCATTAAATTTTATCAGTCGTAGTAAGATGTTTTCACAACTTTATCAAAGAGATTCCCACTAATATCATCATTTCAATTACTGAGTAGACAAGCATTCAATCAAACAGCATGTCAAAAGAATTTAATAATATATCGGAAGGATGACGGAGAGAGAAAAATAATCATACCTATTCCTCCTTGGTACCGATTTCCTGGGATATTTCGGTTGCCTTGGAGGTCTGAATGTTTTGGGTCGCCTGAATTGTACAGACGTTCTGATTTTCCGCACCCTAGTTCCATGGACGCCTTTAATTACCTTTAAAAAAAGGAACCCTTATTACAGTTGCTGCTTCCCTGATAACCATGATTATAACAATCGGTCTTGTCAGATCACAATAATTTATTTTCAATATATATCAAAGAGATTCCCATAACTATCATCATGTTACGTACTCAAGTAATAAATATAATTAATAAATACCTTCTTCTGAATTTTCTTAGCTCGCTGCACCACAACTTTTGGGGTTTTCGCCGACTTGGGAGTTTTAGGAGCATCTTTTTTGGGTTTCGCTTCTGGTTTCTTTGCAGGAGCAGGCTTCGCCGCCGCTTTCGTACCTTTCGGGGCTGTCTTTGCTGCTACCTTAGCAACAGCTTTGGCGACAGGTTTGGCAGCAGGCTTTTTCTTTTGCACGCCCGCGGCTGGCGCTTTCGCAGGTGTTTTTGAAGTTGTAGCGGCAGTTGCTGGTTTCTTCTTCTCCTCCTTGGCGGCTAATAAAATTAAAAGGCAAATTTACGTAAGTTGTACTTATACTTTAAACTCGGACTTGATTCATACCAGAATATAAAGCCACGTTTTCAACCTCGTGGTCACGTGTTACACATTCATGTAAATATTCCCCCGTAAATTCAATTTGTTTGCACTTTGGTATATTAATAAGTTGAAATTAAAAAGATTTACGCGGAATTTTTTAAGTTAAAGGAGTTTATGGATGAAAATTTCGTTACCTGGTTTAGCCGTCGGCTTTGCCTTCGGTGCCATCTTGACGAAGATCGAAAACGCGTTTGCTGTAACTTGTTGGCCGAAAAGCGATCTCAGCGCTGTCAGCGCATAACTACATTGTTAGAAATTCGGAAATACCAACTTTTCGATAAAAATAGTAAACTGAGTAGCGTTTGGCGGTGTTTTGGATACGGAAGCGGAAGCTTAGGTGGAATTGAAAATTGCATGAATAAATATATGTTAACAATTACGTTCTGTTGATCTTTGTCTGGTATCGAGAATTTTCTTTCATGAAGTTTTTCTCAAAAATCCGGATAAAATTCCAATAAAGTAGCCTAAATTATAAATCCAATTCATTATTTATTGGGATTGTTTTGGTTGCTAAGATACGCGAAGACTCGTATTTGAAGATACTGTTTGTTCCCATTTAGGACAGTGATACTTTGGAAATCTGAGCTTTATCTGTTATTTATTTTTTATCTCTATCTTCGTTCTGAAGTTGGTGGTTTACCAGTCTTCGTGTCGATGGAGAATTATGTAACAATATGCGAACGTACCCAGTCTGGCAGCTAAGAAACAGGTGGCCAGTGATACAGTACTAAATACATATTGAAAAATTGCTAACATTGCGCAATTACCGTTTCTTATGTAACCTTGTGGTATAGTAAGAGCAAATGTAACAGGGTATTCCTGAAGTTCCTCTATGTCGCGACAAAAAAATGGGCAATGTCTATTACTTTGAAACTAATATTGTGCTTTTGCTCTGGATTTGAAACGGATTTTGGGACTCAGGTATCGTATCCGTATTATTTAGCACACTTGGTATATTATTTAATGATATTTAATTACATGCACAAAAATTACATACATATAATTGAAATAATTAACTATATATATGTTATGATTATACATGGGCCTTGAAACGATTTTCGTGTCCAAAGAACTTTATTTGTATGCTTCCTAAAAAGGATCAATTTTCATCGTTAAATATTTTAGGAAAAGTAAACTATCTCACAAACCTTCGATCTATTTTATTCATAAATGCTGAAATACGAAAGTGAACTTCAAGTTAGTGATGTAGCATTTCCAGTTAGTTACTTTAGTATTTTATCACTTGTTAACGGCTGACAAATGCTAATTATTATTCGATTTTTACTACAGAATCCATAAAACTAAAGCGCGCCTTTTCTCAATGTACTTTAAGGGTGTCTTGATGAGAAACAATACTTCTAAGAGAGAAAATTGCGCTCCAGAAGGAGTTAAGCGAAAAATTCTTTACTACGGACCCAAATGTGGAGAAATGTACTGATACGACGGTCGATTTCGTGAAATCATATTTAACACACTGCCCTACTTCAAGCGCGTTTATCTTTACGGCTGGGGAATAAAGAGCAGTAAAAAGCAGTTAGCAATTTAGATTAGTTTCGAAGGAACTCCAATTTCTTTGCTACGTGTGGAATAAGGATCAGTTTAAAGAATACATAATGTAAATCTTACGTGTAGCGTAAATGTTAATTATAAAAATGGCACCCGCAGGATAGGGGCTTGCGGGCTCAAGGATGAAAGAACTGGGATCAGTGGAATTCCATTGGTAGAGAAATCACCTTCATCTGAAACGATTTCCCAGTTACTATTCAACTTCTATAATTTTTCGAAGGATCTATGCAATGTACGCCTTGATGCTAGGCTGGTCGAAGGGGCGCCCCCTTGGCAATAGAAATAGTACAGTAAAAGATGCTCAGAACCAAGATGTTTTGCTAACAGCCTAGAGCCAGCCCTGCTTATATATTATATGAGAGGAATCCTGCCTGTTTTTTAGGCACAGATCTAGAATTGCCCCTTAAAGGCCTGGATGCCCACTTCTGCATGCTGGTGCCCTTGCTGCTTTATTAGATCCAATAACTGAAAATATGTTTCTAATGTATATGTTGATCATTTAATGTGAGGTGACTTCTTAGCTTAAGAACGACTAACTCTGGGTAAAAATCTTCTAGGAATGACCTATTCAAAGTCATCAAATCTAAATTCAGAATGTTGAAGGATAAGGCTGAGAAAGATAGACAGATTAAATCATTACCTCCACCTTTTCGAGTTGATGCTACCCCATATTTGAGCTCTGATTTTGATCCTGAAGTAAGAGATGCCTGTTCTGACAGTAAATCTAACCCAGGTGGATTGAAAGCATCCAAAGCAATTTTCCTTGGAGATGTTGCTGTAGGAAAAACCTGTCTTGTAAACAGGTATCTTTTGCGAATTTTGAAATATTTTTTTCAAAGAGTCAGCTTTAATTCTGGAATAATTAGAATTCCTTATTTTTCAGATTTTGCCACCATGTATTTGACAGCAATTACAAAGCTACCATTGGCGTAGATTTTGAAGTGGAATGCTTTGATATTCTTGATGTACCTTTCAACTTACAGATGTAAGTATTGAACTGTTGCTGAACTTTTTTGTCTTGTAACATGTATTTTATTTGCTAAACATCTGATTATTTTGTTTCAGTTGGGATACTGCAGGTCAAGAGAGATTTAAATGTATCGCATCTTCATATTACCGCGGAGCACATGGTGAGTTGAAGTAGCTTTATTTATTTACTCATCTTGACCTTTAGATGAGTAAATGGATAAAATGGACTCCAGAAAATATTCTCTAAAATGTTGGCTCCAATTTTAATTATTTCAAAATCTAAGTTTTCCCACTACATCGACTATGCCAAAATATTAAACTTACTCGGAGAAAATTGTAAGAACGTTTTCTCTTGGAAATAACAGTTTTATTTTCTGTGTTTAATAAATTGTGTATTTTTCTATGAAAGTGAGTATCTTTCCTTCCAGTGATTGTTGTTGTCTTTGATTTGACATCACTGATGACACTCATGCACTGCCAAAAATGGTTGGAAGAGGCTTTAAGTGTTAACTCAGGCTCTCCAAGAATGTTTCTAGTTGGAACAAAAAAGGATTTATTGGTGAGTTTTAAAGGTGTAAACAAACGGTTTGAGAACTATGAGTTTACTGTTAGATTACCAATTGCAGAATGTTTAGTTTCTTTGTGTTATAAAATATTTTCTTATACATAATGATTATATTTAAGTTTATGTTATATCTCCTATAGTTTACTCTTCTCCTTTATTTTACTTTACTTGATTACACAACAAGATTAATTCTTGATGTAATTAGATTATCCTTCACTCTGCTCAATTTCATTTTCTACATTCACAAAATTGAACTTTAACATCAATATCGGGATTGCGCTCCACCATAACCAACATCATTAAAATCTATAGTCAGAAGCAGCATATGCTGAAGTGGAGTCTCAAGCTATGCGAGTTGCTCGAACCCTTGGTGTGGAGTATTGGGCAGTATCCTCTCGGACTGGAGATGGGGTAGCCTCACTGTTTCTCCGATTAGCTGCCCTTGCTTTTGGTACATCTATGGAGCTTGAAATAAAAAGTGGTGCTTCCAGTGAAAGACCAAGTATTGGTTCTTCTGAGCTAGTCTGTAAGTGTGCACAAGAATCTAAGTTTTTTATTAGAAGATATGTCTCATCATAAAACAACCTCTAATTTCCAAAAAAACATGGTGAGATTTCAAGTGGTTCAGATTGATTATCTTTGATCTGAATTTTAAAGTATCAATGCATTACCAAATAGTCATATTAATTATATTAAGCTCCCCCAAGTTTATAAAATGAGGTGTTCATTTAATATTTAAGGAATGTTAAAAAACTTGTGTTGAAATAATCTTTGAGTACTTTTTGATTGGTTTTGATTTGAGTCTAGAATCTAGACTCTAGAATAGAGAATTTTAATTGAACTTTCTTCTCGACTGTGTAAAACAGTATATTCAGAAGCTATCTTTGAAGGGTTACATGACTTCATTGTTGAGGATACATATCTTGAGTCTAGAATAAGAAAAACCTTTACCAAAGTAAAAACTTTTCAGTAACTTTAGACAGTTTGATAGAAGAAAAATTAGTGTTTGTTTATTAGAACAGTGGTAAAACAGATTGCTCATCATTGAAAAATTAAAAAGAGAGGGAAATCTGTCCCTTTGTTTTTTGTATTGGATTGCTTTGCCCCTGGATATGCTGACAGAAATTTTATGACTGTACATTCCAGAATAAGTCACATATTATAAATTTAGTTTGTATATTGCTATGATAAATCATTTATGTATTTTAAAATAAAAAAGAAAGTCAAAGTTCTAAAATATTCCTACAGGTTTGCCTACAAACAACTCAACTGCTATTGTTCCCAAAAGAAAATGTATCGGCTGTGATGGATAATCATTCCAAGAGAAGAATGAGTCAAAATTCAGGTTAAAATGTGCCTTTTAAGATATATATTCTTTACCTTGAAGTGAAATAGGCAACCTCAAGAAAGTTTTGGATTAATTTGATCCAGATGTGATTTTTTCTGGTTTCATGTAATATATTTTAGATGGTGGAGCACAATGCCCAGTTGGTTGCTTTTGGAACTACAGGTGATCAATGAGTTTTAGATATTTTGGTATCTATCTTATTGGTAGAAATTTATAGTTTTATTTCTTGGATAAAATCCAGTGGTCAGTACAGGATCATTATTTTATTAATCATCTATTAAAATTAAAATCGCTACTTAATTATAACCTACCAAAAAACTCATATGTTTAACATTTTATGATTTTATTATAAAACATTGATTAATTTATGTTGTAGAGCCTGAATTGAACTGAAACTGAAGTTTTAAAGACATTTGTTACCTTTATTATTATACAGTTATTTTATATCATGTACAGTCTTCTATTAAGAAGAAAAAATCATATCTAAAAATACTTTAGAAGATGTTTCAGCTTTATCAGCCCAGTATTTTTTTACTGTCTGGCATATGGAAGTTTTCATCCTAGTCTAATTTTTACAATTGAATCCCATCCTATTTTTATGAATGTCCAACATTTTTTAAAAAAGATTCACTAAAAATGATAATACGTTAACTTATACTTTTTAGGCCAACTAAACAGTTATGAAAAGTTTGAGTATATTGTAGAGCTTGATATATTATTTCTAGAATAGCCATTTCTTTGTTACATCATTAATAATATTCTGATTACTTTTGAGCATTGAGTAATTACAACCTATATAATTACTGAAATCATTCCATGGATCCATGAGTCAAGCTGCACATTAGTGGTACTGCTGCACTCTAATAATAAATATTTAAGATGTTTCAGAGCTAAAATAATCAGATTTCATGCTTTCTGCTCATATTAATTTTGAATATTTTTATTATTACAGTTTTATATGTATCAATAATTGTCTATATTCTGTATCATCTGTACTTTAGTGCCACTCTTTTAAATTATTCATTGGTTATTTCCAAGATACTTGCTTGTGTCCTCATATTCACTTGTATTTATTTCAAATCAATAAGCTTTTGATTTCATTTTATCATTCATGATAAAATTCATTTTATTTACATTACTTGTGACACCCTTACTAGAATAAGGAAAGTAGCATTCTTTTGGGTACCTTTTTAATTAGCTATACATGTTTCAGAGGTGTAAACTTGTAATTAAAAAGCTTTTTGTAAGTTTCGTATTTATAAAGTTAAATATTGGCAATAAATTATTGTGTATCTTAGATGGCTTGAGAAAATAAGTATTCTACAACCAGTTAAGTATCACAAGATTTCCTAATGATTGAATCAGTAGCTTATCTTAGTTGAATACCATTATGCAAGTTTAACTGCACAAAATGAACATTTATTTTTAATCAATATCAGCTCAATTGAGTTTCATATTAATGTGATGGTTTTATATTTATTATTGTATTCCATTGACTCTTCATCTTTCTGGGTCCTAAGTTTGCCATTTTATTTATTCTTTCCCTGCTTGTTTTGTCCTTTCCATCCTCAATTCTTATGAATAAATGTGCAAGAAGTTACCATTACCAACAATAGATTTTCATGAGCCATGTCATTCATCCATCTTTCATTATTACTCATGAAACAGTATATAGATATCCATTATTTTCTTTTTATTTCAAAGGTGAACATCCTTTAGCACCTTCGTTCTTCTTATCTAAAAATTAATTTCTTTTATTTCAATTATTACTAATAAAGTGCTATTTTTGCCTAACAGAAAATATTTCATGCAAAAAGGTTTCTTTTGGTGACATTGCCATTCTGGAACTTACCTGGTTGGAAACCCAAGAAACCTTTTTACAAGCTAACCACCAGGAAAGCCTGAGATCACTGTTAATATTTCAGAGAAAAATTAATTGCAAGTTGGATAAATGCCATAAAAATTTTCCTTAAAGCTTCCAATAGAATCTGTAGAAGCAAGTCTTACAATCCTAAATAACATCCAATAGATGATGTAGTTATCAAAATCCTTTTCCTTATCATCCCAATACTTTCAGAGTTGGGTGAGATAATAAGTTGTATATGTATACATAGTGTTAGTTGTACCACAGTGCCTGACTTATGAGTGGAGGATTGGAGGAGGATATTTTCTAGTTAATAATATGTTTTTGGCAGATAAGCCAGTGTTTCTCAACTGTTTTAAAGAATAAATTCATAATTTAACCTTTATAACCCACAAACTGCAGTTAGAAATCACTGAGTTATGCTGTCAAAAGTAACAAACTATTTTATAGAATAAAATTATAATCTGTCAATGAATTAATATTGCTCAATAACTTTTTATAATAATAGTGGCCTGTGGTGAATCAAAGCGGTTTATTAAAATTAATGAAAAGATTTTTTGATAAATTTGTTTAATTTTAATGTATCAACAGCATTTACACCTGAGTTCATGCATAAGCTAGTTTTAAACACTTATTTTCCGTACTGCAATATATTGCACTCAAAGGGATCAAATAGTATTTTTATATATTTTTATGCCCTAAAAAGGAAAGCTTTGTCATGGATTATGCGTAGTGCTTAAGGTGGGATGAAGTGTTATGGATAGTTATATTTAAAAGAAAGTGGGATAAACAATCTATTTAGAGCTTCTGGTTAACTTTTTTTTTGGGAAATTTGGAATAAATATTGTTTTGTTAAACATATACTTAATCCGCATCCAGTACTGACGAGTATTATATTGTCTTTGTCTAAATGTACATGTGATGTATTTACTATGTATTTTCAAATCACTCATCAAGTGAAAACTGTGCACTACATAAATTGGTAATTAGATGTAGGCATGACTAATTTAAAATTGTGGGTGTTTTTGAAATTTGATAATTTAAACTTCTTGTCATTTTTTATAATACATATTTTGTATGTACCTTTACTGTAATATTTAATGCTTTCATATAAATGGCAGGGACAGTGTCATCAAATTTGTTTAGTTGCTGCTTTCAAAATGTGAAAAACTTAAGACCTCTTAGTCAGGAAATTTATACAAAGGATCATATTAAATATATATATTTTGGCATATGTTGTGAAGTATTTGAAGTAGAAATAATTTTATATATCAAGGATATTATGTAATAAAAACTGATATTAATGAAAATTTATAGATGTATTAATATATAATAAAAGGTGAGGCTTAAAGCTTTTCATCTTGGAATACATTTTTTAAAACACTAGTGGCTTTCTACCTACTAATTTTATTGTGTGCAATTTAAAGCTAAATTACTAAAAGGTCACAATAAATAATTAACTTATTTTTTGCTTATTTATTTGGTTGTATTAAATATTTTTTACTACAGTGTTACCTACAAAATGTCAATATCTCATCTTTTATGTGAGTTTAAGTTTTAATTCCAGTTACCTCATAATTTTCATCTCTCGTAACACAATTATTTTTATTCAATTATATACTGAGTATATCTTCCCTCTAAAAATCATGAATGTATGTTTTTGAGCTTTAGGCAGCAAAAATGGTAAAATTTTCTTTTGGTTAAGTCAATTTATCTTCAAAATCTCATGTTCCTACTTACCTGCAATTAATGTTTACTATTTTTTTGAACTTTGATTTCAAATGATGAATGATGAAAATGATGATGGATGAAACAAACTGATTATGTAAGTATGAGACATCAAATCTGGCCTATTTCCTTATAATTGAAGATAGTAAAAATATTTCAACAATAATATTTATTTTCACAAAAGCAGTGTTGTCTTTAAAACTCAAACATTCAGTAAAACCTGTTTAAAATGCTCTTGCTTAGTCCACCGTTTTCTCTTGGTCATTGTCTCCTTCATACAAAACACATGATGAAGATATTGCTTAAGACCCATTTATAAGGTGGATTTTTCCATTCCCCAAATGCACTACCGAATTGTACACCAATCCTATGCTTCATGCAAAAGACCAGAAATTGTACACATTACCTTTGTTGCTATCCTCCTCTCTCCTGCAATTACTTTCCATTGTCTCTTAAAGGGTTCTTTTGTTTAGGATGGCTAAATTTGCAAGAAGAATATGAAGATATCACAAAGCAGACCTATCATTATCCTATTATTCAAGACAAAAAACCACAGTATTTCTGCTTTATACATATAGTAAAACCATTTAAGACACCCTTTTAAATATGCAGTTTTCTCCCTTCTTTCACACAATACACATGTTAAAAATTTCACTTGTCACTCTACTTTGTGCTTAAGATCCAAATTTTCCTGTCTCCAGATGCACTGCAGCCCACTTTAGTCAATCTTTCACCAGGTAGTTGGACACCACTTTGGTAGGCTAAAATTTTTTATATCATCTGTGTAATCCTCTCACATTTTGCCTTACCTCTAGGATGGTTCCTTGTGAATTTATTCTCAGAGAGACTAATCTTGTGAGAGTAAAATTAAGATATTGTGAGCCAGAACAATCTCCATCCCCTTGTAGTATCTGATATAAATTCTGAGATAGAGAGATCTTATTTAAAACTTTTTCTCAGGGCAGCATCTTGCATTTAAAATTCACTTAAAGGTGTTTCCTTTAGTTGCAATCTCAAGTTTTTAACATATCGAATAAACCAGAAAGGGAGTGGTCTTTTTTGAGCATAGTCTTAGAGAGATTGTGAGGTGAAGTGCTCTGTGATACCCTCTTCATTCATTGATCCCTAATTGTCAATCTGGTAAAATTGTTTCATTGTAGATTGAAAATTATGGATATTAAGAAACTAAGATGCTCTTTTGGAGCAAAAAGGAGACAATGTTTCAAATATGTGAGGTAACCAGCAGTTTTGATGCTACCCTGTTTAAGATGTTGTTTTCACTTGGTACCATGAAAAAGGTCTTAACCCGGTTTAACTGTATGTAGATGGATCTCTACTGCATTCCAGTTTTAAAGAAATATATTAATGTTAACTACCAATAATAATGCTAATTAGGGAAAAGGAAACAGGAAAACAGCTTAGAGACAACCTGGAATGAGGCAATTCTTGCTATACAAAGAAAATACATAGTATTTTATTCTCAAATAATCTATCATTACTGATTAGGAAACTGAAATCCAATAGTGTTGAATTACTCATGAGATAAGAAAATGGAAATTTAACAAATTTCAGGGAGTTGATGTTTACGTGAATACATATAGAAGTCACATGCAGTGAGGATAGGACGTGGGTTGGCAGGGTCTGAGTCCCTGGGAATTCCAGCAAGACTACTTAAGTAGCATTTTGACCCTACTTGAGGACCTCTTGGTTAAAGTTGTAACAATATCCGAGCTCAAGATGTAGATTCACTCAGTCACATACAACAACACCAGAAGCGTTTATTGTACCAGTAAGAAAAAACATATGTATGTACCTTGATAGGTGAGCCTGCAGCAGTATTGCTGAACTGCTAAATGTTCAACTGAGTTACTTATTTTCTCCATAAACATTAAAAATTATATAAATGATAGTGATTTCCTATAAACATTGATGATACAAATGCACATTTTCTCACCTTTTATATAAACACAGATATATAATATCCTCATTGAGAAAAGTGCAGTATCTAGCATTTAGGTTCTAGGAGGAGTGATAAGAAAAACTAATACTAAGATGGTAGGGAGATACCCAAAACACCTTTAAAAAAATGCACATATTTCATTTCAACTTATTTTATTACAATCATTTTTTAACAAAATCAAATATATTAAAAATATCAGTTGTTAAAAACTCATACTTATGCAACAAGTAAAAAATTAGCAGTGACTCAATCTTCATTATTAACTTTAAGGCACATGCATTTCCATTAAAAACCACCAACTTTATATATAAATATTTTCAATGTGATTTTAAGTTAGTTTTACCTGCTCCATTAGAATATGTGAAATATATATAATTCATAACTTCATGTAAAAGTATAACCAATATAATTTAACAAGTATATTATCATTATTAGTATCATCTACATAAACCAATCCTACTTTCAGAGACTAAGAAAAATATCAGGTACAATGACTTTCCCAAAGCAACATCTCCTAAGTTACGCTTTGAGGCATTGACATGGCACAAATGCTTTTCTTAAGCTTTTTTTTCTAAATCAATTCCATTACTTTTATACAGATCATATATTGCCTGAGTATTTGCCTTAAGATCAATGAGGAATGAAGATAGGTGACGAAGAGCCATCTTTTCTTGATCTTCTTTGCCAAGTGTCAGGGTTAACACTACATCTTTCCTAGATGGGCACATCTGACAGATAGCCTATCAAAGAAACCAGCCATTAGAGAAGTTTGACGTGTTTTGGAAGAAAATATCTAATGAAAAATATTATAAAAATAGAATATGCTTGTTTTTCGAAACTGATATAAAATATGGATACAACACTATCACAAAATAATATTCTCTATACATAATGGATTATAATTTAATGATCAATAGCCTGAAGGCAGTCAAATTTTTAGGCAAGACTGCATTATATTCTTAATAACACATGATTTACATGTATTACCATGTACATTCATGATATTGATTGATTCAGATACAAATCTGAAGTTGTTAGTCTGCTATGCTTAAGAATTAAAAATAAACTTGCCTTGAAAAGTAACTTCGACACCCATAGATGATATGGTTCTAATGTTTCCTCATATGCCTTCCTAAGAATAGGTCTCATGTCCTCTGAAACATTACCAGCTTCTGTTGATTCCAGCAAATAAGAATAAAAAGTATGGAAAAAATCTAGACCCCTAAAATAGGGATAATATTAAGTTGTATTAATTTGTATATAACGATAATCAATGAATAATTCCATATGGAATACCTTCTTAACCAAAGCAATGCATCTATAGCAAAACATTCCCCATCGTTTTTCTCAGACAAAATCATGTCATTTAAGTAAAAGTACTTTTTCTCGTCGTCGTTATATTTGTGACTCAATTTCTGAAAAGAAAATGTTCTTCACTACCGTTAAATATGATGGTATATGAACAAATAGCATGAAATTGTACGTCACCTCTATGTTTCCCAAAAGATCATTTTTCACTGGTATAAAGAGCGCTCCAAATTTTTCTGCAGGAAATAGATTAATTTCACAAATCAAATATTATAACTAAAAATTTAAAAGATCGTAACAGAATAATCAAGGGGAAAATCCACCTGCTAGAATTGCAACACCCTTCGCAGATTCTAGAAACTTCAGTGTCTCTATTTTTCCATCAGCGCCTAACTTAGGAAAAGGTTTCTGAACCTTGGTGAAGAATGTTTCACTATCTGTCTCTGAAAACCCCCCGTTTGATGCAGACATCACTGACACTCATAGACAGCAAACCAAGAGAAATAAGTATCTAATTAACAATAACTATCCCTTCAAAATCAAGAATGGACCTTGTAATTCATAGCTACGCTACGTATTACTTCAACAGTAGAAATTCGTGCCGGGACTTGAGGAGAGGATAATGCTTGGGAGACCGGGAGCTAAGAAAACTTACGTAATGACTTTTTAAGTCAAACTCATCAGTAACAGCGTGAAATATCTATTATTACAAAGAGGTTGCCATTCCACACTTCAATGTATCATCAGTCTCTGTGATAGCTGATATGATTTCCAAACATTGTAACATTCTTCTACTAACATCTTGCCATCGGTTCAAAATCAAGGGATCGTATGTATTAGCTTGTTTCTTAAAAATGCAATGTCCACATGTCACCGATGTTGCCACATTGAGAGAACTCAAAATATACATGAGAAGTTTAGGAAGGCACTAATTTCGACAGTAATTTTGGAAAATACAAGACTTCTAGGTAATTTTCATACTAAAAGGAAGAAGAAAGGACAACTAATGAAGTTCGTAAACATGCTATAGTTGCATGAAGTTGCTTTTCAAAGAAATTCTTAAACTTTTTGAAAGTTCATTATGAAATTGCCAAGAGTGTATTTTAAATCCTTCTAAGTTTAATCCTAAATACTGTAAAAAACTCTATTGTTTGAGTGTTGTCTTATATTAGTTTATACAGGTAGGTTAATTTAAAATTTAGAGGAAAGAACAAGTATTTAAAAAATTCGTAAGTCTATACCGCCACAACGAGAGCCATTATTGTTTTGTCTCTCAAGGTTTGTTATCGTTATAGTGGACCTAATCAGCTGTATCGGTTGTATCTTACATTGAACAGATCTTCGTAATGCAAATTGGAGGCGTCAAGATCAGTCAAGAATAGAAACGTACTTGATTGCCTCTTACGCCTGTTCTGGTTAGCCGCAGAATAGTGTGGCCAATTCTTTGACCTTTTGATGATGGTATATCTTAGTCAGGCCCTTCTCTCTAAGATTGTTACTCCCAAAGCTTTGTACAAACACCTGATGAGAGAATGTACTAAACTTCCACAAGGTGCTAAAGATTACTACAAGCATCATATTCGACAGGTGAATGTCAAAACAAAGTGAAACTAATTCCAACCTTAGCACTGAAGTTGTAGGCAGGCAGCCTTTGGAAAATACTCCCCAACCAAAGCAATATCCTTTTTATGGTTTCTCTATAAAAAAGACCAATTAAGGAAAATGACTAGATCTGGATTATTAAATTTAACTAGTTGTCATGAAATCACATCTCAAATTTGTCCCTTGTAGGCATAGTTTTGCCGATCATTGTAAATAATTTAAAATGAACATTTGCAAGATATTCTAATTTTCTAGATATTGAAGCTATAGTAAGATCGTAACCTTTTCTTTTTCACGGAGCTGTTTACTATTGTATTATTTATGAATACGATGTTCGTAAAATTTTCATTAAATAACCATGAATGTTGAGTCATAAATTTATATTAACAGTAAATAAATGACATTGGTTGTACATAAATGTTATATTTATACTTAGCTACTCATCCATAATGCTTTATTGAGAATGAATCACTAAATAGTGCGTAGTGATAGATTAGTGAATTCGAACAAAATTCTTTGCTTAGAGAAAGATTGTAGTAGAGTTGTGTTTAAGAAATATTGTAACTCATATAAACACTACGAAACTGAAAATATCCCGAATTTCAATGGATTGATTTTTGTTTTTATTCTGTACTATTTGAAAATAATTTTTTGGCTGTTAATTTTGTCCCAAGACTTTGGGTCCCTTTTCTGAGCCATACTCTTTAATTGTGATTAATGTTAACGTACATTTCGTTTCTTTATTTCAGAGTTTTAAGCAGCATGTCTTTGAGCCTGATCCAAAAAGAGTGCAAGAAATCATTGAGAGAGCTTTACAAGATTGTGAATGGGTGTTGAAAAAGGTAAATGTAAATCATAGATGAGTTCATTAATTTGTCAGAAAATATCTTCTAAGTTAATTTCTCATCATTTTTCAGTATACCAAGAATTCCAAACACTGATTATCAATGTAGAGTTCAGTTGGCAAAAGTATTTTTCCATTAATTAGCGAATATTTCCAAAAGAGATGGATTGGGTACTAGTAAAGAGCTTTTCAGTTGATTTTCATGATGCCAACTTTTGGAATGCAGTAGATGTTTGGAACCGCGTTCCTCATGTGTTAAATAGACGAATCTGTGGAATGGAAATCCTGCTCAGAGAAGAAATTGTAGATGACTGTGATGGAGCCAAGTTAATGCATGCTATTGATGAAGCTAAATTATCATGTTCCACTGCTACGTTTTGGAAAGAGGATATTGTTTTGAATACCTTAAGAAATGTTGGACTTCTTTTCCCATACTCTCTTGGAGATATTATTCCAAATATTGAGATTGTATTAAAAAAACTTCTTCCTAAAGATAGTGAACATTATATGCCATGCCTAGAATTGGAGATTCTTGGTAAGTATAAAATTTATCTATTAATTTTGTATGGAATACAAGAAATCATTTCTTGCAGAATTATTTGCTTCCTTTACACCCATAGGAATTGATTCCATTGAAATCATGCGACTTTGTCCTTTAGATCATGTATGATCAAGGCTAATAATACAATAAGTTGAGGAGATAGTGTACTGTGAAATATATGAATTTATTTATAAATTAAATTTTAAAAAAATTTTCATTGAACTTCAGATAACTCATTTTACAATGCTTCCTAGTATGGAGGTCCAGCAAATCAAGGCCTTAATTATTGCATTTATGTATCTTTTAGCAGTCAGAATGGTAGTTATGAGGAATTTATCATAGATGGTTGCATAATTTTAGGAAGTGTATTGTATGAATTCTGTGTCAGGGAGGCAGTTTAACAGTCCCATCAATTCTCAATTCAATCTTTATTGCCTGCTAAAAGGAAAAAAAAGATACTATCCACAGACATGTGAGAACTTAAAGCTTTAGTTAATTTTAAGACATTTTCACTTAAATAGTTAAATCCCAAAATTCTTTCTTTGTGGGATGAAGAAAAACATGCTGAGAAGCTACATCATAAATAGATCTTGATTTATTACTTTGTCCATAATATCCATATTTATTATTCTGTTGTGTTAAGTATTCCATCATAAGCACTTGTTTATTATGGATGCCAAATATTTCAATTACACATTTTTTTCATTCTAGATCATGACAGTGAAGCTGCAATCTACGTTTCAATGTTTTATGCAAAATGTGAGCCAGTACTTACTCCACATATCCCCTATCGTCTTGCTTTGGCAAAAAATAATGCATCAAAAGAGCATTCTCACATAGAACTAAGTGTATTAAGAATGAGAGAACTTGAAAATTCAGATTGTAAATTGTTAGACCCTGTTATTGAAAAAAGTGTTGAGTGGCTTCAAAATAATCTTCTTCCCAAGTTTTGTAAGTGGGCTAAGCCATCTTCTAAATCCATGGTGGGTGGCTCATTGAGGCTAATTCCTATTGATGAGTACAATTCTCTTTACCATTTGCTGAAGGCTAAGTATGCTTCTTCTTTAATAAAGGTTAGTAGTTCAATATTATCTTATTTCTTTTCGTAAAATTGAGCATAACTTGCATACATTTTACCTATTGCTTTCATTCAGTTAATTTTTAGCAGAATATTTTTGAGATTTTGTTACTGAAGTTCACATTTAGAGAATGTATCATCTATGAAGGTTTTCTAAAAAGTAAGTTTCCTTGTGCTACAGAAAATCAAAATTGTTTCAAAAGAAACTATTGCTTATCTATTATAATTACTTTATTTTTCATAATATCTTATATTTAAATGCATCTTTGGTATCTTGGAAATAGCAGATTCGAACATTATCCTACTAAGTTTGTTTTCGTTTCTGTTTCATTAATCAAGTAAATTGTCAACTATTAGGAAGTTAGGATGTCTGGGAACATGATAATCACTGGAGGTGAGGTATGGGTATATGCTGAGTGGCAGAATACTTCCATCCTCAAATTTTCAAGTAGCTTCCCTATTTCACTGGCAGAATATAATGTGCATTGCTGTGAATGAGCAGAAATTTGTATCAAAACCCCTCATCTCTTGTATTGTTTCGCTAGTTGGAGATCCCTTAGTATTTCTCAATATATATCAGTATTCAACAATTTCCTATGGTGCTGGTAGTTGATGAGTAAAATCCCTTTGCAGTCTCAAAAGATTGTAGCTATCACTTTGCAAGCAAAACCTTTGCTTTTCAAGCTTTGCTTATTTGATTTAGGGATTAATGGTTGGTTAAATGTGCACCCATATGTCATCCCCAATGAACTGAAAAAAACTGTAAAAATAGTAAATAGTGCACTTCTCTTGGAAAATTGAAAGAGGCCTTCTGTTTTCTCATTCAAGATTGATATACAGTAAGAACTGTGGGAGAAAAGTGTGACATTGGAAAGAATAAACTTGTTGCCAAAATAACAAAGAAAGCCATAAAAATGAGGGAATTAATTATAGAGGCAATGATTGTAGATAATAAATCATTAGATTTTTTTATTTTAAAACAGTTTAGAATTTGTTGTATATACAGGGAAACATTTTTTGATATTCCATGCTTCTTATATTATTGATCAAATGCTTAATTAAACTATTATTTTTTGTAATCGATTTAAATATTGTAAATTTTAATTTTTAATATTTTGGTTGTTTAATTCCAAGGTTTAAATTTGTTTTGCTATTAGATGTGGCCTGAAAGCACAGATCCAAAAAAGTTTATTCATGAAGACCTAGGAATAGCAGCTTATCTCCTCTTGCTTTGGAAAGCAGAAAGGCGAGAGTCCCAATTGGAAAAAATGCAGACATTTGTTGATGTAGGTTGTGGTAATGGACTATTAGTGTACATTCTTAATGAAGAGGGACATTCTGGTTTAGGAGTTGATGTTCGCAGCCGCCAGATTTGGAATCTATATCCAGCTTCGACTAAACTGATGGTATGACCTATTTTCAATAAGTGCAACTTATATAGGGTAATATTTAAAAATAGATTAACAAGTCTATCCCTTTCAATAAATCACAAATATCATCGTAATTAAGGACATTTATCACTAATATTACATACAAAAGAGTTATTTCTTGTCAATGGAAAATGTCAATGATTAATTGATGTTTCATTCATAAGATCTAGAGGAGGCTCTAGAGGAGGCCTTCACAGAGATTTAAATAAGTGTCCACAATGAAACTGAAGGAAAACTAGTAACTTCTGCTCCAAAATTATTTATCAGTTATTCAATCGCAATGTAATAATATTAAAATAATCATTTTGGGATTGCTATCTAGCTCAATTATGGATTTTACAGACAGTCATGTTTATTTACATTTTAATATTTGAAAAAATAGATTCTGGGTGAATCTTCAAGTCATTTTCTCCTTGACATCAAAACTTTCCTTCTACTAAATCATTGTTCACTTGATGAAAAGGTTTAAAGGAAACTTAGCTCATATAGGTGTGCACCTAAGAAACATTTAAGTGAGAAAAAAACATTACATGAAGAAATCCTGATAGGACTGTGATTAACCCAGATGGAAAAATGGCATTTCAAAATGTTTTGGCAATACAGTTCAATGGAGAAAGCAACCTACCAGTAATTGGGACATCTGAGTTCATGTCCTGGCAGAATTTTTCTTGTCATGTTTTATTTTTCACTATTTCCATGCTGTCCTGCAAGCATAATGCAGCTGTTGTGCTCTTTGATGTAAAGTGTAAATGAACTCCAAAATCATGAAATCAACTTTGAAAACATGTTTTGTTTGGTCATTTTAATTAAATTCTGCTTTTAAGCACGGGTGATACCATTCAGCACACTGAAACTCTGAAAGAATTTTCTAAAGTTGATTGGAGTAGTTGGAGGAGATTAAAGTAATTAAATTCTGAAATACTTATAGCAGTATTTATTTTGAATTGCTGACATAATCAAGTGAGGATTGTAGTATATTTGGTTCATTTAAAATTCACAGGTTGATATTGTTGAGCATTGTGGAATGAAATTCATAATATAAGTTCAAAATCACAACATTGTCTTAATTTTATTTATATCCAATCTCTCTGTACTGAAAAGCAAAAGCTTTTATTAAACACAGACAACCCTTGCAAGGTGCCCACTTGCAGATTTTGCACATCCAGGCTATCTTGATTGTTTCCATTTAAATTGTCCAATGCTATAATTTCATTCCTACACAGTAAGCTTTAGAGTGTTGTTACAGCAATTTACTCTTTACAAGAGATGAACAGCGCTTGCTTCAACAACTTACTTATTCTGGAATATAAATCCTTTTAACAAAAAATTAGCAATTTCTCTCCTTTTACTCAAAGAAATATCTAGGTTTAATGAATTATACATACTATCTTAATTTTTTTGTAGAAAGTTAATTTGGCTAATTGCCAATTTGCTGTGCATGCAATGTGTTAAGGACATAATCCCTACATTCAGCAGTTGTTTACTAAATAAATTCAAAAGAATTATTTAGTATGTTTCCAAATGTTTACTGATTCATTTAAATGATTTTATTTCAGGTTTGTACTGTAAATCCAATGGAAATAGTCCCTTTCCCAGCTGCTGACTGGCTTATTGGTAATCACTCAGATGAACTAACTCCATGGATTCCAGTCATTGCTACAATGAATTCATTTTCACGTTTCTTTGTACTTCCTTGCTGCCCTTATGACTTTTATGGTCGTTATGGTAGGCGTAATCCCAACAAGAGCGTTTATCAAGAGTACTTGGAGTACATTCAGAAGGAAGTATGTGAGAAATTATGCCAATTCTCATGCCAACAGGATCGATTAAGAATACCATCCACAAAAAGAATTTGTATAGTAGGAAGAAGAACTTGTAAGGAGGATGGCAGTTTATTACATGGACACATATCTCCCAGTCAATATTTGGCATCTAATCTTGGTTATAAAAATTTACAAATTACATCTAATATTGGTGATGTAGAAAGTTCTTTTGTTCCTCGTCAATCGGTGGAAAAAGTGCGAAATTGTACCCAAATAGAAAAAGTTGTGATAACTGAAGTAGTATCTTTGGTAGCTGGTGAGCTTCTTTCAGAATCCAAAGAAGAGAGGAGAAGCAAAGGAAAATGGAACTGTGGTAGGAAGGTATCTCTAGAATCACTTGCTAAAATCATACCTGCTCATCTTTTGATGAAGCTGAAGAAAGAATCTGGTGGACTTCAGACACTTTTGAGAAATAATCATTTCATATTTAAAGTTACTGGAGGAATGGTTGAATTCAGAAAACCAGAAGTTAAAAAATATCAAAGTGAAAGTATGAAAGGCAACTTAAAAAATAAAGGATCAAAATTCAAATGGAAATCAAGACCCTGTTGGTTCCATAAACATCACCCAGATGGCTGCCCTTTGGAAGATACTGAATGTAGTTATGTTCATTAAAAGTATAAATTATGCCAATAATGATAAAGTTTTTGTTTTGTTTTACTTCATACTTGTATTTTGTTAATCCATTAATTGTTGGTTTTGTACATCTACTAAACAGATGCTTCTTAGTATTCCTTGAAATGAATACTCTGTCTTATAACCATGCATCTTGATTCATCAATTGCAATTGTATTTGTTTTCACATTGATATCTTCTTCCAATTGCACCTGTGTTTGTAGCAATTGACGCAGGGCTGTTTTTGCCTAAAATATATAAATTGAAATTATGCATTATATTTTTTATTTCTGGCAAATTCTGAGAAGCTAAATCTTACCGATCTTAGATTATCTTCCAAATCCTTAACAGATTGCTGCAAATCTTGCAATTCCTTTGCTAATGCTAATGCAACAGAATCCCTGAAAAATAATAGTTGAAATTAAATGTACACATTACTTATAGTTGTAAAGAAAAAGTAAATTCACAGCAATTTGCATTGAGGAAATTTTGTATGAAAGATTTTCATTTTTTGGTCCAGATATGGGAACTGATAGCCTTAATATCCTAGGTCTGCTATTGCTTTTCTTGACTCAAAGTCTCATCATCTATGTTTTTTAATTTCCATTAGATAATATTGTATCAATTTCTAACTCTTACTTGCAGTGTTCTACATTAGGTCGCTGTGTCCTTAAACCCAGGCGTGTATGTGCCAAAGCAACATATTTTTCTTTCTCAAAAATTGCTTTCTCAAGATATAATATATTATTTGTCAGTAAGTTGGCTTCAGTCATGACCTGCAATGCAATTTTTATAGTACATAATGTTTTAAGATCTTCAGAAGGTTGAGTTAATGGTTCAATGTTACCTGTTTATGTTCATCCTCAAGTTTATTTTTTATTTCCTTTGTCTCATCAATTCTCCGATCAAAAGCAAGGTTAGTTATTACAAACTGTTTATTTAAGTCTTCGGTTGCTTGCTTAAGAAGCAAGTTTAGGCAAGGTTTAAGCATTTTAGAATTGTTGACTTCTTTTTTTGCTGTAGATAAATTCTTTTGTGTGAATTCCTCCCATTCTCTTTCTGTTGTAATCCTGAAACATGTCTTTCATGCAAAATTCTACAAAAAGCTTATACTTTGAAATTATTTCATTGACTCAATTATTCATTGCTTACGCAAGTAATCAGGATTTTTTAGTGTGCAGAAACATACTCATGATTTTTTATGTACAATGTAATAAGTATTTTGAAAATTATTCACTATTCTGCTAGTATCTTAATCTAAATGACACTAAATTTATAACATTCACCATCCTAATGTACTTTTTATAGTAAGAAATGCTTCATTGCAAAGTTTAAACTTTTGTCATTGCAGATACTAAATTCAAAACAAAATGAATTTTTATACTTTAATTACACTGTGGAAAATATTAACATAGTCTAGCTGAAGTCACAAACAAAATTATTATAAACATTTGTATGAAGATGTGCAATCTCTTCCAAAAAGTAGAGCAAGAATAAAAGTTCAGTGATACAAATCATAGCTCGTGGGATACTTCTGATGAATTGTTTTGCTGATCCAAATGATTAAAGTTAGAAATTAATTGAAGAAACATTACTTTCATAGTAATTGTAATCATCATTACCGATTTCATACATTCTCCTGTGGATAAAGAGATAGGTTGGGGTGCAGTCATTCTATTGTGGCACTACAACAAATTACTATTTTATTCCAGGAGAGATTTCTACAGCACAGAGATAAATTACACCCTCTGTCCCCTAAATTCAATGCTGATTGTAAAAGAACTTAAAATATAAAGTATTCTTAGTGTTCCATTTTGCAGACTTCATAACATGACGAGGTCTCACTAATGATATTGGTTGTCAGCAGATGTTACTTACCCTAAGTTTATGGGCCTATTTCCCTCATACGTTGATAATCCAATACTGGTTTCTTTCAAGTTAGCACATTTTTCATCGATTTGAAGACTCAACTCCTTATCTAGTAGATCTCTATCGAGGAAAAAGGCGACTGAGCGAAGCAAACGCGACTGCTCATTGCATTGCTCCAATGCACACGTAATAGATTTTTGAACTCCCTCTATAATCGCGATCTCTTTCTGCAACTCTAACTCTACGTCGTCTCTTACTAAATCTATGCCCAATCTTCCCTCCCTGAAAAGATCAAAATTTGAAATTGAAATTCAACTTTATAAAAATGGAATTTTACAGAAATAACTTAAAATTAATTTACCTTATAGACAAACATTTCCTAGAGAGTTCATGTGGCGATTTCGTCGCCTTTAGCGCATTGATTAGACGTTTTTGAATTATCGAGAGATCATTTTCTTCATTTTTGACATCCTTTTTGGCTTTATTTAGTTCATCAATAAGATGCTTAATGTCGGTAATCCTAACATCGATTTCCTTGCAGACCTCATCCTTATTAATTTTACTCCTATCATCTGCTGCAGTCACCGTGCGACATGATTCATGGATAATAGAATTCGATACCTTCTGCTCTTTGTCGGCTACCTTTAATCGCACGTAATAGTTATTATACCACTCCTGTAAGTTAAATCGGGGTGCGGTTGGAAACATTATTCCTGACATTAAGAATAAAATTTTTGAATTTTTCTGAAGTAATTAGAAATAGCGATAATCTGCTTAAGGGGAGTAAGTACTCTTACGAAACTAAGGAATACAATTTCTCACATCTATTTAGTTTCCTTGGTTACGTATTTACTCTTTTGTGCCGCAGTTTCATTCAAATCGGGAGGGTTGGAGGTGGTCGGAAGTAGAATGTATCGATACATCGACGACAGATTTGAATCTCCGGCAATCGAGGAAATCGATCGAGTCGGTGAAGTGTTTTTTGGGTTTGTTTCAGGCAGAGGTTTGGTGTAGCTGAAAATTAGGATTTTATAGGGAGTTAGCCTTTTATTTAATGTTGCTGAATGGAGTTCGTAAGAATTAATGCAAAATATGAGGTAAAGGGAAGAGGAAACTCAATTTTGGAGTCCAATATCTTATACATCCGAAGAGAATATATAATGTGGAATCGGTAATTTTTACCGCCATTATCTGTTTTGACACGAAGCATCGAGGAGGAAAAAGTTAGTAATTCGATCATTATTCTTAATGTTAGAAGGGAAGAAATACATAATTTCGGATGTAAATTTTTGGTTATGAAAATATTTTCGATTTCTAATTTTGGATTGGATTGTTTTGTTTAAAATTACTGTTTGTTGATGTTAGATAGTTATCCGTAGCTATTTTGTATGATAAATCATTATAAAATTATTAAAATCACCCTTTTCCAGATATTTTATATTTAAGTTGACTTTAAAACTCCAAGATGTCGAAGAGACCTGCTGAAAATGAATCGGGGTCGAGTGGTCAGCCACCTTTCAAGAAGGTTCAGTTTGAACCAATGCGCATTGGACCAATATCAACTTTGGAGGAAATGGATATGAAAGTTTTACACTTCCAGAATAAAAAATTAGCTCAGGTTTGTTTTAGTTTGGATGTTTGAACCCTATGACATTTTGCTTTACGCGTCTTACTAATCAATGAGTATTCCAGCGTTTAGAACAGAGGCACAGGCTGGAGAAAGAACTGCGTGAAAGAATCGAACAACTCGAGAAGCGGCAGACTCAGGATGACGCAGTTCTCAATGTAGTTAACCGGTATTGGAACCAGCTTAATGAGGACATAAGAGTCTTATTGCAAAGGTTCGATGCAGAAACAGCCGATGAGAGCGAAAACAGAAGTAAGTATTAGTTTTTTTTAGGTCATATCTTTCATCAAGGTATAATTATTCCTGATTTAGTCTATTATTAATCTGTTGTTTTTCTTAAATTTTAATTTTATTTCAATTAGTCATCGATTGCTCATTACTGCGAGATATTCCTAATTTTTAACATTAAATTAATTGTATATTAGTTACCCTATGTCAAAGTTTTCTAAGGAAATCTTTGACATAGGGTAACTAATATACATTGGGTCTTGGCCACTTATACTCAGTTCTCAAAAATTGAATATTCGTTTAATTTCTCCTTAGTTATTAGGGGTTTGAGTAGCTTTGTAAAACTTGAATATTGATAAATTTAATATGTGTATGTATGATCCTTCCACCTTACTATAGGTTCATCCACATAGAAATTCCTTACTAACTGCCCTTCCTTTATTTCTTGGCTAATTATCCTACCATTCATCATTAAGCTATCATTTCCATTGTTTTCTCTTTGTCTTTTCCCTTGCATTCTCCCTTTGAATACTTTCTGAAATAATTCACTGCTTCTCAATATTTGAGACCTCCAATCCCCGTTCCTTTTATTTATCATGCTAATCAAAATCCTTTTTCTCACTCTCCAATCATTTCCAGCTCTATGTTTTCTATTAAAATAGCCTATTCTATTCTATGCTGCACCTAATTCATCAGCTATTTTATTTCAGTCTTTCTTAGGATCCATGCTTTGCAGCCTATAAGCAAATATTCTAGACTTATGCCGGTACCTATCTTTTTCTGATTCCCTTATTAAGGCATTTTATCATTACCTCTCTTATCTTTGGGAAAGCTTCTGTATCTTTTATATTCTTCTTTTAGCCTCATGTTACATCTTCTATTCCAAGAAATTGCCGAATTGTGGGGCTTTGATTGTCTGTTCTAATTTTTCTTCATCTTCTCTCTTTAATTAATGTAAAAACTTGAATATTTGGTACTCATGTTCAAATGCTAAGTTTCTGAATGCCATAATCCAAGCCAGAGCAGTTTTCTTTCCTCCTAAATGAGAGAAGATAGTGGGTGCTATGAATGGTAGGTAACAGATCACTTAGAAAATAGAATTTAATAGGGTTTTATGATAATAATGTTATGTACGGTGGATCATCTGCTTGTTTCTTTTTAAAGTATGTTGTTATTATTAAATATAATATTGTTTATATTTTGTTTATAATATTTATAATACATTTTATTATTTATACTATAACTCTATGCTATATTATATTATTATTAAAGATAAAAATAAAAATATTAAAAAAATTTTAAATGGCCCACCGATTGTAAATTGTACAAACCATGAAAATTTAAGAAAGCATACAATTAGTGAAATATTTATTCCAGATATAATTCTTCTCTATAAAACCAGAGAAAGAGCAATGAGAGACTGTTTAAACGTTCATTTTAATTATTAAAGGAGAAGGGGTAAAATAATATTTGAAAGAAGTATAATAGTCAAGACCTAACAAGGAGAGAAAATTTGATCAAATGTACTGCTGCAAAAGCTACTGCCAGGATAAAGCAAAGTGTGAAGAGTTGTGTCAGGATTACCAATAACAGGCCTGTGATGGAAAAATTGTCTTAAATCTAATAGATGATTTTAGTTTTTCGGATGCTTAATATGGGAAAATAGTGAAAAAAAACCCCATCAGGTACATTTTTCTCACAGTAAGCAATTTTTATGTTGATATTAGATAAAATGTAGCTAATTTGTTAGCTAGATTATTAATGAATACCAGTCAGAAAATATAAATTTGGCTATAATATATTTTTATACCTATAAGAAATGGACAAAATAATGTTACTGGTTGGTGTGATCCAGTAAAAAGATAAGTCTAAAACAAACCATTAGACTTCAATTTGTCCAGCTAGCTGAACCTTTTCCTTCTCATCTTCTTCCTTTACACTTCTTTGACACTACAGTTCAATATCGTAGAGATGACATGAGTACGAGGTACACAAGCAATTTACTATCAGTTGCTTTTATATTTCATTGAAGTGCACTTAGCATTTGTTTGTGGTGTTTCATAAAAATATTTTTGAATCATGATATTTTCTTATTATTAACTTAAAATGTCTTAAATGGGTTGTTTTAATACGCCTGATTCCAGTCGTAAGTAGTAGTAATATTGTTAAAAGTGCTTTGACAGCTGAGGTCATTTTGCATGTGGAGTCCCACCAGGAATTGAACTCTTTCATTAAAGTTGAGCATGCTGCCCACATGGCTCTCCAGGAGCCCCTTCCATTTGTTATACTTGCGGCAACCTCATGGTAATAAAGAACAGAAAAATGACCATAATAAAGATGTCCTGGGGGTATATTGTTGTTAAATAAGGAGACTAACAAGAAGAGACATAGTGGGTTTCTCACAAAGTGTGTGTGCTGTAGAGCTTCAGCTGTGTTTCTGTCTTTTAAGTTTAGAATATTCATAATTTGGAGGAAGGCAAAAATATAGAGATGACTAAAATTCATTATTGCTGTGTGCAGGGATTTAATTCAGAAAACAAAAATAAACCATACCCTTACCCTTGTTATGTCTTCATTTATTATTACCTGTTGTGCCTAAAAAGGTGGAACTTTTTTCAACCAAAAATTTATTTAAATCTATCAATAATGATTTTGTAAATTCAAGGTGTACAGGGAGAGCTAGTACAGGGACTTGAGTATGAGACTCAAAATTTTTGTACCAATATATTTATCTAAATTCATCTAAGTTTATTCCTCAACTGTATTATAATTTAATTACTGGAGCCTCCTACTCTTTTTCTGAGTGGCATCTTTTATCTTTTGCAATGCATCTCAAGTCCTCAACCTTTTGCTAAGTTTACACATCCCAACATACTATTCTTCCTCAATTTAGCCCTTTATAACAGTCTCTCTTCTCAACCTCCTGGCCTTCTCAGTCCCTTTACTTGTTGGGCAGAAATAAGTTTGTTAACTTTCCTTTTCTGGTAGGTTCTTAGATATCTTTCTATGTATGGTCTTTTGATATTTTATATGAAAATTTTTCCTTCTGTAAAATGTATTATTGAAACCAAGTAGCTCATTTAATCTATATTATCTGCAAAAAGGAATTTGTCACTTTTGAAACTTTCTTTTAGAGAATAAATCCCCTCATAAGTTTGAGTCCTGATTCATCAGATTTCATTTATGTCTGTTTCTCGTTGCAAATATTCCTTGGTCCATGCCTTGACATGTGAAGCCACCTTCAACCCTTTTCCTTCTGTTAGTTAATATTTAATGTTAGTTAATATTAAATGGTATTGGACCTATGACTTGGTATGGCTAAAAATTTGTTTAACTAATTCAACCTGATTGTAATTTTGTTAATTGCCTTACGATACAGCAATGTCATTTTGTTTACAGTACAGAGTATTGAAAATGCATCTATAGTGTCATTCCACTTCCAAAGTAAGATATAGATGGTGCCAGTTGGTGTCATTTATTATTAAACTGATGGTATGCTAGATGAACTTGTACATCTAAATATTTGTATAGAAATATTTCTACTCCTTGATATTATAATATTGTGAGAACTGTTTGTTGAATCATTTATTTGATGCAGTCATTTTTTCTCCTTGTACTTGGTTTGACCTGTGCTATATTCTATGTCTTCTGTAGCAATAATTGGACCAATGACAGCAGTTATATATTATTATTACTGGTATACTTGCTAAATATTGGTTGTATGCATTTTATTCATAATGGTATATAATGTCTTGCTTTCCAGATGAGAATGAAGCAACAACATCATTCTTAATGCAGCTGTCAACTTGGGACAAGGAAGAGCTGGATGAAAAGCTTGCCAATAGGGTGCAAGTCTCAAAACGTGCTGTTGCAAAAGTGATTCAAGCTTTTGATCGCTTAATGCAGAGGAATGAGAAAATAACCCTAGCTTTAAAAGGAGAACTGGAGGGAGGTAATTGAATATATTTATTATTTTGGTAGAGCCACAGTCAATCTTTCATCAATTTTGCAGGAACAATTGTTATTATTCCTATTTTGGCCTGGCTGGCCTATAAGTGGCCTCTGTGGGTCACAGTACTCCCAGACTGTCTACAGCTTTGACCCCATACTCCTTTGTTTTAATTTTGGTATCGATTCTTTGTTTTACATTCATTTAAGATTTTTGTTAGTCAGTTATACTTCATTTCTAGGGTAGTAACATGTCTTTATTTTGAAATACTGGGAGATTATTTTTACTGTATGCTAAGTATGGAATGAAACAGAAATTTATTGATCCAGCTTGAAATATATAGTGATGTACAACTTGTCTGCAAATAAATAAATTACAAGAGTTATGATATTGGTGTAAATATAGCTATAAGTAGCTGAAGTTCTGGTTAATTCTCAACAGGGAAATAAAAGTTTTTGTCTACCATATTAATTGCACACTGAATATAATCATGACTAATTTTTCAATTTTGAAGAGTAATGTGCTCTCTCATTGAATTCGTCTATCTAGGATAAAGAATATCGCTGGATTTGCTGAAGAATCTTAGATGTTTCATCTTAGTTTATCTATATGGTTTTGGTCTATTATATGGGAGCAAAAGTTTCTCATTGGTTACTGTGATCTTCAGTTTGATGACTTTAAAGGTTTTAGAAACAGAAATCCCTTTAATTAGTAATTTATGAAATTGATAAATTAAAGCATCATTTTCTGTAAAGAATTTTCAAAACATCTTTTAAAAATGCAATTAATAACCAACTAAACTTAATAACTAAGATTAATAGCTTAAACATTTCTATTTTAATTGATCTTTAACTCTTGACCAAGAAAATTATAAAACTAATGATAAGAATATGAGTCTTGATCGAATATATTTCTTATGAAACTTGTTTCAAGTTCTCATACGACAATTCCTTTTAATTAAAATTTTCTATAGAATAAAGCCTGAAAATTATTAAAATTAACTCCACTTGTATGTATTACATTATATAATGCTTGGACTCTCCTGGGGACCAATATCACAGAGAGAAAAATTCTATTCATTGTAAGGAGACAAATTTTCATAATGTACATGTTTTTAAGTTTTATAACTTCTGGTTCTCAAGTTTTAGGTGAAAATACACCCTCACTTGCATCACAATACAGAATTGAACTTCCTGTTGAGTGTTAAATAAATGATGATAATTACCGAGGTAATTTTGAGTTACCCTTACAAAAACAATAGACGGCTAATGTAGTGTGACAGAGAGGTGTAGGGTACGTATTCCCTCTGCCCAAACCAGAAGACGAATCACAGGATACATATAAGGTTGTAGATTTACCTGATGAAAAGCACACTTAGTAGTTACGTTATATCAAAATAGCGTTGGTGAAGAGAAACTCCTAAATTCCCGCAATTCCTTGCAGATTGAGACTGCATGTTGATGATAACTGCAAATGCTAAAATTTTAGAATATTTCCTTCTGTAAATATTTCCTATAATTTACTCCTGCCATTTATTTCACATAGACCTATATTCCTGTGTATTCTTTTGGGAAAATGCTCAAATTCAACAATCTCATTGGTCGTCAAGAGGACTGAATGTTCATAGCCTCGAAATTTCACAAAGTTTTCATTTATTTCGACCAAATTCTTGCCATTTTGACTTGATAATGCTACTTCAAGGCCATAATAAGGATCTTTATTAATTTTCCTTTCTTTTAATGCTTATCTCAATTTTGTTTGATTATCATTTCTAATTTACTTTTGCAAAAGAAGTGTAGCCTAAAACTGAAAAATTGAAGTTTAAGTGAATTCTTATGAGAATGCTTTTTCTTGTCTGGGGTGGAAATGAGGACACTTAGATAAATAAAAGGTAGCATATTATCTGTGCAGGGAGTACATTTACCAATCTTGAAAGTTTGAAAGCTGTGCAACCTCTGGTTCCCGGGCCTTTAACTATACACTTAAACACGCATGCAAACTTTCTACTTCATATATAAGACTAGCTGAAAAGCTTGTTCATTAAGAATCTTATATGCAGTTGTTATTGTCCTTTTTTATATATCAAGGACAATTAACTAAGACTACTTGCAATCTTTGAAATCATTGAAATATTGCAGCTTTGCATAAGTTTACTTGGGCTCTTCCATCTGTATGTAATCATTGTTGAATATCAGCAGAATCAACAGCTTGATTAATTCAATTGCAGTTGATGAAGTCCCTAACATGGATGAAACCATTCGCCAAGTTAATATTGAATTACAAGGTGAAAATCGCAACCTCCAGGCTCTAAATACAGCACTTCATGAGAAGTACCACACTATTTCTCTCAAGGTGAGTTACTTTCCTATCCTTAGAAATCACTCAACTGGTTTCGATAGTTTAAGATAATTTAGTAAAACACTGAGACCTAGCAATGTGATTTCAAATAGGATAATATCTCTAGGTACCCTTCTGTTGAGTTGCAAATTATATTAGTTAGAATTTATGTTGTATGTTGATAAATGTTATTGAAGTTACAATTGCATTATATAATAAATTAGGGAGTGTAATTATTAAATTAGATGAAAAGATCTTTGAATTTTTCATTGACATAACTGGATTATCCACCATTATGATTAATCAATTAATTAATCAATATTAATAATTAATCAATATTGTGAGTGATTATGTATCATGAAAATGTCTTCATTGATTTACAATTACCTTTGAATCCTATTTTAATAGATGGCAGAGTTGCAGGATGCAGTAATTGAGAAGGACACCAAGGCTGCTGAATTAAGAAATCAAATTGACGATTTGAGGTATGAATTTTCTAAAACTCGCCTCAGGAGTGACAAGTTAGAACATCATTTAGCTGAGGCATTGGAAAAACTGAAGGCATATCAACAAATCCATGGAGATGATAAGCTCCCCACTCCCAAACCTACTACCAGCGTCTCTCAGAAAAAGGTAAATAGTTTTCTATAATTTGGTTGTATGATAATATATTTCTGATTCCAATTGAATAGTTTTAAGATAAAAATCTTGTTCTTCACATTCATGTTATTTATATCTCTTATAATGGGATAGATATTACCAGTTTTAAAAGAATTTGATATTCTTGTCTTAGATCCTAGAAGGGGGTTGAGAAAGAATTTCGGTGCTATTGACCTATGGATAACAGAGAAATAGCACAATGTATACTTCAAAAACTGTATATGTATGTAGAACATTGATCTTTCTTTCTTAATATTGTATTAAAGATGTTTGAATTACGTCTTATTTCAGATGGAAGAATTGCAGAAAGAACTGGAAGAACAAAGAGAGTTGGCTCACAATAGACTTTTGGAACTGGACCGACTGCATCAACAGCATCGTGATTGCCTGAAAGAAGTTGAAAAGCTCAAGATGGATGTAAGTATACTGAAGCTAACAGAATGTGATTGTTGAAATAACAGATTTTGATATGGATACTAGAATATGTTGAAAATCCTTAATTAAGAGGGTTCTTTCTTGAATTGAATAATTTTTTCTAAAGGGAATTGATTTTGTCATTCACTGCAGTATATTAACTATATATTTGCTAATATTCCTGTCAATGGAAACTTTTTCTTCTTCTTTGAGAGAATGAAAAATGAAATGAAAAATTATAACAATGAGGCCTGTATGGTATTTGGCTGTATGTTATGATTTCAGCTGTCAGAATTTTGATAGTTCGTATTTTATAATGAGCTTCATGAATTATTTCAAGTATAAGCCCTGTTTGCATAAAATTTTTCTGTATATTTGTTGGTTTTAATTATATACCAAGGGTTTTATCTCTCACACTCAAAATTATAACTATTATATTTTTGCTCATAATTATATATATTTTGCTTTTTTGCAGATTCGTCAGCTGCCAGAATCTGTGATAGTGGAAACAACCGAGTACAAGTGCTTGCAATCTCAGTTTTCTGTTCTTTATAATGAATCTATGCAACTCAAAACACAGCTGGATGAAACACGTCAACAACTTCAGACTAGCAAAAATACCCATCTGAGGCATATCGAGCAAATGGAGGTTAGTAATATGATAAATATGTTGGTAAATTTTTTGGCTATAACATATCCAGATATCTTATGAATGCTTCTTTACAGAGTGATGAGCTCATGGCTCAGAAGAAATTGCGCTCTGAAGTGATCAGGCTAGAGGATGTTTTGGCACAGGTACGGAAGGAATATGAAATGCTTAGGATTGAGTTTGAACAGAATTTGGCAGCAAATGAACAGACTGGGCCCATAAACAGGGAGATGCGTCATCTCATAACATCTCTTCAAAATCATAACCAGCAGCTTAAAGGGGAGGTGCATCGATACAAGAGGAAATACAAGGAGGCAAATTCTGAGATTCCTAGGGTAATGTTATTATTATCTCTGTAAATGTTCCTTCTGTTACATCTTGGAATTTGTTTTTTGGTTCAGGAGGGAGTACCTTCATCCTTTGTATTTTTGTTGTGTTCTCACAATTTCTACTTCAATCTGCAGAATTATGAGAAATTTTATTTCTTTAATTTGTTAATTGCAGCTAAAGAAGGAATATGAAGAGTTGGCAGCAAGGCAGTTGGCACTAACTGCTGAAGGAAAGGAAGGTTCATCTTCTGAGTCTTCATGTAGGGAGGAAGAATCTGCCTGTGGGACATCAGGAAGCTCAAATTCTGCCATGTTGCAGTGCCAACCCAAAGAAGAACCTGGTGTAGTTGTGAAAAAAGAGGGCGATGAAGATGTAGAGGTATAAAATTCATATAAAATCATTTTTTGGAAAAATATTTTAATTGGCTGAAAATATGATGCATTCAAATCTATCTGCTACTGCATGACTCACGTAATTAATTCTTGCTATTAATTTATTTAATATTGAATTTCATTTTCTCTATCAATTCAT
This sequence comes from Pachydiplax longipennis, assembly GCA_036926295.1. NCBI lineage: Eukaryota > Metazoa > Arthropoda > Insecta > Odonata > Libellulidae > Pachydiplax > Pachydiplax longipennis. The sequence continues at coordinate 67,680,558 of JAVFKF010000004.1, read as the reverse complement.
TAAACTTGTTGTATAAAAGTACTTGCATTAACATATCGCATTAATTTCAGTGATTGATTGTTAATTATGGTATTTCATACACATGATCATTGTTATTAGTTAATACTAATTTATTTTACAAACAAAGTATTAGTTAACATATATCAAGAATGTTTAGGACTTAATATTGGTATAGGCATGGACAAAATAATCGTAAAACGTGTGGGTTTGCATAAGATTAAGGATAACCAAAAATAAGGGTTGCCTACAAATGTGGCAACCTTGTAAAACTCTCCCCACCCCAACTTTTTGCCCCTCCTGGGCTATGGCTACAGCTCCACTAGTGGTAAACAGCCAGTTTAGTCCCATTAATGATGGAAAGGCTGGTAGTGAATTAAAGAGAAGAAAATCATCACATACTCCCGAATTTTAGTTCCTTATGCTTTCTCCATGAACCTCTTTTGGTTTTGCTTGGCCATACCTTTGATGCCCGATTTTGTTATCCACAACTTGGCATGCTGTCAGATGAGGGTCTTTAAAAAGATGCTTTTTAAAAATTTTGGCGGCATTCTTGGATGAAATATACTGCAGTAGGTGAGACCGATGAAAATCAGAAATTCTTACCGCTCGGAGTACAGTCTGCATATAAATACATTAAATTTCATGTAATTTGGATCAAAGACTAACAAAAACACCAGTTTAGAAGAAAATATCTATTAAAATGTAGTTCTTTAACCATACTAAATAAAAATATTTAACGGAACGAGTGAATAATGTAAAAGTAATCATATAAATTATTTTGCTGTCGAGAGCTTCATAAAATCCAGCATACTCCTCTGACGACACAGTGACTTCCTTTTAAATTCATAATTTCTTCATAGCAAGCTGATAATTTTATTATTCCTTGCTTTGTGGCTATAACATGTTCTCTGTTTTTTTCAATCTTCATTTTTATAAAAAACACCTTTTCTTTTAAGCTGAGAACTCTAACCCTTTTAACCCACACCCACTCAATCATCCTTACCATGCATATAGCAGTTATATAATTGTCACGTGAGTACTCGTATTTTTCCTTTTGATGTCGAGCTTTTAATCATATTATAAGAAAATATGATCGGGATATATCAGTATTCAGGGATGAATCAGTCTGATGGATAGTGCAAAAAAGGAATCCATTGCACAGCATTAATTGACTTTTAAGTAGTAGTAATAATGTTAATCGTGCTTTGACAGATGAGGTAATTTTGCTTGTGAGCTCCCTCCAGATATCGAACCCAGGATTTATATTGCCAAAGTTGAACACACTGCCCAACAGTCAGCTATCTGGGAGCTACAATTTTTAATACCAAATTATCATCACATGATTAAAAGGTATATTGAATGTTATAAAAATAACGTATTTAACACATTACCCTTTATTAATGAACAAACAAAAGAAATCTAATGATTTGATTTGTGGGAAAAAATCTTCGAAGCTGAAGGCTTATGAAGAAAAACCCACAATGATCTAATGATTTGATCAAGTCCCACAAATTCCCACAAATCAAATCTAATGATTTGATTTAAGGGAAAACACCTGCACAACAATGGGTAAAAAAAAACCGCGAAACACACAGGAAATGCACAATAATAATGTATTTCCTAATAAAAAAGTTATATATTAGCTATATGCATATATAAAATCCTGGTAAATACAACAAATACCTCAGTAATTGATCCATTCTCCATTGTTCCTAATTACCATGCGAATACGCTCTGGCATTGATTGCACCACGCAAAGACACACTTATGGCCCTATGTTCTCCCACGCGTCTTCAATAGTTTCCAGTAATTTACTCCTGTCTTGAGGGCGGTCTTGCTTTTGGAGATTTTTTGCCATAATACCCCATATATTTTCAATGGGATTAAGGTCCAGGTTCCTTGCTGGCCAGCTTAATTTATTTATGAAATTTTCTTTGAATCACGTATTAGCTTCCCTGCATGTATGGATGTGGGAATTATCCTATAATTGATTAGCAAAATTCAAATAAATCCATATTACCCGGTAGAACGCAAATATACATTGGAAAATAATCGAAGGAAGAATAGCGGGAGCGAATGAAATAAAACTACCTACCTGTTGAAACACAGATTCCTCAGGAAAAGGACCAACCGATGGCAGCATAATGCTATTCAATATGTGGACATACTATTGTCTATTGAGATTTCCATCGATCTTCCAAAGAACACCTGGACCTTGAGAAACATTGTATGCAATAAGAATAGTGATCACAGTAATCATGCCATTCATGATGCAACTTATAAAAAGAAATAAATAGAATTCAAGAGAACTCCCGAACCTTTAGCTCATATCCATCCCCATACATGGACTGAAAATCTTCCGCTCCTGCCCTGTTGCTTCACATATTTTGGATTGAATCTGCTGTTTTGTGGCCTATAATAAACAAGAACAGGGCCATTAGAGCAAGACGAAAATGTCTTTTCATAACTGAAAATAACATTTTTCCAAAATTTGAATTGCACATTTGGCTTGCAACCCAGAGAAATTCAGCCTGCAACGGATGGTTTTACTGCTAATTTGTAGTTCTATGGCTCTCTTATTGGTTATTATAATATAGATTTCTTTATCATAAATACAAAAAAGAAAATCCAATTGAACGGGATATAATAAGGGAAATCGAGTTACCTCACTTTCTCTGCTGTTGAAAACGGATTTCTCTGCACATAATCCACAAGCCGCTGATCCTCTTCTTCTGCCGTAAGTTTTGGTCTTCCAGAGCCTATCTTCCAATCAATAAATAGTGATGCTTCCCATTTATTTTTAAAGTTGCATATCGTTATATGGGAAACCTTGAATTCCTGTGCAATTTCTGTAACTCCCTTATTTGCTACTAACATTCCCACTACCTGGTTTCGTTGTCACAGAGTTAATCGAGGCATGTCTAGCAATAAACAATAACTAAAAGAAGGTATCGGATGTATATTCATACAGTGAAGGAAATTTTTGCCAATTTTTAAAATGTGTTCCAACAATGGACGATGTTCAGCAAAATTTTTCTAAATTAGACGGATTACTCATACCTGACTGAGAACCTTGTAAAAAGTTGGGGATCTAGAAGCTATAACTGCGTTCAACTGAATATTGCCAAGTCTCCAACCTTCCTCCTTCGCAGATATAAAAGAACTAATATTTCAAGAATAATTCATAAACCGCTTTTAGAAAGGCACGCTTCGAAACTCTTGAGCTTATCCCAGAGCGCCAGGGTGCCAGAAAGCTTTTCTTGTGGTAATCCACTTTAGAAACACGGATTAAAAGGTTTCAGATGAAATTGTAGTTTTTCCCATTCTATTTGATTTCTGAGAAGGAATCTTAGTTAACAAATAGAGCCGAGGCAGCGAGGAAACAAGACTAAGAAATCTCTTTTTACACCTGACTCCTTAATATAAGGAGTGAATTTGTCAAAATTTTTTATGACAGGTGATGTTAAGAAAATAATGCTGAAATCCACATGGTGGATGTGGTTAAAGGTTAAATACACTCACACTTCATTTTAGAAAATTGTGCTTTATAGTGCGCGGGGAACAACATATGACTGTTTAGGGCCAATTTTTTAAACAGATTGACTTGGTGAACATAATCTCAAATTCATAAAGCTACTAAGCATGCTTTATGTTGAGAAAAAGTAAATTCCTGTATATATCATGCATGCCACGTTTTAGCGTGTGGCAGAGGGAGCATGAATCACGGCTCTACTTCTCTAATTGGCTAATACTGCGTATCATTGTGGCATTTCAAGTAAATAATTAAGTAATTCAACGTCTCATTTTTACAGGGTTTTTGTGAGAATTGAGTAAGCCGCAGTTAAAATAGTATCCGTAAAATCTTGGTTCCCAATGGGAAATCGAGAGACCATCTGCTATTCTATACTGTAATATTGAGCTAGGCTCTTTATTTGCTTAAAACTCAAGAATTGTTTGTTAAAAAATACAACTTTATTGAAAGTTGACGACTCGCCTTTTTTAATGTATATATTTGATCTCTGGTTCGACCCCAGATGAGGCAGTGTTCCCAAGAATGCATATAATGTTCATTCAAATCCTCTAATAGGAGTCCTCGGCAGTTACCCAGATCCTCATCTGATGGCATGCCATTATGCGGGATCAGGCATCAAAAGTATTTCCGATCAAAAATTAAGGAGGTTCATGGGAAAAGCAAAAGGAACTGAAATTCAGGAATACATGACTATTTCCTTTCAATATCTATCCAGCCTTCCTATCGTTTTACTACACTACCTGAAGCGTAAGACTGAACGGCAGGAAACAAAAGAGCGTGTGGACAAAAGGAGAGGTGAAGGGTCAGGGTTGGGAGCAAGTTTTACAAGGTTGCCACATTTGTAGACCTTATTTTTGGTCATCCTCAATCTTATGCAAACCCACACATTGTACGATTAATTTGTCCATGACTGTACAAAGATGCTACTCTGAGGATGTGCCCATATGTGCAAAAGTTAAAGGAAGGAAAAAGTGGAAGGAATAAATGAGGGGAAGTCTGTTGTTGCTGGCCAACTGAGCTTTTAGGGCCTTTAATTGCATGCCAACTGTTAATACCCATCTATTGTATCCATACCATCTATTTCTGCAATTTAAGGAAAGATGGACTCCTCATAGAAGCAGTCATGTGCATCCTTAGTGTGTGACTGTTGTAATTTATTGCATTGATATTCGTTTCCAGAAACATAGGGAAGAATTCCCATATGTATGTAAATTATGTGGTAGCTAATACATTTGTTGTATGTTTTAATCTGCTTCAGATGAAGTACTTTGAAATTGAAATTCTCAAATCATCTATTGACAAAATTATTTTATTATTAAGTAATTTATTATTAATAAAAGAGTTTCTGTCAAAATTCTCATATGTAGCATTACTTCAAAATATTAAATACATAATCCTTTTAAATTATTATGATTGAACCAATTGTTTTTTTGATATCACTTATGATGAATCAAGTTCTTCATGCTCTATGTATATTGATTAAAGGGAGAAGAATCAGCTGAAAGAGAAAATGCTGACAAGGAGCGTGGGTCTCCAGTGAAGAAGGATATTAAGCGAGAGGCTGTGGTAAAGAAAGAGCCAAGAGGTGAAGGCCATAGAGACCTGCACAAGTGTGCTGGTGCAAAAGAGACTAAGGCTGGAGAATCTGAACTAGTACGAGACCTCAGAGCACAGCTCAAGTAAGTGTCTAGCATTCTCTTTTACTAATCAGTATTTCATAAAAATTTTGTTCTGACCTAAGAATTGCTCCGATAAATCATGTTTAAAAGGAGGTTCAACTTTGAAAATGGTATTAACTCATACGCTAACCCATGGAGATCTTGGTGGGTCAAGAAATGTAAAAGTATCCGACTACCGTCTATTCTCAAATCTAAGATGCACCCTTTATTTTACATACTTAGAGCTTCTAAAATTCAGGTGTCTTACATTTGTGATTTGATTTGCATAGTAAAATAAAGTAAGTTTGTTCCCTTACATGTCATCCAAAACTGTGGATCTTAGATTTGAGAATATATGATAACTGCTGTGTGTTAATAAGATTTTTTGGTGTAAGTGTATCATTAATTAGTCCTGTTGAATAGGTTAAATAAATTGTTTTATGATTTCTTTATTTGTTTTGGTTATTACATATGTATTGTGTTTCTTATTAGGAAAGCTTTAAACGATCAGAAAGAAATGAAGCTCCTCTTGGATATGTACAAAGGTGTTAGCAAGGAACAGAGGGACAAAGTTCAATTGATGGCTGCTGAAAAGAAGATAAGAGCAGAATTAGAGGATTTGCGTCTCCAGCTCAGGAAGATGCAGGTCAGTTCATCCTTTAATCCCTCATGGCTGACGTTGGCTGTGTTTCAGACCCAGATTTTTTAAGTGGCTGGTGGCTCTAAGTGCCAATCCAATATTTTTAGCGTTTTATAAAATATAATGACATCAATACTTGCCATTTATTGCTTAAATAAAATACTGAGTAGTATAAGTAATTGCCCTAGATTTCACCAAAACAAGCTAATAGGAAAGATTTAGGTAAATTTTGGTAATCTTGCAGGTTAATGTAACAGTGCAGGAAATTATTCTAAAAGTGGAAATAAGAAAATTATCTGTGGAACTCTCTCTCAATCAAAGGATTTGTGCATGCCCATAGTTCCAGCATAATTTGTCTCAAGATGCTAGCATAGTAGCAGGAATTCTGCTAGAATTTTTCTTAGGGCATGCTGGTTTGTGGAATCAGCAAACAAGTATTGATGAAAACAATGATTACTGGTCATAGAAAATGAGTTTATGGTGGAACCAATTTGAAGGATGGGAATCTCACAAGGAAACTTTGAGACAAAAGATAGCTCTGTCACAATCCAGAATAAATGTTCCTAAGCTGTTACCAACTGGAATAGCTAGGAGAAGAGTACGAAATCCCAAAAAGAATATTTCTAAGATGATAAAATAACATTTGTGAAATATGCAGCAATCATGCACGTGTATGCACATAACTGTCAATCTTTTCTGAATTACTGTAACACAACAATGGATAAGATGGCTTACTCCATTCTCAGAACTCTCTCTACTCTTTTTATGGCAGTCTCTCTCCTTCTCCTATACCCCAGCTTGCTCCTTCCCTTTTACGATTGGCTTTCACAAGTGTGTATTCCTCCCAACTGAAGCATGTCCATCCTAGAAGTAGCTTTACTAGTCCTTTATTTGACACATAGCTCATTTTTGCCAGTGGTTTGCTTGACATTCTGATTGGTATGAGCTTGAGTATCATAAAGTTTTTGGCAAAACTATTTGTAAATAACTTCTTGACCAGAGCAAGGTAACCATGTATTTGGAAGGGATATTTATACAACAATAAATGTTTACTTCTTTATTATTGCATTATTTGAGGCAAACATGTTTATTGGGTTATTAAAGTATATATTTTAAGTGTCATATTAAGTAGATAATGAAGCCAAGCCAGAATGTCTCTTGTTTCATCAACTACTGTTATTAATTCTTCATTAATTTTAATTTAATGAGTCAATACTCTCTAGTCAAAATCAATGTGGCCAATGAAACAAAATTCTTAGGATTTGAACTTAAAAATTAATATTTGCAAAGAAAATTGAAATATCTTCATAATTTTCTCACTTTTTTCTGAATAAAAGTGGTGTTTGGAACTGCATTTTTTGTCAATCAACTCCTGCCCATCCTTTTTATCCCAATTCATCTCAATTTTGCCCAATATAAAGACAAAATTTAATTATTTATATGCAAGCTATTTTTTGTTGCTAATTATTTTATCTTTTTTCTTAGGTAGAGCTCAACTGAAAACTTGAATCAGAATTAATTTTTCAAAACTATACTGATAGTTGCATTTCTAGAGAATGGTCTTTTCTGCTGATTCATTGTGTTTTCTGCTTCAGTTGGTGATGCCTTCAAAGTTCCCATCTTTTCAAAATATTTCCTTATTTTTCCTCTTTTCCTTTCCTTTCTTCTCAGCTAGTACGATATGAGATATATGTTCTCCCTTGCAACATTTCTGAGCACCCTCTGTATACTCATCCAATAGTGGCTGAAAGTATTCATGTAATGATTCAGATCATATTATATCTTTATCTGCAATTACATCAGCAAACTAAAGAGTTTGATGGCAGAGTGTGTTTCAGTATAGTCATCCCAGAACAAAAGATGACATAGAAATTCTATATTTATATGCTTTATCAAATCAAAGACATTTCTATTCATATAGATTTACACAAGAAACAAGATTGCTTAAAACTATATGCTACAAAAAGCGGGTAATATTTTTTTGTTGATTTGAGGAAATGGATTGATTGTTGTAGAAATTTATTATAGTTTAATAGAAGTTAATGCATTGCTTCTTTCAGCAATTTGACATTTCTTTGCTTATCTTTATTTTTTGTAAAATTACTTAATTTACATGTTATGATTTACAGCACCATCTTCACATTAGAACAGCATGTATTTTCATTAATGGTATGTGTTTCTTTCAACATTTAATATCTCTATATGTAGTTATCTACCTTTATATTACAGCAGAAAGAGGGAATTGTTGACCTAAGTTTTCTAACGTGCTTGGAATGATTTGCTTCATAGCCTGATTTTGGAGATTAGAGCAGACTATATATTTTTTTTTCATTTTGTATTGAGACTGTATAATACATCCTCTTTCTTTCTACTTATCAAGTAAATATATGAGCTTGTATGTATCAAGTAATTGTTGTTTATGATGTGAACTATAAGATACAAACTTATCCAGAAAGGTATCTAAGTTTTTAAAATTTGCTGTTTACTTTTACTGTATTATTTTTGGCTTTCATGCTGTGGCTTTACCTAAACTTGTGGAAACTAACTTGGATGCTTATATTCTTTTGTTTCTCGGTCTTGCTAATGATGTCAATTGAAAGTAAAATGGAAAATATTTTTCAAGTTTTGCTGGATGGTTTAACATTGGCCTAATTGTTTTTGTGGGAAAGAGCATTATTTATGAAAAGCCATTTTAATGCATAGTGAATGTTAAGCAAACTCACCAGTTTCTTTTGTTGCCCGCAGTTTATTGTTTCAAGCTGGTATTGATACTTATGACTGAATGTCTATAACTGTTTTATAACACTTTTAGTAAAGTGGATATTGGGTTATATCTTTTGGGTTATCTATTGGGTTATCAGCTTTAGATAAAAGAATATTATCAATATATAGCCTATTAATGTCGGAAAAATGTTTGACCGTGTATGGGGCCCTTAACAATGCAAGCTTATTCTTTCTTATTACCTAAATATACATCTATAAGTAAAAATATGTATAAATACATAATATTATTTAAATTCTATTTATACTGTTAGTGTTATTAGTACTATTTCATGCTTCTTTAGGGTATGGATTAATCATCCTCTCTGTAGTTCCTACCCATATGATGAAGAATGTTAAGGAGTGTATTATAAGTAGCGATATCAAATGCTTTCTCCAATTCTCTAAATTATATGAATTTAGTTTTGTCTTTCCTTCTTTAATTTTTATTATCAATCTCCAAATTAAGATTCCTTCTCTCTATCCTACTCTGAAAATAAATTGATCTTTTATAAGATCAGAGGTGAGGAACTAAAACTGCAAATTCTAATGGCTTCCTGAAAATAGCTATTCAGTTTACTGTGAATCAATTCATTTTGAAGCGAATTAATTCATTTTCTCCTATAAAATTCAGATGTGTAATTATAAGAATGCAAGTAGTACACATTCTGAGTGGTCTGATGGTTTCACATCGATGATTCATTTTTGAATCTTCACATGGATCTCCAGTCTCATTGATTTTGCTCATTGATGCATTTTCTTGTTTTCCCAAGATTTCTTGATCAACTCACTTTGCTCACCATCGATTTTTTTACAATACTTCACATCTTAAACCTATTCTATAGTTGCAAGTTCCAATTCCTGTTGAATTGTGAGAAAGGAGTGATTGAGGTTGTATGATATTTGAATTCACATTTGAGAAGAAAGAATGCTGACTAGTGTCATCTTAAGTCAAGTAGGTTGGTAATTCACTGGAGTATGGATGATTTTAAAGCATTAAAGTATAGTATGTTCATCATTTGAGTAAAAATGGGTAAGCAAGCAAATATTAGGCAATTAAGTCTTAGATGCCTTTATGATGAACTTTAATGCGTAGCCAAAGGTGTATCAATTGAATACAAGAGCGTGATGCATAATAGCTACAGCTTCAATTGTTTATTTGTAATTCTACCATTAAATATCATTTACAGCATAAATATTTAATTTGTTAAGTTTCACTAATCAGTTTAAATTTGTTTAAAAGATTTAGACAAGATTAATCTTGATTTGTCAGAAAGCACTCAAGTTATAAATTTTCTATTTGATATTGTTTTTCCATTTCTTTCAGGAGAACAAGAGAGAGGAGAGGAAAAGACTGGCAGATGATGATGCTCTCCGTAAGATTAAACAGCTGGAGGAGCAAGCGTATCAGCTGCAGAGGCAGGTGGCTGCCCAGAAACAGGTAGATGTGGGCTGTTGGACGTCCTCACTCTGCAACTCTAACCACATGAGACCTTTCGTAAGTGGTTGTCTCTCTGGGGGGGACAGCATTGCCAACACTACCTTTAACCCTTGCTAGAACCCTCCCATTTCTAAACCCCATCCTCTCTAGATCTACCACAATCATTCCATTTTGACAATTTATTGGCTCAAATATTACTATTGAAAAGTAGAGAGGTGGTTTTGTGTAGGATGCATAAATATCTCAAAATTTAATGTGTTAAGATCTGTGACTTTAATCTTTGATTTACAACCAGGACCCATTTTGTCCCCCCCTGGGGTTTTGTTATCAGACCACTTACATTTATCCTATAACTAACTGGTTTTATTATGCATGATTTATTTGTTTCATAGTTTGGTTGAGAGATGATTAGTTGGTTTAGTTACATTCTGTATCTTGCTACCCTATATTGTAGGAGTTAGTACGTTAACTAGTGAAAGGGATGGTTCATTATAATTAAGTTAGTACGTTTTCCAATTCCTTCAGGGGCAATTTCCCATGGATTTACAGCTACCACACAAGGCTTTTTCTCACTAACCATTCTTACAGATGATTTGTGTTAAGATATCTTATATAAAGTTGGAGTATTCTCTCGTAGTTGACTCACTTTACTCTTCGGTATTTTTTATCATTATAATCCTTATTAATGCATTTCCAGTGACCTACATCATTGATTTTTATCATTCCGAAAGATATCTGTTTCTCTAATATTTTAGTGGTTTTCAGGGTTGTTTCTTTCCGTAGTAGTCTGATCTCTAAAGAAGCCAAACTTTTTAGTTTTCAACTTTTTGGTTATTCTGAGTTTACACCTAAGTGAAAAGTAAGGAGTAGCTTAACACTTCATAATATCGATTATATTCAGTAGGGTACAATAAATATCAATTGAAGGCTTCTGTATGGTTTCAGTTTTCTCAAAATTGATGTGCTACTTCCTGTAATAATCTGTTTTCAGGCAAAGTCAGTCAAACGTTATGCAGTAATCTGCCGTATTCATTAGACCTGCAGAAACATTTTCTACATTATATTCCATACAGTTTAATTTTATCGCTGATATTACCAAATCTATCATACATGGTTTAGATATCTAATCACCAATGAAATTTAGCAAAAGAAATTATTTCAGAATTTAATTGCTTTGTTACTGTCGACAGCTTTGTTGTAGTAGTCAATCAAAGATGAAGATCAGAGTTAAGGAAATATAAAAGATATACTTCTTCTTTCTAAGTACACTTGGATGTGTTTGAGTTTTATTTGTTTAATATGGTATTCCGTAAAGGAGGTTACTCCTTCACATATTGATTTTATTGAGGAAATATTTTCTTGTATATTTTTCTCTATTTTAATAATGACCAAGAAGATAAAAAATATGTTTTCTTTCTTAAAGTCAATATTCTATTTTCAAAAATATTTGGTTCAAAGGAAGCTCAGTATTGTAAGAAAAAATGCCTGCAGATTTTTGATATTCTTCATCTCTCATAGTGGTTATGTTCATCTTACTAATTGGCTTTTGCTGATATTGGTTATAAGAAAAAATATTTCATTGGTATGATGAGGCTGGGACCCTAATCTCCCAATTGCAGGTGACAACCAGCTCTCTCTTTCTCCTTGGAATTTTTTATCTTCCATTTTTGTGCCAAATTCCCCTAACCATTTCCTTATATTTTGTTATGCGTAATGGAATTGCTGTCAAAAACTTCAGATAAAGTTATTTAATGAATTCTCTTGTATATTGCTGTGTAAGAAAGTGTATATACAAACCAAAAGTTGGAGGGTTTAAGGTTCAGCTTGAAAATTAGTTGGGAAGTGTTGGTAATGCAGTTGGTGGCTCCTGGAAGTAGTAACATTATTATTTCTATATTTATTATTATTACCTCAGTGGCTCCCTTACTTATGTTTCTCTGTAATCTTTTCCTTGACCCAATTGCAATTCTTGAAAGAAAACCTGTGTTAAATATTTTGATGACACCAATTAATTTAAACTTTCTTAAGTTTTTCTTTTAATTATTCTGTTAATAACATGAGATGATTGAGCAATTTTTTTAGGTTACCTAGTTCGTCAATATTATTATTGAATACTTATGTAATTATGCCTGTTATGCTTACTTAATTTCATCTAGTATGTTATGAAGCATGATATCATTATTCATTGCTTCTTGCTTTATGTTATGTTTGAATTTTCCCCCTGCATAATTTTAGATTCCCTTTTTTGTAATAGACCTGCTGCGTTAGAAACAGATGATAGCAATTTGTAATGGCTATAGATTGTTATCCATTAAATGAGATTTTTTGGGACAAAATGAGAAATTATTAGCATAATTTCAGTTTTTAGGGTAACAAAACTGATTTATTCAGTAAATCCGATCATTCAGCATTCCAATTGTAGAACTCAGACTTTTAAGGATCTGTTTTAAATAATCAAGAAACTGATTATTTCATTTATTGGAGTTATATTTCACATTCAATGCATTGCATGCTCTTCAATTTTTTTGAAAGTGCAACTTTTTGGCTGCATCTCTTAGATAGCTTCATTAGGACTGCATAGAATCTTGCAAAAACTTGACTTTTAAATGTTATTGCAAAGTTCTTGAGGGAATATGTTGGACTAACTCTTGAGGAAAAATAGTTGGTCTAAGCTGAACAGCTGGATGGAGCAGTTTTTTTTTACTTACTACACCACTACACCAGTATCTCAAAATCTGCAAACTCGATGCTTACTCAGGCATTTGTGGCAGCATAAAACTTAATTATTTAAATATTGAATTTACCTGCTGTGATCTGTAAGAATGACATATACCTAGAATTGTTTCACCTAAAATATTTCTTCAAAATATTTTCTTAAAATTGCTTTAAATTCACTGTTATCTAAGTCCGTACAATTAACATTGTGTCAATTATAAGAATCCAAATTAGAGTATCTCAGGCACTCAACGTTTAGAATCATTTCCCTACTTCTCAGATTTCACCACGTATTGAGTGTTGAAAATGGAGTTGGCCATTTTCCACTGAATAAAACTTTCCATACAGTGGTAAAGAGGAGCTTGAGCAGCAATAAGCCCAAGTTTCAATAGGTTTTATCTTTTTCCCTCTTTCTGAGGTTTTATTTTGTTTGCAATACTTATGCTATTCATCTGATTTACTGAAATGAAGTAGGAAACATTTCTTCTTCACTGATCTATCAATTAATATAGTGTTAAAATTAGACTTTTGTGTTCCAAAGAAAATCCTATGAACATAAATTCACCATACTTTTAAAGATAGTTTGAAAAACATATTTCAGTTTTGCATATGTTGAGATAATTTCTTACAAAAAATCTTTTTATTTTATTCAAACTCAAATACAGAGACAAAAAGCAACTCAAATAAATTAAATGGCCTTGTGTTTTTGAATTCTGTGTTATTAATTGAAGTAATTGATGTTTATTATTTTATAATTTGTTATTCCATCAATAATGCTTTTAAATATGGAAATTATATATAAATTTGCTCTATGAAGTATTTCTTTGGGAACTCAAGTACCAGGATATTTCAAAAATGATTTTTCAACCACTTGGGAAGTACAAAGCCAGAGTATTTTGGATTCCCTAAAGTCCTTTGATCTAATATTTATTAGATATTGCAATGCTGCATAGCATTAAAAAGTGTATGAGTACTGTAAGGTATAGAGTAGAGTGACCTGAGAATAATGCTTAATTGATGATTTCAGTATTAGCGAGTTATAATGGGAAATAACCATCATGAATGCCAATGCCCTGTTTTAGGCATTGCTTCCTTATTCAGTGTTACTGAATTTTTACACTCTTGTCATTTTTCTTTGTGTTTCTTCAGAATAAGAATCTTTGTCAGCAATAGTTTAATGGATTGATCTAGCTTGCTTAAAGATCCATTTCTCAACCCCAACCAAAATCCAAACCATCAACTATCAAATTTAAATCATATAAAACTAATTTATATACCTCTGTTCAGCTATGCTTTTACAGCTATTTACAAACATATAAATAAAGATTCTAAACAATCATGAACTACATACTATTTCCTTTGAGCTTAAGTTTGCTAATATTCTCAATTATATACTATTCTTATTCATACTTTCCTTCTTCATAGTATCTTTATGTATCTTTTTAAATATATTCCCTTTATATCTTAGGCTTTATTTTTCATCTTATAGGGGTAACGTAAATAACTGTATGTAAATTTTGATATTTCCAATGCAAAACGAGATTAGAAGGTTGTATATTCACTTCAGGGTAGGCTTGGATTAAAGAAATATAATTATGTTTTGGGAAGATCATGAGCATTAAAATTGCTTAAAGCGATATTAATTTCTAGTTATTGCTCAGTTTTGTCATGTTAGTTGTGATCTTAACAAATTTAGAGAAAGCATGTTTTCTAAAGACGTAGTTGATATTATGCAACCCTCATGTTACTTTGGCCAATCCGATAATGAAAGAAAAATGAGAGAAATGGATGCTAGAACAAGTCGTTTTAAGGACTCATTTTTTCCGCGAACAATACGCGATAATAATAGGCTAAAAAAGTAGCTCAATCGTTTGGTATTTACACTCCCTGCCACAGGCCGAAAGGCAGTTTGCAGGGTATTTATATAGAAGTAGAAGGTGTATGATGAAATTTTGGTTTGAGTGGCGTTGAAAAAGACGACTTCTGAAAATAGTTTGTGTCAGAGAGTTTCAGTAGTTTTTTGATTGTTTAATTTTTGATATGAATATTATTTTTTAATGGAGAAATAGATGGAGTATTAAACATGGAGAGTTATTTCTAGAAGTAGAAATATTCTTCATAAATCTTTGCATATTCATCTCTTTTGTTTTTGATGTATGTAATTATTATATGCCAATTTGTAGGCTTCTGGTCATTTGGTGTCTTGTTTCAGTTTGAAAGTTGTACTTACCAATACTATGATGAATGGAAAATTTTAAGCTCAGTAAGTCTTACTGAAATGAATTACTTAAACCGTGATGAAAAAAGCAAAGTATCTTATGTTTTCCTTAAATCCATAGGGAGATTTAAGAGGAAAAGAGAATATTTGTTTTGAAGGCTTCTCATTTTAGTTCTGGTATGATGGTCCATAAAATTTTATAGATAATTCTTATTTTGAAAAGTTCTTAGTTGCATTTAAAAGAACTTAAATCATATCCCCAGGGGGATTTAGTCAATGAACTATGCAATCAGCAGCTACTTGGAAAGAAAGGAATTTAGTATCTATCTAGTAAATTTAATACCTCGCGAATATTGTGATTTATGCTTCATGATTAATACTTCATATAATATCATCTTGAGTTGTTGCTTAATCTTTATAATGTACAAACACTCTAACATGAAATTATAACATAACTCCTTGGGTTTTGCATAAATCTTATGGCCAATCATAGATTCATTTCACACACATTTACATTTTCAGATTGCTTGGTATCCATTATCAGGAAATTTTTATTTCATATGAGTGAACCAGTATAGTGAGAGTGTTCAAGTGTAGTGACTTGACTTGCATAAAGTAAGTTAGCTCTTACATAAGCCATTTTCATTCTTTGAGGAAGAAAAATATCTCAAATTGATGGATTTTTTAATTCAGTGAACTCTCTTTGTAATGCTTTCTACCTAACCAAGGAAGATTTTCTTTACTGAAAATTGTGAAAACTGGTAGTTGAGGAATAGCTATTTGATATGATATATATGATAAGTTTTTATAATATGATAGATATTTGCTCAAGATAGTGCTTGCTGCTACAATGTATGCACAAGGTTTGATAGTGTTTTAGAGATTCGCTCCATTTTTCGACATGTACATTGCAGTTACAATGTTGTCAGTGGATGAGGATTTGAAAGTACATAAGGTGTGAAATTACGATCCAAGTAAAAACTTAAGAAACATTAAAAAATATAAAACTCTCATTGTGAGTGAAATTTTGTATTATATGTGTAAAAACAGTTGCAGAAATGTTAAATGAATTCACTGTATTGATGTTATAGCAGGAAATTCAAGGGAACCTGCACAGGTATGATCAAGTATTAGCTTACATACTGTTACCCAGTAAAATTAACTTCTCTTTATGAATTGTTATCTGAACCATAAATTTGACATATCAAAAATTAATTTGTACAATGTTTCAGACTTCCTAACCTACACCTGAAAAGTGTTATATAGGTGTCATTTGAGCATCACTATCAAGATCTAGTAATGTAGAAGTATCACATTAAAGTAATGTTGTAGGTAAAGAGATGTTAAAATTTTCTGTTAACAAATTTCACATTGTATCCAATCTTTTGAGGAATATCTAAAGATAAAATTGGTTGACCTTCATTTCAGTTTGTTGCATATTCAGTGGAATAGAACTTAGTAATTTAATGTTATAGATACAATGAGCCTCAGTTTCTTTTTATATACTATAACTAGATAACTTAGCCAAATTGGTGAAAGAATTGGTGAGTTGGTGCACACCATACCATAAAGTAAAAAGCTGCTTGCAAACTATGTATGAAGATTTAGGTAACCAAATTGTAATATGATCACAAAAAGAAATTTTTTAATTAATTAGCTCACCTATTTATTACTCATCTCCTCAAGTGATCATTTTAGACGATTATTTGAATTTGAAAATTTTTGGAAAGAGTTATATTTAAGGAAAATATTCTATTATAGCCCTCTTTGAAAAAAAATTGCTTAAATTTCAGGGTGACTTTAGAAAAATAGAATCTTTTGAAATCTAGAATCTTTTGAAAGCTGAATCCTAAACTAAGCTGGGCAAATTAAGTCAGAAAATAAAGGTGCTGAGGAGAATAGATGAGGAAAGGATGTGGGATATAGTTATCAGTGAAAGGGAAAGAAAGTTTATTGGCTGTAATTTAAGGAGGATTTGTTTGCTATGGTAGAAAGTACAGTAAAGAGAAGAATAACTAAGAAGAGTAATGATGGTTGATTGTTTGAAGAATAGAAAAAGATTTGCAGAGATGAGAGAGGTGTAAGGTATGGGGAAAAATAAAAGAATCACTGTCTAGGAACTTTGCCAGTGGATCACCAGTGATTGTGATATACTGAGCAAGTTATTTATTTCCTGTGTATAGAGTGGTTGTAATTAAAAATTTCCTTCCTAATTTTCAGAGGAAAATGAGTGACCACACAAACATGAAATATGCAAATACAAATAAAGCCAAACCGTAAGAAATTTGAATGATGAATAAGTATTTCTGTTAAAATACTTTGAATGCAGATCACCACAGTATTCCTGGATTTGTGAATGTATAATCATTTGAAAATTGACAGCATAATATGTTAACAATGACTCCTGTTATTATCTATGACAGTCTGAAAGCTTAGGATTGAAATTTGTATGGCTGCTAATAGAATCTCTTCTGATATGGCTGACACCTTTCCTGATTTTTTTTTAGGATCAAAGCATCTGTTTTAGTGATAAATTCTGTTCTGTTCTGCTATTACCTTAAAGTAGCTTTCAGTATTTGTGGCTGTTATGATTTCAATTCTTTTTATTGCATTTGGTTACCTTAGTACACATAATTTGCAGCCCTTAAGTTGTGTAGGGAAAGGTAAATGATCAAATTACAAAAACCTCTGATTATTTGAACTTACTAATATCTGTATAAAGTCAACAACCCAAGGTAAAACTAATTGAAATGTCATAACTGAGTTCCAATATCTTGTTTTGAACTTTTAAGGAAAAAGTAGAGAATGCTTCTCAAAGAAAACAACAGTATTTTATATTATTAATCTTTTGAGTAATCTTTTGTGTTGTATCTTTTTTAACTGTTCTTCTTTCTTGCCTATATCTTCCCCATAGTTTTCATCTGGGCATTTTAACATTGTAGCTAGAACTTCTATCAAAAATAGTTCATGTAGTAGCTATTACATTAATGTGAATTGTGAAAGTATAAATGATAGTTGAATGAATTTATAGTGGCATTAGTTGTATCTGTTGCCGAATTTTAAAATAATGAAGGAATTTTACAAAATTAACTGTGGTATTATGTAGAAAATGCTGAAATAAAGACAAAATGTCAAGAGTCCCACTTAGGCTAAAATGTTATCAGTATAGATTTTCACAAACAAATAGCAATATGCTTCTGTATGGGTTGTGCATAAAATATTTTTGATTTTACCTTTTTTATTCTGTATCATTTTCTAATTCCTCTTTATGTTGCTTCCAGTGGATGCACTTAAGATTATTGAAATACTAGCTGTTTTTAAAGGTCACTTTGTCAATGATTTTAGCATTGGAATACGCTTATTATGCTGTTAGATTGCAGACATTTGGATTGCCATTTTTGTTGATTTAAGCTTTAAAAATTAAGTGCAATTAATTGAAAAGTTACTGAATTTACTTTTGGATTTTTAAATATTAAGACTACTCTTTTAGTAAGGAGACATTGAATAAATTTTTACAATTGAAGTTATAGTTTAAAGATGTAATTCAGAAATGGTTATAATTAAGATGAAATCAAGTAGTGTATATTGGGCACCTTCCTTACAAACTTGCTGAATTAGACTCATGATATAGAAATGTATTACTTTCAGCTAGAGGTTATGTTTACTTTGCTTTTTAGGTTATACATTTTAATTTTAATTATTAAACTGTGGCCTGAGAGAGACTTTAAATACTCTAAATATTGCATCATACTTTGTGCATGGATTATACTTCTCAAATTGAATACTCATAAAATTTTCTTAATATTTTATTCCTTATTCTAGGAAGAGGAGGCACTCTTGAATGAGATGGAGGTCACTGGTCAGGCTTTTGAAGACATGCAAGAGCAGAATTCACGTCTTATTCAGCAGCTGAGAGAAAAAGATGATGCGAATTTCAAGTTAATGTCTGAAAGAATCAAATCCAATCAACTTCACAAATTAGCAAGAGAAGAAAAGGAAGTGTTGAATGAACAGGTAAATCTTTTGACTACATCCATGAAAATTTAAGTTAGTTTACAATGAGCGCAAAAATTTCTCAATTCTTGTTATTGTTAGGCTTCTTTGTTTAAGTTTTGTTGAATTTTTTCCTGAGATATAATCTTCTCTATAAAGATTTTCCATGACATTTCATAAGTTTATTGGCCATGTATATTTGTTGGTGTTCAAATCAGAGCATCCTGTTATTAGTTGTTAAAATATCATGAATGATTGTCTTTTTGTAATATATTAATAAGCCTTGGAAAAGGGTTTTAGGAGGTAATGCACATAAATGTCTCCCATGTTTGTTATTCCTTGGGAATATGCCTCCTTGGCCTACTATCATCTTCGGGTGCACCTAAAAAAAATTAAAAATTTATGCCCTATTTTTATGAAATGAATGATAAATTGATTTTATTTTGATTTGAAAATCAGCAAACATTCAACCAAAGGCGACAACAAGTATAAAAGAAGAAATGTTCATGGAAATATTAAACAGACGAAATGAAACAATTCATTAGTTACACACGTTATCAGTGAATTAACATTAGTGAGAAAATGTGTTGCCTCTCTTAATTTTAATTCCATTTTATACCAAAATAGTTTTCCTTGTCAGAGATGATTTGCGAAGAACAATTATAGATTGGTATACTGAGTGATTATTATTAGTTAGTATTAGATTATTACTAGTTATTATGATTCTGTATTATAATATGTATCAGAATGGACTACATAATAAGGAGGGCGCATGATGTTGGCTACATCTTCTGCAAACCTACTGTCTCATAATTTATTAAACAAATTAAGTCTGATTGCAACCTCTTGTTTCTAAAGATCCTGCCTCCTAAACTCTCGAGTAATACTCAGAGATTTGTTATAGCACGTCTTTACAAAATGTATTGTCTTTCTTAGTAAATTTTCTAATTTGTGATTACAACACTTTTCAGCAGGGTCCTATATACAGCATACATACTCAAGGTAAAGCCAAACTAGTGCAAAGTAATATTGCTTCTGGAGAATAACCATTTGCAAAAGATTTTCTTTTGAGGAAGTTAATTATTGAATATTTTTCTGTATTAAGCTCAAATTGCCAGTTGTTACACCATCTTATAATTTAATCTAAATAATTCAAGAAGGTTAATCTATTATGTCTACTTTCTTATTTCTCTTACTTAAGAAGTTAATTTTCAAACACATCGATTGTTTGATTGAGGATTTATTATCAATAATCATTGAAACTAATTGAATCAAGTTAGTTGCTACATCTTTATTTTCTGAAGCGTAGATAGGAACAGATGATCATACTGTTCACCTCAAAAATATTTCCTTGAACTAAAGGACAGAATGAAGTTTATCTTGTGGTTTGATGCTTAGACAAAGTATAATAGATGGATGTTTGAAATGTTATATTAATAGAACATGTTAAATATAATGTCGCAAGATTTGATTTCTAAGAATTTATTTTATTACAATTTTATTCTAAATAGGTAGTTACCCTTGCTACACAAGTAGAAGCACAAAACCAAGTTGTTCGAAAGTTAGAAGAAAAAGAAAGAATTCTTCAGAACTCGGTGGCAACAGTAGAGAAAGAGTTAGCATTGAGGCAGCAGGCGATGGAAGTGCATAAACGAAAAGCAATAGAAAGTGCTCAGTCTGCTGCCGATTTAAAACTTCATTTAGGTAAGCTGTTATTGCAATTATTTTGGTTTTAATAAATTTTCCAGAGGAATTCGATATTGTTATTAATTTTTTATTTATGTTACATTGTACTATAGTTCTGATTATAATATTGGAGAAATTCATTCTCTCACAAATTATACCATCTTGCTTCATGATTTTAAAATAATGCAAGACATTTATTTAATGTATATAATAATGTTTGTTGGAAATTTTTAATGAAAATTTTAAATTATGGGATTATTAGTAGTAGCAGTATAATAGTTGTCTCATCTCACCAAAATGAAATCTAGATGTCTGTTAGTTAAATTTACACTTTCAAACGTTAATAATTTTACAGAAAAGTATCATGCTCAAATGAAAGAAGCCCAGTGTGTTGTTGCAGAGAAAACAAGTGCTCTTGAAGCAGAGGCATATAAAACCAAAAGATTACAGGTAAAATTTTTTCAGATTTTAATATCTTATATTATAAATTCCAATAAGATATGTCGAGAATTGTTACTCTATTGTGGAGAACTAATGTGTATTTTTGTAGCATACATATGTTGCTATCCACCATTAATCTATATGCAACTAAGTAGAGCAATAAAATATTTCCTCTTGATATTTAATTCAGAGGGAATATTTTTTGTGTAACTTTTCATTTATAAAAAATTTATCAAGTTGTGTTTTCCTTTTTCTATCTCTTCTTACTTGGCCAATTTAAAATTTGTAATAGTTTATCTGTTTATAGTGAACTATGTTTATTCAAACTTAATATTATTAATATTTAATTTATCCAAATGATCTATGCATGCATACTTAATTACTTTTTAAGTAATACTTAATATGATAATGTTCTTTAGTGTGTATGGGAATATAATTTTTTTTTATTATTCATGAAAAATATCTGCTGGTATTCTCAAGTAGAACAAAGAAAAATTGTTGCCTTATACTTAATATCATTTTGATGGATTTGCTGGAAGAATCCTTTTTCTTAAATATTCAATCTTATTTTATAGGAGGAGATAGCTCAGTTGCGCCGGAAAGTGGAGCGTATGAAAAAGATTGAAATGGCAGGAACAGCTGATGAAGTGATGGCAGAAGAAATTAGGGAATATAAAGAGACATTAACGTGCCCTTCGTGTAAAGTCAAGCGCAAGGATGCTGTGCTTAGTAAATGTTTTCATGTGTTTTGTTATGACTGTTTGCGAACCAGATATGAAACACGCCAGAGAAAGTGTCCTAAATGCAATGCAGCATTTGGTGCAAATGACTATCATCGATTATATTTATCAACGTAGCAAAGTATGTAAATCGGAAATTTTTGTTGCTTATTGTGAAAATTGAGCAACAGCAATAATACTGAAAACCATGTAGATAGTTCATTAATTACTTTGGCTACTTTGCAGAACAATTTATTTTAATTGGCTGTGGTGTGATGTCTGGATATTGCCATGTCAATTGCAAATCAATTAAAATGTGTCATATTGTCATTTTCCATTTACCCAGTCTAAAAGTTTTGCTAAAAATGGAGCTCCTTTCATTATTAAGAGGAAATCCCTTTGTGTTTATTTGTGTTTTATATATTTATAAGGAGAAGACAATTTTCTATCAACCAAAATTGGTATTGTTTATATTATATGATGAAACATTTATTTCCTCAATTCAAAGAAACACTTTTGTAAATTTTTTAAGTAACTGACTGATATGCAAAATAGTAACAATTCACTCTTAAGAAAAATTCCGTGAATTGTTCTTATTTTGGAAATATTTCAGTTATTACTATTTTGATTTCCTACAAATCCATGGCATCATTGAGTGGCATTTATATCTTTCCCAATTAGCCATTCCATGAAGTTTGTATGTATATATTTAACATAGTACCATTTTATATTTTCACATATTAGGAGACATGGTTACAACATTTGAAGCTGTCATGTGATGGTTTCCAAAGCTCTGATTCTTCACTTAATTTTACTGTAAGGCAACATTTATTTAAATGTTGAATATCTCTTGTTTTGGATAAAATAAATTACTTGCAGGAGTACTTTCATTTCTTAAAGAATTGTGATCATTGCATAGAGAGAAGTGAATGTTTGAGAGGTGGTTTTAGGAAAATTAATAAATTATAGTATGAATTCTAATAGATTGAAAACTTTTTATTGCAGCTTTCAATTTCCCATAATGATCAATGTATAGCCAAGGTTATCTGCAGATGAAATTTGCCTAGCAAAATGATAGTCATTCAAGTTAAAGTGTAGAATTTAGCCCAGTTTGATTACAGTTTTTCTCAAACCATGGGCAGGGATCATTCCAGTGTAAGGCCAAACTTAGTTGTTTCCCTTTCTTAAAAAGGCTGCATGTGAAACCACCAGACCACTTTTTTGTTGTGTGCTACCCACATTCAAATAGAAAAAAATCAGTATGTTAAATGAGAAAAGTAATTTCTTCATTAATAGAGCGAGGAAATTTTTGACTTAATATTCACTGGTGATCAGCAGATGAAAAAAATCATTTTAATACAAGTATTTGTTTCAGGAAGTGACTAAAAGTCCACACATAGAGCTCCAAAAGGGCACTTTAGGCCTGGAGACCCCAGGTTCCCCGTCAGTCGTAAACTATTTCTGTCATTCTTTTTTTAGAAACGTTTTTTGATGAAAGCCACTGAAATATTTGAAATCAGCACATAATATATGTGTATAGTTTACCTTCCTAGTAACTTAAACTTATTCTTTCTTAATTGTCCATTTTTCCAGAAATATCAAACTTTTTACCATCTTGGAATAACTTTCCTTCACAGCTAATTAATAGCTGTCTTCCCAGAGACTATATGTTAATTATCTTAATCAAAATTTCAGGTCTTTATTTATTCTCCAATTACTAATAACATGCATATTTTGACAGCTGGCCATGGTCCTATATGCCATAACACTTTGCTACAAGGTATTATTTGAACCAACGTTCATTTTACTATTACATTTTTAGAAGAAAGTAGCATAATTTAACATATTCTGCTCTTTTTACCTCCATACTTGAGATTAAGAGCAATAGTGGGATTTACTGGGGCCACTTTATTTATCAGGGTGCTGGAGCTTTTGATGCTAAACTGACTTCCCTGGCCATGAGATTAATGTCATTCAGATCAACTATTTTGCAGATAACCATTGAATTAATTGCATGTTAAGGGTCATAGAAAATTTCTTTGGGGCTTGATCAGGGATGAGGAGAATTAAAAATGTAGAGCCAGAAAAGAAGAAATTTCTGCTATGCTATCTTGTAATTGTGTGCTTTAATTAGATCCAGAATAGTCTGACAACTGTAAATTTAGAATTTTCCAATTATTGTTTTCAGCGTTGTTTTGAATGTAAATAATCTTTATATTCCAGTAATTTCAGAATCTTTGATCTGCAAACATGATTGATTTATCCATAACAGCTACAAGGATGAAAATTTTTCTTAGTAAGAAATTTTCTAAATAACTACTTTAAATATTATTAATTTTCAAGATAAATGCATGGATTAATTTTCTTTAAAAATTTATAAATGAAATTTGGTATAAAGTAGGTAGAATGAGTATAAATGCTAAAATCTAAGTTCAATGCTGCCTCACTAGATTCCATTAAAAATGAATTATTTAATATCGATGCTCGAAATGGTGAGAATGCAAACTAAATGAAGAATACTATTGGTAAAGTAATGAAAATATTCTCTAAGCATTACTATATAAAGCCTGGCTCACTATAAACCTGTTGTAATGTAAATACACTGTAAGTGTAAATAAAGACTCATTATTTTCTCGAGGAGCCAATTAAAGAATTTCAACGATAAAGTTTCAATTTCAGTTAGGAAATGGCAAAAACGAAACTATTCTTTCCTGAATTCTTTCTGATTCTGTAGTTTCAGGAAATATGATTTTTTAAACTGAATGACATCAGGGAAATACTGACCCTTTACTTCGTCCATTACTAAAGTTGCATATAACAAAACTAATGAGATAAATTTCTAAAGTCACAATTATTTATCAAATTCACAAAATTACCAAAACAAAGAATATTGGGGTGATAAGTTTTTTGTCACGGCGAGGCGGAAGTAGCGAGCCATTTGTGAAGTTCCACTCCATATCTTGCCTTAATTTGGAAATCGAACACAAAAATAACCTAAATGTTGCGGAGCTCCCGATGTTATGCGAATCTTCGCAGCGCGTAATTCCAAAAATATAGTGTCACCTGCGAAAACGATGAAATCGATGTTCTGTCGGACACATTGATTGCTTAATTAATGGGAAAAAAATAATACGTTTGTCAGCGAAAATATCATCCAGATAAAGTAAAATTACATGGAACGCACGTAAGAGTTTGACCTACTAGTTTATCATACTTATTGGTTTCGCGCGTAGATAAGCATTTGTTTTTCTTACGGAAAGGAAAATTGGCGATGGATTCATGCAATCTTCTTAGTGTAATATACCAAAGACAAAAGTATCGTTTTTATCATGTGGCAATTAAAAGGTACTTTTAGTGTAAATGGACGATGTTTCTTGGTTCCTTTCTCGTTTTTTATTGCTCGAAGGGATAGTTATGGCCCTCGTAACTGTGCAAAGGTCACCAAGCACCAGTAGTTCGGTGAGTAAAACAGTCAACTGTTTTAATGTGTTGTTTGCTATAAATTGCACTTTCACCCGTTAAATCCCTTTATTACTAATCGTTCATTGCCCTGGGACGAAGTAATCGGAAAATTATTTAAATGTGTTTTACAGGACAGAACCTTAACTCTACCCTATTAAGGTTATGCTATTGGGATTGCATCTGTCCAGAAGTTAAATTTCGCAAATTTCTGATTACATTCAACATTTAATTATTTTCGTTATTTTGGAAATTAAAGCTCGCTTTTATTAACGTTTTTTGATGTTGAAAATGTATCATTTCTATGTTTTATTCATGTGTAAATATGATACACCCCTCGAGATAGATGTCTTCCATATAAGGCTTCATTTCGCCAGTAAAGTTTATCTTTGCATGAAAGGAAGTAAAATTTGGAAATGAAGTAAGTCTCGCTATTTTATCTACTTATTGAACGAGTTAGACTTTTTATCCTCGTTTTTCTATTATTTTATAGTCCAAATATTTGACCTTGTTGAATGTGTCAAACGTTTTGTATATCGTCGTTATGTTGACATATTTCGTTTTTCTGATAGTTACTTTTAGATTTGGTAATTCGATATCCAATGAGAATAAATTATTTTAAAAATGTCAATAATATACTGTCTGCAGCGAGGTACCACCCAGTATTGTTTACATATATCGAAACCTAGCCTGATAGTATAAAAATCAAATATCATATGAGTCTTTTGTCACTATTAATTATTTTATGATATTTATCGCCTTTTTGCTTTCTCTAGCTTTCATATTCGTTGTTTATGTTTAAGTCTTTTTTAAACCTCGGCTACGCGTGACGGTACTTGATGTGTCTTACATTGTTTTCATAATCAGATCATGATGTTATTAAAAGAAAAGCTCTATTTATAGCTTTTGTACAAAAGATTGTAGTTACAGGTTCTTGTATTCTAATTCACATTTTAATAAATATTATCGAAGTTTACTTACATCGCTCGAAATGGAATTTTAAGTTTTCATCATGTTGTCGTTCAATCCGTGTAAATGATTAGAAAATAGAGTTGTCTTATCTTTGTATAATGTAGTGTGTAAGTGCTTCTCATTCGTATCTGGAAAATATTCGGAATTTATTTCACACTTATTATCTATGGAATAAATGCATAGAATATTTGTGTATTAATATTTTACCCGGAAACATTATTTCAAGAGTGAGAAAAGTTGTAATAGCAGATCCTCCCAATCTCAAATTTAAAAGCTGTGTATATTCTTTACCCTCCGAATATAGTTACAATTAAAAGAAAATTATTGTTGATCTCTCATTTAACTTAAATGACATAGGAGATGAGCGCAGTATTTTTATTTTCTCCTGGATATTAGAATTAAATTTATTTTTATTGTGGAATATATGATTTTGTAATATTGTCAATTCATTGGAATTGTCTCTTTGCCTAGGATTCTGGAGCTGGAGCATCAGTGGATGAGGAAGAAACGACAGTTAGCCGTTCACCTGGCAGAAGGTATGGTTTTTTGCAATAAAATTTTATTTTCTCTAAACAGTGTGATAGGCTTTCTTTTCTCATTGACTATTGCAAATGTTTTTTGAGGAAGGTTTATTTGAGCTTTATAGGTTAGTTAAATAACATTTTTGTCTTGCCAACGACAATTTTTAAATTCTGACAAGTTTTTTTGGCTGAGAACCATCCAATTTTCAGTGTAAATGGAGTTGAATGTTGATAGTTTCCCATTAATATGTCCTTTGTTTCCCTTATTTCATATATTTTAGTTATTTCACCATGTTTAACCTGTTACTTTGTTTCCATGAATACAATTAGTGAAAGTATTCTGTCTCATTGTTTACATTCCATTGTTCTTAGAGCTCATTTGGCTCATTTCTATCACCCAACAAATATTTATTCTGTTAATTCATTGTGTGTTTATCCATTCTCTGTACATTTACCTGCTTAAATCTCTATTTTGACTGAAATTGGTGGATTTTTCTCACCTACGTACCAAGTTTATATACACATCATCCCTAACTGGTACTATAAGGAAACGATTTTTGCATTTGCTTTGAAGATGCTGTATGCTTTAAAATATTCTCTCTTGCCTCCTTTTAATCATCTATAACTTAGCTTAGCGATCCTTAATAAAGAGGCCCCTTCTTTCTCTGTCGCACAGCCTTGGCGAATGCTATTTTGCAGTGAAAGGGAGCCCATCATCTGTACCATGTCAACCACCCGTCAATGCACCAAAACATGCTGAGACAGGTGCTTTGAATGGGAGGAGAAAGGGTAGGGGAGATCAAGGGAGGAGAGGAGAAGAAGAGGAAGATAGTGCAAAGGGAGGTTGGAGGGAAGAGTGGAGTAAGATTAAGGAAGAAGGTGGTAGATTTAAGGAGGGCATAGTGACACCCTCCGTAGGGAGTGGAGTGCCATCCTCTGGTCGGAGAGGAACTGCTGGTATGTCCTCTGACATCCAGCGTCATCTACGTTCTATGTTCTATCTGTTGCGACCTGAGGAAACTTTAAAGATGGTGAGTTTGTAGGTCATAGCTTAGTTATTGCAGTAAATGGAAAGAAAGTCATCCTCATTATTGTCATGTTTGTCAGTCTTAGTCAATGACCCCATTTTTCTACTTTAGTTTGGCTACTATAATGCATCATAATGATATTTTTAGTTTTTTTTATGTTAGTTTTTGATTATTTAATACTATTAGAAACATTTGTCATTGCCTTCATTTTCCATCATCTATATTAGACAACAGACTTAATGTTGACTTGTCTCCTCTTAGTAAAATTGAGACGGATTTATGTTATTTATCTCTGAAATCTGACAAGTTTTTATGTGGATGTTGATGAGAGAAAAAATGTCTCTGATGTGTCATATTTTTATTTCTTGAATTGCCTGTAGCTAGAATGGGTCTTTAGGATGAGCAATTAAGAAGAATTTCAGTTTTTGATGACAATTTGTTTTCTTTAGCAGAAGCATATATAAGTCATGCACAAGTCAGTGTTTTTATTTTCAAATTATTTTGTTCTAAAATCCTCCAAACCTTTTTCTATGAATCTGAGGTCCTCAAATGAAGATTGTTAGATGGATCCATCTATTGCAAAGAAGCCTAATTAAAGTTATGTTATAATATCAAGTAAATGAGGTATCCTTCAGATGATTCCCAGGCAGGTTGACAAGTATGAGGGATTGGTTTCCATTTTTGTATGGTATATATCATTGTAGCAGTTGAAAACATTTCATGCTTTCTAATGCTTTGATCTTTCTTGCTTGCTGAGTGTATGATAACATTATGAGTGACTTTGGAAGTGCTAATTTGTGAGATATATTAAAACTACGTTTGTGTTCTTTGAAAAGTTAAAAATCAGTTCAATAGATAAGAATTTTGTTATATGTAAGTACTTCTTCATCTACTTTGCTTTATGCTTTGAAAATAAATACTAGATTTAAAATTGTGCAATTAGAAATTTCTTTGAATATTTTTTGGGACATTGATGAGTCAAAGCATGATAACATGATTTCTAGATGTTACAAATGTTGATCTGGCCTGAAAAATCTCCTTTAGTGGTAATCATCTCAAAAATGAATTATTCTACTCTGCAATGAATTTATTTCCACTATTGCAATGACCTATACCATTTAAATTTTTTGTATTGTAATTTTTGGAGTTGTTGTTTAAAATAATCAGAATTTAAGTTTAACCTTTCATTAGAGTTTCTTGACAGTGATTCAAATTTAGGTTTCACTCTTTATGTTGTAGTAATACTACACACACACACACATTCAATAATGGTATTGGAGGTGCGAAATTGGTTCAAGGATTGAATTAAATATTGCAAGGTAATAAGTTATGTACTAAAATATTCCAGCTTGTATT
This sequence comes from Pachydiplax longipennis, assembly GCA_036926295.1. NCBI lineage: Eukaryota > Metazoa > Arthropoda > Insecta > Odonata > Libellulidae > Pachydiplax > Pachydiplax longipennis. The sequence goes on along the minus strand of JAVFKF010000004.1, from coordinate 67,651,419 downwards.
ACTTGGTTTAAACTTCCTTTTCCAATTTCTTTCATAGTTATGTATTCTCAATGCATTGATTTAATTTAAATATGACTGGTAAAACAAAACAGGGCTTTTTGACAGTTAAAAGAATCATAAGAGGGAATTGCTTCCCCAGTGGTTTCATTTCTCTGGTGTAATCAGATTCATGTATTTTAGTTGGAGGAACACCAGCTTATGAGGCAGTGTCATGGAATTAAGCTACATTTTTATCATAATGATATGAATTCTAAAGTTCATAAACTAGATGTATGACTACTGGAAAATTCATGGTTTCATGTTTGTTAGCTTTTTTGCATAATATTTGGCCTAATTATTTCAGGCTGTGAAGTTAGAGAGTGTTCATCCTGGAAGGACCCGTTACTTGGTTGTTGTTTCACGAATTGTTGGCATTCGTGAGGGGATATCACCTGGTGAAGAGGAAAGTTGCCTGCTAGGCATTGATTGTAATGAGCATACCACCATAGGGCTAGTTTTACGGGTTCTCTCTGACACTACAATCTCTCTCGATGGAGATGGGTGAGTTCATTTACCTTATTAGTCTCATGTCTAAATTCATCATCATTAAAATCTTGACTCCTCATTATTGCCTTTTCATAGTTTTTGAATTTCTACTATTGGCTTCAGTTTGCATAAGTGTTTGTAAATCCAAATATGTGGTATGTGTTAAATTTGGGACCAGGAATTAATAGCTCAAGGCTCCTTTCTGGAGTAGAAATAGGTTGCCAATTGTTGCACAACCACAATTCCCAAGGTATAAAACTTGATTTGAAACATGAAGTGTGAGATTTTTGGTGATGTATTAAGATGTGTTTTGTTGAAGGTATCTAATTCGGAGCTATGCAAAGTAGCATAACTGCTTTGTAAAATTTTAATGCAAAGTGTAGGTTGAATTGTTATGTTAGTTTCTAAATGAATGCACAATGAGAGAGAGGCAGTCATGTTTTTTCTTGTTGAAGTAACTTATAGCAGGATTATGTGGTCATATTATATCAATTAATTGATTCAGTTGAGAAGAAATTGTTTCTTCAGTTTATTTTTACCATGACTGTTTATTCCAAGTTATATTATATTATGAGTTATACTTAATTACCAGTCTAGGCTATTAGTTTCTGTTTTGCCATATTATGGTAGTATTTTGGTGGTGTCATTCATCTCGTAAAACATCGAGTTAATTCATAGGATATATTGAAGCAAGAGAGATATTTCTTTCTTATAAAATTGTAAAATACAGGTTGATTTTCATTCACTCTTCTTATTTTAGGGGATTTGGTGTGAGTGTGTGTGGAAGACAACATTTCTTCAAACCAGTCTCTGTGCAGGCAATGTGGTGAGTTCTTATTTATATTTGCTTTTATAAGAATAGAAAAATCATTGATGTCATTGGATTTTTAAACTTGTGAGAAAGTGTTTAAGATGGTGGAACTGTGAATGTAGCTCTTGAGTATGACTCTAGTGCTTCTTAGTATGGAAGAATTGAGTGTTTTTAAGTTGTGTTAAAATTATGAAATAGATGATCTTATGCTCTTGGTTGGAAAGTTTTCTCAGAAATGAAGAGTAGATAGAGAGATGGAATGTGAATTCTGATCTAGTGCAATATGTGGTCAGTGATACAGTGTGAGGATTGTTTTGAAATGGCAAGAACTGCATTGTGTCGTCTTAGCAGTTTATTTTCTGGTTCATGTGGATTATCTTAAGTTCATACATCAAAAACACAGAAAGTGAAGAGTAAATAATAACTGTGTAATGAATGTATGTAAGCCAAAAGAGTGTTTGGTCAGTATAAAGGAGTTTGATGCGTTGGTTTGGACAAATGAAAAGAATGATGAAGATGAAGGTGCTGAGTTAGTATACAGTCTAAAGAAGAAGAAGCAAGTTGAATATTTTGGATTAGATCCTGATATTAAAGTGATACGTGACCTTAATAATAAAAGTGAGTTTATGAGAAGATGAATGGATGTCTGAATTGTAAGAAGTATACCAGGAAAGTAATGTAGTGGTAGCAGTGGTATGGTATCCGCTTCTGAAGTCGAAAAGAAAAAAAGAGAAAAGAAATTTTCCCGCATGAGGGCTCGAACCCGACCAAAAGGACTTTGGAAGCAGATACCATACCACTGCGCCAAACGTTCGAATGACGAAGTTATTGTTTTGAAAAGCATTTATTGGTATTTTGGTCATTATACATTACATTGAGAAGCTCCCCTGCTTTAGGCTGTGTTGCCTTTCCAGGGAAATGACGAATGACGAAGGTCGCTACGCTTAGCTTTATAGCCTACCTGACAATTTTTCGTAAACTTTAAGTTCATTTTCCGTGAAAACTATCGCTCATAAAACCCAACTTAGGGGGTGAATCGTCAATCTTGACTCGATATCTATCAAATTACCGAGTCTTACCACTTAAATCGCGTCCGACGGTGTGTAGTCTCCTTGTTAGTATTATATCCTTCAGAATTTTGTTTTATCATTTGTAGATTTTTATTTATTTATATTACATCTAAATTTTTCAGTTAAACTTAGTAATGTTAGTAGTAGTATTGTTGAAAGTGCTTTAACTTCTGAGGTTATTTTGGGTGAGAACTCCCTCTGGGAATTAAACCCAGGACTGCTTTTATTGAAGTTGAATGGGCTGCCCACATGGCTATCTGGGTAAAAATCCATGTTTGTTCCATTCTGAAAATCAGAATGGAACAAACATGGATTTTTTTACTTTCAGCATGGGCTCTGGACTTAAGCAAAAATAAATCATTTTAGGTACTAGTTTTCAGTTCCATTCTGGTTCAATTCTTTTCAATTACTAAAAGCATTTATTTAATATGAGTATTCTCATGTCTTCTTCAACTATTCCTTTGGATGGCTCCTTAATAGCTGAGTTTTTCCCCCTTTTATATCATCTCTTACTTCCAGGATATCTTCATACACCACTTCAAACTGGTCTTCTTTGTATTCATAGCATACACTATTTGGTACCTCTTCTTTTAATGCTGATTAATAACACTTTTTGTTTTATTTTCAGGTCAGCTCTACAGACCCTCCATCGTGTCAGCCTGAGAGCTCGTGAAACTGGTACCCATTTTCTGTCCTCACCCGCTCTCCGAGAGCCATCTTCCTCTTCTGATTCACCTCTGCCCCAACTTGACTGGGCAAGTTACTATGAGAGCCGGGTCGATTCTGACCAGTCTTGCCTTAATGAATGGCATGCGATGGATTCCTTAGAATCTCGTCGTCCACCTTCACCTGATGCTGTCAGAACTAAGTAAGTCTCTCCTTAAAGTTGGATGGAAGGGAAATAGAAAGGTTTACCTTCGGTTGTTGGATGATGGCACTACCTCAAAGTATCAATAAATTAAGAGATTCTTTCATGTTTTCTTTTTTTTATTAGACCTCATATGTTTGGGTGTATATTAACAATCTATTTCTGTATTTTCTGCAAAAATACACCAAGTGTCTTTCTATCAATAGGATATTACTACTTTTAATTCATGGATCTCATAGGAGTAATATTGATTCTGATAAATAATAATAATAATATTTTATTATATCCCAGGACATTTAAAAGCCATGTATGGGCATAGTCAAAAATTTACAAATAAGGTACAGTTAGTACAATTTTTAAATATTAACATATTAAAATACAAAAGGGCCATACATTTACAATAGGAAATACAGTAATAAAGAAGTCCTAAGTACTTACATATTCATTTACAGAAGAAAAGCAGTTTTCCATTAAATACATTCCTAATAGAAGTTTAAAGTTAGAGGTCTCAGCTATTTTTATATGTTTTGGAAGTTTGTTGTATAATAATTTATGATTTTCATGAATTATAGATAATTCATCATGTAAGAAATATCTTTGTGAAGACCTCCCCTGATAATATTTACTGAGTTTCTAGTTTCATGCTAATTTTGCAGTGAAAGTGTTAGCTACTATGATATTATTTAACTCAAGTTACATTGTATTGTAGAGGTTTTCAGATAGTTTATTTTTCACCTCTTTGTCTTGAAAGTTGTATAGAAATTAAGTTCTCTTATGTTTGGCTAACTTTTCATAAAAATCCAGTATTTTCATACTTTTTTAAGCATCTTTTAAGAGGTTTGACTGTGAATTGTTAACTATTCATGGTCAGATTGTATTCAAGGTAAATTTAAATTGTATACTAAGATGATATATTGATTTACTTGTCTTGAATTGCTGTGTTCTAAAATATTAGCCCATATATCAGTTGCCTAACCTTTAGTTTCCAATTTGCATAATATTCTATAAAATGCTCTTATCTCTGTTTTTTACTGTATTGCTCAATATCAAGGAAATATTTTAACATCCTTAAAACTGAACCATTTATACATCATGTGTTTCATTTTCTGAAATGATTCATTCTCATTATTTACCTATGAAGAAGAACTGATTTGTGGATTTTCATTGCTCTTTTCAGACCTAGGGAAAGGGAGGAGACAGAAAGGGTTATCAGAACTGCTCTTAAAGAAATAATGATGTCTGTTGACTTGGATGAGGTAACATGTAAGTGGCTACGAGGTCGGCTAGAGGAAATGCTTGGTGTTCATCTAAGCGAGTACAAAGCATTCATAGATGCAGAGATGTTAACCATTCTGGGCCAAATGGATGCTGCCACTCCAGTCTTTGACCATGTCTATCTTGGTTCTGAGTGGAATGCCTCTAATTTAGAAGAATTACAAAAGAATGGGTATGTAATATTAGTGTAACTTTGAGCAATTAATTAAGCAGAGATTTAGTTTACTTTCTTTCATGATTCATGCTAGATTTGCCATTTGGGTCTCATTAAAACCCCATTAAAGTTCTCTTAAGCCTCAGATAAAATTTTTACGGAAAACCTTTTGAAAAAGTTGAGGAATGTGTTAAGGTTCTACCAAATATTCTAAAAAAGAATGTTAACTTATAGTTGTGAGGAGTTATCAGTGGATGTGGATTTTCAATATATTTCTCATGCTGCTATTGAATGAATCTATACATTCTATCATGTTACCCTGTCAATTTATACTATTCATTTTATGATGTATTTTGAGTGGCTATACTTGTTTTATCTGTAAAAGCCTCTTAGGAAAATTTTTGCCTCAGTTTTATCAAGTTGTATAGAATTATCCAGCATTACCATAATTACAGCTGATCTTTTATTTGTGTGCATTTCATCATTGTTCATTAATAACCTTCCATCGTTTATCTCTCTCCACAGAATTGGCCATATTTTAAATGTAACGAGAGAAATTGATAATTTCTTTCCTGGAGTGTTTGACTACTACAACGTTCGTGTGTATGATGATGAGAAAACTGACTTACTGAAGCATTGGGATAATACTTTTCGGTATATTAGCAGGGCAAAGTAAGTTGTTATTTTTATTTAACTTATTGACTTGGGGAAGGTTGTGAAATTTTCAAAGTGATCTGAGATACTAAAATCAATTATCCATTTTTAGGAAAATCGGATCAAAAGTTCTTGTTCATTGTAAGATGGGTGTATCTCGCTCTGCCTCGGTGGTCATAGCCTATGCAATGAAAGCTTACGACTGGGATCTCAAGACTGCTGTTGAACATGTCAAGCAAAAGCGCAGTTGTATTAAGCCAAATGCTGCATTTATGGCTCAGTTAGAAACTTATCAGGTATTGAATACTCCTTACAATTCTTAATATTCAAAATGATTAAAATATAATCTAATTTAAGAGAACTAATATTTTAACATAATTGTATGTGTCCTTAAGTTTTCTTGAGCTGTGATATACGAAGGAATTTTTACTGATTACCTCATTTGATGTTTTTGCACTTCCTGAGAATTCTAAATGATTAGTTTTGTTAAAATTGCACAGTTATTTTGTTTTTAACATTCAAGGATTCAATACATAAGTATTGTGTGATTCATTTAAAAAATCATCTGTCTCTCAAATGCATGTTATCTGTAGTTACTCAGATGTATTTCAGGGTTTAAAGTGTTAATTAGTGTGTCATATCATTTATTAAATAGATGTTATAAATGGGCACTAATTGTCGTTGATTGTCTTTTCTAGGGTATCCTAGATGCCATGAAAAATAGGGAAAAGTTGCAGCGCTCAAAATCTGAAACAAACCTCAAGTCTCCAGGGTCAATTACTCTGGCAGATTCAGGAAGCAATGGGGGAAGAAGAGTTGCTTCAGAGGAAGGTTCTACGACAGATTCAACTCCCAGATTACCTCCTGAAGAAGATCCTCCAAGTCCTCCTGGAGAAGGGCAGCGAGGGAGGGCAATAGTCCAAGAAGAGAGTACATTTGTTCAGCGTAGGCCTTCTACTGGTAATCGTGGGAGACCAAGGTCATGGTCTCCTGATGATGGACCTCCTACAGTTTCATCTGTTCCAGATCTTGCCTCAAGGCGTGCTTCTGAAGAAGATAGAATATCCTCAATGGGAGTTGGAAGGCGTGATGGAGAAGGTTTGTTTTATTTCTTTTTACATATATTTACATACCTTTGTTTTTATATAAATGACAATTTTACTTTTTTATTTACATATTTTTGTTGACAGTCTTTTTTGTGTAATTCTATACTGACTGTTACAGATGAACTGTTCTAGAAAATAGCATGTTGAGGTGATTTTTAAATTAAGAGTTATTCATTTAACCATTTGATTTTTCAGCCATATTTCTAATCAAAATTTGATTTTGATATTATTTTACCAGGATGTAATCTATCAATATTGATTGAGATACAAAAACTATACAATGCCTCACTATACTGTCGATTGGTTCTGAATCATTTTTAATTTAATTCTTGAATTTCAATGTTGTTAATCAACACAACCTCAATATTTTATCTTATAAGTCACAAAATACCCACCTTTCAAATCTCAGCCAGAAAATTAGTAGCAACGTGATTTAAATGTGATTTTGGTCATAGAGAAATTGAATCAATCAAAATTTTTAATATCTCATTCCATAAAGTGTGAATGTTGAAGTTTTATTGGATTTAAGGACAAATGAACTGACTGACATTCTCCTATGTACTGTTGCATCTGTAATTCTTATTTATCATTTAGAATGATTATCTCAAAAAATATCTCCAATCATAAGTATAACGTAAGAGCATCCTCTTACGTTAGAAATATTATTTTCAACCTACTTTCAGTAAAATTAATCTGTATAGTTGTTTTAGAAACAGTAAGTGATATTTCTATAAACTTTAAAATGAGATGGTAAAGTAAAAAAAAGTAAACTATTTCATTATTATGTCAAATATTTATCATCTCAAAATAGCTATTAAATAAAAACATGAAAGAGGATAAGCTATATCTTAAAATATTGCTTAAAGAATTTTGATAGAAGGACAAATATTTGTTTGCAAAACTGCTCTGCAATTATAGTATCATACCATCATAAATTTTCCATGATTTTTTTTATTCTTAGACGATTGGTGAGAAAATAACTCTTGTTGTATTTCCTTATTAAATTTCTGATCTAATTTTATTATCTTACGTTTGTGGGTATTTTTTAATCTCAATTATTGATGTGCAATAGCTGTTTACAACTGCTGAAACTAATCTTTAGGCTGGTTCTTTCATATCTGGTCATATCATTGAATTTTGTACTTTGGCAATATTTTATTTGCTCTTTGTATTTTTTTCAGTACCCATGACTGCCTCATTAGAGAGGCTTAGTACATCTAGCAGCACAACTTCAGTTCGACGGGATTGCAGGGATGACGGTTCACGTCTTAATCTCAATGTTCGAATGCCCTGCAGTAATGGCCAAGCATACAGTGTTTCTCAGAATAAAGTAGTTCATCTTCCATGTTCTAATCAGCCCTCATCACTCACATCTACGGAGGGAATTGCTTCTGTTCGAAGGAGGGTAACGGAACTGGAAGCAAAGAAACACCCCCCAACTGCAGCAGTTCCTGGAGCAACTAGAGAAAGAGAAAATGGCTCCAAATCATCAGTTCCAGATCCTCCCATATCTCCAGAAGAATGTATTGAAAGTGGTTGTCGTGATTGGGAAGAACAGTCATCAACAGGAGGTATAGTGCATGGACCTCGTGGGCCACAGTCTTCTCCAGTAAGGAAAGAAGGGACTGTTGAACCAGAAGGACTGAGATCATCTCCTAGTGAAGTAGAAAATCGTGGGGAAGTGGCTTGGCCATGTCGAAATGACACGAGTACTCCTCCTCGAAGAGAAGACCCTTTCTCTGCTCGGCTGGATCGAGTCTTTGATCGAGAGGAGCGGAAACAGTGTCGTTCCGATACTCAAGTTTCAAACATTGGGGAATGTCCTTCAAGGCAAGGCTCTTGGAGCTCTTTTGACAGTGCAGTTGTGTTAGGATTTCAAGGTGAGGCACATAGTGACACACCATCAAGGCAGAGTTCCTGGGGTTCTGGTGATGCGAGATGGCGGGTACCTGCACCTCCATCAAGGAATGGTTCTTGGGGCTCTTGTGACATTAGGACTCCAAATCGTAAAGGAGAAGAGACAAATCCTGTACTAAGGTCCTCTTTCTCCTATGATAGAGAAGCTATCCCTTGGCATCCAGGGACTGTTAAACGCACAAAACAGAGGCTAGAAGAAGTTGGTGGCCCCACCAATGGTAGTGTGTGGACATCAAACGAGGCCCCGGCGGGGGCAAAGAGAGTGCGCCCTGAGGTAGATTCTCGTGTAGCACAAGAGCCTCCCCCACCACCTCGTTGTCCCTCCCCACGCGAAACAAGTGGTGATTCTTCCCCTCTTCCCCCCACGTTTACGAATCCCCGAGGTGGCTGTGCACACCTAGCCCTGCAAGCAATTCTCCTCCCTCGGAATGCTCGTCGCCACGCCGAACCTCCTCGATCTCCTAGAAATCCTGCAACAGTTTCTCGCATGCAAAACTCTCACGAACCCTGTACTCCGCCACGTCCTTCATCGGAGGGACATAGAGTTCAGGAAAGTCAGCGATCGGAGGCAGGGATGGTGAGGAGCTTAAGAAGAGAATTCGAGGCTCGGCAGGGCGATATCCCGAGAATAACTCCGGGAAACAATGAAAGGGTGCGAAGTTTGCCCTCTTCTCCAGAAGGGTGCCCTCCGGAGGACCTTTCTGTCCGTTCTCTTGTAGATAGGTTTGAGGTGGGGCGCCGGCGGCTGGTACCGCCTCCGCCCGAAGAACTACCCCGCCCCTCACCACCGCCGCCTAGAAGAAGAGTGTTATCGGAAGGGGAGCAGGGTCGTAAGGTTCCTCCTCCCGCTGTTCCCCCTAGGAAATCGAGCCTGGGTCGTTCGCCTGCCTCCGGGGAAGAATCGTCTTCCGTAGGGAGGTCGCTTCCGTTGCGGTTGCCCCCTTGTGCCCCGGGCGGGTCCCGGATGTGTGGCACCGCCCTATACAACACTGTTTGAAAAACTACTTGAACAAGTGGTTGATCGCTTCTGTGTTGCTCCTTTCTCGTGATGAATTGACTGGTGAGCGGTGCATTGGCTCTTTCTGTGAAATTTATACCATGTGATGTTGTTAGCGTATATAACTCGAGCATATACCATTTTTTATAAGTTACTGCAGGAGACTCGCGTGAGTTATTGCCTGTGTTGCATCATGAAAATGATTTCATTTGAGTGAATGTTTGTAATATATTGTTGATTAAAATCATATTAATTTAAATAGTGAATCATGGAAAACGTGTCCAACATCAGTGCGTTTTATTTGAAAATCGTTATGGTTAGAAAATATAATGCATTTCAGGAAAAGGAATAATCTCATGGAAAGATTTAAAAGATTTCAATAGAATATATGATATGCTGTTTCGACAATGAAACCATGCCTGGAAATATAAAAATTGAAAGCCTAATTTTGCCTAGGAAATCGAGAGAATGATTTCCTGAGTACAAAACAAGTTAGGAAGACAGATTTTGCAGTGGCTGGAAACTTTCTAGCATGATAGTCCCTATATTCACAAGCTTTTAGAGGAAAGTTATGCAAATTAATAAAATTCAAACAATATGGCTTTTAAATTTAAATGATCCAATAATTGAGAAATGAAGTCATTTTTATTAAGCGAATCTAGGACGGCGAATGGTGTCTGACTTCAAAGATGAGCAATAGATGGCGTTAAGATGCACTTCATCGTTCCACCGTCTGCTTTGTCATCGCAGAGCATTTCATTTTAGTTCTTACAGCCTACTTCCTTGGCGCTAGCGGTCAGTATATTAGTTGATCATCTGTCTAGAGCAGACCTTTCCGTTCATTTCGTTTCTCATTTAAAGTCCCCACTGTGAGTCGAGTGTGTTTGTCTACGTGTTCTGCAAATTATTGTAGATTGCCGGAAAAAATCCTTAGATTGTGTAATACTCTTCTTTTATTTATTGACAGGTCTGACTTGGTCTATTTAGTTGTGGTAAACAAAATATCTTCAACATGAAAATTAAAGGTAATTGATGTAGAAATCAGATCCTCATCATTCTATATAATAAATTATTTTAAACTTTCCCATCGAATTTCCATAGTTTGTGTTTCGAAACCATACACATTTTCGTTTACCGCTTGTAGTGTGGGTTTTTATTGCTCGCTCAAAAGTGGACTGGATGAGTAATACCGCAATATATTTTCTTATTTTATAGCCGGGCCAGTTGTTGACATACTTGGAGATGAAATGACAAGGTAAGTGCTTTTATCTATATTGCTGGCGTTATTGTTTGTGTATATAACTATGGTATATTTAATCTTTATAGACCTTCGAAGAAGGGTATAAATATAATACTCGGTTTTCGTTCCTCAAAGCCCTCTATTGCAATCTTCATTTAATTTTTTTCTAGCTTTAGATATGTTTGATAATCACGGTCCCTAGCCAGTTTTCCGTTGCACATTCAAAAGCAATGGAGTATGTTTAAATTAGTTGTCACGAAGATATTGAATTAGGTGAGCTTATATATTGCGAAAAACAGATCAATGGAAAATTTCTTCTTTAAATTAACGAAATTTTACATAATACTTATTATAATTACCTGGATCTTTTATTTTCACATAGCTTCAAAGTTGCTGGGTATGTTGGCAGTTTTGAAAGACGGGCATGTATTTAGCTTTGAGTGTATCGTTTTTTATTTCAATTCACCCATACCTCCTACCGGCAAAATGAATTTTAGCTAGTTTTCTGATTTCTCACGAGGTTAGAAGTAAATATAAATACCATAGCATACGTGAGGATGTATTTGGTGGAAGTTCTTATCAGCAACTCGGCAATTTTGGTCGAATTAAAAAACGAAGTATATCAATTAAATATTATATATTATCAAGTAAATATATAATATATTATATTATCAAGTAAATTTTTCGCGGTCCAAAGAAATTCTTCAATAAAACTGAATCTTAAGTTTATTACGATTTAGTGTATTCCATATATTCGTAATTTTTTCAGATATTTACGAATCATGACCCTCAATATGTTGGCGTCGGATACGGATAATGCTAGGTCAATGATTTTTTGTTATTTTTATTGTTCAATCAGAAGTTAATGTTAATTATAAATGAAACAGTTTTTGTCCTCGTTGATGATTTGTTATGGAAGTTTGTTACTGAGCAGTTAAAGAGATTTTCGCTCTATCGCAAAGAACCCCTTAGTCCACTCGCTACCCCCATACGTGTGCCCACCCACGATTTCGCTTACAATTGTAAGTATTGATTAGCGGTTTGTTTGGTGAATGAAACTTGAAAACTAACACTACAAATAATTTTATATTTGTAAAAGCTATATTACTCTCGTGAAAGGTGGTCGATAAATTACTTCGTATATGAGGTTCGAGAAGTAAAGACATCGATATTCATGTAATGCTATTTCGAAATTCGTTTGTTCTGACACTTCTTTGTGATTTTTAGGTATTCAATATTCCCTTAAATGATACGTAATATTTTCATTCCAGAATATTTTATACATTCGGTATTTAATGATGCCTTGAACTATGTAACAATTCTTCACAATTCGTGATTATCCGTTTCAATGAAAATCATATTTTTAGCAGGTTTTCCTTTTCTAACTATCATGATTTTAATACAACATTTTGTACCGAAAAACGATTTAATTTTTGTAAGTTGCGATCGTAGCTGCATCTAAAATAGAACTATATAACTGACCGATTTTTACTGCTCGTAAGAGAAATATTTTGTGGGGATGTTTGTCAATGAGAATTTGTAGAAAGATTGTCATATAGGGTCAAGCTCTCGCAAAACAACCTATTCTCTCTAAGCACTCCCATACGTGCGTCCAATAGTGTATTTGCTTCTAATTAATGTTAATTTTGTCGAATGAATCTTGAAAGTAACGCTGAGAATAATTTTTCGAATATATTACATAATTTTATTGATTCGTACCATTTCAATGCAAATAAACCTAATGTGTTTAAAATAAATTTTTGTTTATTAATTAAATACTAAATATTAATCTCTGTGTGTAAAAAATCATCCCTACGTTAATGCGGAAAACATTGGAGGCGATGGACAGGTTTAAAGATAATCGGAGTATTTGCGTCAAGCATAGTGTGCGATATTCCCTTGCATAGTCATTTTAACCATAGAGGGAAAATTTGTGTCGGAAAGCAATAGATATGTACTATATTTTTTGTAATTATTGGCTCATTTTAAACGCTTTCTAATATACTCTGAACCCGTTGTGCGAACACTTACCAACTCAGTCACTCTAGCAATTGTTCCATATGCGATTTTTGTTTTCTTGATGTACTGTTAAGTGAACGTAGGTTTATGTGATCTATGAATGGAAGTATTTCTGATTGTTTCGTCATTGTCCTATCGTAGCTGAGGTCCTTAGGTCATTGATAACGGGAAATGAGCGCAATAATGTCATTGCATCGGAATATGAAATGTATCCACAAAAGGAAGCTGCGGTTGCGTTATAGCATTCTATTTTTGTAATCTGCCCTGGAAATTTCAATGATAACTTAATAAAAATTATATAGAGTACAACATAGATTGCCTCGATACAGAAAAAGTGTATGGCTGAGCGAACCACCTACTATTAGTGTAAGGGAACATCTAACCTCTTCGAGAGTTTCAATTGAGATTCTTACCACTAATTTGATTCACATATTTAAACAGTGTTTTTATTTAACATTTAAACAGTCACTAGCTCATACTAATTATCCTCAACAGTCCAGTTAGTTGATAGCAGAAAGCCACGTTGAAGAAATCGGGATCTGTATGCAACCATCCCAGAATCTCGCGCTGAAAACATTTACTCGTGGAATTTCGGAAGTTACGAAAGTATTACAAAATTAGAATTTAAGAATTTTCATAAAGAAAAATATTTATTTAATTCTTCCTGTTGATGACATATCTTAGTATGAGTGGAGAGATCAGTCATCTCGATACTCCCGATACGATACGAATCCTCTGATACTGCCCGAATAAAGACGTTATGTCATTACATTACAACAGACGGCTTTCTGTCTAATGCTCACATTCTCACGGATATGCATTGAGGTACAATAGAGGGAAGAGTAGAAAACATAGCCAACCCGTGGATGGTTGTGTAAATAATCGTTGTAATTGCAAAGTAGTACTAAAATTAGAGTCCCTCAAAATGATATTCATTTAAAAAATTTTCTAAAAACATTTAAAAATTTGGAACTAGGATTGTTTTTCATGGAAGTGGAAGATGAAATTTCTTTCGAAGAACTTGACCCTAGTAAAAACAACTTAAGAGACTTCGAAGAATCTTTAGGTAATGTCATGGTTGCTGATACCTATGCACCTAATAATTCAATTTTCTCTTTATAATTTACCAGAATCAAAATACCTTTATTAGTATTTCTTCTAGAATTTCTGGTGAAAATATCTCAGTTCGCCTTATCAGTCTGTAATGTTAATTTAAATTCGAGCTATAAATATTTCCCTAAGCTATGAAAACTTACCTAGGAAATGTACAGCATCTAAGCCCTTACCAGAGGGGCTTTTTATTTTTTTATAAAATTTCTAAAATAAAAATTATTCAAAGTTAGTATTAACGATTCATTGCAACATAGCTGATGTGAGTCATCTGTGGAATTCTGAAATAAGACATTGTTTGTGAGTAGTTTTCTTTAGATTACAGTTGGACATTAGAAAAATCACGAAGGACTATTCGTTCTAAATTCTCTTCTACCTCAAATTTATTTCCTTGATGATAGATACTCATCATTTTGTTGTAAATTATTTTTGTGGAGTATTTTTAGTACTGTAACTGTAGTTAAAGGTGAAAAACACAGCAGGGCTAAAATAAAGACTTCATTTCTCATGGGAAAATGTGCCAAAAAGTATCGTCTGTTGCGTCCAAAATTTTTAGTTAGTTTTAACAGGTTTCCATTTCGAAGCTACAGTGGCTAGTTCTCGAGGAGCACCTTACTATACCTTGAAGTTGCGGTCGTGAGCGTCCTTTCACCACATTTCTCTCGAAATCGAGGATATCCGGAAGGTATAGCGGTAACCCTTTTGTGGTGAGCTGGACTAGTTTTCAAAAATAGTGAGATAATCGTCGTATGAAAGGATTGTAAACACGCTCTCTCGTTATTTATTTCTCAATGAATTTTCCTTGATATCGATGACTTACTGATACAATATAATCGTATTCAGCTAAAGATGTTGAACCGACTGAAAGAAACGTTGATAAGTATTATTTCGTTATCAGGGACTAAATACTGGGGATGAAAGGAAAACTTCCTTAAACCCTTACAAAGAAAAGAATGTCATGAGACGGACTGATGAATACGTTTTATAGATAACTAATTTTGTCAACTTTTCTAATTTTGGTTCTTCTACCTTATATAGTTTCATTCAGCATGATAAATAATTATTTTTTAGTAGTCGTCATATAACGTTATTGTTACTTCCGGACTATTGGTAATTACTAAATTTATAATAAATTAGTGTACTTTTGCTATTCTTTCTCTCTCTCGTCTTAATTATTTACGTAAGAGCTTCTCATTTCGCGTTTATTTTTATTTATCTTAATTCAAAGGCTATTTGTCGCAGGATAAGTATTTTCACGGTTAGTACTCTAAAAATGGCTGAAAAGTTGGAAATGGTGTGTAACTTTACTAATAAACATGCGTTGAAGCGTGATTAAGGGGAATTATTTATCTTTTAATCTGTTCGAAAATCCTAATATAATCATCCACTCGTTACACTCACAATTCATTGAGCAGAATATACCTCTGTTGTTATCGCTGGTGTTACATAGATCCACAGTGTCTGAAATCAAGTATCGATATTTATTCAAGTATCGATAATTTTCTCCGAGGTGGAACTTACTGGGCAAAATTTTCTCTGAAGAAGACTTCGAAGGGCCTTCAATCATTACGTAAGTTTTTCGAGAAAAGGCATCGAGTTTCAAGATTGACCAATTATGGACCGAATTAAATTTTCTATGAAATATAAGCTCCCGCTTAAATATTAAATTGTCGGGGCACCTTCTTGAAAGTGCTGCTGCTTAAACAGTTAAGTAGCAACGGTTTTTAAGAAAAGTTAGGATAAATGTGGGTGAACCATGAAAATAAATGCCACTTAACACTTTAGAAAGCGGTGAACTATTTCCTTACCCCAGCATATCGTTGTTTCTAACTTCATCTATCAGAAATATTTCAATTCGGTGAATCCAAAATATAAGCCATTTAAAAATTTTCTTGTCAAAGCTCATAATAAGTTATAGATTTGAAAACCGTCTTTGTTGGCCTCGTCGTTTCAAATTCAATCGACATTGGTGAGTCGACGAAGATTGTCGACATTGCTTTGAAGCCTTTCGCTGTATACTATAGTTGGGAAGTGAATGAATTTTCTTAATCATTCACTCCTTATGTTAGGGTAGGGATTCTTTATTTATCAAACATCACTCACTCAATTTGTAACAGATATCGTAACGGGATGCAAGGATGACAAGTTGTTAAATAACGAGGGCGAATCAAATATTCTTATCTTCATTTGGGCTTACGGTCGAAGCCTCTCAATGTCACTGAGCCGAAAATCTGCGGCGAAGTCATTAAATTACGTAACGTGTCGCAGCGATTCATTCCAATGGAGAGATGAAAACGAACATCAATGGGGGACGAAAGAAGGAGCTCGATGAAAGAATAATTTAAGTTTTAGAGGTCGATGC
Source organism: Pachydiplax longipennis (assembly GCA_036926295.1). Lineage (NCBI taxonomy): Eukaryota > Metazoa > Arthropoda > Insecta > Odonata > Libellulidae > Pachydiplax > Pachydiplax longipennis. The sequence goes on along the minus strand of JAVFKF010000004.1, from coordinate 67,635,311 downwards.
CCTTTGGAAATTTCAACCTCTGTTCATATGGAGGGATTGTTTTAGAAGCTTGTTTGCATGTGTTTGTGAAGAACTTACTTTTATTTATAAGAAACCACGACCTCGATCACTTTTCGTCCTCTAAATTATGGTCTGTTCTCATCTAGTTTCCGATCAACAGTATAGACTCAACATACATACTAAAGAATGTCCACGTTAATAATTTATTTAAGCAGTATTGTATCCTACGTTTCTAGATGGAGTAAATATATTGCAAAGAATGACAGATGTTGCTTACTTTGGTTAACATGAGAAAATTAACGAAAATTAGATGCGAAGAAGAAAAAATTGACTTTTAAGTAGGCTTATTAAAATCATTTATGGAGGTATACTGTGGGATTTCTTTTCTATAGTGCGTTCCAAATTTTACTCAGTAATGATGAGTTTGATGAGAATGAACTTATATGTATCTTTCTCGTATTGCAACAATAGCCTCATGCGAGATCGTCTCTTTATGTGGCATTCTTCGATCTGGCGATTAAAATTACGATGTATAGTTAACATTAGAGGATTTCAGCTGCAGTTCTCAGCTATAAAACTAAATAGATAGATTGGAACGCAATATAGTAGCAGTGTCTGTGCCATTGTGTAACACAAAGAAAACAAGAGAATGGAAACGATAAATTGGATATCTGAAAAATAACAAGTGGGTGCTATAAACGAAAAAATATACTTAGTTTCGGAAGAGAACATTTAAGCGTTAATTTTAGACTAAAGTAGTGATTGGGGCGAATACCTTACTCAGTAAGTACGGTGAATTTAACAATTAAAAGACGATTGAGGTAGTTATAAATATCAGAAGGAGACTAAGGTAGGAAAAAGATGAATTTCTGAGGATTCTGAGTGAGAGATTTAAAGAGGTTAGTATGGAAACAGCTCTCAAAATCTTCCAAAGGCAGATGAAAGTAACATTTAAAATGGAGTTTGACATCTGTAAAGATAAATAACGTCTTTAAATATGCTATTTCCTTCTTGTCTTACCTAATGTTTCATCTAAAGTGTGTTTCAGTGTTTCTATACAGTAATGATGGATTACGTGGATGATGAAATCCTACGTGTTTTTTTCCGCATTGCAAGAATAGCCTCATTCCTGGTTGTCTCTGCGTGGTTTTTCTTGTTCCAACGATTCAAAATACGATTACGACGACAAACATCAGAAGATTTCAACTATTTATATCAGGTATATTTACTATCAAACCGACTTGAAAATCTGGAACGCAGTAGAGAGGGTAGTTGCCCTTGCGAGTGTTCAATTCTGCCTTTTTATTTCTTCCTAAAACGAATTCACGCAGTCGTATAATTCTGTGTCCCTTTCTCGATCATTTCCTCAAAAGAAGTTAGTGCAATGTAGGCTAATTTAGGGATTAAATTAATTTTCATACAAGCAATAACTGCGTCTAACAATTTCCTACGACCCAATGGTTTCACAGGAAGCGGAATAGCATACTTACATGTACAAACAGAAATAGGACCTTCCGATGGAAAATTCTGCCACACCTTTTCCAATCCATTTTCAATAAGTAAATCTGATAAGAGATATGGAGTACGAAATATTAGCAGAGTTTACGGAATTATATGATCTATGGGAAGCACAGGAAAAGATATTCAGTGCAGGCATTCAATAAGAATGGTGGTATGAAAATCCTAAGCGATGGTTAAATTGATGGAAAACCTACTGGCAGTAACAAACAAAGGAAATTATTAGCAAAAGATTCTAGGTATAAGTACATGGTATTAGTAAAACACGACCAAAAATTAAATTTAAATTTTTTAATGAATGCAAACATTTATATCTTCACAGAACTCTTCTCATCTGTATGCTTCTCCATTCTGAATTCGTTAAAAATGCAAATATGCGCTTAATATAAGTAAAACTCATCAAATGAAATTAATCCGGATGATAGCTATATGAGATTCTTCAGTGACGTTCGAGAAAAATACTTTTTCTACGCAAGTTATCTCATTCGTCGTTCCCATTCCTTTCGATGCAGCTTATGGAAGAACCGTAAGAGAACAAACTGAAGTCCCGTTTCTCTGGGTTTTAGGTCAGCTCGCGCCTTCGAATAAAGTCCTTCATAATTTTAAAGAAAATAAATGGATTTACTAGATTACAGAAAATATTCGAGTTGGTGAAAAGGACGATGAAAATAGCATCGACATTTTATCGAGTTCAATCCAAAGAATATATAAAGTAATTAAAACAGAAGCCAGATTCAACGCTAGGTCATTTTTCTTGATAGTTGCTGTTAAGATCATAGAATGCTAGGATTCTGCTCTTCTATACTCCCAAGACTTCGTGACCCGCGATTCCGAACCGAGATACCACTTCTAATTTTATACTAATTTGCCAAAGTAAATATTAAAGATAATTATTTTCTTCTGCGAAGCAAAGCCAAGGCGGGATTTTTTGTTTGGGAGTGCACCAGACGCATTCATGCATTCAAAGTTTTAACGTTGCGTTACCTTATGTTGCGGAGACCTAGTGTATGTTTAATGAGGTGACAGCCATGGTTAACCACCCCCCCATCGGCTATAAATTGGTCACATACACTTTGAATCATCATAAGAAATTTAAGTGTCAGTTATCAGATTGTTTAAGTTGTCATTTTCCAAACAGTGATCGTTTCCACGAAGTGTACAATTATATCGTTATTGAGTTAAAAAAATTCTAGACAGCTGAATGGGCGAGATGGATCGGTTATTCAGAGATTACTTTGTATTATTGAAGATTTCAAAAATCTTTAGATTTAAATTCGCTAAACAGAGTGTAAAGATTTAAAAGAAAATAAGAATTGTACGAGAAAAAAGATATTTCGCTACACAGATCTATTGGCTACTACGGAAACCTTGTAAAGTCAGTGAAGCGGGTAATTTTAAAGTCTATGCTCGATTATTGGAATGATCTTCATTAATAATTTTACTCTTCAAGAGCTGTTTCCGATAGAATTCAATTTTTTAACGATATGCTCTTTGACAGAGACTTTAGATACTGGCAATTTGTTCCGAGAATTACATATATACATATCTTGTAGCATGCAGCAGCAGTCGAGTTATAACTTTTACGATCAGTCGGTATATTCTTAGCTTAAATCTTGATTTCTACCATGATAATTCTAAAGATTTAGTTGCATGATTTTTTTCGAAATTATACACGTATGGTTTGGTCTGGTCAGTATTGCTTCATAATTGGAAGGTTTTTGGATGTAGTAGAAAATTGATTTAAAATCCTTAACCGACCGGCTGAAATTAATGGGGATGGAAAATACTTTTTCTAATGTTGTATTTTTTTAGTCCTAACAAGGTTAAGACGATCCAGGGGATAGTCGAAAGCTCACGAATGCAGACCATCCGCTTTTAGGTGTCGTGGGACTTGGGAAAATTATGATACGGAGTAGATCATACTGATTTCATGCTCGCGTACTGTTGTAATTACACTCTTGAATACGTGGAATTCTAACTCAGTTTCAGTTTCTTATAACTACTTTCTATTGTCATCGTACTTTCAATTTTCCATTTAAATTCATTCGTGCTTGTCTCATGACCCACAAAAGAATTTGTTTCGTTCTTTTCCGTTTCTGTTCCCATTCACCTTACTTTAGGATTAATTTCCCTTTGCTCGACTATTATCCATTCTCTGTCGTTCGAATTACTGTTGCCGATTCTTTCCTTTTGGACTTTGGGGCCTTTCACGCAACACTCGTTCATGTCCTTGTGCTTTTGATAGCTGTAATTTCCATGCATTTTAATGTACCTGTTGCGTGTTCTGCGCTCATCCTATTGAAGCCATGTGGACTGTCCATGTCTCAGAGAATCCTTGTCTCGTTCGAATCGTTAGTATAGACCAAAAATGTCCTAATTTTAATCTAACCAATTGAATATTAGTGTAATTAAACTTTTATAGTTAAAAAGATCGAAAATTTTACCATTTTTGCTTTAAAAGTAATGATTGAATCGGGAAAAATACTCGGTACACCGATGTCTCAGAGTTATAAGTTCCTTTTCTTCCCTTTTAGGTTTACAATGTCTTTTGCTAAACTGATATTTAAGGTATTCATTTTCATTTGTCATATTTTCATGTATTCAATTTCATTTTTAAATCTGCAGAGAAGCGAATTCTCCTCCGTTTTAAATTATTCCTATCCCAATTAATCTCAGTTCTTGCTTGGGATTCTCAGACCAATGTTCTTATAGAGTGCTTTCTAATAAAAGTTGAAGATGAAAATTTAAAATTTTGGATTCTGTAGGGGTAAAAATATGGTTCAGAGAAAAATACTTCAATGCATATTTCAGCCGCGCGTTGTGTATTTCAACATTAATTTCTTCCGAAACGTTCGGTTTAGCATTCAATCATAGCTTTTCATTTGAAATAACAGATTATTCTGTGGGCTTCTTGTGAGCACATCCACTCGAAAATAATGTGATTCAGGTGTAGCATTCCTCTAAAGTTGGTAGGAAATAGCGTCCTCGTCATGTTTCGATACACTCGTTTCCTTCAGCCTCATTTACCCCGATCATGCTCATAATTTCCGCTGCGTGACCCATTGGCAATGATTTCACAGTTAATACGTAGTTTTTATAGCCTTAGCTCAAGGAAAGGCTTTAGAATCTAAAACGATAACTATCTGTTGACGAGGAAGAATTACTGCCCCAAGGACATCTACATCTAGACATAGATGATTATTTTATGTTGGCTTTCAGATGCCTAAACTTGCCTTTTTCTTAAAATGCACTTAACTATCATTCTAGAAACAAGGTTTTTCAGGTTGTTCGCGCACTTCTTTTAGCGGGCGTTTTCCTGCTGTAGCGTATTATTTCCTCAGCACAAGTTTCGGTTTTTAAAGGTGAACACTAGTTTTCTTCCTTGCTTTTCCTTCAAGCAATGTCTTTCTTTTAATCTTCTTATGACGAAAAGTAAAAAGAGACGCACAAGTCTCAGTCTCGCCCGAATTAGACGTTATATTATTATTAATATTATGTAAACGAGCAAAAAGACGGATTTGCATCACTGTACATTTTATGTAACTTACCTTCGTTATCTGTTATCGGTCCCCTTTCGAATGCATATTATATTCGATTTAGAATAATAGCATTTTATATTAAATTACACTGTTATGATGCTTCACTTTCCTATTGCTGGAAATAATCGTACTTCACTTTATCTCTCTCCCATTGCGCAATGTGGACAACCTTTGCTCAACAGAATGCAAGGCGTGAATGCTGTCTCCATCTTACATTTCCCAGTCTAACACGTGCCGCGAGCTACTCCCGAACTTAAGTTTACCTTTAACTCCGAAAATTGTTTTCGCAAATTTGTATTTCATGTGTGACGAACAAATTTTTAAAAAGCCCTTAATTACTGTTTTGTATGTATGTAAGTTTTTGCGTTAAACCGATAAAACTGTGGCTACTCCGAATGAAGATTGTCATTAGGATTTTCTTATTCAAGAAAAAAATATTTATGTGCCCACTGAGTAAATTTTTAAATTTAATTCTTTATCTTTTTCGGGGAGCTTTACATTTCATGTAAACATCACTTATGTTATTTTTATAAAATGTATCGTCAGTGAGTTATGTCCTCGGTTTCCTTTTCATGGTACGTGTTTTCCAACAAAAATGCAGGTGGAACTTGATTATCTTTCGTTTAGAAATCCTTATCATGAAAACCTTGCATATTAATGGGTGTAACACATGATTCAGTTACGTTTCTCCGCATGACCATAAAATATACCCAAAACTTTGTTTTAATCCTGTAAAACAAATACTACACTGAAAAATATATTTACTAAACACACGACCGGTTTCAAGGATCGCCCTCAGGCTGTCGGAATAATTTTAAAGTGAATATAAACAAAGTAAGGGGATCAAAGAGAGTGAGATGGAAAGTGTATCAGTTGCATATAACAATTATTTCAGTAAATATATCACCAACTTATCCAACTAAACTTAATACTAACTCTGTGGACAGAAGTTAAGCATGAATAAGTTCCATTTTTAATCGCTTGAATTATGAGTGGTATTCAAAATTTTATTTTAATAAGAGGCAAGCTATAAATCAAATAATCAAGAAGATTATCATTACCAATTTTCTTACCTTATGACTATAGAATGAAATTCGTTGTCATTTTTTGTCAGCTACTCATTAGAGATATTGTAAGAACATCCTAGATTTCCAAGGTTATGAATAAAGGCTAATTTCCCGGTTTCGGGTTTTCGCATGGTTAATTTTCATCGCTTGAAACCTTTTGTATCAGATCTAGATCATTAAATTAAAGATAATATGAAATGATATTTTTATAGCTTCAACGAAAGGAGAGTGGCTGTGGGAACAATTTAATCCCGTACCGGTTTTATTTTGTCGATTTTCATTTTGCTATTCGTGGAAGAATCTCGGTTATCAGAAACCCATGAAGCTCTAGAACATTTCTTCTTTTTGTCAAGGTGACTTCATAGAACAGGTTGATAATCTCCTGCATTGTAGTTTATCAGATGAAAATTTCAGATAAGATTTTTCGGGAGGGGGTAACGTAAACATTGCCCTTCAAAGCTATAAAATTGTACGCTCATGATGATTATAAGAAAAATCTTGCGGTCGTACGTAAAAAAGAAATTCATATGCATTTGTTGAAAGTTGCATTGAAATAGGAGTGATGAAAAGCTTATTTAATCATCGCCCAAAAATACTTACAGCGCTTATAGTTCTCTATGGTGGTTTGGTCTGTTAAATTTCCTTTGTGTTTGAACACAATCTATTTCGTGACGCTGTTTCTGGAAAGTTATATCCTTCGTACAGTCGTATGCGAGAAAGTTATATCCTTCAAAATTTTCTAGCCGAGTTTCAAGGCGTGACATTTCAGTAACAACAGTAACACATTCGTGACATTCGTTTTGAAGAGAGAAGTCGAGGATGACTTTACGTGAAACAACTCTTCTTCCCCGAACTTAAACCACAGATTATTCACATCTTTGAGTCCTGATTTGCAATTCGGATTCCGCCTCGTGACAGTGTAGTGATGATACCACGACAACGCCGAAAGTTATACAGCAGTTTTGTCAAACTATCATATTATGGTATTCTGGGAATTGTTTTGCCGCGTACCAACAAAATTTAACTTTAGGCTATCTGTCGGGCATAAAATGATTTGTGCTTCGAATGTTAAATTTTGAAGTCATAATTTCAGTAAAATGCTGATTCTCATATTTTGACATTCGCTAGGTTTTCGTGGACGCGTCACTTTCAAAGGTGAAGATAATGGTCCGTTCGATCAGCGAACGAAAAACCAGCAGATAGTCGAAAATTTAATAAACAGTAACTATTTAATCTATGCATTTATTAAGAGAGCTCACCGAATAATCAGTGATAGTAACGACTGTTGACATCAGTCAGTACGACAGGCTGTGATGAATTTGTATACGTTTGCGCACACATAGGGCTCAGAAAGCTTACAAATACTTCATAAATACTCTAAGTTTCGCATCGACATTGTATTTTTAATGCAGTCAAGATTGCCGCGGCACACTTACTACCGGATAACTTATCGCTCCTCCTCTCACAACACATTGTGTGGGATACACTATTCTATGAATTACTTCTAATCCAAGCGAATTCTTCATTTATAATTGTAAGCAGTGTCCAATTTCTCGTCTTTCTTTTACCATGTGTTGAATTTCGATTTTTCGCGCATTCAATATCAAAAAAGAATACTTCTCGAAAGTTTTGCTTCTCAGGGGAATTTTTTCTTATTTCATAGCTTTATAAGATCTCTCAACTCTCAATAGTACTTTATCCACGAATACACTGGTGATTTCATGACTGTTTATTAAATTTGGCTTGTGACTTAATAAATGCAGTGTCCATCAAAAGCAAGAATGGAGAAAGGGAAGTAATTAAAACCTAATTCGTCCTTTAAGCGTCACTTATTTCATTGCATAGTTCCAGTTACAAATTAGTACAATTCTCAATTTTTCTCGAACCTTTTCATTATTTTGGCGTAAATAAATACATAAATTAAGCTTATAAAATGAGTTATCCATTTACCATCTCTCGTTTTGTTAGCCAATTCGCTAGTTCTTCATACTTGTGAATCTTAATTTATTCTAAAGTGCCAAGCATTAAATTTTCTGCTTTTCAAAGATTCACGCAGGAGACAAAATTTTTAGTTTTGATTACATTGCTCAGAAAAATATATCTGACGTTATTTACGGTTTGCTGTGTCGTAACGTTCTCTTTGCTTAGTTGATGCAGTTTTCAGCCTTATAAGCGTCATACGTTATCATTATACTCAATCGTTCCAGTGAACGACTGAACTTGCTTATGTTATCCGCGAAGCCTGTTTTCCCTTACGAAAGAAAAGCAAAATATGCTGCAGAGACTCGCAAAAAAACTCGCGAGATAAGAATTGAAGGCGATACGTTAAAGATAAATTACGAAGCGCTGTTAAAGATAAACACGGTCTGTTTGAGAACACAACATGGGTTATCTTATCCACTCTGGGACTAAGCAATGATCTAGTGACAAGCATCGCTTTTAATCTAGTTAAAATCGCTGATTATTATTATTATTATTATCAATTGTGAACTCGCCTGTTATGAATGTCGGAACTTGTGTACAATAATATTATTATTTGTATGCAATAACTTATATTGTATTATTGTATACAATAACTTGTATACAATAATTGGTATACATGTAAACATGTATACCTATTATTGTATACATCTTATACTTCTAAACCAGAATGTGTGAATTGAAGTCTATAAAATTTATATCTTATTCATGATACTAATAAGATAATCATTAGACAGTTTGATAGGTTCTGGATAAATTTCCATTTTAAACGATTATTTTACTCTTTTTACATCAAAACAATTGACTGCAATTAATTTACGTCTAAAAAATATGGCAATACGTACAAACAGGCAAACTATTATTAGATACTGGACAATAGAAAGAAATAAATAGAAAAGGAAGGGAGGGAAACCACCTCAACTGAAGGTTTACGGAGAAAAACCCACGATGCGAGAAAATGCCATGCAAGGAGGTGGTGAGAAAAAAAACCATGAAAACACGAAGATAATAAAACAACTATTAGTAATTTGGAATGCAGAGGAAATTATTTACATATATGTGTCATTAATTGTGATGATATATCGGACCATACATCTCTCGGCGGATTTTCTTTATCATGACTCATTCACTTTCTCTGATCAGGAGTCGATAGGGTGCACACACATAAATCCGATTCCGGAAATGCAATTATTCATTTCAAAAAGATATGGAAGGGAAAATATATGTAGAAGGAGTAAGGATGGTGATAATAAATGTTGAATGGGTGGGGATCAAAAGTAAAACGTCAGAAAACTTAACTCTCGAGCTTAGTCATCATCACCTGATGGTAGCTCGAAAAGATTTTTCCTTCAGTCAAGATAAAAAGATGAACAGCTTTATGGTCCTCCATATTTTGGTTTGTAAACTTAAATTTCTGATAAGATTTCCAGACAAAGCGTTGCGTGAAAATCGTCTGTCAAAGCTTCGACATTACTTGCTGTCGCTTAAGATAAGGATATTCTTGTCTCGTCAGGTCTGTGAGTCGGTCGTAAGTTTGTATTTAAATATAATTTAGCTCAAGGAATAATATTATCCTTAGGGAATTTTGGGAAATACACGGGCTTACGATCTGCAATGAATAACCCTTCTAACCAATTCTGTGCGTTCTACTACCGCCACTACTAGCTTATTCTTCCTCGATATTTTCATACAACATTTTATCCTAAAACTTGATAAATGCAATGGAAAAGAACAAATTTCCATTTTCATTTTTCACAAATAAGGGAATATTTTAACTCGTGGAAAAAGTCATACTAATAAGTAATACTAAGTACTTTCGTTACAAGGGAGAACATCATCTGCAGCCCGTGAAACCTTTGGTCGAGCTAAAGCAATCCTCCGAAGATTCCTGTCCTATGTATATGGATTAATATTGCGTCAGTGTATTGGTACAGTGTATTGTGCAATTGATTGCTTGGCTATGGCTCTGGCCAGTTTCGCGGATCGATTCACATGGAAAACTCAATATAAATGCGGATAACTAAAATCTTTAGGAATCTCATTAGTAACCTCGCAGCCTTTCGTGATCATTCCAGCTTAGAGAACGTTTTACGAAATTGCTTCTTCTAAACTTAAAGGCATTTGGTTTATTCTGAGTTTCGTGTGTCCAAGATGAGATACCAGTTTTGTGGTTATTACATTAACTGTACATTAACCGCTTAGGTACGTCTGCCATAGCTCTCATTTTGGTTGGCACATTTCTTCGACTATTCAATGATATCAAACCTTATATCTTCCTTCCTCCTAATCTTGAATCTTTTTAATCAAATATAAAAGTAATAATGCTTCAACTAAAATCATTTATGATTTTGTACTGAACCTTTCTACCATAGCCTATTAATGCTTTTTGACAGAAGAATTGAGTTTGTACGGTTAATTTACAGTTTCTGCGGTCAGAAACTCTTCTTCTTCAAGACGTTCTTTCGGAAACTTTTGTCCTATCATCCGACTTTAGTCGCACCAAGTGAGATTTCTTTGCAAGGCAAATATTTTGTGAACCGTGCTTAGCTATCGTTTACTTAATCTTTATCTTAATACCCGGAGTGTAGAGCTTTTCTTCATAGAAAGACCATACGATCGCGTATGAAACCATCACGCCGTACTTGGTTGGCGTATCGCGCACATTCAATTAATTTCACGTTGTAATTGTTCTAAGGAAAATGAATTTAATCTTCAAATAAATCAAGGTGGAATATTTTCCAGGAAGTGGAAAGTCCTCGGTTACGATTTTTTGAAAATCGATTCTCTTGAGAAATTTTTTGGGAAAAACGTTTCCTTCTCTGTTTGTGCGATAAGGTCCGAAAGGCTCTGCATGTATGTATGTATGTACATACATTGCACGTACATACATATGTATTGATCATTGAGAGGGGCACGCACAGGAGGACCCCTAACAGAAAATCGTCTGACGTACTACATGTATGTTGATTTAACTATTATTCATCGAAGTATTCACAAAAATTATCGGAATAAATTCAAAATTATTAATGGCGGTATGTATTTCATCTGAAGCGATTATTAATCTATTGATAAGTAGAATTAAAAAGAATTGGTTGTTATTTTTCTGTGTTGCTGGGACCGATTCAGGGATTAAGAGATTAAATTATATAAATTGATGCCTAATAATTTTTTCCATACTCTTTGATTTTACTGACAGAAAAAGTTGGCCCAGAAAGAAGATGATTTTAACCTTTCATTTGCCAATGAAAATAATGCTGGATCTTCGAATAAAAATATCATTTTGCGTGTCAATTACGCAAATCAAATTATATTATTCGTACCAATTACTGGAATTCAGTCGTTCATTCACCCGGGCGAAGTGTTAACTTCAAGATGAGCAATGTTAAGCATTATCAGCATTTTACTCATCGACCGTATATTGCTAAAGAAACCGCTTTGGATAATCTGCTATGACGTATTCCCATGTTTGACATATAGTGGCAAGGTTGTGTTTTTGCTCATATTCACGCTTACTTTCTTTCTGAAAGGAGAACGTTGCTCAATCGACGTGCGAACAAGTTGTATGTCTTCCTTCTTTGTCCATATCTATTTATTTTATATTCCAAGGCGAGGCGAAGGCCGACGGCTTACTTCCTTCAAGCGCCAGTAGTTTTAGTTCATCGAATCGCAAATCATGCAGATGATCTTTGAATTTACTTATACGATCCATACATTTCGTGGCCTATTTCCACACCAGGGTCAAAGAACTTGGAGTACCATTGTAGATTTAACTAGACCTGATTATCAAAGGAAATAAGAAAGCGATCGATCTATAGTTTAACTTATCCCGTGGATTTTCGTAAATTTGACTTCACAATTTTAACATTTAGCTTTTCAATTGCACCAAATAAAATTTAGGCTACGTTTTACTATATCGTTCGCCGCCATATCATAGAGCTCTAAGATATACAATCGAAGAAAAGATTTGCTTCGATTGTCCTTTAATATGGTTTCTGGATAGCAGCGCGTTTGACCTATGCTAAAACGGTCACTGGTTCGATTCCTAGTGAGAGCCCTCGAAATGACCTAGACTAAGTACTTTCAACAATACTATTGATCCATTATTTGGCAATGTTAGTTCGGTATGAGCTTCGTCCATCTCGACCTCGCATTACGCTTAAATGCAACTATATTACAAAATTAATAAAAAAGTAATGTTAAATTAACAGTTAAAGGCTAAAGAAGGAAATATCCGATGTTTCGGGAATACAAGTAAGAAAACCGCAAAACTCAGTGAAATAAAATACAAAACTCATTTTTATAGCCCAAACAGTGTATTTTATTTGGAAAAATCTATTATTATTGGTTTGGATTGAGAAAAGTAACATCACATATACGTGGTATAGAAAATTCATAAAGGTCAACATTGATTATGGTTTAATTCACTAAAACTATGATGAATAATGCCAAAGTATCGTAAAATTCTCAATTTTTCATGCCGATCAATGTCGACGAAAGTTTTTTCCTCGTTAGCATTTTAATAAAGGTGACGTTGGAAACTAGGTACAATAAATCAGTGGTATTAAATCGAAATTTTGCTGTAAATTTACATTAGCCATGTTTACAAGCACAAAAACAATGAAATATTATAATAAAATAATTCAAAATATCTTGAAATTGAATTCTATAAAATCTTTGAACTTGCAGATATGACTCCATGATAGAGATGTGTGGGTGTGTGAAGCATTCTTGGGTACTATTTTATCACCTTTTTAGGCTGATTTTGATATATTTATTGAAAACTATTTTTAGAAGTAAATTTATCTCTGACTTAACTTTCAAATATTGATCAATGCATTTGAAATATCTCTCATTTTAATTTTCAATTTGATTTTATTCCGCGAGGATAAATAATAAGTGAAGTCTTCATTTCTATTGGAATGGGGCAATGAGGCGTCCTTCTGTGACAAGAGAATTGGAAGAGAATTAAATTTTCTGGTGGTTTTGTATCGCTGCTCCTTCATAACGTTTTAATATAATTATTCTGACTTCGTAGCAACATTTTCTCTTCGTGGTTTTGTAAGGTAATTTCATCGTGATAGTAATGAGGTCTGCAACCCTGGATCGATTACCGGATGGTTCTGTGAGACCGAATGGAAAGTGAACCAGCTCGGTCGCGCAAAGCCGGTTTACGCATTTTCATTCCATTCGCGGAATAAGAATGACAGTTGCAGTTTCATAAACATAATCTTTGCGTCGCAGTAGTAGAATCAGGGTAAACAAAATTTTAAACTATGCTCCTTAGCTATCGATGCCAGTATGTTAACCCAATTATCAGCAGTGAATTGCTGTAATAGCTCAGTTAATAGCCTGTTGGCACAACGCCATGCGCCGTTCTCGAACGACAAGCGTCACTTTTTGACGCGACCGCGAAATGAATTCCTGTCGGAGAACTCAATCCCCGCTTTACGGAAAGATGAAACCGTTGCGATCTTAAATGAGATTAATCAGTCGTAAAGATCTTGCGGTAAGTTAGCACCTGTGGGTTGGCATATGTTTTCCTTCGTACATTTTATAGAAATAAATCAGGGGCGTATAGAAGGTCCTTCTTTCTCTGCCCCTCCCGCCCGCATTGAGTACCTTAGAGGGGCCTTAGAGTAGGACTATGAACAAACTTCTAACCAATAAACCAAATAAAAAATGGATAAAATCATCTGTTCGTTAAATGATTTTAAAAATCATAAACAGAATTTAAAATGCACCCTGATTATTAGGTGAAATTATTCTAGGTAACTTTTTATCTTGAAATTTAATTTAAAAAATTTAAAATACACACTGATAATTGTTATGCTTATTGTGCTTCCAGAAATATTTATAATAGATTTCCCCAGTTAGATAGCGATTAGTCAATTACTAATATCTTCATCATAAATTCGGCAAAAATTAAAATAAAAATGAAGACAAAGATAGTTGTTTTATCTACCAAATAGTCAGTCAGTTAGATTTTGAATGTTCAAGAGAGAAATTAATATTTACAAAGCAAAAGTTAATCTTATAATCACTATTATACTAGGAACTTAATTTTACCTCTTTGTATAAATGTTCTGGGAAAGGGTTGTGCTGAGAGCTATTTTGCTGCCTGAGGCAAGATCACTTACCTCTACCTCTCATTTTATTCTCAAGTGAATTTGCTCGATTTTAATCAAAATAATGTGAAAAATTAGGAAAATTATTAGCATACCTTACTGAAATTTGTTATTTTTGTAAATAAAACATCAGTTATCAATAAAATTTATAAATTGGTGCCCCTTGTGAGAAGTACCTGAGGCAATTGACTTGTTAACTCATCCATTGGCATGGCCCTGTTCAGAGAATTACTTGGTTGTCATATTTTATTCTTAATTAATATTTTATTAATTTTACATCGATTTTGTGCTTCATCAACATTATTTATTTGAAATCTAATCATTTTTTGTCTTTTTATGTATGTAGGATCATATGGGACTTAATAAAGGAAAAGCTAATTCTCCCATTTTTGGATGTAGAGCTTCATGTTTATGACCTGGGGATAGAAAACAGAGAGAAAACAAAGGATCAAGTCACCATTGATTGTGCAGAAGCCATAAAAAAGTATAATGTGGGAATTAAGTGTGCTACTATCACTCCTGATGAGAAGAGGGTAGAAGGTAAGTCTCATGCCTTTTTTGGCAAGGATATTCTTGTGGTGCTCATAACTTTTAATATTTTAGTAATTTTCAATCAATCAAATTTTCAGAATTTAATCTGTCGCAGATGTGGAAGTCTCCTAATGGAACCATAAGAAATATTCTTGGTGGTACTGTTTTTAGAGAAGCTATCATTTGCAAGAATATCCCTCGCCTTGTAACTGGATGGGAAAAACCTATAATTATTGGGCGTCATGCTCATGCTGACCAGGTTTGTTTTCACTTATCTCCCCTCCTAATTTGTACTTATTCTGTAATATTTATGTTATTAGCAATGTGAAAAAAATGTAGGGATAAAGATGGTAAAACATCCCTCAATTGTTTTAAATAATATTAAATATGTGACTTTCTATAGTGTCAGCTAAATCCATGCTCTTGATCTCTTAACTCTTTTAGCATATTAAGATTATCTGTTCATTAAAAATGACTAGTGCTCATATATTTTTCAATGATTACATTTTAATACCATCCAGTTGGATGGTATCACTGCATTTATCTAATATCTACATTGATTTATACTCAAAAGCTGAGACTGAATTACCAATAACTTTTTTCATTCGATTCAATAAATGTTTTCTGCCTCTCTTTGCAGTACAAAGCTACAGATTTTGTAGTGCCTGGTGCAGGAACTTTGGAACTCACATGGAAACCTTCATCAGGTGAAGGAATCCATCGGGTTGTACACAGTTTCAAAGGACCTGGTGTTGCCTTAGGCATGTTCAACACTGATGAATCTATTGAGTACGTTAAATTAGTTCATATCTTATAATGATAAAAACATAGAATCAGTAGATGACTAATGATTAAGGAAACTATAATATAATATATTATATATAATTATAAGTTACATTAAAATACTTTTTAGTCTTGGAAACACTTTGTTTATGAAATTTGATTGTCTTTGTAGAGCTTTTGCAGAATCATCATTCAAGTATGCTTTAGACAGAGAATATCCACTCTATCTAAGCACTAAGAATACTATCTTAAAGAAATATGATGGTCGATTCAAAGATATTTTCCAGGATATATATGACAGGTGAGGTGATATATGCAAATTTTTATGCATGATCTCACTCAATAAATAAATAATTTAGCATATTCCCTGAGTGTTTTTGTTAATGAATGTTTTGGTCCTCGAACATTTTCAGGAAGTACAAAGCCAAGTTTGAAGCAAAAAATATATGGTATGAACATAGACTAATTGATGATATGGTAGCTTATGCTATGAAATCTGAAGGTGGTTTTGTTTGGGCTTGCAAAAATTATGATGGTGACGTGCAGTCAGATTCTGTAGCACAAGGATATGGTAAGTTAATTTTTCATGTTTCCTTCCTACTAATGTAAATTTTTTCAAGTGATTGCCTGTCTGGCCAATTATTATTTTCTGTTTTAGATATATTGTATTTCACAGTCTTAAGGAAAATGCAGAAACTTTTGAATGCAAAGCACCCTAGACAAAGTTTGTAAATTCTCAAGCTGATGTTGGATCCATTTCTTTGTGTCTCAAATCCCAATAGTATTACTTACTAATTCAGCCTTATAATTAAAATAATTTCTTTAAGAAAGACACAAAGTCAATGAGTCCTAATGGAAATGTCATTAGTTAAAAATTGACTGCATTTTTGTACTGTGTAAATTTTGATTCTTGAAAATTTTCACAATGAAACTTTATCACATTTTCAAATGTTCTCCATGTTCTTCCAGAAATGTTTCAATGTAAGAGATCACATCTAACAAAACTAACACTCCATCTTTAAAAAAAATGTCAAAGAATACCCATGTGTTTAATGTATTTTAGATACGTACGTTTATTATAAAGACCATAACTTTTAATTGGGAAAGGTTGGAGAGAGTTGGCTCTCTCTAACACTTGACTGCAAATTTTACCTAAAAAGTTAAAATATAATGTATATGCTGAATACAACACATAGAAAAGATTCAGGTGTGGAAAAAACCTCTTAGGGCTGCCAAAGATAAAGTAACAGAGTGGGAAAATGATCATAAAGGATGGGGAGCTTAAGAAAAACTTGTATAAATACAGAGAGAGGTTTAGAAGCCAATTTATAACAAAATTTAATAATGAAATTAATGCAATTAATTGGTGTAATATGAATTAAAATTAATTTTCCCTACCTACTTGAATTAACACAAAAGAATTGCATTTAGAGAAGGAAATTGCTGGCTTTTGAATTTGGGTGCAACCTAGCATTGTGGTTGCCAACCTTATTGCAATCTGGGCACCTCATACTTACTACCACACTGTTGTATTCTTGTGACATATAAATTAATTCCCTACTGTTGCAGTAACTTAATATAGACCATCAAAATAATTTTATTAAATCTATTCATAATTATAATGTACATTGTACAATTAATTTATAGTGTCACTCATTCAGAATTTTTTCATATAGTTACATCAGTGTCATTATCCCTTAATCATATATTTTATCCCCTTTTATCATCTAACCACAAGCTGAAAATTAAATAGCCATAGGAATCCTTAAATAGCAGGCTCAGTTTGGTGACCACTAATCTTGAAAAATAATCCCCTATAAGAAGGAAATATTTAGAATACATTTCTGTTTGTTACTAAAGAATCATAACCTTAATGAATGCTTTTGTTCTTAAGAATAGGTTTTGTGAAGATTTGGAAGTAGGAGTTTAGGTTAGAGGTATCTATATTGATTAGCAGTTTTCTTTTAATATGGAAAAACTGGTTAAAAGCCTTGGGGACAACATACAGTGTCGAAATCTTGTATGTGAAATAATTTTTCAGCCACTTTATCTCTTTCAGAAGAAGCTCTAATCTGTCATGTAGACTGATTTATGAAAATATGTCTGGTAGTTAAAAATTTTTTAACTAACTTTCAGGATCCCTAGGTATGATGACATCTGTCTTAGTGTGTCCAGATGGAAAGACTGTTGAGGCAGAAGCTGCTCATGGAACTGTTACACGTCACTACAGAGTTCACCAAAAAGGAGGAGAAACTTCAACCAATCCTATTGGTAATTTTTAAAGGTTTTCTGTAAAACATAAAACATATTGCATTACTTACTCCTCTGTAATTAGATAATTTCTTGAAAGGCTTACTTCTTAATTCTTTATTACTTAATAAGGTAATATGACTTTTTTGCAAATGTTTTTTCCTTAGTGAGAATTAGTCTTCTCTTCATTATAAAATATTGAAGGATCATGAAATCAACCATAGAATGGGAATATATATTCAAGTTAAATGTGAAAGAAGGATCTTAAATCTTATTTACATTCTGATACTCATTCCCTGGAAAAATCTTGATAACATTTTCTTATCTTTGATTTTTAGACATCACTTAGAACTCAATTGAATTGTTCTTTTATTTAAAATTCATAAGCAAATATTTCTTAGGCTAATTTTTTAAACAATTTCATAACATTCTCTTCCCCATTTTCAGCTTCAATTTTTGCTTGGACTCGAGGACTGCTACACCGTGCAAAACTAGACAACAATGCTCCTCTGAAACAGTTTGCTGAGGCACTTGAAAATGTCTGTGTTGAAACCATAGAATCAGGTTTCATGACAAAAGATTTGGCAATATGCATTAAAGGATTAGCAAAGTAAGTACTACACATATAAACTCATCATATATCAGTATAAAATAACTAATAATATTAATTACCTGTAAATTGCACATACATATCCATTGATGTTTTCTCTTTGAGTTGATCTTTTCATTTGCAAATGTGAAGAACTGCATATAATACAGATTTTCCCTTTAATATAATTCTCAGAATCAGACAAAGATATATTACGAGTCAGAAATATTCTAAACTAGGTTTTAAAGAGTTTAAAATAATTATATAATTTGAACATAATTACCATTTAAAATGTTTTTTTGGTATAATCTTGTATAGTAGTAGTGGAAATGCTTCAAAAGCTATAGATATACAAAGGAAATAAGGAAGAAGACAAACTTAAGTGTGACATTTGTAATATACTAGTGCATTGAATAACTCGCTTATATTATTTGCCCTCCCAAATAATTCTCAAGTAGTTGAGTGAACCGTAAAACAAGTCACAGAGGCCTCTCGGTTAGTCTACGGCTATGATACAAGAGACGGGTTAATAGGAGAGAGGATCCTCTCGCGAGTACCAAAAACCCGGAACAAAAGCAGCCTTCAAAGATATCAGCTAGTTATCTAGTATGCGTCCACAGGTGTGTAGGCGGGCAGGACTTGATTAGTAGGCTCCACCTCGTGATGAGTCCTTGGTAGCTGACTATAGCTGAACCAGCGAGGGGCTGCCACTTTCCATGGTGTCTCCTAAAATTTTAAAAGTATGATATATTGTCATATTCGGTTTAATGGCTTAATATAATTGTTCCTCAATCAAAACACATTAAAACAGCCATTTAATCAAATGTATGTATGCTCTGTCAAAAAATTAACTTACCTAAAAAAACGCTATTTTCACTAAAATTTCAAATTTTTGTGGTGTTTGGTCAGGTCCAAGATGAACTTTGTCAGAGCCGTTCTTTCGCACACGTATTATTTAGCCTAAATGGCAACTTTTCCGACCTATTATGTTTCTGCTTATAAAAAGTTTTGTTCTTTGATACCCCTTAATTTCCACTATGCTATTAGTGTAGAATGATAATTAGCATTTATATTTTTGTTACTTGTATTTTCTCCAAGTACTAAGAAAACATTTTGAAACACATGCTGAAATGTTCACATTGAAGTGATTTTTCAAAATGAGAAATCTCTATATTCTCTCTGAAAGAGAATATGCATCATCTGGAAATCTGCAATTTTTCAAGTTCATTGAAGAAGTACATTTCTAACAGAATCATCCTGTTTGAATCTCCTTTGATGAGCTATTTTTGCCAATTCTTGTAACCTAATCATTGGCAAAAGGTGATAAATCAAAGTTGAAAATACTTTACTGAATAAATCTGTATACATTTTCAAAATGTTTAGTTATATTTATTATTTAAAAACTGTAGAACTTTTCAGATGAACCAATAGGACAAAATTAAGAATTTTGAAGGTAAATTTTTCCTTCATTAAAGTTTTATTTGTCAAACCACCCTTGTTTATGTTTAGCAGAATGGTGTGTATTATAAAATTATTTACATCCCTGTTTAGTTGGATATCATTTTGAATAGGAGATTCCTTGAATAAGAATCATTTTCACCCATTGCCCATCTTTCATTAATTGAATAACTCTGATTCAGTGAATGGATAAGATGCAATTTCACTACAGACGAGTAGTAGTTATTTTTATATTTTTGTATGAAAAGAAAAATCAAGGAAATAAATAAGTGTGTGAATGCACAAGGTATATTTTGTTGTTTTATCTTGATTATATACATTTAACCTTAAGCTTTAAGTGACATATCATTACCGGTATACAGACAGTTTACTTAAAGCTGTTAGTGATGTTCTGATTATTGTCTAAATTCGTTATGTGATATATCCATTGAATAAATTGAGGTATTCATTATAAAATAAAACGCATAAATTGTAATGGTGATGATGCGTGATATTGATGATTATATTGCTAAAAGAAATTTTGTGAAGCATTTATGACATTTAATATGATATAAAAATCTCCGAAGTTTAGGATTAGTTTAGATTCAAGTGGTGAAGCATTAGAAAACGCAAGACCTTGAATTTGCCCATAGAGTTTCGTTACTCTATGTGTAGATAACAATATCTATAGCTACAATAGAGGTATATCAAAATGGACACTGATGCAGAATATGAAGGAGTGTATTTTTAGGTATGTTTTAGTGTTTGTGTATTCATTCATAGCGATTAGAGTGTTTGTTGAAATGTATTTGTGTGGGGAAATTGAGTGTCAATGTTCGTCTGTGAAATTTTTGCATGGGGCAACTAGTTATTACTATTCCCCTTTAGCTCTGCCCTGAGTACACCCTTTTGCTTGATTCTAATCAAAATGGCAATTTTTATTGATTACTCATATTGTTTATTAATTTTTCTCAATTTCATTTGCAGTGTACAAAAGGGAGATTACCTGGATACATTTGCCTTCATGGATAAACTTGCAGAGAATTTGAGGAAGAAATTGAATGTTTGACTATTTCCAGGTTCTAAACTCTGACATCAAAGAACTTAAGGCAATCTGTAACAACTCATATGTTGCAGATAAAAAAATAGCTTTTAATCATAAATATAATGTGAAGTGCTACATTTCAAAAAGAAATTCATAGGGGATTGGACATCGGGGATGATTTTGCAGATTTTTTTTATTGTTGGTGTCTATGATAGATGATATTAGCCTAATAATTGCAATATTGTCACCTGGTATGGAATACTCATGAATAGATTGCCTTTATTCTTTGGGCAGATTTGATACTCATTCTGGTAAAATGCATTTGTGAGTGTTTTGATGAGACCTTATTCAAATGGTTTACTGAAAATTTTATATCCATATATCAACTCAAGCTATATGACGAATGTAATACTTCATTAAATGATTCCGTTGTTTTTAAAATGCCATTTTAATGGCTTAACTGTAATACATAAATGCATATTTTGAGTTTTGTCACAATCTTCCTTTGCAAATAGTTGCTAATTTATAAATTTTATGTTTCTGTTATTTTGTTTAATAAAATGCTTTGATGCAAACTTTTGAAGAAAGCATTTATACCAAGGCATGGTGATACATCAAGTTTGAATTTGTTTCAAATATCCATTAAATTAATCCATTGTGCACTTTGTTTTTTCTTGTTTGAAATATATCAGAATCTGAGGCTTGAATTATGTTAATCAACAAAATAAATGAAAGCCGAATCCCTGAAAACAAATTTCTTATCCATTTATTTTGAAAAAGTTTTGTCATTCCAGACTTTTTCTTAGTCCATTTTTCCTTGTGATTTTATGATGAATTTGATTATTTGACTATTGACATTATTCTCTGTGATAATGGTGATAATATTAGCAGCTTTTCAAAGATGAATTCAGCCTTCAAAATATATGTATCAAATTTAAGATGATGTGAAAAATATGTACTATTACTCTTTCATCATCATCATCATATATTTTTTTTAAATCAAAGATATGCAATGAAAGTTCCAGGGGAGCATCTTGGCACCAATCACAACCATTCTCTAATGTACTCACTAATTAATATTCTCTTTCTAAATCATTTTATAACTTGAGTTTTGAACATGGGCTATTTGTTTTCTCCAGAATTTTTTCGAAGGCAATTTTCTTGGAATGCTAGTATCTCAATTGTTATTAACAAAGGTACAAATTATAAACAAAAATTGTAACCAACATGAAATAATTACGACTATAATATCCATCATTAAAATAGTGAATGGGCAGTGGTAGGGAAGAAAAGGAATAATTAATAGAAAACTACTGCAATTATTTCTCTCATCTCCAGGCATCGATCCACATCTGCGTTATTTAGTGATACCAAAATTTTTATTGTTTAATTTTTTTATACAATCCTGATAACAGTCTATAGTTCTGATTCCTTCAAAGTTTAACGTGATTATTTTTATTTACTGCTAGATTGAGAAATAAGTACTTAATGAACAAAGTATGAGACATGAATTATTCAGTAGAATAATTATTACAAATATAGTAGGATATCCTTTTTATTAAAAATTTAGTGTAAAGAATAAAGAGATCAATTTCTCAATGTGAATCACATAACTACAGGTATTCCTGTTCCCAACTATTTCCTTTTAGGTCTTAAAATACTTAAATTGTATTGTAAAAAGATAATTATCTCTATAGTTTCATCTTTCCGCCAATTTCTGTTTGACAAGTAAATGTTATTTCAAAACTGTTAACTTGAAATTCATGTAAGGAAGAGGGAAGTGTTGTACTGGGAAATTTATCATTATTTAAATATCATCATTGAAAGGGATTTTCATCATTTTATATATTTTGTACATATGGAATGTATTTTTCCTTTTCTAATTCGACAAATGTAATTCTTTGTTGCCTCTTTAATGCTCTGTTTTCGTAGGCTTTGCTCTCCTTTTTCATCTTTCTTTCCTTTTTCTTTAATTCGTCGAAGAACATCGCAAAACTGAAATGAAAGCCTCTATATTTATCACTTTTTTGTCAGTCATGTTAGACGACTCATACTATATGCTTGGTGAGGCGTCTCATAGCCTATTCACTGCCCAACAATAGCGTGCATGGAGGGTCTATAGAAGTTTGTACTTAAAAAATTGAAGAATGCGAAGCCCACTACAAAATACTATTCTCACGAAATGTCCGCTGCTTAAATATAGTACGTATGATTGACTGTCCAGAAACTTCGTTAGATACATATAATTCGGCTTCGTTTTATATCAAAGGTTATTTTGAATTTAAAGTAATTAATTAATATTTTATAATAATAAATGAGTTAATTATCAAAGTTTAAAAATATGTGAAAAGTAAAGATTTTATTTAAAACTGAAACAGACTAAAGCTTAAGTATTCTTCGATCTTCGAAACTCGAATATTTAATTGTTTTACACAAAATTAGTAAAACGAGGAATAAATAAATTCACATTGAATACGATATTTAGGCGTTATTAAGATATCCATATTTTAGTTTCACTGATAGTCGAAATTAATAAATATTTATCTAATTATCATCAATATCAGAAATAGAAGATTGAGTTTATAAAGAAAATATTCCAAAAATATCGCTTTTCGAATCAGAAATCGGGTTAAAAATTCTCCGATTCCAATACCCAAAAAAGTTCACGCGACACGTTTCAGTTCCTTGCTTCGTCATCACGAAAGGAGGTGAAAACATGAAAAAAATTGGTTAGGCCAAAGGGGGAGGGAAGGAGAGTAGAGAATAGGAGAACAGAAATGGAAAGAATATGAGGATAACAAAAGGCATTGAATATGTGTCGTCACCCAGAGTCTACAACAAAGGTGGGAAACCTACGGCCTTCAGACCACATGTGGCTTCTTTTTGAGTGTTCCTTGTTGTCATTTCCTGAAATAAATAAATTAAAACCCGTTTAAGACACTCTCGTTTAATACGGAGTTTTTCTCCCTAACCACACGAATCGTATGATAAAGATATATACCGTAAAGATACTGCTGAAAGCGCTGCATCACCCGGTTATAGCGCGGATTTTCCCCGTCCGTATATGCACTACAACCTGCTTCAACCAATCGGCCACCTCATCCGATGGACCAAAATTTTTTACCTTATCTCTCTCATCTTTTGACATACCTTGTCTCTAAAGGGATTCCTTTTGACTCTCTTGTTTAGGAGAGTTAATTTATGAGAATGAAGATACGGCGAATCAGAGCAATATTTATTCCACTGTGGGAGTCGATACAAACTCTGAGATAGGATGAGATCTTCCTCTTCCTCTTCCTTATCAGTCCCGTATCAGGGGAGAAATTTGGTTTATTAGATCACTTGGCGATGTTTCCATTCGTCATAATCTCAAGTCGTAAACGTATCGTATAAACCTGAGTGGTAGTGCAACGTTGGTGTTCAGTGTAGTCTTGGAGAGATATGGTATAGAGTAATCACAGAGAAGTCCGTGATTACTTCCCTCCACTCCTGTTAAAAATATCGTTATTCTGCCATAATCTGATTAATTTTGCTGTGTTGTGGAGGGAAAAGGGCAAAATTAATCAACATAGGAAGACGCTCTCTTTTTCCGAAAAGCAGACCATTCTTATAAAATATGATGAGAATACAACCAGTACTACACAACGATAGGTGGCATATATAGCAAACTGAAAAGATTCTTCCTCGTTTTTAAAATATAATGCTCCCATTTATAAAAAGAGGCAAAAAACCCTTCCCTTTCGTTATTACGTAAAGGAAATATAAATTTATAATATCCAGATTATAACGCTATCGCTCATAACGCGGTTTTCGCTCAGTTCTCCGAAAAGCGTCTAAATCGAGTTTTGCTGTAGCACTATTTAAATAGGTATATTTTCTAATTATGTTAATGACGCCAAGTTAAAAATAAAATACTCTCTTTCAATTTACTCTGTGAATGAATTCGTTTTTTTTAAAGAAAATTTCGAGGTTTAACTATTTGAATGTAGGCAACACAACGCAACAGTGGCATGCTGGTTTCACATACGGCTTTTCTTATGCGCCCCAATGTGGCCTCCCAATAGTAAAACGCTCCCCAAACCTGGTCTAGAATCTAGATTAGAGTCAACGGATTTCCTGATGGCATAATACACATGTTAATTACTAAGAAGAGGAAGAAGGTAGCGTCCGGCCTTATATTTTCCGCCCAGTAACGTGTTTATCCCTCATACCATGTAGTTTGTCATTTGTGAGTCTCCCCTTCCTTAACCCGTCTATTCCCAAAATACAAGAGAGTTTCGTTCATGTGCCGAAAGAAGCTAAAAATATTCTAGTTGAGAAACAATCGTCTTAAACAGCGTCTTAATCGAGTTATACTGTACTCTTATTTATGATTAGGATTCTCCTTTACTTGGGCGATGATCAAATATTTTTTCGTAGGTAAAAAGAATCTTTTTTTAAGATTTAAACAAATGAATTTTATGATCCTTTTAAAAGCTCCGTGATTGAAAAATATGTATACTGTTTACCTAATTTTAATTTCGTATTTTATGAAAGATTTTTCGGGAATTAAAGAGTTTTCCTGATATTTAAGCATCTGCATTCGAAAGATAATTCCTAATGTGTCTCCAACTTACGAAATCCACTCGGACAGAGTGCTTTCTGCCGAAACGTAAGCTATCGTGAGTAGCACTGTCAACTGTCTTATCGAATCTTCTGTCGCCGACTCTTTACCCATCAAAGTTATTTCGAATGTTTTCCTATTGATTTCAAACTTTCATAGGTCTATAATGCTCGCTTCATCGCCTGTAGGAGATGTGGCGACAACGGCTGGAAATGTGTCGATTGTCTTTTGGATTTGTCAACTGTTTTAGGTCGAGAAATCAAGTACGGTAAACATGCATCGTTGCCTTTAGTCTGACCAGTCTCGCTTTTCTTAAAATTTCTCTTTTTATATTCACCGCCCTTTTCTGCGTTTGAATATTTTAACGCGTATTTCGCCACTTTATTTCGTAAATGTACTCGATTGGAATTTTTGCCTCCAATTTGTGATTGTGGGAAAATTAGAAGATGAGTTCTGACATCAGATGAAACCTAGTACGACACTCTAAATGAGTTGTACGTAAGCGGTCTCAAAATTAGGAATAGTCATTGTTGGAGCAACCATAAGATTCTTCAGAAGAGAGTAATGGATTGTTTTCTCTTTTTCAGAAACTATGTTCGAATCAATTTCTAACGAAGATACTGTCGATTCTAGCGAGTAAGCCAAGGATCCGAAATCTATTACCCGGGTTTAAGAAATTTTAAATTAAATTGAGCGTGTTATCAAATTGTTGACCGAATAGTTCATTCCGATTATATATCTTTCATTTAACTGAATGATTATGCTGTTCGATTTCTTTGAAAGCTTTTAAAATTTATGTTAAGTCATGGATATCTACGATTCTCTTTCTCCTTTACTTTGGTTGAGCCGACTTTTCGGGCTTCTGCCGTTTCCAGTCGAGAATTCGTTCAAAGGAAAAGTATTTCCTATCGGTTTAAGGAGAGCACTGTGGTCATATAGTGTCTTCTTATACTTCGCCACTACAATAACTAGTGTGGTGTTGACTGTGCATCATTATAAATATCCTCGTACATCCGTGAAATTGAAAGCGGTACATTATTTTCTTCATAACTTCTGGTTATTATGTGAGGAATTCATGGGTATGCTTTGCTCTAACTTGTACCTATATAGATCAGCAAAACTCCGCCGACTACTGGTTAGGCTTGCCCATTTCGATCTTGCAACAGGGAATTTAAAAAATCTGGAGGAAACTAAATACAAAGTAAAGCTGCAAATTATCTGCTTGGCTTTGTTCATCCCTCTATTTTTCTATTTGTTTTCGAGGATCGAACATCGGAGTTTTCTGCTCAAGTCATTAGGCACCTTCTGGATAATTGTCATTCTGATCTTACAGAGTCTAACTCTGAATATTTTCCACTGCGTCATGTCGAGAAGGCGAGTATTAAATTGTGTCATAAGAGAACTTTTATTAGAGAGGTCCTCCTTGGTATCGCTTGGCCGCCATTGCGGGTTCACGAACATCAGTGTAGCTACTGTGGGTCGCCTTGACCAAGAACTTTCTTTTGCAACGAAAGACGCCAATGAAGTCTTTGGAGAAGTCTTAATTGCTATTGTAGCATTTAATGTGGTGGACTTAACTTTTATGATCTTCTATACGTCCGAAGTATTCCATTTTTCGTCTCCTTTGGACTTCGTTTTCCTAATCATCAGGATTTTTCTGTATTTAGTCGGGACGATAACCATAGCTGCCACTGGAGAGAAGTTGAGTCGAGAGGTGAGAAGAATAATTTAGTTACGTTACACTAAAATATACATTATATTTACAATATGTTTCCTTTGATACTTCTCCATAACCTCAATTTAGTCCTTAAAAGAATTTATAAATGGACCAATTTGGCGAATGGTTACTTTAATAACATAAGTAATTATTTCAATTTACTGCATTAAAAATAATCAAATACAGTATTAAGTATGAAAAATGAATAGGAGTGTGAACCAGAATATAATGGCAACATCCGTAAAGTAACTTTGTTTTTATAGATCTATCTTAATGGGGATGGAAAAACTCATTGAACATTATCAAGTTAGTATCACTGTGCTGTAGGACTATATTGAAAAGTAACATGCATGTTTGATCTTCGTCAGTTAGAATAAATTTACGACATTTAAAATGTTTTTACTTACTAATTCATTCTCGTTTTATAAATTGGAAGCTATAATATAACATCATTTATCATGAAAAAATCTTTCATGATGATATACCCGAGTTCCACGAAGTGAAGGCTGAGATGGTCGATTACATTATAATACTATATAGTTAATAGGTCTATTCTTTAGCAACATTTAACTCTCAAATGTTTGCCTGATTCAAAACCAATTTTTATACTTTTTTCTTCGGATTCCTGTTTTCTGATGCCTATATTGAGATAAAATTGAGATTTTGTTTCTTTTGTACTGAGTTCGAATTGATGTAGATGGTTATATTATGTGAGGTACCAATTAACGGATTTGGAATTTCTACTTTTACTGCTTTTATAAGATTATTCATTATTTATGATCGAATAAAGCAAGAAATAAACAAGTGTTTGACGTAAGTAATTGTACTCCAGTGATGATATTTTCGCAGGGATATTGATATCCAATTTTTAAAAAAATTAATTTTTTATGATTACATGTGCTGTAAGATGAGACTGACAGGCGTCCTTATTTCGGAAGTCACCCTTAAAGCTTCAGATTTGGCATCAAGACGTCAGGTGAGGATAAATTTTTAATCGTTTTAGTCCTCCTTCTATGTAATTACTGTAACATAAGCCTCTTAGATCTCGGGTGATTAAAAAAATGAACCTTTCATTTTGGAAACTGACTAACCAAAGTCCGTTGCCTTCAACAAATTTCCCTCCTGAAGAATTTATTCCTGTAGCCTAAAATTTTCAAATAATAGTTGAAAATGATCAAAATGAGAGGAGTCACCTCTCCGACTTCAATAGACTTTCCTTTTCCACTACTGTACGTCAAAAAGTTATTTTTTTAATTTATACTATTCATTGTCTACTATTTATTGAAAAATTTGAAAGCGTTTATTTTTAAATGAATTAAAAATATTGAGTACTGTGAATTTTATTGTAAGATTACAGGATTCATTTCGTATAATATATAAATTATTTAATAATTATTTACAATTACACATAATAAAACCAAAATCAAATACGCTAACCGGTTTCGGCAGACTTATGCCATCATCAGAACGAATATGAGGATTGCTGAGCAACGGGTTCTAATGATGGCATATTAACCGGTTAACGTGTTTGTTTTTATTTCATGGAATTTTATATGTATAATTATTTAATATTCTTCACTTCCTTAACAATAGTGGCGCAGTTCCGGAAACTAAGCGCCCGCAGTTATTTCCTTTCCATTCAAAGATGGAAAAATTTGGGGGAATATGGTCATCAACTTTCCTATAGCATCTCGTTCCTTAGCGTCAAAAAAGCAGAAAATTAAGAAACCGTAAATATTAAAACAATTATATTTAACCATTCTTATTTCCGTGAACTAATAGCTGTGGCATGGATTTGAAAATCACTCAAACGACTTGAATCAAACATAGGGTGCTGCATGATTTAGAATTGTTAACGTTGCTCCGACAGCTGAGGTAAGTTCTCACATATGGCTTCTCTTTGAGAATCTATCCCAGAAGCGAACGCGCTACCCACTTGACTACCCAGCATTAACTTATATACGAATAAATTTACATTTTTCTTGCGTTATATTTCAAATTGATCGTTCAACTACAGAGTTACATGTAAGAAATGCAAGTTAGATTTGAATTAAGCTGGATCCTGAGATTTTTTATTGAAAATAAGTTGGCTCGAGTTAAAGTATATGACAATTGCATAGCGTGAATATTGAAGCCGTTTTTAATGTAAATAATTTGAGATCCCTCGTGAGTTTCAGATGAAAGTTTCTTTATTTAAGCTCCGCCTAATTGCTTTTTAAGAGAATTACTTGTTTATGTATGTACAATGCACATTGTACATGTACATTGTACATACATTACTACCTATTTAACTATTATCAAAGAAGATGTTTGAAGAGGTTTTTCTATCTTTACACAAAATTTTTCATTTGGACTGACGAACGATGAATTGAAGAGGCTAAACCAAGTGTTTTGCGGGACTTAGTAAAATAAGATTAAAGAAAGTACATCGTAGCTTAATTTGCAAACATGAGCTGTGCCTATTAAATGACGGGACCGATAGCATAACTCATTTTTATTTACATGTATTGAAAATGAGCGCTTGACCTTTAAATATATATATAGATATGCCTCAATTGCACCACTGTATTGCAATTCTGCATGCATTCTTGTTTTCTATTGGTCGCAGGCGTGGAGCAAATCAACTTCTGTATCAACACTGAGGTTCCTTATTCGATACAAATTCGCTCTTTTTGCGCTTACTTCGGATTAGATTGGCTGAATGAAAATGCGGATCGCTTCAGAATGCAACTTTATTACTGCGAATCAAACACGATACATAATACTGATCTAATAGACATACCTCGCGTATATTAGTAATATAATAAGATTGCGAAGAATATGACAAAATCATAAGTGTTCAAAGCTTGATTAAGACTTAAGAAATAGGCACCATAAGAGGGTCATGTAGTTCTACCTCACTTTGCTACAATAACAGTTTATAAATGCAAGTCTCGCTAGAACTGAGTTCCGAAAAGATTTAACTTATGCATTGCATTTCATTTTTGCAGCTAAACTTATTTTCCAAGCAATTGCAACATACGAAAGTGCAGTTTACAGCCAAAGGTTTCTTCACTGTGGATTTGAGTTTGCTAAAATCGGTAAGTGGAATTAGAAATCAAGATTTAGAATATTCTATCATCTTATCAAACTTCTCGCCTCGAATTGCGCAAAATTTCGATTAAAATTTTCGATGTATACGTCTACGAGTGAATTTCCCCGTAAAAAAGAATTAAAGTAAATTTTAACGTATAAAAATGTACTTTAGATGTGGGATGATACAAAGAAAGATATGGACCTATCTCTCCCCTATATACATAAGCAATATAAATACAAATATAAAACTAATGAGCTTTGCCATCTTGCAGAAAACGAATGGTAGAAGTAGGATCATGTCGGAAGAAAAAAAATTGATAGTAAATAGTCTATTTAATTGTGAATGTTAAATGTAGTTACCTTCTTCTGTCATTATTACTGTCTCTAATCAGTTTAGAAGTTCCCTGTGACAGATATACGAATTGAGAATAAACAAAATAAAAATATTAAATGTTCTTAAATCTAGTAATAAATAGAAGGAGCTTTTGAATATGCTATAACGGTAGAAATGTTAATTTTAATGTTTTTAATATCTCTGTTCATTTGATAGATGGCTATGGATAGGTTTTTAATATCTCTAATCATTTGATTCATATCTCTGTTCTTTAATATCTCTGTTCATTTGACAGATGGCAGCTGCTGTTGTTTCCTACGCCGTCATTTTAGTGCAGTTCCAGAGAATGGACCAAGGGCAGAATCCTAGATGTATATGCAACTAAGCATAAAACAGTTTCTCTTGTTCTTGGGAAGCTCTCCCGGTATCTTCGACATCTATAGATAAAACACCAGTCGAAGTTGATGTTTACGACGCTTGAAACGACAAAGCCAGCAGAAAGAACTATTAAGGAAATTAAATTCGATTTCATCGACTCAGTCGTACGGAAGTTTATTTACGCGTATTTTCTGAAAAGATCAAAATGTATACGAGTTCTGATCTGCTCAGATGCTTCCTATGGTAATTCTGTGCGTATTTCTCTTACTTCGCATAACATTTCAAAATTATAATTACGAAAACGTCGTTTCTTTCTTAGATCAGGAAAAAATCAATCTGCAACATTTCCAAACCAATTTTACCTCTGAAATTAGCGACAATGTTGCCTAACGATGCGAATTATGTCGAAGGGAATTGGAAACAAATTTGATTACAATGTAATATGAAAAATCTCTTTTATTTTTAAGTTTTTAATTTTTGGATCTAATGCTCTCGCCGAGCCCATTATATCTCATTTTCTAATTCTTCAACAGCGAAGTTCATATCTAATGATACCAAGAGACTTACGATGTCCACTTACTACTGAAGCATAGAAGTGTCAAGGAAGGGTAACAGAGATGCCCAAGCTAGCGGTTCTTAGGGAGATCCCCGTGTAATTCCACGAGAAATCTTAGACAATCCATAACAAATTTTTTAATGACGGGGGAAACGAATTCCGAGACACAAATTGTGATGGAAAACAAGAAATTACTCCCTCATTAGAAAAAGAGTTCTGTTTAAGAACAAAGGTTATTCTCCTATGGAATTTAATAATTTTCACCAGATATTTCAAGATAATGAATGATTAGCAGTATTTTAGAAGTGCTTCGATGGCTGAGATCTTCTACATATAGGCCATTACCGGGAATCGAACCCGGCACTACTTTTCCTAAAGGCGTACGCGCTACCCGCTTGGCTATCCAGGAGCCAAGGTATCATTCCAAACAGTAGTTGCAAGTTAATTCCTTTACTGAAAACTGGTTAAGATCTTTCAAAGTATTCAAATTTATTACATGCGAACCATTAGATTCAAACTATTTTTGTGATAGATTCATAAGAGAGCTAGGATAGCAGGTTCGAAATGGTGTGTGTTTAAGACATCTTTTTCTTTATGTGGCCCAAAAATAAGGCGTGAGAAGACATCAATCAGGTTTTTTAAATGATTCGAAGTTAACTTTAGATTAAAATGAAGGAATCAGAAAGTCTGCGGCTACCACATGAAGATATCTGCTGTCAGGAAAATATTTTATTTGCGATCACGTAGTACTGATCGTTTTCATGGATGGAGAAGCAACTATGCTGATTGAAAATTGTGGTTCACCTGTTTCCGTTTAGTAAAATTATTCGATAAAGACCTTTTCTACATGCATTTATCAACATTTTGAAACTTTTAAGCGGAATTTTTCATTTCAAGTAGTTTTATGATTTTCATGTGTTAACTCACCTAAATATTTGTACAAGAGTTCAATGATTGATTTGCAGTAGACCTTCCTCCATCAAAGTAAACAAGATAGTGTTATGAGCTATGTTGGGAAAAATGTTTTGCTGAGTTTTAGTTTTGAAAAATAACTTTTAGATATTATCGAGCGATACTTAGAGTGATTCATTTTACATCGTTTCCAATGTCCCATCGAAAAATAATGCAGGGAGAAATTCTGCGACTCACTGAATTTATTTACTACACCTTTTGTTCGCATTCTTCATTTGTATCGTTTCTTCATAATTTTTCTTAAGTAGTAAGTAAAAACTTATATAGGAAATAATGGCATTTAAGCGAAAGTTCTACTACTAATAAAAATGTTGTTCATGAAATCTCTGTTATTATTCTCAATTATCTTAAAACCCATTTATGTTTATGCTATTCGCTCGTCAGAGGTTATCCTCCCGCATACTTTTCTTCAAAAACAGCTTTAGATTCTCGAAAAACATTGTCTCATTCCGAATATTAAATGATAAATAAAGCTCAACCAATATTAAGACGTTAAATCTGATAGTGGTTTTCCTATATGAATTTCCTCGCTGTCCCGGTTCCGTTCCTTCGGTTTCTGGACTCTCTAGGTATAGTCTCGGTGTCCACACAGTATGAAGTATTTGATCCACGCACCCAACATCAAACTATTACTTTTTAACCTTGTGGGAGACAAAACGTAGTTATCTTTCTGAGACGCTGCTCTAGGCATCTTTCTCTTCAATGTGAGAAACATTTGTCCGCCGTTTATTTTCTGAAACGATCGATTGAGCGCATAATACGAAAGCTGCTTGAATATAGCCTTCTATATGTCATTGACAGATTGGTAATAAATTATGCAGGATGTTTTCGATCCCTTCTTTCTCTCGCTTAAAACACCCTACCTGTCATTCCATTTCTGTACATCTCTTCGCGTCTTCTGCAGCCAATGTCACGAACAGGGAAACATTCAGGCCTTTCTTATTCTCAGAACTATGCTAGACTCGGATGTGCAATAATTAGTCTTGCATTCTGACGGAGTTTCAGAGCTCAAATTCTATTTAGGGCATAGTTAAGTGTTTTGTTACTTTATTTTCTATTTTTCCCAATTCATGCTATGTTCTTCCCTGCGTTTCACTTAACCAACGATCACTTAAAACCCTACTCTTCGTCTTCTTACCCTTCCAATATCGACTTCGGTTTGAATCCTCTCCCATCTCAACTCCTTCATCTCCTTTCCTTTCTTTTAAATGCCAGAGTATCCGATTATATATTGTCTGAGGTTATCTGTGTCTTAGAAGAAATTAGTGACAATAAATTAATATTCCATATAAATATAAGGTTGTTTTCTTCACATGGCTCCTTTCCACGAGTGAACATGTCAGATTTATTTAAGGATACAATAATTCAAAGTATACTGAAACCCCTCTATAAGGAATAGTCTCGGGACTGTGCTGAGGGGTGTCTCTTAAATTCTCATATGATGCGATACTTCTGATCGGCGAATCAGGAAACTGTCCGTCAGGAGGGGTGTCCCTTAGTAAGGGTTTCATGTTTTTAATTTTATAAATTTAGTGTGAAAACTACAAGCTTAGCAAATAAAACATTTATGCACCATGGAAAATTATGGCGCCAAATTTGAAAACATTAATAATTGGAATATACAATCTTACAAAAGCCTACCTACGAAGGAAGGATTTGGGATAATCTATGAAGTAACCCGTTACAGGCATAATAAAAGCATGAGAAAATCAACTATCGATAGAAAATGCTTCGTTTTATCCTTCCCGTATTGCGTTTGGTTGAACGTACTCATACTTTGGAAAGTATGAGGAACTGGCGGCGGAACTGGTTCACAGAAGAGTTCTTTGCTCCGCAATGAGATCTCAATTTTATAAAAACTTGCCGTAAATACTTGTTAGAGAGCATGTATGTAGCTCAATCATCAGCAAAGGAAAGGTAAGAGTGAATAAATATAAATGAAAAACATATTAAGGAAGATATTAACTTAATAATAATGTTTTTTTAGAAACGCGCCGAAGTATGAATCGGACTGGTCAGTAGAACAAAACATTACATTCAAATTTGCTAAAAGGATATGGTTTGCAAATTATTGTTTTGAGGGGCCAGTTTTTACACACATTTTACCTTCGCAAAATATAGATATACACAGATTCTTATTTGCGCTCTTTACAATCGCAAACATACATTTTTCATTAATGAATTCGTCAGCAATATAAGATTTATTTGAGAGAAAATAGCTCCTTAGTTTCTTTATATTACAGCTAAAGGAGCTTTTATAAAGGCACTGGACTCCCGTGGACTGATTGCCTGGTTTGCGGATCATTCGTACATGATATTTCCTCTTCGTTGACGTCTGCCGCGGACTTTTTGAAGAATTCAAATATATAAAATACATAAGTATTTTCTAATCCTAATACAAACAGGACTCACCTAACACATTTTCTATTGAACAGTGGGAGTACAACTACAAAGGCATTATAGCTGATAAAAAGATCCGTGGAGTTAAAATAAAACTCTGAACGAGTTCATGAAACGTTCGAAATAACAGAATATGTACGCATATAATAATAAATTGCATAAATATACGAGTATTATAAGAAATAAAAGTGAAAGTTTGGATTTTCAGTGTTTCCTGATTATTCATGCACCCACATTATTCCGGATTATCGAGAGTTCACTGTAATTATAAATATAGCATATATTTATTGGTTCGAAGCTGTACGCTCAATAAGGGCGGGCGTCCACTAAAAAAGGTAGCAACTTGTGAAAGTATTTCTTATCGTACGTAGTAAAACACCGAGGCATTATTTTACGGCTGGGCGCCAAGCACCCCCGAAATATTCATATTACTGAAATTCGCATCCGTATGATATTAATTACGCGGTGTTTACTAGGAAATTAAAGTAAAATTAGAAAACATTCAACAAAAGGTTGCCAAAGTTAATATGTGCAATACAATTACTGAGATTATTAGATTGAGCATTGGGTTTGGGCTTACAAGAATCAAGAAGACGAACTAGCAGATGTATCGAGTTTATACAGGTAAATGGTGTATACAGATACTAGTTTATACGGATAAACGACCTGGAAAAAGATTTTTCAAGGAAGTCCAGAATTAGTAGGTAAAAGAATTAACATACGGGTAAAATATACGTTGAGTCGCTTAAAAGGGATATTGAGAAGTATTCGATTTCAATGGAACCGTGAAAGAATGGATCGCCTTTTCTGAAGACTTCCTTAATCTATAACTCATAACGTCTTAGTTACTTAATTTTGGTCTTTCTGCACTCTGCGATGAAACAATGTTTACCAAATTGACAATTAGAGAAGAATAAAGAATTTTTAATTGCAGTGGTGAGATGCCATCACAGAGTACGATCTCTACAAGACTAAGCTCACAAAACACTGGGCTCCATGCTTGGTTTTTTTGGACATAAGGAAAGCGAATTTTCAATCTAACTTTCTACCCCGAGAAAAAGTAATGAAGAAGACCTCAGAGCTCGCATCATCTCCGAAAGTGGGATGGAGATGGTTTTGTTTTGCCGTATCTTCATGTTATTCACGCAAAATTAGTTATTCCAAAGAAGAAATAAAAAGGAGCCATTCTAGAAATAAGGCGAAGCGTGAGATGACGACTCAGATTTAAAAAATAAAAAAAATTTGGTCTATCGAATGAGGCGAAAGATCGGCTAAAGTGGGATAGCGTCTTTAACCGGTTTTACTGTAGTTCCCTGCAAGTCATAGGTATATGTTTGGTAAACCTTCTTCTACCTTGGTTAGATTTGGATTGCAGGATAACGAAAATCGGAACGAAATAAACAACGGTTTTCGATATCGGTTCGATTTCAAGGATTTAATTTTTTCAGGTTCGGGTTCGGTTTTTGCTCCGGCATAGATAACGCTTATTTTCGGCTCTGATACGATGCCATAGCCACAATTCATGAAGGCAAAGTCGCAGAGAACATAAGAGTCGTGGCTGAGTAGCATCACCACAGGAATCTCATTCGATCAAATGATTCCTGTGACACAGTAATCTTTAATAGTATGCGAGTATCCATGCCCATCAAAGAATATGATTTCCTTTAAAGTGCAGTAATTAAAAAAGTAATCCGTAATTTTCGCCATGGTAATTAACTTCTCCCACATTTAAGAGAACAAGCAGTTATAATTCAGAATTAATTAACGATATCGTGAGGAATCCGTAACAAGTCTATTGTGTACTGGGCACATTCCTGTTTCAAAGCTGCAACCATTAGGTCATATAAAGGATGAATATAGAGCTATAATAAAATAAAGTTCTTTATTCACGGCAATGAGTAAATTATGTTATTTGTAGACTGTAGAAGCGGCTGATTGTATTTTACCGGAATCTTTATCATTCTCAATGAATTACAGAGTGAGGCCATAAATTAGACCATCCTTTATCCAGAAAATCCGATAACCGCAAATAATAAAATTAAATAATATTTTTCATCGTATGCTTTTTCCCCTTATGAATTTCAATAATTGATTCCTAAGAAATAAATATATCCAAAAGAACTTAGTTTAATGAATACATTTCAGAAAGTAAATTCTACAGATATAACTAACATCCACATTAATCAGCTCGGATCAATAGATATTTTGTTATTATTTTCATGTAATTTTCATTTTATAGGATATTAAGCCTAGTGACATTGATTCTGAAAACTTATATTCCTTTGCCTCGGATTGCTGGATGGATAGTGTGGATGGTTGTAATTGCGTTTCTTTCAGGGGTTACCATCCTTTTGTCGATGCTAAATATGAGCGGTACGGCTGACAAGAAGTAAACAATCACAGCTGAAGCAGCAAAGTGTTCCCAGAGGTTTTGAAATGGTATTGTCACTTGCCCGCTTTGGAAAACAGCGTGCAAAAGATCGATCATTATAATCGAGTACTCATAATTTCAACTCTCAAGCTGTTAATCTCACAACTCTCAACCCGCGATTTGTTGAAAATGCAAATGTTGAAAAATTTTAGGGAAAGAAGTAGGAAGAGAGTGAAAGACGTATTTTGGTCTATTAGACCACTTTTACTCATTTGCAGAATGCTGGGAATAGCGCCTTTTCCATTGAATAGAGATGAAATTTATACGTCAGGTCGCTGCTCCGCCGTCTGCTACAGCACCTTCGTGTTGTCTGGTTCTATTGTTTTGACGGTAATAGCGTTGGCATGCGATCTTGGAATATCCTTCAAAGTGCAGTCAGAATCTGCAATCAGTCAGGTAGTGGGTGCACTGTGGAATTCAGTAAATGATCTTATCGGCGTTGTGGGATTTGCATCCTGCCTTAGAAGAGGGCGGAGGTGCCACGAGCTATATCTAAATATCGCATTATACGACGAGAAAATCACAAGTTTGAAACATGAAGACTCGCGAAGACCCGTAAATAGACAGCTGCTGTTTGTCGCTATAATTTTTTGCGCTTTTGGCTACAGTGTGTCATGCAGATCAAGAATTTTTGGCGTTTTTGAACGGCTGATAGCTTACTATTGGCTTACGATTACAATGCTGTTGGATTTAAACTTTTATAACATCTTGTGTCTACTACAGAGGAGGATTTCTTGTCTTAATGAAGATATCAGGAGCAGCATTTCCCATCCATTACCGCGACCTTCGACTGACCATTTCATTAAAA
This sequence comes from Pachydiplax longipennis, assembly GCA_036926295.1. Lineage (NCBI taxonomy): Eukaryota > Metazoa > Arthropoda > Insecta > Odonata > Libellulidae > Pachydiplax > Pachydiplax longipennis. The sequence continues at coordinate 67,597,173 of JAVFKF010000004.1, read as the reverse complement.
TTTGGAAATCGCAGTGGATGAAACTTCATCATCTTTGCCGTACCGCTGGCGAATTATATGGGGTGCAGGTGGTTTTACTGACGCTGCTCAACGTTTTGAACGTCACTTTCGTTTCTTACTTCGCTGTCTTTTATTTTGGAGAAAACTTAAGAAACACTCCACGCCTGCTCTTCTTCACCATTTCCTGGGTCGCGGTCTTTTTATTGGGGTTGATTCTCTTAGTAGCTGCATGCGAAAGTCTGACGGAAGAGGTATTTACCACATTCTTTTACCAACATAGCAGATAATATGTTATTTTCACTTCAAATAATCTCCTTTCTTCCTTAAACTGAATACTTACGTGAATTATCTTACTTTAAATTAGTGCTTGAATGTTCCCATACCGAAATCCTTAGGATTACATTAACTCACTTTTCCGTATTTTAAACATTATTTTTACTATTAATAAAAATGGATACAACAGTAGTAATACCAGCCATCTCTTTTCCTCTCAATCATCCACTCGTAGTCTTATCTTTTGATGCCATGGAAATATTTAAAATTTCATCCAATACCATATCTCTGTTTCATCCCTGAAGAATTCATTTCTTTGTCCATCCATCTGAATTGATAAATAAATATGCGCTTACATTCTTTGTTTGTTGAATTTTCATTGATTTTTTTGTCTTTCAAAAACAAGGATGGAGAAGAGATATGGAAAATTCCAAAAAATTCTTGGTCCCAAGTATTTCAAATAAGGGTTACTCAAACAACTCTACAATTTTAAGTAATACATTTACTGAAAGATGTCCAAGAATGGCCAAAGAAACTACAACTACTAAAGCAAGGATCTTTACACTTGCTGGAGCATATTTATTTCAGGTTGATACCTTATGAATAGGTAAAAAATCTTGTTCAACTAAGAAAAATAAATAAAATTTCCTGGCTGAGCAATTTTTCACTAGAGATTTTATCATTAAATGAGAATGAATTAAATAAAAGGAATATCATATTCAAGCTCTTACACAAAGCTATATTTTCAGAACTAATTGTTGAGAAAAGAAAATTTTGAGATTAGCTCAATAATAAAGTGTTTCAAATTTCTTTTTTTCATTCCTTGAAACCTTCCTCATATACCTAACTCAATCTGGTATAGTTCCACAATCATTGCTTACCTGCAAATACAACAGTGTAAGGAAATTTCCTTGCATATCAAAGTCATCCACCCCAAAATTTTGCTTTCTTAATTGATGCTTGATTTTCTTGTCTTGTCTGTCTGGCGCTAAAGGGGCAAGAAGGGCTGATTAAAATCAAGGAGGGTTTAGGACTCTAGGCTCATGCTCCAAGAGCAAGTATTAATTTTATTATTCATATTAATTATTTATTAATGTTTCTTCACAAGTATTAAATGACACAGTCATATCTAGAAGAGAAGATAGGAATTTTAAGGGAAGCTAATTACCTAATTTATCTCCTGGAATGAAAATTCGAGATCTTATTTGTGTGAGTATCAAATATAGGCAGATGGACTGAATGGATGGAGAGGAGAAGAAAATTTGAGGGAGGGTCCCCTTCAGTTATATTCCTGAGGTAAAGGAAGAGGGCTCAATGGCTGGGTGAATACTAGTAGATATCAATCTATCTAATCAAAGTGATACAAAGATTTAGCCATTAAAATGTGAGTAAGATTTATAAATACTTTATTTCTTCTTTTGTGTTTCTTATATTTGCTCTTCTCTTGCATTTCCCATTAGAGGGTTCAATAACTCTGTTTGTGACATAATATACAAACAGCTTTTCCTTGAATGATGATTATTATTAGCATTGCATTGAATCTGAGATATACCTTCCTCTAAAGTTTCTGGTAGCTCTTTTGTTCATAGTCAAAGCATTCATTGAGAAAAGCCATCTTGGAATGATAGCAAACAGTTCAAAATCACATTTTGTATACGTCACTCTCAGTTCATTTTGAAAAACACTCAGAACAATAATGTAGAACAATGTCTGGTGTATACTTGGAGAAGGAATTCAACGATGTACTCATCTTTGTATCAAGATAGTTGTAGGACAATGGGGAAAAGAAACTATTATACAAATATCAATTAATGAATATTTTTAGAAATTTATTTCAAATTTTACTGGATTCATAGAACTTAAGATTTTCTCATTCAACTCCTCGGTAACTTTTATTCATGTTATCTTTATGTTCTCTTCTGAAGGCCAACCAAACTGGAGTGTTGGTGTCAGCAGCCCTACTGAAAATGGAGGATCCCAAAAAAAGAAGAGAGGTACATTTTTACATTGTTTTCAATTTGCATGATAATGTTTTAATGTATTTTTAATTTGCTCTCCAACTCCAAATCCATTAGTATTAAAATGGATACTTACTGCCTTGACTCAGCATGCTGCAAGTTCTGATGGCAGCTGCTGCAACTATGACATATTCCTGCTGTAGCCATAGAGTTCTAAGATATTTTGGCTGTGTCAATCTCTATTACCTTGTTTGTCTTTACCCACTCAATCTCTGTCAATACTTGTGAGAATTTTTATATTAATCAATAGTACCATAAGTGAACAACTGATGAAAATTAGGGAGGGTAATTCAAATTAGATGTAAAAAAATGTTCTTCAATGGAAAAGTTGTCTTTGGGTTGCTGGATTGTGCCTGAGCCCCATTATTGGTCTCAGGGGACCGGGTTCACTCCCCACTCATGAGGTTCAATCAGTTTAGAAAATAAACATGAGCAGTAGAGGGTGATAGAGAGGGTAAGCTTCATATAAATATAACATGATACACAATATAAAAACTTAAGAGACTCTAGTTCCAGAGGGAAGAGAAGTATCATAAATCCAGTGACCCCCATCAAATCAGTTAACGCAGAATGGTGAGCCAATGTAATAAATACCTTAACTTGAAACTGAAATCCCATTCATTGGTTTGAAGATCATTTCTGAAAAAAGGAACTCAAGAAAATATCCATTACAATGGAAATAAAATAAAATTTTTCTGGGAATGGACATGTTTCATTTCAAATCATTGACCCATCTGACTGCCCAGATGACTAAATTATTGAATCTCCCAAGTATTACCACTACTTTTTTTCTATATCAGCTAAATCTGAAGATAAAAGCTTATTTGATGTATTTTTTACAATTGAAAAATACTCCAATAATATTCATCATTTAATGCATCCAAAATATGTGAAGGAAATAATTTCATGCAAAGTAAATTTATTTATTCATTGCAAATGCAGCTGATAGCCTTTAGATATAATTATTTCACACAATTTTACATTCATGTATGAAGGAAGTACTGTATTTATTAAAATATAACACACACTTTTCCTAAAACTTAGGGCAGGATTTCTGCATTTTACTGACAGATTATTAAAATTATTACATTTACTATTAATATATATAATTAAAAAATTAATTAAATTAATGTTAATCATTTACCTATGAATTAATTATTTTACCTATGTTTTCATACTTTTGTCTCAGTATTTTAAATAAAATCTACTTTTTAACAACTATAGAAATGAATTAATAATTTTTTGAATTGATACTGTAAAAATCTAGGAGCCCTTTATGCAAAATTTTATTGATTTCAGCAATATTTTCATCTTAATCTTATGGTATGTATGTTATACACTGAAGCATGGTATACACTGATACATACAGTAATTCCAATAAATTTTGTTAAATTCTTTGAATTCAGTAACCTTTGGTCTACATTTTATAAAATTTTAACATGTTTCCTGAACGAAACACAGATTTGAGATCATGATAATCAACCATGCCCAAAACAATGATTATATTCTTACTAAATTCTAACCTAGATTGTATTTTGCATTTTAAATTCCCACAAAGATCATTTTTATCTATCTGATATAAGTATGCAATTTAGTTTGATCAAGCCAAAAATGAATAATATTTATTCAATTTTGGGTTAACACCTTTAACCTTTTCTTTCCCAGCTTCGACTTTTTTCTCATCAGCTGCTCCACACTAAAATCCATTTCTCAGCATGCGGATTCTTCTCTCTTGATTTTTCTCTCCTAACATCGGTAACTACTGGTAGTTCAGCCTCAAGATTGAGGCTGTGTTTGGCTAAATCAAGTAAAAATCTATGATACAACCTTCATTTCATTGATATTACTCTACAATAATTTAACGGCAAATTCTAAAATTAGCAAACCAAACTATAACTGAAATGTAAAGAGATTTTAAAGATATATAATAATGATTATTACTTTGGGCTCAAGATGTTACTTGCAAGATGATGTGCTGTTGCTTATATTTTTCAGTCAATCCTTAAAAGCTAAGCCATTCATTTTACCTTGGTAATGTATATTATACTCCTTTAATGTTATGTACGAATTCAAGTATAACTTTTAGCTGCTTAACATTTTCTATTCTTGTCATAATGTATCGAAAATACTTTTATTAGTGGTCAACTCATTATAATCCTTCTCTTAACCCATTCATGTGTGGCCCAAAATATCTAAATAAATTACTTGCTCATAATATTTTGCATCAATTCAATAATATAAGAAAAAATTATGTATACAAAGTTAAAATTTAAACATTAAAAACTACAAACAAGCAAAATAGAGCTAATTAAATTTAATCTATTAATTGTTATGTTACAATGTTTGCCTCCCCCTTAACTCTATACAAAACCAACATTAATCTTTAATTGGCAAGTCACAGTCACATGGTGACAGCAATTAGAAAAATAGGAAAAATGTATAGCATCCTTTAATTTAGGAAAATACTTATTAAAATAAAATTTTGGATACAATTTTATACAAAAGATCAGACATATGACCACACCATAAAAATATTTTTGGTGCACCTCTGACACCATCACATATTATTTGTAGTATAAGTAGTGATCATAGGAAAGCAGACTATGGTAGGTGAAGCATTAATACTTTGGTAGGAATCCCACTAAAAACATAGAGTGGCTCCAAACTTACAATTATAGTTGTGATTATGGAATAAAGAAAGCCATAAAAAAGTACTACTGAGAAATGTTCAAAATCTTAACGTAGTGCATTACATGCATTTATGGGTAAAAGCACAAATTGTAAACTTCCAAGCTACCTAGAAGTACCAGTTAACTGTATTTACATTTACTTACAAAGAGCTCTGTTTTAAATTTTTTAAAAATCTACCGGACATGATTCTTTGTCAATTATGAATCATAGATGCATGCATTGGTTACCGCGTCAAATATTATCCATAATCTTGGATAAGAAGCCTGGGATACCTAAGATACCAATTATCTGTTGTGACATAGGAATATATCGAAATTGTTGAAACTGATACATTATTGAGGAATTTATAAATTCAGTGATATGAAAATTGACTTTTATAAAAATCACTTTGGAATTTCAAGTTGAGATTTCACACAAAAAGTATTTTTGCAATTGAGCATGTTTCACTTAAAGTCGGTAATGAAATAATTTTTAAAAATCAATATTAATTAAGATTCAGATACATTTTTTAACTTTAGCATAAAACTTCTAAGTGACAAAAATTAAGTTTCAGACAGACTATGAAGCTCTTCAAATTTCTTTTTTTTTTAGATGTCTGCAGCAGTAGTGACTCATCTGGTTATATTAGTGCAGTTTCAGCTTGCAGGCAAGGAAGATTTCACCTGTATATGTAACTAATAGCAGAAGGTTGTGATTAATTGATATTGTTTTTATGCTATTTTATTTTTTATTGGAGATAATACATGTGCTTTAATAGAGCTAAATCTCATCTCCTCGGTGACTGTATGAAATTCATGCTCCAAAGCTATGTCCTGAGCAGAACAACATGTTTATCGTCCTTGTCTTAGTATAAGTTAAGTAGAAAGTTTGCTAGTATGCGCATATACTCATATGTCCCATTAAAACTTTAAAACCAAAATTTGAATAACTTTCAAATTTGAAAGATTGTTTAAACATCTCTCCTGCATAGATATTTAAATTGGCTGCTTTTATTTACCTAATTTTACCTAAATTGTAGGTAACAAGCTCATTATATGATACCAGAAGGATAATTAGAGAATTTAGACCAGAATATAATTTTTGGTGAGGTAATGATAGTGTCAGTAAAGTTTTGCTTTTGCTACACCAAGGAAAAAATTATTGCGCTCAAATTATATATAATTATCGTAAGTAAATAAGTAATTATCGTAATAAATAATATTACAATATCTCAAATTATATATAATTATCGTAAGGTTATGATTTTTATACCAGAGGAAAGGGTAAAGAATGAAAACTGTTGGTAGCCCAGTTGATAATCCTTTTCTGAGGGACTGCCCCCGATGGTTGCTGATATTTGGCATTTGGAGAATTTATTCATTGGAAGCCAAGTTCCTTTTTTTTCTGAAACAACAATGTTGACAAACGACTCACAAAGGAAGAAAGCTAAAGAAACAAACCCCAAGCTGGTCAGACTGTGAATAGAACACCACCAAGATTAATAATGTATCACTGATGTGTAAGTCAAAAATGAAAGGGAAGTATGGCTGTTTTCATTACTCAGCATTGTTCATTAAGATTTGTTGATCATTTAATTGAAATTTGAAAGGAATGTATCAGTGATTTGAAATGAAGCAACACATCTTATACTGAAGCAAGCAAAGTATAATTGTCTTATATCAAATTTGCTTGGTTTTGTATAGAGGAGTTAAAAAATAGTGACATAGGAAAAGAAGTAATAAAAAAAGTAGTAATTGAAGTATACATTGGTATACTGGTCATTGGATACTGGTATAAAACCATTGGGAATTGCACTAAGGTATTATTCTTGAATTAGAATGAAGATTGTCATTACTTCTTAGAATTGATTGAAATAATTGATTGTACTGCTGATAAAATATGCCAGGGTGGTGAAGTATGCTTAAAAATGGATTTGATAGCCCCCCCATCAAATCCATTTTTATAGATTTATTCTATGATGCTTCAGTTATAGTAAGTATAAACAATGAGGTATATTTGAGATTAAAGGAAGAAATTCTACATCTTATACATGTAACATGTGTTTGTCATTCACTTCAATTGGCTGTCATAAACTGCAATTGAGTAGCTGTTAGCAGTCTTGAAGAGATCATACTGCTGTTAAAAGCTTTTAATTCATCCATAATTGTCTATCTTTTGAATAATTGCATCATCGTAGACTGGAAATAACTAGAATGAAGTAATAAAGAAAGGCACTCTTTTTGTCTGAAAAGATGACCATTCTTCGAAAATAGGAAGAGAAAGCAACAAGTATTACACAATAATTAATAGATTCTCAAGTTATCTATTTACAGCTGTAGCAATTAAAGCCTATCTTGGAAGATTATTATTCTTTATTATTATTATTTCATTAAAATTATATTATTAAAACTCTCTGGTATAAAATGCATGGCGATCAATTTTGACAATTATTTTGAATGCTTTCCTGATAACCGGGAATGATATAAAATGGAATGTAGTATGTACATAGAGGTAATTCATAAGTTTCATATCCGATGTTCTCCGTTCTTCTGATGGTTCTTGGTTCGATGCCTGAGTGTAATTTCTATTTTACCATGTATTTCAAAGGGGGATAACGGAATCTTATTTTAGGACCTCGCCGATAAGGTATTGAAACTTTAGAACAGGTCAGAATGGCACTTATCTAACATAAATATGCAATTGTGTCTCACGAACGGGTCCTTAGTTCGACGATGGAAATTCTATTTCCACTCAAGTGAAAATAAGAAGTGGGACCATGTTGATACGACGAAAATATCCTAAAATGTACGGACATCAAACACCGGCTCAAGATTGATGTTTGCTGAGTAGTACGCGCTTCATCCGTAATATGGAACGGAGGTGGCGCTGAGATAGACATCGTGAAGCTTAGAATTTCGCTCCCATGATATGTGATGGGATATCATCGTAGCACAGCTGCGATTCCACCCTGCCAACCCGGATGTTGCCGCCCCGTGATCGAGGTACTGCAATTTGCCATTTACAGATGCGTAGTTCATTCCTGAAAACTTGGTAACTAGTTTCATACTATAATTGGTGATGTGAAAAAATCATGTCACCAGAGAAGGCGAGGAAAGGAAATCTATAAAAATAGTGAATTTTATTTCTGTCGGCGAATGGCAAGCTCCTTTCCTTGCCAAATACGAAGATACCAGGTATAGTGGTATAGGACTACTTAGGCCGTGGCTTCACGGGCAGCGAATTGCCGCGCCTAGGCGCGTGTGTTTACTACTCGGGGGGGTGGCTCCACGGAACAGTAAATTACTGTCCCTGGGAGCAGCAGATTGCCGGCGGTCGCTGTATAGCACTGGGAAAAATAGACCGTAATCTATGCTGCGCAGCATGACCTTGAAGCCGTCGTACAAACGCGGCCTATCAGCAAAATGCGGCGTGTGGAGCCACCCTCATTCAACCCTATGGTTCTTACTTTCGGTCAGTAATTCGCTGCCTCTGCCTCTAGGGCTCATAGTTTTATTAAGGTTTGCGGTACCTCTCTCGGTAAGGATCTTGTTGGAAACAAGAAAGACTTACCAGGTTCGCTAATGAAAATTATTTGCCGTCGTAAAAGTTCCATCGCAATGGTAGTAGACGTTTCTACCCTTGCAGAAGAACCTTGACGAAAATTTTCAAGTTTGAGGCTTGTGAATTTTCAATCGAAAAACTATAAGGCGAAAATTGGATGTTAGGCGGTACTACATTAAGCGTAAAGAAAAAATTTCACCCGTCCCAAGTAGTTTTAATCAATTGTATCTAGAAAGAAGTATCTATATTACCTACATTATTTTGGCTTGTTATTTTCCATCAGCATAGGATGTGATTCTACTTCCCTTATACTTTAAATATTATTTTAATGGAATTCTGAAACATTTTTATAAAGACATTATGTGATTAGGGGAGGGATGGGGAACCTTTTCCATAGAAAGGCCTCGTACATATACCATTCGACTGCTTAAAAAAACAATCAGATCACATTTGATTTGCATATTGCCTATATACAATCGATATTCTACATGAGTAAAATAATTAATTCGCTTCGTGAACCGGAGAAAAAGAAATTCTCACTCTATTTTCTCTTGACACTACCAGAGAGATTGGGAACCTAAACAATGGTGTCTGTTTCACAAAAAGGATGCATTGAACTCCAGAAGTTTAGTTGGCCGCATTTGGCCAGATATTCCTCATCTATAGGATGGGGCAATCATAAACTAAAATGAACGAGGAATTTCAGTATCATCGTTCTCATTTCTTTCACTTCCTTATTCACGTCCATATTCAGTCGATAATCTATTCTATACTATATAATAAATCTGTAAAGGGGATCGTGTTCGTACAAAGATTGTTAGGCTTTTTAATGTATTGGTATGAGTGAATAATAGGATATATGAATAGAAGGAAATATTCAGAAATTTTAGCATTTGCTGATACGAACAATTTGCAGTGTCGATTCGCAGGGAACAACGTACGACCATTTAGGGAAAGTTTCTTAATCCGCGTTGCCAATGTTATTTCACTATGATTAAGCTACTAAGTGTGCTTTGAGATGAAAATATTTAATTTTACAAATATATCCTGCGCCTTTCAGCGTGTGGTAGAGGGTGAACGAATCCCAACTCTACTTCCCTAATTGGCTAATTCCGCATGTCGTAGCAGCATTACGAGTAATTAGAAATGAGGATCTCAACGGGCATATTCCATGTTGAAAGATTGAATTTGGCTCTCTATGTTCGCTTAAAACTCGAGAGGGATAAATTGAAAAACTTGCAGATTATTGACGCCCGACGACTCGGCTACTTTAATGTTTACATTTAATTTCAGATACGACCACAGATAAAGCAAAGCGTTCCCTAAAAAGTAAATATAAAGTGCATTTTTATCTTTTGGAAGTTATATTTCTATCGCAAAATTGAAAGATAAACACTAATTGGACGGAATTGAGCCAAGTTCTAAGTAGAGGGAAATTCTATACAGATTCAAATTGTTATTGTCGATGTTTGACTTCTATTCAAACTTATGAGAAATTGAAAAGATTCAAATTGCCAGTTGGAAAACCTGCCACATTGAATCAAGGAAACGTAAGAGAAGTTGGATTCTCTTATTTAAAAATATTTTTATATACTGCTTATATTTATTTTCCCCGTTGATACCCAACGGGCGCTTCAGCTATTATAATTTTGCCGTAGTAAACAACTAGTCCCCTTGACGACCAAGGTGATTGCTGAATCCGATACATTGATTTTCCCACAAGAATACACGTGGATTTCAAGTCCATACCGAATTAATGGTAGGAACTAACGTCAGAATTTATAAAGAGGAGACAATTTACTGAGATTTCAGCGAATGAAAACTGTGATATTTAAATAGCAGGAGCAAAATTACAGCCATTTTGGAGTTTTTCTTCACCAAACCGATTTACAAAAGGACATTTATACGTTCGTTTGTGGTGATCAAGATGACGAAGAAATATACGCTGAGGAAGGAGGAGATTTTTGAGGAATAGGATTTTACCGCAAAATTAATTTTATAGCAGAGATTTTAAAGCAGTGCGTTTGTGTGATTCTCACTAACTGCATTATGTTCGATGGAATTGGATTCGTAATTTTTTGGAATGTCGCTAATATTCTTAGGTTAAAATTCCATCTTGATTAGTATTTAGTAAAAACATAGGGTAAGTTGATAAGTTAAAAATTAAGTCATCTATATTTAAATTTTGCATGTTTATTAAAGAATTGAAATTAAGACCCGTCATTTATGACGGGGGAGTTTATCAGTAATAGTAGGTTGAAATGAAAACGGATAATCGTGTTACCGATTTCCAGCAGGTTTTATTTTCACTGTTTATTAAATATCCGAAGGTACATTGCCGCGTGCATCCCTTTTTCTCCTGTTCAAGTACCAAGGAATACAAGCACACACACACGAAAAACACACCCCTCTGTCTTTTCCCTAGCATTCTTCCCTCGATTGCTTTCTTCAATAATCCCTCTCCTCTCAATATTTGACCCACCCATTTCTTTTGTCTATTTCTAATTACTTCAATCATTACTCTTTTCTCCTCAATCATCTCTAGAACCTCCTCGTTCGTTTTTCTGTCGACCCAACTAACTTTCTCCATTCTACGCCATACCCACATCTCAAAAGCCTTTATTCTTTTGACATCCTCTTTTCTCAACGTCCACGTTTCACACCCGTACAACATTACACTCCACACCAAGGATTTTACCAATCTCTTCCTGATTCCTTTATTAAGTCCCTTTGTCATCAGTTCCCTTCGCTTCATGAATGCTTCTTTCGCTAATGCTATCCTTTTTCTAATTTCTGTCGAACATCTTCCATCTTTAGAAAGAAGGCAGCCCAAGTATGAAAATTGATCTACTTGTTCTAGTTTTTCCCCATCCACCCTTATCAGTTAACTTAGCTTTCTTTCTCTTTGAAAACCTCATAATTTTAGTCTTTCTTGCAATGATTTTCATCCCAAACTCCTTTGCTCTATCGTTTAGTGCATTTACAAGGATTTGCAAACCCCTTTCAGAATCGCACACAATAGCTTTATCGTCTGCATATCTTACTGACTTCACTACTTCCCCACCAACCTCTATTCCCTTATCTATTTCATCCCAAGCTTCTTTGATCATTTCTTCTGCATATATGTTAAAAAGAGATGGTGATAAAGGACAGCCTTGTCTTACTCCCCTCCCTAACTCTGCCGATTCCGATTCCCCATTAGCTACTCTTACTCGTGCGGTCTGATTTAAATACAAATTTTGCACTAAACGCCTATCTTTCCAATCCAACCCAATTTTCTTTAGTATCACCATCAGTTTTGGCCATTGAACTCTATCAAAGGCCTTTTCAAAATCAACAAAACATACACAAACTTCCCTTTTAAATTCTAAGCTTCGTTCTACGAGAACTCTCATAACCCCAATTGCATCCCTCGTCCCTTTCCCTTTCTGAAAACCGATCTGGTCATTTCCTATGTGTTCCTTAGTTTTCCCCTCGATTCTTCTATTCAAGACCCTTAGAATAACTTTTGCCGCATGAGATATTAAGCTAATTGTGCGGTGTTCCCGGCATTCTAAGGCATTATTCTTTTTCTGTAACGGAATCAGGATAGACTTAGTAAAATCCTTTGGCCATTTTCCTTCGTCGTAAATTTTCCTACATAAATCATAGAAATGCTTTTTACCCTTTACCCCAGATTCTTAAGAAATTCTACTGGAATTTCGTCCACACCTGTTGCTTTCTTCCCCTTCATGTCTCGCAGTGCACTATCAAGTTCACTATCTAGTATACTCGGTCCAACATCGTCTTCCTCTACTTCTTGTATACTTTCTATCTTTATGTGGGTAGGCTTCAAGTCTTTAGAATACAAATCTTCAACATACTCTTTCCATCCATAGTGGCCATTTTATTACTAATTTTATTCCCCGTTAATTGTTTCACTTTTCTATATAAGAGGTCGACCCTCCCACTTTCAGCCATTTTCTCTTTTTCATTACACTGACCCTGCCACCTCGATTCTCTTGCTCTATTTGTTTCCCTCCTCAGCTCGTTGTTTAGTGCTATGTACATTCTACGCCCGTCTTCTGTGTTAACACTTTTCCAATTCCTTCTTTCCTCCAATTTATTTATCATTTCAACCGTCACCCATGGTTTCCTAATTTTGCTTTGGTTGACCCTCCCAATGGTTCTTTGGGCACTATCCTTGATGCCAGTTTTGATCTTTTCCCATCCCTAGTTTATGGTGAGTTCCCTTTCCTTACTATCTAGAGCCCTGTTGACTGACTCTTGAAACTCCCTAGCTTTCCTACCCCTGAGGGCTTCTACGTTCCATTTGGGTGCGGTTTTTGCCCTATAAATCTTTTTAAATATAAGCTCGGTTTTCATCATTACTAAATTATGATCTGAATCTACATCAGCACCAGGATAACTTCGCGAGTTTTTAACACTATTTCTAAACCTCTTCCTTACCAAAATATAGTCGATTTGGTACCTATCCGTGTCCCCCGGCTTTTTCCATGTGTTCCTCCGTCTGTTATAGTGTTGAAAGAGAGTGTTGGTGTTGCAGAGGCTATTCCTCCTGCAAAAGTCTTCCAGTTTTTGTCCTCTGTCGTTTCTATCTCCTAGTCCGAACTCTCCCACTTTGCCCCCATCTTTGCCCTGTCTAACCACAGCATTCCAGTCTCCCATTACAATAAGGTTTTTATTGCCTCTCACCATTCAAATAATCTCTTCTATTTGTTCATAAGCTAAATCGATTTCATCCTCACTGTAATTGCTAGTAGGGAGGTACACTTGCACTATCACAGTGTTTACTGGTTCAGCCTTAATTTCTACAGACATTACTCAGTCACTTAATATTTCGGTGGCTATCATGGCATTTCCCGCTCCCTTGTCCAACACTATAGCAACCCCTCTTTGGCTATCATTTCCCCCACTGAAAATGACTCTCACATCATCGCTCCAGAAATCTCCCCCATCCTTCCACCGTACTTTGCATAGCCCCAGAATGTTTATGTTGGACCTCTTCATTTCTAACTTCACTTTCCTAAGCATCATTCTCACGTTCCAGGTCCCTACCCTGGTTTCCTTGGTCATCTTCTTCTTTCCTTGTTTTGTTGGGTAAGGATTTCATGGAATGATGACTAGGATGGCCTTACCACCATCCCTGCTGGGCACGACACTCTCCCTAGTGGGCTGAGTCCCGTACTTGCCAGGGACAATATAATTATTGTGGCACATCATATTCATGGGATAGATAGTCGAGGTGGTCTCCCCTTGCCTTCCTCAACAGTGTTTTTAACATGACACCATCACTCATATAGGCTGCCCCACTGGGGTACAGAAGCCTTTGCAGCCGCCTCACTGAGGTACAGATGCTGCATGGACTACCTTTCGTCTGGCCCCTACCTATTGACCTTTCTGGCATGAGTGACCCTACCAGGAACAAAGTTCCAGCCAGTATAGCTCTCTAGGTCATAGGAACACGCAAGCCCCTTCACCACGTCAAGGTGTAGTCCGTAGAAGGGGGAATGAATAATAACTCCATAAATTTACATAATACAGTAACACCTGGATGTGAAAATTGATATCAAGTACAATGTTAAATACACAAGAAATTTTAAAAATTATCATCTTTCAAAGAATTTCAATGCAAAAAGAAGTGCAATGTAATAAGGAGAATGTATTTGAGAATTTTGCACATTGTTACATTAACTTATATTTATCCCTTTATTTGAAATCGTCCATCATTTAATATCTATTTTCTATCAGAAACTTTATCATGGGTATCCCTTTGAAATGCATTTGGATGAATTATTGGTATTTTCAGTATTGACTGTGAATTACACACCAGATATATACACCCACCATCTAAAAATTTAGAACCAGGGGACCAGGAAATCACTGTGATTGGCAAATAAATTATATATCTCTACCTAAAAAAATCTTCAACTTGTATTTATCTAAATTTTTAGTAATTCACAGGATTTAGTGTGCAAGACAATGCTTATAATTAAATTCTGTATTTATGAAAGATAAGCTAATGGAACCCAACTGTTAATCAATAAGTGGTTCAAGTAACTCTATATTTGACAGTCACTGTTATTCTGTGATTGGAGAATGAACCTCTTATTCTGTATTTATGTTTATCATTTGCTGGCCTTAGTGTTCTAATTGCGTGATCTAACTGAGTTGAGTGATCTAATTGCTAGCACTACAATACCTTAGCTTCATGCGTTGGCTTATTAGTATTTTCTGGTTAGAGAATGTTAGTGTCTGTTTGTCAATTGAAAAATGGTTGTTATTTGGTTCTTCACATTTCTTTTTAAGATAATACTATTGTTATTGGTGATGAAACTGTAAGTAGAATGTATTTTTATGTACATGATTGGAACTGGAAATGCTCATATTTGGAGTTCTTTTTTTTGTAATACTACTTTTCTAAATTTAGATAACAAATACTTAGTATAAATCATGATCTGTGTCATTTCTGGATTATTTATAAAAAATACCGTGTTTTAAAAAATAATAAATAGGTGTATTATACAGCAAAACATTTTCAGAAATTAAAATCATTTGGTAACTTAAAAAGCATAACTATCATTTGTTGCAGTTGACTCTCTGTGATACTTCATGTGTTGAACTCAAGTTGATCTATAGAACTTTAATTTTTAAATTGTGAGCTAACTTTGCTCATAATTTGATTGGATCCTTTTGGATATGGTTCAATTAATGAAATATTTGCTCTACTCTGATATTTATTCATGATTATTAAATGCCTGACAACCTTGTTGAATTTTATTTTTAGGACTGTAAAACTTCCTTTGCCTTTACACAGAAGGAAGCGTGTAGCTATTACTTCTCATTCAGAACCCAAAGAAGTGTATTGAATATTTATTTCCTTCACTGCTTAAAGGCAATAATTTAATGATTGCAGACTCATTTGGAATGTTTATAAATTCATCGATGGAATCAACCACCCAAAAATCCGTTTTTAAATTAATGATGAAATCCATCAAAGTGAATTTTTTATTCACTGGTGGATCTACAAGTATGATGCTTTCCATCAATGTCCATAGCTTCCATTATGAACAATGATCAATGAAGAACCAATGATTCTGATGAAAATAGCAGGTAATTCGAATGTTGATTTCCATAACCCCATAAAAGCCAGTTATTGGCAACTTACAATGGGGGATACAATGTATTTATAAATGCAACAATCGACAAACACAATAATTAATGCACTATTCATGTTTCAGTAGAGTTTAAAGTATTATGGAAATCGAGCAAGTTAAGCAAATTCTTGGGCAGTGATTAATTAGGTAATCTTCTCCTGAAGAAGAAAGAGGAAGCGACATTGCTAGTGCTAGGAAAACCACATCAAAAATACAATATAGGTTAGACATGTGGTATAATCTTAAAGTAATGTTGACTTCAATTATCACTTCAGGCTTAATCATGTTTTGGTTGTGGTTAGGGAAACTAAACAATTCTAATGAGTTAATTAATGTCACGTCTACTGGCTGTTTAAAACCTTTGCTGATTATGTCATTCAAAATTAAGCTTCCGCTGAGGGCACATACAGGATGATATTTAAGAGGATTTAGAGTTTTTGCAAAATTGATTTCAATAGAGTTACGTCTCAAAATGTTGCCAACATAATGCAAATTTTGTATATTCAACAGTTGCCATCTTGTCAAACCACGTTAGAATCTTGTCTGACCAACGTGGACGAACGAGACTAAACGAGACCAACTGACGGACCATTTTAAATTCATCAGGAATCGAGAATTCGTCAAGAAGAATAAGGGGACAAACTTTGACGTATTCCATTGCTCATCAGATTGAGGAGTTTCAAAAGGTGCCCATTTTCACTGATGGATCTTTAAATAAGAAGCACAAGTAGAAGTTTAAAGTTGAATACCGGTCTCTGAGTGAAGTTTATATTTTTTCACGTTGAATTATTGTTCTTCATGTACTATATGCATCACATACTATAAGATTGCTTTCTCTGTATCCTGAATGGATATCTTTGTGCATTGTAGGATTGGCAACTTTGACATTTTAAAAAAATTTTGAATGGTGTGGTTTGTTATTCCGATTCCCTGTGGCAAAAGCAGTACAGAACTTGTTTGGGCCCCAAAGTTAAGGTAATGCATAGCCTATCCATAAAAAATACAGTGAAAGGAAGGCATGATGCATTGTTTGCTTGTTGTTGATATCATTATGATAATGTTCACTAGGATTTTGAAAATGCATAATCATCAATATTTGGTTTCTTCTTTTATGATCATGAAATCTGTACCATTTCAACCCATATTGTTGGAAAACTGTATGGAGACAAGCTGAAATGGAGTGGAGTGGGCAGGTAGAAAAAATTTTAAACAATAGGGGTATACTGACAAACAGTACTAACTTATATTCAATGTGGTTGACAAGTTATAAGAAACAAAATTTAGTAGAAAGAATGTGACAACAGAGCAGCGCCTGTAAGAGAAAACAGTTAGGAAATGAGATGAATCGTAGAGGAGTGTGTAGTGTGCAATGGGATGAGATGATCCACCTTCTTGCATCAGAATTTGAGGCTAGAGACGTTTAACATGATATCACAGTAAACTGTACTGAGTACTACTGTACTACTATTGTGCTTTCTTTTTAAGAAAATGCTTAACATAAAATTTTAACTTGTGAGGGCTTAAAATATAATAATAAAAATAATATTTTTATTTTCACTCACCAAGAAAGAATTTATTATTACTTCCTTTTAGGGTTGGTGATGCTGAGACTAATCTTGTCAAATGTCAAGAAGATAAAAAGGAAACCAGAACCAGTTGTCTACCAGAAATTGCAGCTCGAATGTTTATGAAAGTTCTCCTAACATAAGATGTTTCACTCAGCGTCCAATTCTCCAGAAACTCTTTTGAAAGATGAGGAAAGGTATGATAATTAATGATTTTTAATTATCTATAGTCAATATTGTAAGGTAGTGAATATGAAATTGAAGTTTGCAAGAATGGGTAAAAAATTAAAACTAAAGAATGTATAAAGTATGAGATATTGTATCTCTGAATGCAGAGTTGATTCTTAGTTTATGTTCTCATTATATGTATGGCCTGCTTTTTAGAGTTTAAGAAATACACTATTACTTTTGTAAATATAAATATGTAAATTCCATTTGAAAGTTTTAGGAAAGTAATTCTAATTAAAATATATGAGAGACCATCAATTTGTAGGAAATATTAAATTCACTAGTAATGCTATAAATTTAAATAATGCAATTGCAATGTTGGATTTTACTTCTGTAATCAATGTATTCCCTAATATAAAATCAAGGATAGCATCAAAGTGACTACCTTACTAGCATGTCATGGGGAATTTTGTAGGTTATTAAAAAGTTTTGAAAGAAAAAAACCTTCAGTGAACGTAATGATCAAGCAACTAATTGCTACTAAATTTGGAGCATGGAAGATTATTTTTAATAATGCAAGTTGTTTCTTACTAGCTTTTCATTGACCCCTTTAATGGTGGTTTTATTATTATCTTTTTGCTTGTATTTTTTCATGTTTTTAAAATTTGTGGCTGCTTAAGCTTTTATTTTGTATCTTTTTAGGAGTGGAAATGAAATTAAAGCAGATAGAGGATGGAGAGATCTTGCTGAAGAAATGCAGCAAACATATTATGAATATTTTATTGATCGAGATTTTGACTTCATTAATTCACATCAAGAAAATCTATTGACTTTGAAAGTTGGCTATGCATTGTATGGAGAGCCCACAGAGGATAATGAACACCAACCATACAGCATGATAGTAATGAAGGAAATCAAGAAGGTTACTGATGCTATTTACAAAATCAGTCAATCACCAAAGGTTTGCATAGCTCATCTTTTTGTAGTAGGAGAAGTTAGGTCCAAAATCATTTCAGTCCCGGTTTTCAAAATATTAACATCTAATCAAAAATCAGTCTTTTTGGATCATCATTGTCGTCAATACTGTACTTGGGAAAGATTCTTGAGAAATAATAAACTTCCTAAGGGTACATTTGCCTACCCTAAAGATGGCATTTATCAAGGTGATAGCAATGGCAAAGTATTACTAACATTTCTTCCATCACCTGCTAATACCCTGGGTGCAAAATTAAAGATTGCTGGAGATATATTAACTAATACTACCAGTGTTGCTGCTATTGCTGTTTCTTTATCTTTTTCTCCATTAGCACCAGTAGCATTAGGTATAGGTTCTGCTTGTGGATTATATTATGTTGTAAGGCATTCCATCGCATTAGATGATCGGAGGAAACACAAGCAGTCCATTTCTTTTTGTGATAAAGATGCTAGAAGGCATTGGTTATCTGCTGTAGGATGCTCAATTGGAGTGTTATCTGGGTTAGGATCTGCAGCTATAGTTCATTTAGCATCCAAAGGGAGAGTTATAGGGCTTGCAGCTAGAATTCCTGTGAATGTGGTGAATGGTTGTTCACTGGCTGTGAAAGGAGCAGGAGTTGTGGAGAATTTTGTTAGTTTAATAATTAGAAGTAAGGATAAAGAGCTAACCAAACTGGATTTAGTAAACTTCTCTATGTCACTTTTGCTCTTTACAAATGTGTTAGTAAATGCAAAAACTGCTGAAGGCCTGATATCTCAGGTTCAAAAAGATATAGGGAATGCTGAATCCAAAGAAGGTTTCTTTAAGATGCTAGTTAGATCATTAAAGAAAAAACTTGGTAAGAATAATTCCTCTGTACAGAATGATATTCCATATGCAGTATCTAACCTTATTGTGAAAGAAATCACAGAAGGAAAGCTAATAGAGGTACAGAATTATTTAAATAAGCAAGTTTTAGAATCTTCTAAAGATACTTATTTAGAAATATCGGAAGATTTGAAAGAAAAGATTGAGAAGTTATTTGAAAGATATATTGGCTCTAAAAAAGATATTCTTTCATCAGGATTGATTCGACAGTCAGAGAAGTTAACTCAAGATAAGGGATACTCTACAGACGATGGTTTTATGAACATGTTTCGCTTTCTTATAATTTATAAGGAAATGCGGTTGAAGGAGATGAAGAAAGAATATGAAAAAAGGAAGACAATAAAGATGGAATTGTTAGGAGAGTGTTTTGATGAATCTCTTTTTGACAAGAAGTATGGAATCCAGGATTCTGAAAACAAAAATGAATGGTTCCGACGTGCTATAGATAAAGAAATAGAGGTATCAAATGAGAAACTTAAGCAAAAATATGATTTAATCATAGAAGATATTGTTGCAGTAAATGAAGATGGCTGTATGAAATTTTTTAGCAGTTTAAAGGCAATGAATGAGTTCTTTCATTGTTTCGTAATTGATGGTCAAGAAATTTGCCCAGGAGAGTTTTTCAGGATTATTAGGAAACTGGTAGGCAATGCAAATAATAGTGAAGTATTGGAGTGTGATGATGGAAAAATTTACTCAGATTCTAGTATTCCTGTTCATGTAAAAGTTGTTGAAATTGATGGGGGAAGTTTCTTTGAATCTGTGTCATTTGTGAGCATTGATGATATTCTTCTTTGAACACATCAATTAAAGAAATATAACTTTTATCATTTTGTGATAGTTTTACTATTACAAATGAGTTAATATGAACCACTGATTTTAAAGAATTTTTGGACCTCTCTTTATCACAATTTACATCCTTTATTTGAAAAGTATTTTTCTAGTTAAATAGACTGATTAGTTATCTACGGAAAGGATTTTAAAAAATATTGCATATATTGTTATTACTTATGCTTTCAAATCCTGTGCTGCATTGCTAGAGAATATATTTTTAATTGATGGAGCTATTAGTTAGCACTTTTCTCTTTGTATGATGGTTAGAATAGTGTTATTTCTGTGATTGCCCATGACTCGAAATCTTAGGCCATTTATTTTCATTGAAAGGAAGGTCATATGTGTAAGCAAAGATAGTCTTTTGATAGTATCATCTCTTTGTGCAACCTTAAATCTCAACATACAACAAAAAAGCTATTGATAAGGATTTAGCAATATATTTTTGAGATTTGATGGGACCTTGGAACTTTTCCTGATCCTAAGTCACATATTCCTTCATTTTTCTGGCAGTATTTTCTTATCTCACCTGTTCAGCTTTTTGCACACCCTAGAAAGTACCTGAAACAGAGATAGAAGCAAAAGAGCAAACAAAAACAAATGAAATTTCTCTTATACCATAATCTTTTGGATTTATTCTTATTACAATTACTATGCAAAGTGTCTATGAATTTAGTCAGTGATTAGGATTATTCATAATTTGAGTATAATTCAATGATATCAGGATTGCATAATTTTCCCATAATTTTTCTACTTAAGTTAATTGCCATCTTCTGCTCTCCACTACCAGCTAGCATTAAGGGTAAGGGGATTCTTTTTGACTTGATTTTTGTTTTTAATAACTAATTTTCTGAAAAAAATGAAGATATTGCAAATAAATAGCAATCTCCATCCCACAGTCAGCCTAGATTCTAACTTTAAGATAGAGAGGGATCTTCCCCACCAATCTCATCTTGGGGCAGAAAGTTGGTTTATAAGTCACTTGGTGATGTTTTCTTTTGTCGCAAACTCAAGTTGTAAACATATCAAATGAACCAGAGCCACAGTGCCGTTTGGTGGGCTGTAGAGTATTGTTTTAGAGTTATCATGCTCTATGATGGCCAATCACCACTACAAATTATTTTTATAATGAATTGATATTTTAGAAGAAGTTTTGATTATGAAGTGAAATATTCAACAGTGCTTCATTGCTATGAAATTTTCTCACCTACATTCTTTTGTCAAGATGTTATCCTAAAGTAGAGCTTTGGTTAGATTTAGAGTTCATGTTTAGCCCAAAGTTCATGTATACTTAAAAATAGCAGAATAATTTCTGTTCTATAAAATTTTAAATGTGTATTTTTCATAAGACATGTTTTTGATTTATAATTGTTTCTCTGGAATCTGTGAATACTTAAATGTATGTACCAATAACTCAAATGAAAATCATGGAAAAATATAATGATTATTTAGCTTATGACGAATTCTATATTCTAAACACATTCAATGACTGTTTTTACTATTAAAATATTTTATGATACTTGTACAATTTACTGCCTGGGAAATAAATCAGCTACATAAAGAAACTATTTGTATAATTTACTTGCATTCACTCAGCACTAAACATTTATATCATTAAAAGATGAATTCATTTCGACATTAATCATTTAACATAAGTTTAATATCGAATGTACTGTAAGAGGTGGCAATTACTATTTGCTGCAAATGATCAATCCATTAAAAATCCTATTCCACAAATTTTTAGGTTTACTATATAACTGGTTCATCCATAAAAATATTATCCATAAATTCCGTAAAAAGTTTTCTGTGCTTCACTAATTCGACTAATTCTCAATATCTCAAGTCCTAAATGCCCTCATCAACCACCCAGCTTGCTCATGTCTCAGGCTAGCTCTGACTGTATTTAATAATTGGTGTATTATGTTATCTAGTACATTAATATAGTAGGAACTTAGCATGAATCTCAAGTCCTTTTTCATACTTATGCGGCTGCCGAGTGCACGGCCGTGTTTTGAAGAATGCATGGGACCTTTCACATCAACCTGGCAGGCACCGGAACCGACTAAACGGTACCGACAGCCGGGTACAACCTTCCCACTGCAATGGACGGCAGCTGGGAAGTTGAGTGTTGTGGGTAGGGTTTAACTTCCGAATAGTCGATTACTGGAGTTACCAGTTAGTAGTGGAACCTGGGAGACCTTATTAATCATAGCTTTAACTATAAATTTCTGGTTAATGGACAGGGTAAATGAGCAATTCGATCACAAATATACTTGCTGTACACAATGATGTACTTTTGGATAAACACAATATCTGCGATATAATCATGGAAACTAGCCGATTGCGTCTCATCCATGCAACTTCCAAAATATTTCCAAATATACCGGGACGAAGATAGAACATAATTTAGATTACACAAGTGGATTGACGTTAAACTATAACGAAAATTAGCTAAGCAAAACTGCGAAGATCGGCAACTTAAAGTACGAACCTAAAAAGAAGCTTATTGGAGTAAAAGTGGGAGAAAACGTTTGAATCTGGGAGGTGGGTGGTTATAAAAATTATTATCCAATTCCGCGAGACTCCTAGTGAATGCGGGAAATCTTCTCTTCATTAGAGAAACTGAATAACTCATATAATGCTTTTTGTTTAATCAACGCCATATCCTTATATATCCTAGTAACTCCCAAAACACTAAAAATCAATCCCAATACTTTCAAGGGACGCCGCTTTTTCGGCCCTTGCCCCTTGTCCAGTTATACCTATACCTATATTTGGAATACCACAGCTGCGGAATTTCCTCCCATCCAGATGTAACTTACAAAAAAAAGTTGCCACTAAAGGATGCAACCCGCTTAACAGAGAGGAAGCTCGATGAGAGCGAGTCTATGAGCGGCTCTGCTTTTAGCGCGCGTTTCGTTTTCCTCCTTACGCATGTTTTGAGGCTTGTTTGACGTTATTATCTTTAAATACTGGCTAAAATTCTTAAAAGTTAATTCGGATTTTTCTTAAATCAGCTCAAATCTCACTCTTCTTCACAAATATCGGACAAGAAATACTTTAGTTGCCCATATTTTCTGCTTATGTATAAATTTCCATCAATCGAGGTTCGGAAAGGATTTCATTATTTTTCTTAATGCTCCACATGCTCGCAGGACGAACTTTTCCGTAAAAAAAAAAATAAATAATAGGGCTTAAATAAATGATACTTTAGAAAAAATGCAATACTATGAATTGTGTCAAAAGAAGGGGAAATTAGAGAAAACGTAATTAGAATAGAAATAAAGTAACAGTGAAAGATTACGTTAACCCTTCAAAATCCGCTTACAGGGATGATCTTGTTTCGCATATGCGTAATAGAGAACACATCGGATGAATAAGACGTTCTATGCGTTATTTCTCTGTTGGCTATTATTTCTAAATGAGATTAATGAAACCGTATTGAATATATTTTTCATCATTTCGTTGATATTCATTTCATCTCTCCGAATACAATCATCATGACTGAATGGAAGAACCTTAAATGAGTTTCGATACTTGATAAAGAGAGGGAAATGAACGCTATTTTTTTCACCCTAAGCCGCGCCGTCCTGTGGGTGCAAGGGGTGCATCGCACCCGGGCAAGTAGGATGCCATGGGTATTATCCATAAATAGGAAAATTACAAATGAAACACCTTCAAATTACGTCGATCTATTTAATGCAATATATTTTAATATATATATTTAATCCACTGACGACCAGATTACAATAAAGCGATAGTGGGTGAGGTGAGGGTGAGCCCTGGCGCTGAAGTTGTTGGTGGTAGTTTTGGTAAAAGTTTTTTCGTAGAAATTACGCCCGGAATCACGTGTGGGATTAAGGGGAGAAAGATTAGCAGATAATGGAATGGCTAGGGTGTAGCAGGTAGGCGAAAGGGGTTCACTGAATTCTGCGTATGCGGATCTCGGAAAGAATAGCGAGGTCTAAGGAGTAAGCAGCGGGGGGGTCAATGGGATACCAGCCGTGAAGGTCCATTTTAGAACGTAGTATTTCTAGGAAGTAATCAATGAATATGCATTGTCGAGAACCCTCTCCCAAAAGCATCTGAGTTTTCCACTCCATTCATTTTGTCTATTCTAATCGATGGAATCTCAGAAACGCTGAGTTCTTCACTAGAGTGGTGCATTGCAAACACATTTCACTTATACTAAAACATATTTTGTTTCTATACCATACTAATATATGTCAATTTCTCACTCTTATTCTCCTAAATATAGATTACTTGTAAATGCCTCTTATTACGGTGTTACTGAGGGCATAGGACACTGCGGAGTTCTTCCTTATCGCTCAATTTCTGTCTAGCTCTATTCTAGATCCTTTTCTAATAGCTTCCTTACCATGCGCTAATTCAATTAGGTTTCTTTGCGCGCCATTCCTCAGATTTATATTTTCGAAGAATAACCTTTACAAAATTCCTTTTCAATCCAAATAACATGTAACAAGTTATAATCGTTATCATTACTCATATTAATATGAATATGGTATTAAAATCTAATGAATTAGATTGCCTTTGCACTGAAGTGGCAAGGACTACTTGTTGTGATTCAATAAGTACACTAATCATAGTTGATGCAAAATTTTCACTTTGAAATATGTTTACCGGAAGATTCCTTAAAAAAATCATTTTCTGTGATTCTACGACATATAATTAGCAATTAGATTTTAGAATATTATACACTTATGGGTGTGTGCGTCTGCGTTATCCTGAGACTCGTTTATATAGCTGATTATCTTCGCAAGTGCTTTTCAATGGGTTTGCTAATAAATAGATTCTCGAAACCTTCCACTTTCCAGTAAATATTCGACTTACTTTCCGCACTTTTGCCCTTCCTTATCATCGTTGCCCTGGGCCACCGCCCGACTCACAGTGTCTCTTGGCTATGCTCAGATGTGTAAGCGATTCTACCAGAAAATTTCATACAAGTAAAAGGAAAGAGTCTTCGAAAATTTCTGGAGGTCATAAACAGCCCTCAACTTTATTGCTCTTTTCTTACCCAGATGTGGGGGAGGAGGTCCTTTCCCGTCCTTCACTACCCACTCCATATTTCCCTGAAATGCTCGGTACGGCGTCGGAGCACGGTCGTGAAAATTTGTGAAAACGTTTATTCTTCCATCCATCCCCTCAGATGTTTATGGAAACACCGATATTATTAAGAGCGTTACAGAATGGGATCTCAAAATCGTTCAAGAGGTTTGCATTAATATTTCCAATAATTCGTTTTAATAACTTGGGATATCCGATGATAGTGGCTTGTAACTGTAAGATTTATCTTCAAAAAATTGTCCTTGCTACATTTGTGACTTTGTTGGAAGTCATGGTTCGCATACTGAACACATTCAGGGAAGCAGGCAGCTGTAGAATCGAGATATATCTGCAGGTCATCAGCGTATAAATGATGTTTACAGAATTTAATTTTTAATATATATCCGCGTCAACATAATCGAAGGTTTCACTAAAGTTTAGTAATTCCATTAATTAGTCCACTCCCTCAGATGCTTAGGAAGTTTCCTAACGCCTTATATTAAATCGCAATTGGTAAATTCAATCTATGATTTACCGCAAGAACTAGCTATCAGGACGCATCGTGCCCAGAATGCGTCTGTTTGGTTTCTATTTAACTTGAAAAAGCATGACCATATTTCCGATACGTTTAAGAAAATATCTTGAGTTTAACTCGAAAATCGTCAAACAATTCATGTTGTAACGCCAGGTTTCAGGGTCTTGCAAGCACAAACTGCGGAATATCTCTTTTCTAAAATTTTTAGCTAGGAATATATTTGAAGGCGTGAACTCAGTTTTAAAAGGTTTTTATTATGCCAACGAGATTACAACAATTTCGGAGTCGGCGTCGACGGCGGAGTATGTTCGTTCGCGGGTGGTCTGAGCGATGGCATGGCCAGGACTTCACACAATTGCCTCTGGCTTCTCCTGGCGCTACCTCTCGTGGCTGTCGCCGGAACTATTCAAACAACTGCCATCGGCGACCCGCTAAGCAATGGCCGCTACACCACCCCCTTCACAGTATCAAAGTTCATCTGAAGTGAAAAGAAAAAGAATTAAGACAAAAAAAATTATCTATGTTATATATTCTCGCAAATTCGCCGGGAAATGTACCCGGCGACCTGAGCGAGTTTCGGTCGGGCGAGGTTGCTGCGTAGTCTGATCGTTCACCGCCGAGTGGGGTGAAGACTGCAATACGGGTCGTGGCTCCTCCGTTGACGCGCGTTGTTCCGCTGCGACCTTAGCATTTTCGTCCAAGAGATGAGCCGGTTTGAGACGGTCAACGGATACTGTTGTTTCTCTCCCTCGTATTCGGAGCCGGAAATATTTTGGACCAGGCTGAATTACCTCATAAGGTCCTTCGTAAGGCGCCTGGAGGGGAGCCTTTACGCCGCCGGATCGCACGAATACGTGTTTTGAAGTAGGCAGGTCCTTGAAAATGAAGACTTTTCTGTCTCCATGATGAGAAGCCGGCTTCGGAGAGAGGGCTCGCATCTTCTGGCGTAACTGGACAGCGTAGTCAGTCGGGTCTTCCGCGCTTGCTTGATTCGCCGGTGTGAAGAATTCGCCGGGAAGGCGTAGGGTCTCTCCGTAGAGTAATTCCGCAGGCGTGGCTGCCAACTCCTCTCTCCACACCGAACGAAGGCCAAGGAGGACCATCGGAAGGGTGTCGACCCAATCGCCCGTCTGATGGCAACGAAGGGCTGACTTGAGGTGGCGGTGGAATCGTTCCACCAATCCATTCGAAGCTGGATGGTACGCCGTTGTACGAAAATGCGTCGTACCCGTGAATCGAGTCAGTTCCTGGAAAAGTTGTCCCTCAAACTGACGCCCTCGATCCGTCGTGATACGAAGGGGCGTGCCAAACCGTGCGATCCATCCTTGCACGGATGCGCGGGCGACCGTTTCTGCAGATATGTCCGGTATCGGCAGCGCTTCCGGCCAACGGGAGAATCGATCTACACAAGTTAAGCAGTAGCGGAAACCCCTGGATGACGGCAACGGCCCTATTAAGTCCAGATGGACGTGCTCGAACCTGGAAGCAGGTGCAGTGAAACTGCCAATGGGAGCCGCTACGTGTCTCGTGACCTTCGACCGCTGGCAAGGGATGCACTTCCGCGACCACGAACGGCAGTCTTTTTTGACCGACGGCCAAACAAATTTAGATGTCACGAGCTTCGTTGTCGCCTTCACGCCCGGATGCCCCAAGTTGTGCAAGGAGTCGAACGCCTGCCTGCGGAAGGCCTTGGTTACATACGGCCGCGGCGTACCGGTGGAGGTGTCGCAGTAGAGCCTCAGGTCGGTTCCTGGAATTGGAAAAGGCTGTAAAGATAAAGTGTTTGAATTATCTCGAGAGTGGAGCTCTTCGTCGTCCTCCTGCGCTCTAGCTAATTTCGCGAAATCAACCGCTGCAGTTATTTCTTCCACCCTAGATAACGCATCGGCAACCACGTTGTCTTCCCCGGAAAGGTGCCGCACATCGGTACTGAATTGCGCGATAAAGTTCAGGTGCCTGAATTGGCGCGGCGAGCACTTCTCCGGTTTTTGTTCGAAGGCATAAATCAACGGCTTATGATCCGTAAATATCACAAAGTCACGGCCTTCGAGCATATGGCGAAAATACTTAATTGCTTCATACACCGCCAACAACTCCCGGTCGTACGGGCTGTATTTCCGCTGAGCCGGGCTTAGTCCACGGGAGAAAAAAGCTAGGGGCTGCCATGCCTCGCCCGCCAACTGTTGTAATGCGCCCCCCATGGCTACGTCCGAGGCGTCTGTAAACAGCGCGAGAGGCAGCGTCGAGTCCGGGTGTGCGAGAAGCGCGGCTTGCGCAAGAGCGTCTTTGCACCGTTTAAAAGCCGCTTCTTTTTCTGCCGTCCACTCGACGGCGTCATTCCCTTTTACTCCCCCTTTCAACAGATCATTTAGAGGTTGTTGGGCCATGGCTGCATCCGGGATGAACCTGCGATAAAAATTCAACATCCCGAGAAACTGCCGTAATTGTTTCACGGTTTTCGGGAGGGGGAAATTGATTACTGCGTCCACCTTCTCTGCACTGGGCTTTGTTCCGGCGGCACTCACTGAATATCCGAGGAAGGACACTTCGGGCAATCCGAACGCACACTTCGCGGAATTCACTAAGACACCATATTCTTTTAATCTCGTAAACAACTGCCTCAGATGGCGCACATGTTCATCCGGGTCCGCTGAGGCAACCAAAATATCGTCCAAATACGCGAAACAGAAATCGAATTCCCGAAGCACCCCGTCCATAAACCTCTGGAAGGTTTGCGCGGCGTTTTTTAATCCGAAAGTCATATACGGAAACTCAAACAGTCCGAAGGGCGTGATAATAGCTGTTTTGGCGATGTCTTCGGGATTTACGGGTATTTGATGGTACGCCCTTACTAGGTCTATTCGCGAAAAAACAGTTTTTGCAGCCAAGCTATGGGCGAAATCAGCAATGTGCGGTATCGGATACCGATCTGGAACAGTTCGTGCGTTGAGCGCTCGGTAATCGCCGCAAGGACGCCACTCACCATCTTTTTTGGGCACCAAATGAAGGGCGGATGCCCAACAACTGTCGGACCGCCGAGCTGTGCCATCCTTCAGCATCTCTCGGAACTCCTTGCGGGCGATGGCGAGCTTGTCCGGAGCCAAACGTCGTGGTTTGCAGGCAACGGGTGGGCCGGCTGTCGTTTTTATGTGGTGCATGGTATTGTGCCTAACTCTCCGCGGGGTGCCTGCGGGCCTGGTTATGTCCGGAAATTCCGCCAAGATGGAGTGGTAGCGCGAAGTTTCAATGACCGTTTTTATCTGCGGCGAGGAAACCCTCGCAACGACACAATTTACCGCCCGCGACACCGTGGCGTCGATTAGCCGCTGATGGCGGACGTCCACCAGAAGATTAAAAAAAGACAGGAAATCGACCCCGATTATGGGTTTGTCTACGTCGGCCACTACAAAACGCCACTTATAGAGTCGATTAAGACCGAAATTCAGTTCTAAATCGGCCCAACCATACGTCGAAATTACTGTGCCGTTCGCAGCGAACAATTGATATTGGGAGGGGGGTCGTCGTCCTGCAACGCGGGTCCGCGGGTAAACACACAAGTCCGCACCTGTATCGATGAGAAACTTAACTTTGGACAGCGTATCCGTAACGTAAAGACGGCGCGAAAGGGGGCAGCGGTCCTCGGCCGCCATTAAGCGCTGCCCTGCATGTTTCCCGCGTCGTACTCGCAGGGGGGCCGACACTTATACGCACGACTTCCAAACGTCTCGTGATACCAGCAGAGGTTTGACCCCCTGCTCGATGACGGGCTGCGGTAACGCTGTCTCCGGTTCCTGGAGCGATCACGGCCACGGGACGCAGGACGCGTGGTGGTTAAGGCTGCTATTTGCCGCGCCAGTTCGTCAATCTGCTCTTGCACGTTGTTACTCTCCCGACATGGCGCGGCCGCCGAGACCTGCATCGGCGGCGTCACCCCGTGCACCCGATCAGCCAGCTTCGCCAAACTCGTCAAATCGTTGCCATCTTGGGTCAACAGGATTGATTGGATATGGGATGGCAACCGATTCGTCCAGATGGATCTCAAGAACTCGTCGGGCACCGTAGAGCCGGCGAGCGTCCGCAACCGGCGCAAGAACTGCGATGGCTTCCGGTCCCCGATGTCTTCATGTTCCAGAAGACGCCGAATCCGCTGCTCCGGTGATGGTGATAGCCTCTCTATCAGCTCCTCCTTCAAATGTTGGTAAGGGTTCACCGCGGGAGGGTTCACGATAACGTCCTCGACCTCAATCGCATAATTATTATCAAGAGACGCGACCACATGCGCGAACTTCGTCTCCTCACTAACGATGCCCGCGAGCGTAAACTGCACCTCTAACTGCGAGAACCATAGCTTTGGTCGCTCGGGCCAAAACGGTGGAATTTTCACCCCTACCCTGTTGATAGAGGGATCCGCGGAATCGTTCGCCATGGCGTTCCAACGACCACGTGTTCCAAGTTCACAAAATTTTATCTCTGCGGCCACAGGATAAACTGCGATCACGTCGGGGTCACCACTTTTGAAGGCGTGAACTCAGTTTTAAAAGGTTTTTATTATGCCAACGAGATTACAACAATTTCGGAGTCGGCGTCGACGGCGGAGTATGTTCGTTCGCGGGTGGTCTGAGCGATGGCATGGCCAGGACTTCACACAATTGCCTCTGGCTTCTCCTGGCGCTACCTCTCGTGGCTGTCGCCGGAACTATTCAAACAACTGCCATCGGCGACCCGCTAAGCAATGGCCGCTACATATTCATCATTGCTATACTACAAGCAAAAAATCTAAAGTAAAACTATATCAAAGAAACACCTTTAAAATCACCAAATTAATCCATTCCGACCTCCGAATCGCTATAATATTACTCTGCCATGCTAATGTCACTAAAAAATCGCCTTAAATAAGTTATTTTAATAACAATAACGAAAACAAATCCTTTCAAATGCTCAACGTGGACCTGCATAGCAGACAACGTCCTCCATCTTTATTTTCGCTCTCTCTCTCTTCTGGAGGCTCGCTCGCCCGAAACGAGGGGTCTGTTGGACGAGTTGCCCCTTGCAAGTGGTAACTTTTTTTTGTAAGTGACTGTACTACGCCCGTACTACCTCGCCAAGTCAGCTACTCGCACATCTCGCTCATTTTTTCTATGATTTCAAGCTTTAATTCAATAGTCATCATCTTCTTCTGAGCATTGACCTTTCCACTCACTTTCTTCGGACCCAAGGTTATAAAAAGAAATATGATAAAGTATTTAATTGTACAAAAAGCACAAAGCCCTAGAAAAACTTATCAAAGATACTTTGACAGCGAGGTAAACAAGTATACTGGGGGGATGCGTGGGATAATGCGAGACGCACGAGGCACAGTAAACTGGTGGGTCGTGTGCAGCCGGCCGTTCCTCGTATCTCAAATGTTGCTCGTATTTCAAAGCAAAACTTCGCTCGCTCGACGGCTCGTATCTCAAAAAACTCGTATGTTAGGACACTCGTATCTCGAGGTACCACTGTATAGGCTGTTAATGAAAAAGAGATTCAAGAATTCTCCAATCGCCATATGTAGGTTACCGCCGAGCGCAAATTCCTCAGAAAGTAATTAAACTAATGCGAAAACATAAACCGACAATCTATTTTACTTATAAAAAATTAGCTTTGTTTTTTCAGTCACAATATGGGAAAGATATTCACGGAAATTCTCTGTGATTACTCCGGAGAATTCACAATCTTTTGCAGAATTTCATCAACTGGTTTTGATTCCATACTGAGCAAGATTAAACCAATGATCGAAAAAAGGGAAACAATATGGAGAATAAAGCTTGAAGATATAAAAGATTCGTCTATAAAGGAAGGAAAAGGGCATAAAACGACCTAAATGGTCGTAAACGGGCTCTCAAAGCCCTTCGACTCGTTGCGAGGCGAATGCGTAATCAGGTCTTTGAAGATTAAAATTCAGCGAAAATTATCACATTCTATTCAAGAGCAATAACGATTAATCATCGCGTGAGCCATTGTCAAAGTAATACCAAATTGGTCTTAAACATGGTTTGGCCTCTCGTGATAATTCTACTGTGGCATTTTTCCTGTCCGCGAAATTCAAGCAATTCTCAGTTAAACATTATTTCCGTGGCACTTACCAATAAGTGTGACTTTTTCCGTGACATTTTTTCCTATGAAATTTTATCGTGTACCCAGCAGTTTTAGTGATGGCTCGATTAGCATTTTGAGAGATTTCCTGAATTACCCAGAGGAACCATGCTAGAAATGTAGTCTCTAAAAGGAAGGAAAAAGGAAAAATTTTGCAAATCTTTGACATAGATCCGTTCCCTAATGATGATCAGCAATTACCATAGGACATGTTTTATGTCGTTCGAAAAAGCAATTATTTTTCTTTCTAATGCTATGCATTGGAAGTTATTATCGATCCCTGCTTAATCTGAGTCAATCTTAATCCAATAAAGACACGGTGAATTCGCACAAGTTCACGACTTGTCTTGTAACACCGTTACAGAACAACGGTCATGTGCCACAGGGAAACAAAATTTTTGGTAAAATTGTGTTTTACATTATAGTCTGTTGACCAGTTTTTTCCATTATGGCTTAATTTATTGATCCAGTTGATCTATTATTTTACTTACTCGCTCAAGCGTGTACTACTATATATTTCTAAAGTGAACTTTATTTCTAATGAATAGGAGTTATTGTCAAGAACATACTGAACTGCAAGGTCAATGCATAAAACATTAAGTCAACTAAGAATCCTACTCTTGTCATAAAGATTTCATACCGCTACCCGTACCGCTACCCGTACCGCTAGAATAATGGTAAATCCGTTTCTTTTATTTTCGAATTTTGAAAATTGTCTAGGTCATGATTTTGTTAAAGCAGGCATTTGTATGAATAAAGGGATTATATCTGCATACTATTAATGCATATGGAATTAAATATTTTAATATTCAATCGCGGAATGTTATATTTGATGAGTGCTCCTATTTCGGTAGAACTGTTCATGTAATAAGGTTGAATAGAATATTTCACGGTGAAAAGAAGGGATCTTTCTATCAAAGCGCGCGAAGTAATTTTACAAATTTCTTTAGATGAAATGTTATGATTTAGATAGAGGTTTTAGATTAAATATAAATCCGCAGCACCAAAGAAGATCTGAATAACCTAAAGAATAAGGATTATTTCAGAGAATATTGGATATATAGTACAATATGGTAAATCTAGATAGGAAAGGGCTATGCGGAAACTTCAACTTCCTCGCACCATCACCGATCTACAAATATTTATTACGTTGTGCCTTATTAATTCTTTATCTTCACAATGAAACGAGTGGGTTTTATCCTGCCTATTCATATACGTCCATATGTATCAACTACCTTCGCCTCATACAATTTTTCATATCGAGTAATCTTATTGTAATTAACTACTAGTATATATAGCTAATGTCATATCCCTGAAATTACCAACCCTCTATATCTTAAGGCTTTAGATATGAAAAGTTTTCTTTTGGCATCATATGTTGACATACATTTCTATGCTTATTTGGAGTCTCTTTTTTTAATCTAACATTTACGATAATCATTTATCTTGATTTCTTTTCGTCGGTATTTAAGTCTGAAACACCTTTCATTCATCTCACGATTTTTTGGATGAAAGAGACTGGAAATTAAATATAAGCAAAACTTTTGTAATTTTTTGATGCCCGAATAACTATTTATCTCTTCTATTGCATCCTATGATTCGGGTAGTGCATATTTCTAATATACATACGATAAACGACGGCGAAAGTAAAGGTCAAGCTGGTCCAGAAATTCATCATCGGTTCATTAAATTGCTTCTCACGTTCAGAATCATAGGGGAAATGCATTTTCATTGGTGAGTAATCGAAATAACGTTGAAGATATATAGCTTAGCTTATTTCATATAGTTTACCAGTTTCACGAAAGAAAGCGACAGAGCATTATCGACTTTGTATTTCTCGCTGCAATTCATCGAGACTCGACTGTCGCGCGGAGAATGCACATGTTGCGCTTTGACTATTTCAAGTCCGACCGGGAAGTCAATGATGTCCGAAAACAATGTAGTTTATGCCATAGGTAAATAGTTCTTTTCCGTTTATGATATCTTTAATAGAGAAATTCTCTCAATAATTACGGTTGCTACAGAAAACTATTGAGTACGGTCTTTAAAATTCATGGGGAACTTTTATGTATCAGAAATTTTACGACATGTGGAAACTAGCAATTCTTGGAAAAATTAGGGAGGGAATCGCTCTACCCAAAGTGTTTGAAAACTCATTGAAAAATACTTTAAATTGAGAACCATCAATAGATTGCTTTTTCTCTATACATGAAGTCTTGCTCTAAGTTACTTGATCATATTTTTAATTCTTTTCTCTGTTTTAAGATGAAAATTTATTCTTCTTTTTCCTGTATTGCCACCATTGATGTATTCTCTTCCATGGGTTCAATAAATATTAAGATGCATGTTAAATACATACTCTATTTACTTAGAATAGTCAATATTTATCCTTAATGATCAACACATTTTATACGGTTATCTCAGTCTAAATTTATATTTTGCCATAGTTTGATCCTGTAATATTTAAACTTACACCTAAAGATTTTATGTTGTCCTAGACTAGAAAGCTAAGAGAAAGTTTTATCTGTAGGTTCAATTAACAACTGATTAATCATTATCACCGACTGATCATATATCTAGACATGATCATCTGGATAGTGAATCTGACCTGATATATGATCAGTCTTTGATAGAAGTAGAAATTTCTTATCAATTTTTTTAATGTTAGTAAGCCTCTTGTTGCTGTAGTGAAATCCAGCACATCTCTTCAGTGTGAAGGAAACACCTGGCTCTAAGAGATGATTAAGAATACAAGATTCATTCCTCTAGGAGGTATGACGGCATGCTACTCTACTATTTCCATGAAGGAAGGCAGTCCTCTTCATGGGTGAGTGCATTTTTCTTTTATACTTATATGAAGGAATTGGAAGACCAAAGTCAATTTCATCCAATCTCTTCAGAACACGTTGATGATGGTTTAGCTTTAGCAATATGCATTTAAGAAATTAAGGATCGACTTTCAATAAAAATTGAAATTTGTGTTGCCAAAGCTTGGTTTGGTCTTGCATAAACCTGAGTTTTTAAGTCATAGATGGTTATCACCAGGTGTCGATAGCGATTTTTGTATTATTTGTAAGGGTGGTTAATTTGAATAACTACCTGCCATTACTGTGGGAAGGGTATTCTATTAGCATGAAGGATAGCTATTATTTTATTCCATGTTAGTTTAGGGTAAGCTAATGAATTATATTGTGTGAGGAACATGAGAGGTGCTCAATCAAAAATTAGTACAAAGGTTGAAGTCACTCATTTATATTTCTAGATTGCATGAAATTTGATTTAGATAATTAATTCATTTGGAATTGCAATGTGTCTTGTATTCAACTCAACAGTCAGGAAAGTCGATAAATTAGTATCTTAGCAAAGTCATTTATTCTCATGTCATTGAAATTCCCCATGAAGTGTAGTTATGTCAGATATCAAGTTACATTTTTCTTTGTTTTTGTTTCAAGGACAGTATAAGCCTGCCCAATTCTTTTTTAAAACATTTGTTATCATTTTGTGAAATTTACAAGTTGTTTTAAAACAAGGAATTATTTAGAGTATCCCTCCTGAACGTATTCATATAGGACTACCAATATCTTCTCATTTTTTTATTTCAGAATAACTTCACTTACTTTCATTTGGTAACTGACTTTGCCATCAAACAATCAATAAAATGTTTTCTTCCAGTTCAGTACTCTATACAGTAAAAAGTTACCTTTAGTGTTATTCTAACATGGGTTTTTGTAGTGTATTCATTAGAAGTTGTCACTTTTTCTTCCTGAAGATACTGAAGTGGACACAATTGTATTTATCAGGATAGATATGTGTCCTTCCTGGAAGTGTGAATCTTCTGTAAATCACTTCAGTCTTTAAATAATTTGGAAGTCAAAAAGTCAGACAAAAGTCTGAGTAGGTTAGGAAGATGTTATTTCTATGGAGCTACTAAAGCATTTCAATTCCATCTTTTTTCTTTTGATTAGATTTCCTTGGAAATGTTTTGGAATCTGAAGTGTTATCTTTAATTGTTCCATGTCATTTAGCATTTTTTTGGAAAGATGACTGAACCTGATCTGTTTGAAGTATATGGAATTTAAATCTGTAGCTAGTAGATTTTCTGATAGAGACAATCCTTGGCTCTTTTTTGATT
The DNA here is from genome assembly GCA_036926295.1 of Pachydiplax longipennis. Classification (NCBI taxonomy): domain Eukaryota; kingdom Metazoa; phylum Arthropoda; class Insecta; order Odonata; family Libellulidae; genus Pachydiplax; species Pachydiplax longipennis. Next base: position 67,561,224 of record JAVFKF010000004.1, on the reverse strand, counting down.
TTTTTAGAAATTCTTTAATAGCACTAATAATGTTGACCCTCTAGCTGAAATATTTATGCCTTGAAGTTCATGCATATCCACTAATTTAACTTCTTAAATTTCAAGCAATAACTAAATATTGATAGAACTGTAATTATTTTATGCAAATTAAAATGAAAATTGTGGAGAATGTAATAGAGGTTAAACAAGTCTTTATTGAGATTTGAAGGGCTGAAGGTGACTAGAAAAATCTTTTTAAGGAATTAGGGTTTTCCCCTTATAATTTTACCAAGTTTGCCTTATAAATTTTGGTTGTGGAAGTAACTCAGTTTCAGTGATAAACATTTTATTTGGGCTTACACTACATTACCATTTCTATCAACGGCATATTTGTACTTTAAACTGTATGAATTGGATGTGTGTATTCAGTGGCAAATCATTTCTTTTCAAAGAAATGGAAACAAAAGTAGGAGTACATCCCTCTCTCAGAGTTCGATCTTGAGAAGTAGAAAATAAATATGAGTAGGCTATCTTTTCATTGCACCATTTTACCAACTCAGTTAAATACAGGAATAATGAAGAGAATTTTTAACAGAAAGAATGTTTTCCCTTTAAGTCCTTTATTCAAAAGCATCTTTTAATCTAACGTAAACAATCATTATTCATTAAAATTTAGGCAAAACTGGTTCTGATTCTTTCTTTTGCATGATCCTTTTACAACCATATATTTGCTTCATATATTATTAGATTGGGGAAAATTATTCCTCGGTTTTCTTTGAGAAATAAATTATTACTTTATACAATTAGTATTTTGATATTGAATATTTAACATTATTGGTTTAATCCTTTCAAATTTTGTAGTAAATTGTTTGAACAAGTCAATGTCATCTTTACGTATGGGCTAAACAAGTTCTATGGTACTCTTTTATCTTTGTGCCCCCAAAAATTTAAAGGAAAAAATCGATGTTAGTCATGGGAAGATGGCTTTAGATGCTTATTGAGTCCATATTTTATCAAATTAAACAAAAAACAGCAACAATTGGTCATTGGAAAAGGACAGACATATAAAAGACCCCACTACTTTCGATAACTTAGGGCATCATCAAACTTTAATCTGGCTCTTATCAACTATTGTAGTTATTACTACTGATTATATTTCTAGTTTAAACACAGACTGACCATACAGATAGACAGTATCACTCAAGGAACCCACAGATGAGACTACCTTAGCCTTCAATGTCTAGGGTAACATTATTAACACTTTAGGAGTATGTTTAACATTGCTGGATGAAACACTCGCACAGCAAAATATAAATTTGGACTGTGAGAAGCTTATTAAATGTCTTGATTATTAAGGATAAATACTCTGTTATTCTGAGCATTTTAAGAACATAAATTAGGTATTTATGATGTATAAAAATATTCACAGAATTAATTGAACTCACAAACAGGATACAAAAATTATGGCAATATAAGAACTCCAAATATTCAATCAAGACATTGAAAAATTAATTTAAAATTTTCATTGACTAATTTGGAAAAATACTTGATACAACACTGTACAAAAAAGCATTCTATTCATATGTAACGGGACTACATTAAACATATTTTTCTATGAGTTTTCTAACACTTTGCAACATTGAATACTCTCTGGTTTTCCAAGGAAGTGCTAGATTTTAAAGCTCAAGTAACTTAAAAAAGGAGTCGCTGTCTTGAGAAATGAGTGACCTACTACCCTAAAATTGTTTACTCATAAACTGGTTCAGCAAAACTTTTCACATAAGTTTCACAACTATGAATCTTACTAGTATATCCATAAACAAACAAGAGAGGAGGCCATAGCACATTTTAAAGAAACATTAAAAAATAGGGTTCTAACAGGAATCATTTAGAAAAAATGATCAAAGAACGATAGTGCAATATACTGCCTGAGACAAAGAATACATTTGCACAATCAATGCCACGAAAGCTGCAAGCTTTTATAGATGTAAATGATTTGTATACAAAATATGAGATTTATTTTAATCATGGTATTATTGTATAATTTTCCAATATTTGATGGTTATTTGTTCAAGAGCAAGTGTAACACAAATGTGCTTCTGGTGATAAATCCTTATTCTTTTGCTCAAAGTTGCTAATTCATAATAAAAATGAATTTCTTACTTAATTTTGTTTACATTTTGTGTTCTCTGTGCAATGTAATTATTTTCCTCATTAAAATGCTCTTTCTGTAACTTTAATGTAGAAAAATGAGGTGTCCAAATACTTTTTTGTCCACTGTATCTTGATTTTAATAGCCAAATGAAAAAGAATAATAACTCTTCTAATTTCGATTCTTAGGTAATATGGACATCATTCGTAGGTACTACATTGAAAGTGCATTTTCATCAGAATAATAATTGCGTTATTTAAGGAAACTTCAATTTTATAAATGTCATTTTGTATTATAAAAATAAAAAGTGCAAAGTGTTACGTGTGTATTTTGTAAATTATATGTTTCTATATCACGACTGAGAAGGCAAGGAGTACATCATAAACAACTAAAGCACTGAGTTCTCCTCTCAAGTCAGCCTTGGACAAACCAGCATAAAATTCCGCTACAATTTCGACAGGCTGGCGTAGTGGGTCGAGGCACCTATGTGCGACAGTGACTACTGTCTCAGGTTCGAATCCGGTCACGACCACTTCTGGGATTAGAGGGCCGCCAAACCCACCGGAAGTTTTTTCTTCATCTTAAATTCGGAACAAATGGATTCAAGCCCGTACTTAAGTGTTGCGGGTGCCCTTAGACCAATTTTGTCAAATGGTAAACATTACTTAATAGTCATTGAATTTATTGCTATGGTTGCACAGAATTTTATTTCATTGCAGAAACAAAAGTGGTAAGCAGAGTCAAGGTCAATTCTATAAAAGGAATGGAAAATTACAAAACAGCAGGAGCAGGAAATGATTATTGAGAAGCAATTAATGTGATAACATGCTAATGTATTTTATGCTAGCCCTTTCTCCATTAATGAAATTCTTGTAACATGAGAATTATTCTTATCAGTTGCAAAGTATGGCTGTGGGCTACATTATGGCTATATACATGTTAGCGAAATCCTGCTTGCTTATATTAAAGATTTTTTTTTGGAATCGCTTTACAGAAACAATGGATTCAATTATAAAGTAATTGTTGCTTAACCACTATAGTTTTCCTTTTTAAAAGAGTTAGAAAATGCTACTCATTTAATGCTAGGGAAGATCCAGAGCTTTTTTGGGTGACCAAATATATCTGGGCAAGGTGAATTGTTATTAATTTTTGCTTATTTGACTAAGCTTTAAGCTTAATCAAATAAATGTACTAGAGAATCAGTGTACATACCCTGCATGTATTAATATTTTTATCTACAGGCTTTTAAATGTTTTATAATCCATTTAATAATGCAATTTGGATAATCTTTTTGAGTGTATTAGGTTACTCATCCCTTGCCTGGTAGATGGCTAGATGTTGATGGAAAGCAAGAAGCTTTGCAGGAAGTCTCCTATTATGAGTGTGAGAGAGATGGTGCAGAAGAACTCTATTGGAGGTCCTCTTCTTTGGCAGCCATGTCAGCAGCTGACATGGCAGTGTTGGTATATAATATGGTATAGTAAGTACCTTAAGATTCTTTTTGAGTTTGCTAATTTCCATATTAAATTTCAAACATGAGAGGTGTAATTTGCAAGACATTTTGTACCCTCCAATCTAGCACTAATTTATCAATTAGGAATTATGTGCATTTACTTTAACTGATAGGTTGTTGAGATTTATCTGATGAAATCCTCTGACAATGAGTATCTATCTTTTTCATGTAAAGACCTGCTTCTCCACTTTACCACTGCTCTCCCATTCTATGCTATATTAATATATCAATTCTCTGTAGTTATTTCCATTGAGCATATATTTAGTATACCATGTTAGTATATAAAAGTGCATAATATTCACTTTTAGAAAATATTATGCACTTTTTTTTTATAAAATTTAGTATTATAATTCTACCTGCATGTTGAATACTCGTTTTTTTATTCTTGATTTGAGTTGTATGAATAAATTCTGATTTATTTTATCCATAGTTTATTATTTTGTTTCAGCATTACTTTTCAAACTATATTAATACTATAAATAGTCTCTTAAAATCATTGTCTGTTCACATTTAAGATGGAGTCTATTTCTTTTTTTTAGCCAAGTACCTTACCTTCCAAACAAGCATTATATTTTCCTAGTTGTAAGAGCATATAAAACTTGATAGACTAAGATGATGATTTTTTATGGGTGTAATATTTGTATTTAATATTATTCCATACGAATATATTTAATTATTCCATTGATTCATATAGAGTTATTCATATTTGTGCCCCATTATTTGTAAATGGTTATTCTTTTCAGCCACTCAAGTGTTGATCTTATTTTCTGTTGTCTTTTCATCGCTGGGATTTCCATTTGTTCTCTTCCCACAACAGTGGTTGTCCTCAAAGCAATGTGTTAGTGCAGTTGGAAATGTCTTAGGGTGTACACGTGAGAGTCAGTTTCATACATTTAGGTCCATCGTAGTATATGCTCAGGAAACTTTTCTTTAGCATTACTTATCTCTTTTGCTGGTTGTGTTGTTTCGTTCATCATCACTTTAGTATTCCATTTCATAGCTGTTCTGTACATTCACTTTGCTGAGGACGTCCTCGAGGTCTCCGTTGATCTCCATCCCCTATACATAGACTTTGGTGCCTTTCCTCGCACAAATTGCTAGCAATACTCATTCACCCCTTACAACACTACAACAAACATGATTAATTCTAAACTGTGGTTTACTCAAGGTGTATTTCTATCTCCTGTTCATATAAAGATATTTTATAATTCATTTTTATTGTGATCCAGACTGGCTATATATAGTGATTTGTTTTATTTGTCAATAATCATATTATATTTACAGTGCAATTTATGAATAGTTATAAACTTTGATTTACCGAAGCTTTATTTCTGCATGATTTCATATGAACTTATTTCGCAATGTATTTTTGTTGTACTTGAGAATGGCTTTATGTCATGTATATCATATTTTAATGTTCATATTTTATGTATTGAGAATTTTATTGCGTTTAATTTGTAAAAGTGCAAATTGCTTCATATTAGACTTCATATATTTTATTTTGATTTAAAACCTGTCAAATATTTGCCTATGAAAATAATAATAATAATAAAAAGACTTTATTTAGGGCGAGATTGAGACTATAAAGTCTCCTCCTACATCTAACCCTTGGTTAGGAAAATGTCCTCTGTGAGAGAGCTCTATTATTTAATATTCAACAAACGTTTTTTTTTTTTTCACTTTTCTGTCAGTATTATATTCGAAACTTTTTCTCAACAGGTTTGAAAATATCACTGCATGTTTATTGTTAGTGTTCTTAGTAGGGTTGGTCCTTACCTTGATGTAGATAGTCTAACATTATCTTTGAGGTCTAGGTTCTTTTTATATTAATAATTTATTGTATTAAATTTCTAGAAATATGGATTGATTTATATAGTTTTTTGCTTTTATCATTAATGTGTTTAATTATTCACTTTTGTTTAATACCAGATTAATACATTTTTCATTGCAGTACATAGCATATAAGAGAGCTCTTTAATTTCCATGAATGTATTTTTCTTTGCAGACATTAACATTTTTGAAACTTTTTCAATAGGATCAGAAGCAATGCTGTATCTGCAGTTAAGCTTTTCATACATCAGATGTTCTAGGTGGTAGGTTGATCTATAGAATGCCTAATTTTCTCGAGTCTGCAGAATCCATTAAGCTTGGTGTAAATTAAATGTTTTAGGAGGCAGGTCGATTTTAAAATTTCTTATGATGCATACTTTTCTTGAGTTTATATCCATTGGAGCGTTGTAAAACTCTCCAAAAACCAAAATGTTAGATCCATTCCAAGGAATGGAATGGGACTTACAGGTTACTGATCCTCTAGGAGTCATCCAATACAAATTTTGATAGCTACACTATCATCCTTGGGAGGTAAATGCAAAATGAAAAGGGTGGGGTTTTTCACTGTTTGTAGTGGGATAGGGTTTGAGGGGGGGAGGGGATTATCTTGGTTGGATTTTGGGGAGGAGGGTGAAGAATTGGAATTTAGAACAGGTTTAGTTATTTAATTTTATTTATTAAGTTTAATTGATTTATTTTCTAAGTTAATATATTTTCTATTGATTTTTATACCTCATGTTCTTTCCTTTGCAAATTCTCAGATGGTGTTTGATGGGGTTTGGGGTGGTGTGATATGGGGGAGGAAGAAGTGAAATTTCCTAGGTTTACCTGCCTTCTGGAGCAGGGTCCTAGGGAGAGTATAATGTGGAAGTTGGATTGGGCCTATTCATGAGTAACCTTTTTGTTTTGGTGTTTGAAGATGGTTTGACAACCTCTTTGAATTGAATAGTTTTAGTTTTTCTAGTTTGAATTTTTCCTTTATCATCCATTTTAAATCTAAATTAATTCTGTGGTTATACTCATATGTGTTGTACAACACTTAAATTATCCATTTGGTGTTTTAAACCATTATTTACTGCATAGTTGAGTTCTTGTTGGTTTTCCTTAATGCCTACCAATTTGTAGGCATTAAGGAAAACTTGGGGGAAAGTTGACGTACTTTCCATTGATGGTTGTATCTCGTGTTCTTTCCCCTGTAAATTCTATGGTGGTATAATTTAACTTTGGTGTTAAGTGTGAGACCTCATGGTTCAGAGGAAATTTCCTTTTGGAACAACCAATCGACATTCATTTGTTAGAATTAGCCAATTTTCTTTGTGCATCACTCCTTGCAAAGGCCTGTCTTTGGTAGCCTTGATTCTCTATATAATAATTGGTTAAAGGGATGTAAGAGTTTTGAGTGGAGCACTTTAAAAAAAAAGAAAAACAAGCTGAAGATTTCCTGGCAAACTTTGAGTGAATCAGATTGGCCATGGCTGTAATTTTTTTTCCTTTCTTTGAAGTTGCTGCAAGAATTCTCAGCAATTTATCATTCAGCATATCAGTGGGGTTGCAGCAGAACCAGCACTACTTAAGTGTTCTGTGTAAAAATATCCTGTTATCCTGAACTAATTGTGCTAGTAGAACCAGTGTAAGCCATGTGAATCTGAACTGGTTGAAATTTAAAGTCAAACTCTATGTCATACAGTGATGTAGGATCATGTGACCAAGTCTCTGATCTTTACCACTGTCTCACCAAGCATGGTGAGACAGTAGTAAACCAATGAGTTCAGACACTAAGAATTCTCTTCATGCTCTAGGAAAACAAAAGTCTTAGGCTCATAATTTAAGGCATTCGGTGGATTTTGTGGACTTTGTGTTTAATCAAGTGTTTTCCTTTTCTATTATTGATTTGCTTTGAATAACATAATACATTAGAACTTAATTCTTTAGTGGTATTATATGCTTCTTCTGAATGTAATATCTTGGTTTGATATTTTAATTGTTGGTCGATAAGTTGGTATATGAAGTGTGTTTCATATCAGCTTGTTCTGTCCAAACTGCTCCTTGTTCTGAATGAAACTTGCACATTCTGATGTGCATATCTGCAGTCTAATTTGCCTTAAAAATGCAGACACCTTCCTGAGAGATTGCTGCAGTATTTTTTCTATGGGAGACTTGGTGGACATTCATCTAGTGATTCTTTGTTTCTGATCAACTTCAATAGTTCATCATAAGCAGATTTCAGTCAGACATTTAATGAAGGCCTCTAAAAGTGCCTTCAGACTCTCTCCATTTGGAGCTTCTCTTTGCCAAGTTATCCCGTAATATTTGAATTTCTCTGTTCCACTGGTCATATGATTTTACTATTTGTCTCTTCACATATCTTGATGTCCAGTTGATTACTTTCTTGTATGCATGCATGTATGAGAGTGTGTGTGGTATATGTGTGTGTGTATATATATATACATATATACACACACAAATGTATATATAAAGATTAATGTGAGAGTAGTAGTGTGTTTTTTTAAGAGAAAGATGTGTATTTTTTCATTGTCATTGTAATATCGTTGTGTTCAGTAATGTTGTCTTAATCCAATATCTCTGAATTGTTATAGAACTTAACAGTATTATATTTAATGTAATGATTGTAAGTTGTCAAATTGATGGGTGATATGTATAATCTGTAGGAAAAAATTATGAGCTGCCTTTGGGAGGTTTTGTGGGGGTTTCCCTCTTGGCTTTGGGTGAATGCCAGGCAGCTTAATCTTCTAAACAAATACTTAGTAACACAATCATAAATTTTGCAAGATTGTTGTTATGAAATGATGATAAATTAGACAGAAAAATTAACTCCTGGACAAATATTTATTAGATTTTTTAAAATGAATTAAATCAATTTTTTAAAAGTTAAACCTGAATGAAAATATGTGCAGTTGCTTCTATTTTTGCCATAATCTCAATGTAATTCAGCATAGCATTTGAGTTTGAGACATTTCTTTTGGTTAAGATGTTTATTTGCTCATTTTACCTTGAAGTAAATAACTTTTTATTATATAAGTTATATAACTGTTTACTATACCCAATTTATATAACAAATGATAATATATACTACTATCATTTGTATGATTTCTTTGAAGTCATAATAACTTCTGGACTGATCACCTCCATCCAAACCTCCCATATATCTATTATAGATTACAATTGGTTGTGTGCAAAGCAGTATAACCTAATGATACCCTTCACCCATTTTCTGCTTGCAAACACATTATTAAGAGGATTGCAGTTTGTTGAAAGCATGCATATAGGTCTATTGTCTTGCCAAACTAGTGGGAATGTTTCCAATTAAGCTTTTACTTTCCTCACATTTGAGCTTTGTCTTTTTATGATTTTGAAATTCAGCTGGCCATTCCTTATGATTAATGTGAGCTTGGCTTAGTTTTTACATATTGCTTCACGAAATGACAACCTAGAAATGCTACCATTTGTAAATATTTTGCTAAACTTTGTCCAGGTGTTACTTTTTGAAGCCAATCATAATCCCCTTTGCCATACTTTTATCACAAGTGATGTAAATCAAATGAAAGTACTTAGTAATGTCTGCCCAACTGTTATAGGTGCTGCAATTACGGATGACAAGACAGTCAAGATCTTTACTGTACCGATAATCTCTATTTTCACGTATATTGAAAATTTGCACTTATACATTAACTCCCAAATAAACAATTATTTTATCTATCCAGTTCTAACTAATCCTTCCTTTGCAGTTTTAGCCATGCTTTACATTTGCAATTGTACTGATCACAATATAATGAAGGAGATCATCACCACCTAGTTTAAACCTAAGATAAGATAGCTTATTTGAAACTACAGCCATGTACATGGCCATAATCTTCCTCGAAATTGGGAGAAGCTAGAGGACTTATTTCCACTTAACTTGTAATCCATTGTCTCCTGCAATATCACTCAAATTTGGTGTTATTTCTGTTTCTGAATAACTGTCACATGAAGGGAATCACTGCACCTTAATGCGTCTTCTTCAAATTTCAAAGAGGTATCACATTTACAAACATTATTATCTCTGCAAGCTTCTCTATCTCATCCTCCTTCAACCAAACAATAATTGAAACTGGGTTTCAAATCAAGCGAGAATGAAGAGAGCAGCAGATGAGATGTAACCTAAAAATGATTTACTCCTCCTGTCATGTATATTAGAGCCAAGTTCTTTTGTCTCTGGCTTTCAATAACAGTTTGTAAGATAAATAAAGTTTTGGTCTGCAAATGGATGTCTTAGTTTCTGGCTCAGAAACTTAATTATGTTTAGATATTGCAATCTCTAATGGCAGAAACATCAGGACAAAGAAACCTTTGCCCATCCAAGAAGCTCTTGAAAAGATATTTATGACCCTTGGGAGTTAGGAAAGCTTCTCCTGTAGGAAAGCTATGCCTCTCAGTATTGTTTCTCCAACGTTTTCTTTCTTTCTTTCTTAGGCAAAAAAAACTTCTTCGCACATTTTATTGTAAAAATGAGCGTTCGACGTAAAATTATCGTCCAAAGAAAACACTGCCATCAATCTGGAGAAGTGAATGGCTGCGATAACTCCACATCCGCGCCAAGGCACACTTGAGACTGACGAACAGGATCCATTCTGCCTTCGACCCGTAAAGGAGCTTCGAAAAGACCCACAAGTAAGCTTTTACTGCGGGAAATGCCGTGGCTGAAAATTTCGAGAGCATCCTTTCGAAAATTTCCATCAATCGAGTATTAATTAACATTCGCGGAAAGTAGTATTTTTAAGCATCGAATTTCTCTTCACCAGTGTGCAGATCCGCTCTTGTTGATCGAGGAATGTGTAAGGGCAGCAGAGGGGTGGAAAGGAATGCGGGGAGTGGGAGGGACGAAGGAATGCGTGGGGATCCGCAGTTCCGGCTCTACCGTTTGTGGGTCACCGCAAGACCTCGAAAACGAGACGTGTTCTTCTTCGGCGTTTCCTGACCTAACGCAAAAATTGAATGCGAGATTCTTCCTGAGAAGTCGTTAGCCCCGCTTCAGACGTCAAGGTCAATCAACTTCCATCCGAATCATGGCTGCTTCGATCGCAAAGCCTCCTTTTAATTCATTCAATAGAACGGTTGCAATACCGAAAGATACTGTTTTTGGTTTTAAATTATTTGATTTTTTTTATATGCTACCTTAAGATGTCATTAAGCCCTTAACGAAAACGAGGAGTTAAGGAGAAAGATGTAAGAATTTATGATGACAATTTAAATGCATATATTGTAATAATATTCAGTAATAATGACCAATTATGAGTTTTTATGCATTATAAATCTTGAGGTTGAGAATTAACGTAAATTTTTGACTGTTGAACTATCTGTAGTGTATCTTCACGATGTATAAAGGATTATTCAATGGAGTAAATGCTTAGACTAGAAAGGAGATAGAAACATGTATTAGAAATATGTATTTTGCACATACTGTTAATACAACAAGTAATATATTGTGTGTTCGTAAGTATTGGAAAAAGTATGGTAGCATTTAAGAGTTGATGTGAAAGGGGTCAAGGATGGCACCTAGAGTAAGCTATAACACTGCAAGATTTTATAAAATAAAGGAGAAAATTCCATTTCATAAAGTATGGCTGAAAGAATTCGGGCTTCGGACTGTTTCATATAAAATCATATGAACATATTACTTGTCCTTATTGGAGAAAAAGGTAAATTGTAATTTCTAGGGAGCCCCTATAATTAGAGCGACCTATTCTCGTTTTCCTCTTTACCGTCTTGATTTTGCGAGTACTATCGATTCAATTACTTAACCCATCATCCGCGATTACCTTACCCTGGCAAGAGTTCTTACCAATTTTGAAGGCTCTTCTCCAAATATCTTTGTACTGTTTAGGGAATCTCAATTTAAATTGAATTTCAAACTCGTTTTGAAATTATTGAATTACTTCATTCCGGAAAAATTCTGTAAAAATGCACTCTTTTATCCGTGGGGATTTGAGTTTTTATGTTTACGTAGCATAAAATAAACATTGAACTTTATTTCAATCGTATACGGAAGTAAGATTTCGTGGAACTGGAACATAATAGCTGAAAGCATAGAATAGAACTTGTAATTTTTACGCGTTCAATTTCTTTCAAACGTAATTAGTGGACTATATAATATGGTCAAAGACCCCACTGCAAGTGGCTAAACCCAAGTTTTCCGAAGTTCGTCGATGCATCGCAAAGCACTTCTTTGCAAAATCCGTTGGAAAGGAATTAGGAAGCAACACAGCAAAAGAAGAACCAGACTGGGGAATTCCCTCGAGATGCCCTATCCTGCTGACTATGCAAATTTGCATTCTTAGCTCTGCATCAATTTTCTGTAAGCAATGTTCAGGTCATTTTCACATTCAAAGATACACATAAAATACACTACTTCGAATACGATTGGTGGCCCATTTACATGTACGTATATTATCGTATTAAGTTATAAAGGATGATTCCTTGCTTCGGATTTCAATTAGATGACAAATTTGGTATTTTTACATCACACTCATTTTTGTTTCCCATACCTTCATCAGATTTCTCCTAAGTCTAGATAAATAAGTGAAAGGTTGCTGATAAAATCTAAGTTTCGTCATATGATAATTATACTGCAAGACCTATTGTTTGTTTAATAACCTACTTCGAAATGATTAAAAATCTAGGTTGAGCGTCTTGTAAGAACAGACACTCGAAGTAAACTGTCGTCTTTGATGTCTGCATTCGAATGATTCTTAAATATCGATCAGAGGTGTGAGGTTTTATTCGGGCAACAGCATTTCAATCTATTAAGATGACTTTCGGTACTGTTACCCCTGGTCTTTTGAAATCATTGAATTGCATGAGTTATCAAAATTTTTTGTTTTTCTAGTTTATTATTTGCATATTTAAAATATAGTGATATCAAAAATATTGAACCTAAAAATGAACCTGGGTTTTTGGTAGAATTTGGCGATAAATCTCAAGCCCCTACAAAGGTGCCAAACAACTCAGCTGACACTAATTATCATTATCAGTAATCATAAAAATTATTGGATCAGACAGATGGAAAGCGTGCAACAAATTCCAAATTCTTGGTTTAAAATAATTAATAATAAATCATTCGTATGATTTTATAGATCACAGTGAACTTCACATTCCCAAAACAGAGCATCTACGGCGAAGTGCGAAACGATCGAACAAGAGTCGATATGAAACAAATTGTTCCTTCTATGTTCTTACATATCCTCATACGTTGATCGCGATTCAATTGGAAATGGAATGTCCATTCAATATTCAATGAAATTTTCAAGATATTCCTGAGTTTCTTGTATCTGTTGAAATATTGCAATTCAGTATTTCTAAAATGCTAATAATCAATGTAATTTATTATATAAGTTTTGTGAAAAACATGCTGAAATATATTTCATATTTTTAATTTGATTTTAAAAATAAATACAATTGTACCAGAAATTCTTATTCGATTAAGTATATACAAGCCACCTTGTTTTGACACTTCTGCACGTTATCAGACGGCTTTTTAGAATCCTATGTAATTGTAAATGGATACATGTCACGCATACCTAAAGTCCAATACGAATCTGGGTTCTTTCCTAAAAGTCAAATGAAGTGTACGCAAGTTGCAAGTTTGCCATAGGATTACATAAATGAAAAGAAACATGAGTTTACTGAAAAGAATATAAGCGTCTGTTAGTAAAATTAAAGGTTTGAGCGTTACTAATAAAAATATCTTCAAAAATACTAGATAGGCGTTACTTCAAGTTGTGGTATAATACTACAAAAAGTATTTATCATTCTTATTAAACAAAATTTGGTAGCATAATCCTTTGATTTCCTCAATTCGTTTAAACTGAGTGAATCGCTCAATAAATTTCAGAGTTAATACGTTACAAGCGTTGAAATCTCCATTGAAAGGAAAATGAGAGCAGTTCTTTTAACTGAAATAAATCAGTATTTCCACCCAAAGTTCATAACTGATAGCTTTTTGGTAGTTTTCAATGGCACATTAAAAACATTTCTCTTCGGGAAGGATTTCCTTTCAGGTAGCTGAGTGTGGGGTCTATTTCGACGCATGTTATTGACAAACCTACCTGAAGTATTGAAGAATGGTAATTTTTCCCCCCTCATTAGCGTTTTTATAAAACTATTTTTGCGCCAACAAATACGTACAAGTAACCGCCTGTCGAAGTATATTAATATGAAAATAGATTAACTAAAAGCTAATTAGTTTGGAAAGAACAGAAAATTTTATGCAGGAAGCATAAAGTTAGAAGTTAGAAATGAGAAAACGGATAAAATCAGTTAAAATTAGAGTATGGGTTATCCACTCATAAATAAGGATTAGAATACAAAGCTAAGGATGTCGTGAAGAGAATAAAGAAGTGCTTCAAGAAAACTAAAGAGAAGGAAGGAGAAAACTTTTTAAGGGCAAGATTGAGAAATATAATATCCTCTTACATCTAACCCTAGGTCATTTTAGTTTCAGAATGTAAGGATTAGAAGGAAAACTAAACAAGAAAGTAGATATCGAATAATTTTATTTATTATTTCTAAAGTCAAAGTGAAATGAACAATAAAATACTTCACCTTCTTTTACTCAATTTCTTTCGTATACATCACGAGAAAGAATATCTAATCACGCCTTTGCTGGTGTATTTTTATCATTAAATCATCGGACGTTTCATGCTTTGTTTCATGAGTGAAATCTTAGATGAACAAGACATAATTCAAACGCGGTCGAAGAAAGTGAGTAGGTTATGAATATATTAATAAACCACACATGGAAATTTGAATGAAGCTAAAGCCTATACACGTAAAAAAATTCCATGCAAAAATTACATTAATCTCATCTCGACGTTTCCGAAAAATATAGTTCGCCCTGAGAGGTTACGCCGCCACCGCTATGCTAGGACGTATTTTTGCCGATACGAAATTTCGATGAATTTAAATACTACTTATAGAGTATTTGGATTTTTTCTTTCAGTTGCGTATGGTTTTACTGAGATCCTGTAAATATAATCTAGAGGAAGACCGATACATGATCAAACTGAGATTTTAACATTTCTTTCCAAATGGAAGTTTCTAGTTTATGTTAGTTTGGTTGAGCTGGAGAAGGGCAATTCTTAGGGTAGGCCAAAAGGCGCTTAGATTACCTCATGAATTCTATCATCGATAAATAAATCAAACATAAACGCGGAAAAACGGCGGCGGTGAATTGTCCTACATCAGGCGTGGGGAACCTTTCTCCATCGGAAGGCCACGTTTAGCATTCGATATCTTTAAGAAAGACCGCTGGTGAAACAGCCAGTCCACTCTTGTGTTGCGTGTTTCCTACGTTCTAATAACTAAACATCGACGCTTTTATGAGAAAACGAATTAAGTTAACTCAAAGAGGCTCGTACCTCGTATCGTAGGCTCCCACCGGTGTCATAGACCATTCACATCGAGGAAGAATGTTTCTTGTTGGCATTCTTGAAAATTGTTGGATTGCGAATCTTTCGCGTTTAATTCAAACCTGATTAATTCTCATGGAACGTTCTTAAGAAAGCTTTTTAACGGAGATCCTCTAACACTCGAAAACTAGCCTCGACCGGACTTGTTTACCTCTCGCGCTTAACGTTATCCAACCACTCCAAAGATTTTCTTCATCCCCCTCCTTTGTTCTTTTCCAACCCTTTTACACGGTGTCCTATGTAGAGCAGAAAGTCTCGCAGAAAGCGGAGGTTGCTTAGCACAGCCTTAGATGGCCTACATTACACGACCCGATGCACTACGTCTGCTACTTGTCCCTTGGAGACCATCCTTCTCCCGCCCAGACGTCTTTTTCCGACATCCGGGACGGGATGAGCTGAGAAAACTTGGCAAGCGGAAGAGAAATTTGATTCGCAATCTGCTGCCTTTTATATCTCTCGGATGATTAATAATTTCAAATATGGTTTGTTGTTTGTCAACTTATAGGGCGTCCAAACATCCCGTTTGCATCCGATCGTTCCATATCCATCTCCACGCTCTGATTTTCGACATTAGGATAGAATATGTTTGAAGAAGCCTGTGAGAATGGATATGAACATATGATAGAGAAGGTAGTTATCGCGAATTGCAATAGAACCCGCTTAAGAGGCTTCCGGTTACGACGCTATCGTGTATTATTCGCGGGTTTCTCTCGTTCCCTTTCACATGAAACATGTAGCAGAGATACCGTCCTGCTACCCGCTTAAAACGCGGATGTTTCCCTTCCCCAGATCCACTACAACCCGCTGTAGTCAATTGTTCGTCTCATTCGTTGGACCAAAAATTGTTACATAATCTGCGCCCCCAGGTTATTGCGGTTATTTTGTTTCATTGTGAGAATTAAGGCTCCCTCAATGACTCTACTCATTATTGAAAAATTAGGAATTGGTACTTACTTTCATAGAGCTCCGGCGCTCTATGCCATTTCCACGTAAGCCTCTGCTTACCAACATGTGCAACAAGGCATAATGGTATGACATATGGTATCCCTGAGTATGCCTACGCTTCTAATTTTACCTTTTTCTGATTTCCTTCTCTGTGATATTTATACTAGCAGATTTTGTTACAAAATATACTGAAATTCCTGTCTAACGTTCTATCACTAAGGTGAATTTAAAACGAATCATAAAATATCAATGAGCGGAAAACTCATGGAATCGGGAATCTTTTTTCCTCTCCATAATATAAATTTGAATTTTTAAACATTACTAATTTATTAAACTAAATCGTAATTTTGGGTAGGCTGCAAATGATATAATTGTGGAAGTATATAAAGAATGTATTATGTAACCTTATCAAAAATTACTTTGAACATGCTGAAATCAAAAACCGTGCGAGTAATGATGCCGTTTCATCATATTGATTTTGAACACGTAAATTCCCACGGAAGTGGATAAAGAAGTTGCTCGGATAAATGCAGAAAGGGTACACCATATGAAGCTAGGGAACAATCAACAGGGTAGTCACAGTCGTGGAATAAATTACGCATAATTTATGAGATAGGCGCACGTTTAAGCGCTATGGAAAAGGCAAGGTCGTCGAGAAGAGACAGAAAATCATGCGGGAAATTCAAGAATAATTTTGGAAACTTAAAATTAGAATTCTGAAGAATAAGATGAAGCCGAATGATGGATTTTCTTAATGTCTATTGATATTCCAACGGAAATTGAGTTGAACTTCGATACTGTACGAAAAAATACCAATAGCAAACGAATATAAATAGCAACGGAGGTGAAAAAACACGAATTTCTTGCTTGCTACACTGTACTTGACATATATAATTTTGATTTAATATGTATCTACAGTTCTTCCATCACTACGTTCGAATCTTTTATACTTTTACCTACCTAGCAACTTCTCAAAATTGGAGTACTTAAGTGAAATTCTATTTGCTATCGTTAAAAATGTAATTTTTGAAAGAAAAGAAAATTGAAACACGACTGTTAATGAATTAGAGATTGAAAACACTCCGTTAGTTGTTTGTCGAACTAGCGTCTTTTAGGTAAAACAGGGCGGGATCACCGACTTCTAGGAATCGCTCAATGCGCATTTCGATAGTCATGCTAAGCGTAGGATGTTTATAATTATAAAACAACTTAAGACTGAGCCATTAAACACTGGGATTGGATCTAGGTGAACATGCTCAGGTCATAATTTAGTAATGATAAAACTCAGATTAAATTTAAAAAGATCTTTTAGGCAAAAGATTCACCTATATGTAATTTAGTCGTCCTCTGAGATGAGGAAGAATGGGAGTTTTGAGAGACTGTTATCAGCATTCTATGAAGTAAAGAAAAGCTATTTGCTATATATGAGGAATGGGAAAAGATTAAAAGCGGTGTCAGGGAAAGTGCCCAAATAGTTGGGTTGGGGAAAACAAAATTAGAAAAACATGGGATGAAGTGAGATAGAAGTGATGAATAAAATGGAGAAGATAAGGAAATGAAAAATGAATGATTGATTCTGACTGTAATTTAGCAATATGTAGCGAAATTTCGTGGGAGAGAAATTAAGATTACAAAGAATTTGATGGAAAGTGAGTAAGGAATAAGAAAACACGATATCTGATTTGGGATATTAGATAGTGAAATAGAGATTCGTAGATCACTGAAAAAGACCAATGGGAGCAAAGTAAAGGGAGTTGGCGATATTCCTCAAAACATTGGCGGGGTAGGATATGAAATGTTCTTGCGATTTCTGAAAAAAATACGAAGGAAAACGACCAGGGATTTTACTAAAACGATTAAGATTCTAAAGTTGCTAATTTGGTGAAGGATCTAACAATTGATTGCATCTCTAAGGTCTTGAAGGTCTTCAACAAGCACATCTTGAAAGGAACAAACCATTCATCGCGTACAATGCGCTCCCACTAATTGCCTTTTGGGGCAGACGCTTCGTCCTTTTCGAATTTTCTGGAAAAAAGTGGCTCAGTTGGAATGCGAGGAAAGAGAGCTGTGTGATACACTTATTTCTCCCGTGGAATTCCTTCAACTGCCTACTTCCGCTCGGCCTCCACTTCCAGAAGCAGGTCTCCCGTGAAAGTTGTTCATCTCCCACTCGGACTCGATCCCGGATACCCGCACCCACGAACCCCCATTTGGGGAAAAAGAATCGTGATGTGTTTTCTTAAAGACACTTCGGTGAGGCTCTCTTTGCGGGACCATGTTTTTGGGATTCGTTCACAATGCTCTAACGATACACAGTATCCTCCAAGTGTTATTTATATCACATTTAGTGACGCGAGATTAGAATGAGCAGTCTTCCGTTTATCTATCTAAGGGTGACCGAACCTTTTCAGCTTTATTAACCACGCTATCGGATTTATATTGAATTATGAGGTGGTGCGATGATTGGCTATTGGAGCTTAATATATAATATATATAATACAATATATACACAAATGCTCAGTAGTTAAATTCCTCGAAATAAAATCTATTTCCAGTGATTATTCTTACAACCTCAAGGGAAGAACTTATCAGAATCGGTGATAAATCTTGTAACTCTCACGAACGATTCAACGTCGGGTTCCAAAATCCGTGATATATTTATTTAAGAAACTCGGCTTCTTCAGTAGATGCTACTTTTCGCTACCTAGATCTCACCTCGAGTATGCATGCAGTATATGGAACTCTGCTGAATAGTGTTGTATTCGCGAATTAGAAAAACTACAACGAAAGGCAATTCGTTTTGTAAAGAACGTAAGGACAGATCAGCGAGCGTTGCAAAGATGCTTGAGGACATTGGATAGGAATATTTAGAAGGAAGAAGATTCAAACAAAGACTTAATTTACTTAACAAATTCAGAGAAATTGCGTTTTCAGCAGATGTAGCCTATATTTTGCGTCATTCCTGTTAAATAAGCCTTTCTGATACTGCGTGGAAGATCAGAGAAATAGCTTACAGAACGAGTCGACTCAATAATTCATTTTTTCCGCAAACGATACACGAAAATAATCGATTAGGGAAATGGGGGTCTTGGTGTTACAGGCCGAAAGGCAGAGTATATACGTAGATCATCTAGGAGGTAGAGCTCTATTTAGTAAAAAAGGAATTCATAACTATTTCTGAGTACCTTGTTTTCACCAGAAGCACATATATTTAAATGTAAATTTATTGCTTAAGCTTTCAATCGAGCAGAATAACAAGCACAAGAAGACCTCGTCTTTCTTGGTTTATCATTTAAAACGGCATTCGTATTTTGCGGCAGAGCGTTTTGCTCTATATCGGTTAACGATCGCGGAATGTCACATTTACTCATGTCTCGCGGAATGTCACTCTTTTAATAATTCTACGATGATATATTGATTGCGACCAATTGAATGAATCAAAACAACGCATGCTGTTGTTATGATTTTGATTGTTTGTGTGTTCACAAAGTAATACTAGAAAACTCGATTCTTACATGCACCACCCTCTCCAAAGGCTAACTATTACTATTAACTAAACTAACTATTCTATCTTCATTCTCAAAACTCCTTTCATGATAAAAATTTTGATTTTCCTAGTTTATTTTCTTTTCGTTAATCTAAATTGAGTTACTGTTTATTTCACAATTCTATGGAGTCGATTTTCGCGGCGTAAACAAAAACCGGTGCCACTGGCGCTCATTTTATTGAGTTTATTACAGATCTAGCATGAATTTTTATTTTTACTCTTTTCAGTAATTTTTATCGTCGGATCTGAAGTCGATAAATCAATTTTCTGCTTCTTCCCCAGTTTTCATCCCTAACCAATATAAAAAATCCATCTTTTTCTGTACAGAGAAAAGTAATTCGTAAGGAAACTTTGAGCCAGGAGAGAATGCAACACACCTATTATTAGTGCAATCGCTGCGAAAGAGCTCAAAACTGAAAGCCCTCAGCATAACGGGAGAATTCAGTACATTGTATGAAATCATTACATTTATGTTCCCATAAAATAAGAAGTAGAAAAACTTAGCGGAATAAAAAATAGAGATTAATATAAATGTAACATATTATGTCATTATCTGGACGGGCAATAATCTACTCAAGAGTAGAGTCTTTTAGTTGATTAAAAACAATGATTCTATCATAATCATAATAACCGAGTGGTTAGAGTATCTGGTTCCAATTCCCAAATGCCTTCGAGATTTTCCAAAGGTCAATCCAAAAATAAGTCCTCAGAGAATTACCTTAAAAACCATTAGGTAACCAAGAAATGTTATTGCTATTTAGTACATTGAAAATTAAATAATACAAATTTTAAGCATCTACAGCATAGGTTATACTATTTGTAAATATATATTGCTGAATTATGATTTTCAAAGTTTAATAAGATTTAAATGTATCTGTCATGTTGTCTGTCGTTACCTTGCATGAATTTTAACTTAACCTAATCAGAATATTTGTGAAATGATAACCTTGTTATTCTTTAAATCTCCAAAAAGGCCGAGTGGATGCAATTTCTGGTTCAAGGTTCCAAAAAGGTATATCCAAAAGTTTATCTTGTTCGAATCCTGTGTACGGAAAATTTTTTTTCCGGAAAATTTTCAGGTTTGCTATGAAGGTTCATTAGGAGAAGCTAGGATGTTTCCACGACTTGTTTGTTTTATTGAAGCAATTATTTACATTTACTCTTTCTCTGAAGATTGCTTTTTATTAGTTGCCTAACATTAAATGCTTTTTTAATTGGAGATCTAGTTTTCTTTGTCGCTAGCGCTTTGTGTGTAATCTGCTACTATTTCTTCGAAATATCTAAATACAAATCTCGTAACTCAAATTGGCTTTATGTAAATTTTAATCATTATTAATTATGTAAGCTCTTTTAAATAGTCAGTCATTTATATGCATTGATGGAGTGTGCATGGAGAAAAGTCCTGATAACCGAAAATGGATGTTTTGCAATAACATACAGAGGATTGCTAGTGTTTTGGTAGTATGAATTGACGTCGCCACCTATCCTAAAGATTAACTGCGCAGGTATTGTGTATAATAATATCCCTCTTTTGAACTTCTTAGATTCAAATGATGACCGCCCACCACCCTTTGTAAATGAAAAGGGCCGGCTGGTGCGAATGGAACAAGAGAAAGAAGCGTTCTTGGCGGACACGTGGGCGCGAACTCCTTTTAGCGTGACACAACAATAGCCCCACGGTCACGTGCACCCCTTTTCACTTGAACCGCCTTTGGTGCCATTTCCACGTCGATTGACTCTGTCGGAGATTCCTCGCCGGTTGTCGACCTCGGAGCCACCATGCATGCGGGCTAATTTACGGAAAGTCATGGCAAATGACAGGGAGATTTTTCCGGAGGCTGTTAAGAAGCTGGAAGATGTTCATTGATAAAGGCTCAGACTTCCAGTAAGATCACGAGTGTTGAATTTTTTTACATCGCAGGAGAAAAACCTTTTGGTTTCGATTGCGATTCTAATAAGCAAATTAAATCATTAGAGCATGTTATAAAGGAGTATTGTCCCCTCCCAAATGGTATAAGATCGAAATCCCGAGAAGGAAAACGAATGCAATAGCTAAACAAACTTAGCAGAACATATTCCATTTCATTATCATTGAAATGAGGAAAACGAAATTATTTATATTTTATATATATTATTTATATATGCATTTTTTTTTCGAGAAGTGAGGAGAGGTTGTGGTAAACTTCTAGGGGTTCATGTGAAGCAATCTGAAAACCTGTCAGCGTGCGAGGGAAAGAACATGCTTTTGCGCTTAGCTCAATAACTACGATATTTCCTTTTACTATTATAGCTTTCAAGGAATTACGATTTCACTTATTGTTGTTGGACTAACTCTTACACATTAACATGTTTCGATATTTCAAGTTATTTTGATATCACCTGTTAGATATTTCGATAATAATCAGTAATTTAGTAAGGATTCGCAAAATGTTTCCACAAATTTTGTTTTCCATCGCCTATAAGAACAAAGTGTACTGGCAGGCCTTTTCTTCTGCGTTCTATCAACTAAGTTCCTATTTCATTGTGATGCAAATTTCTCTACTCAGGTTAAATATCTCGAGATGATGCTTATTTCAATTAGTACACTAAGAAAAATTATTGAGCAAAGCGAGTACAAAATAAACGCATGGTTCTTAGTAAAAACGGAGAAAAATGTTAGGCTATCAATGCAAGGGACGAATATAAGCAAATAACCAATGATGATATATGTAAGCAGATAAGATTTGACCACAAAGTGAAACAGTAAAAGTTAGAGAAGAACACCATTGGCAATTCTTGGAGCATAGGTGAAAATACACTGCGCATTTGTCTTGAGAATGAATCGAAATAACACATGCAATTCTTATGACCGAATGTGTTTGCCTTAGCGATGGAAACTACTTTCCAGCTGCCAAATCTTAATGAGCACTTTAATTAATAAGGGAAGTGTGTGTCATTAAGGAAAATCTTTTGGAAATAATGGTCACATTTGCTACATAGGAGCAGATTTTTGTCTCAAAGAATTACAAGGTGAGCGACTGTGACTGAATTCCTTAACCTCTCTAATTAGATCATCACAAAGTTTTCATTAACACTAACAGTAAGTTTAAACTTCCTTCCTGGTTTATTCTGATTTTTTGTCAGTGAGCATTGATATATATTCTTATATATATATATAGCATCTTATATATTCCCGTTTTATAGTGTCGATATTTTTGGCCCTGCGAGTTGGAATACAATTTTCTTCCATCAATATTTTTCTTCTGCCTCTGCATCTCGTTGAGGTTGCAATTTTATAAGAAAATATCAATAATTAATATTTCCCTTAAAAAGGAAGGAAAAGTACACAAGCCTTTCCTTTCAAGCTTAATCATACATCTATAATTATATTCATACCCTCCAAGGTGCCTATCGGCGAGTGGCAGGGGATGTTAAACACAGAGCGGTCGACCTATATATTTAGCTCATTACTTTCGAAAGAACGAGTTCTTAAGATTATAACTCTTAATGTCTATTTGTCTTACAATAAGCTCAGTGTCGATTAGGTCGAATTGACATATTGTGGCACCTGTCTGTGCGTATTGGAAGGGGAAGACTCTTAAAGGGTGGAAAGTAAGAATGGAATGCCAGCAACCTTTTTGAGAGGGGAGCACACGTGGATGCAGGATCAGATGCACGATGTATAGTACGGATTGATCTTCAAACTTGACTTAGGGGGTGATTAGAAACAATTCCCTTATCAATTAATCTCCGATTGAATTTTAAATTGCCATTTGGCCTTGAGAAATATAGTGGATGCACAGGGCCGTAGAAAAACAATTACTATAATTCACGTTCTTCTTCTAGTAAAATCGCTAGTGTGTATGTACAAAGCCATCAGGAAAAAGGGGCGATTGCCCCTGTATTGTCAATGATCTATGGGAGCATTTGTTTATTTTTCAAATTATTTTTTTCATGTCTAAAAAAATGAAGTGGCTCTCACGTACAATGAAATAAAATATAAGTGCAATCAGTATGATCGGCAATATCTAAATAAAAACAGAGGACGTATTATAACACATTCCACCTGCGAGAAAACGGCTTTCACAGGCTTTCCTTTTCGGAAAAAGCTTTCTTCAAATCGTCTAAGACGATAAAATTGGACATCTTTGAAGCCATCGAATTAATTCTTGCTAAAAATCTAACCAATTCGATTACCTTCTTGATCTCTTCCCCTCTCCTTACCCTTTCTTCAATATTTTTATAAACTGAACATACTTCTTGAATTTATTTGTTCATACATTACTTTTATACCGCGATCTACCCGAAACTATTCGTTTTAGTTAATAAATTAAATCCTGCGGAAAAAGTTTTTCTTTACCTTCATTAGTTGACATATAAATTCTAATGGAGAATCCTTTGATTATTTCTTTTGTCTTCATTCTACGTTTTCATGAACATAAATCCTATTTGAGGACCACTTATAATATAAACCTTAATGACTGAATAATATGAACTTTGATTATTTTATCGGAACGAAAAGATTCGAATCGGTTCGATGGTTGCCACGTGAGCGTAACCAAAACAGAAACGAAGTTTAGCGATTGTCCGCATTTGCCGGAACGAAAATAAGTACCGTTTGAAGCCCTTGGAAAATCATTGAAACATATTTATATCCTTTAAAGTATTTCAGGATATAGAGAATTAAAAATTAAAACCATTATACCATTTGAAAAATAAAATAGATACCCTCATAAATTCGGGTAATTTCAAGCTCAGGGCTCAGGGATGCTGGGAATCCTCCGAACCCCTCCCTCGGCCGACCCTGGATTGTATCCCCTTTTAATACTTAAAATACCATCATTTTTTCAGTTTGATAATATGCGGTAAACATTTTAAACTTCTATCTCATTAAATCTATTGACAGTTTCTCTTATAATCGTTCCCTTATCCACTCTGCTCGTATATTTAAAGCAGCTTCCCAAATCATTTTAATTTCATTTTCTTATTCCATACCACTGCCCTAGGACCTTAATCTATGAAAATTATTATCTATAAGGCCAAGTGTGGATAGCAATATAAAGGAAAATAATTACTGCAATGATAAAATCATCCAAAAATATATAATAATTTATCGGATTTTTTTTACTGCATTGAATCCAACAAACAGTTGGGATAATAAAATAGAAATATTTTGCATCAAAGACCCCTGAAATTAGTCCATCGCCCTTAAGGGGCAATATTACCCACTTAGGGAATCACTGATTTAAAATGACTATTATACTAGATAACAGCATTATTCTTAACCCTATTCGCATTCCATTCATTCATGGAATAAACCTCTTTTATTATATATGTGCGCCTGTAGATTTTTGTTCCTCATCGAGTTTCTCGTTCATCCAGTTGCCTTTTGCATTAAAGACGCCCTCATTCCGGGGGATGTCCTCAGGCTGAGCATTTTTATTCTTTCCAATAGCTTCTAATTGTAGAACGTCGACTTTTTACGATTCCATCTATTGAAGAAGTATGCTCTGCTTAGAGGAGAACATTTTTCATTCATACGACGAGGTTCACCATTTTTCTACGTCCTTGGTGATGACTCTAAGTTCATCGTTGGGATTACCTCCGAGTCCATTCTATCTTTGCTTCAGCTTCGGAAATGTCGAAACTATATAGAATGTCTCTAATATAATCAATTTTATGACCTATTAAAACCAAAAAAATAATTATTAATATAAGATACAATATCAAATAACACTTAGAATCCTCAGTCATAACGCCTTGAATGAGGTAACGAAGGTGGGATTTCAACCAGAAAGTCATCCTCATCGGATCTCCCACTTTCCGGGGGGTTGCTTTAGACAATTAAGCTACCATCTCCTTCAACGTCACATCATAGCAACAGAGATCAAATAAATGTTAATTCGAGGTAGCTTAATTTAAGATCCGAGTTCGAGTCCTGGCTGAGGCGGACCTTTTCTCAGTCATTTCTTCGCTTCTTTAACTTAGTTACCATGGCAACTGTTTTGCTTATGCTCGTCTGTGGGTTGTGGTCGAGAGAGAGATGGACGATCGAGAAAAGGAAGGAACGAATGGCATCCGGCAGATATTCCGGTCAATGCCTTTCACAGACGAATTCCCAATCTCATTCCCTTGTAATCCTTTCCCTTAACCGCACCGCTTCCCCTCACCGTGATATCCGGATTATTCTTTTCGTGGGGAAAACAGCGAAACAAAAATCCGTAATGAAGGTGGGTGACACAGCAAAATGATTGGTAGCCACAAGATTAAAACCGGTGCAGATGGAAAAACTATCAAGTGACCAATGCCTCCGGAGTTTTCTTGCATTTCTCCCCCATTGTGAGGGATTTTGGGGACCGTAAGTGCCAAACAAACGATTTCATCGCTGTATCTAGCGAATTTTTCTTCTTTATGCGACTTTTCTGCTTCAGCAGATACATACATAGTACTTAAGTGTTTGAAACCAAAAAGTATTTTTCTTCTATGAATTTTTTTTCATGCTATCTCTTTCTTTTATGAAGTCAACAGAATGGCGAGTAACTTTGTAGATGTTCATATGAAAGACGAAGAAAAAGAAAACAAGAAGTACTTTTCAAATGAAATTACTTCCAAGTTTTTTGTTAAGTTATTAAAGTTAGAAATAGTTTCATTTGAAAAATTTTTCCTGTTTTTTTCTTTCTTCGTCTTTCTTTTATATTTCATATGACGAAGGGTAAGGAGAGAGCCATTTCTCTCCAATAATGATGAATTGCTGCGAAACCAGGTTGTTCCTGTCTTGTGGTGACGAGTGTGAATCGGACCAGCGGGTGAATAAGAACGATTTTTATAAAGTATGCCTAAATGACAAAGTTATATACAGTGCTTCTTTGTAACCTTATCCTGTTGAGAATCTCAAACATTTTAACTGCATTTCTTATTTTGACAAATGTGAAGGCTCTCTACGAAAGAGAAGTGGAAAATTGAATCTTTATAAAATTTTCTATGAATTCAACTGACGATCAGAATGTAACCATTGCTGCTAAAGTTGGTTACTTTTTCGTGCCTTATCCTCTCAGTTTTGTCAAACATCCCAGAAAATCAGAAGACTAAGTTGGGTGTTAGGAACCAGCAATTGTAGGTGTTCATATTTATGCGGTGGGTCGCCTGAGCAACATAACACCATTTCTTGCCACTCATTTCTGTAGTTGTTTGTATTATGAGTACTACCATAGAGTAAGATAGATATACTTATTCTATGGTACTACGTACGTGCGTAAGGACTTAAGCAATTGCGGTTTGTTTCAATTTTAAAAGTCGCACTTGAATACGATTATGTCAAAAGACTTCCAGACAATACTAAACTGTTAAGAATAATAATATTGTAAATTTATAATTTTATAGAATAAAATTGCGGAGAGTCCACTAATCTTTGCATCAATTAATTCAGCCTCTCAACTGGTCCTATTCGTCCCTTCAGTCCTTTTAGTCTGAAGTCATTTCGCATGTTAGCCTCCACGGACGCCCACTGTCTTATTTGGTGGTACAGTAAAGTTCTTATTTCGGAGTTTTGCGTCTTTCACAACCGCTAAGTTAAACCTGAACTCATCAGTTGAAACATTCATAAGCAAACCACCACAATATCGTTATCCTGACCATTCTGAGGTGTTTAACCCGATTAATGCACACACATAATCGATCAAACGAGAAGTGGGAATAGCTGAAACCTTCGAATGCGGTTTTGGGCACGGAAGTACTCGAATCATCAAAGCACTCCCACTCTCTTCTGAAATGGCCACCCAACGACCGAGATTCCTTCGTCCAAGAACAAAACATACAATTCGCTCCTTGTAATCACTTCAAGGAATCTTGTTTTATCTATGGAGACCCGAGCACCGAATTAAATCTCTTTCGCTTATTCAGATTATTGTTATAATCACATTCACTAAATTCGATCACTCTAGATTTTATTAAGATTATCTAATCTAAATGTATTTAAGTTATAATTGTTGTTAATTGTTTTTAATAATAAACCGAAGATGGTTAACCTAATCTATATCACCATTTGCTTCGCCTTGTCTTTATGATGTTTTCTTTTAATTCTGTTGTTTGCGTTGTTTAATTCTTTATATAAGAAAAATACCTTCCATTTTGTTTTCTAACGTTCAAGAATGTAAAAGTTGTAATATACCGGTTAGAACGCTATCCCACTCATAATACGGTTTTTAATTAGACACTTGAAAAGCGTCTTAAGCGAGTTTTATTGAAGTTGGTATCATCGACTTCCACTGTGGAAAAGAATACGAGCATGACTATTTCTTAACTCCTTAATAAGGAACTTTGTTTTATAAGCAAACCATGTGGTGGGGAAGAATGTTTTTAAGCCCTACAATTATGACGGTTTTAAATATGTGTTTTTTTTTGTCCTTTAAAACAATCCATCTCTCGAAGAGATATATCGGAATTTCATATATATTGAATTTATTTAACGTTGACAGGTTGCAATGAATGAATGAATGAATATTTAGTTGAATTCCCTTTTATAAATGTTTTTAAACCGTTGAGTTCTTGGAACATAGCGGAATTCCGTACTTGCATTTATGAGGTAAGGAGCGATGGATGTTAGACAGATGGTCTGAGTTACCTCGGAACGTGTTGGAAAAGATTTCAAATAGAAAGACGCATAGGAAGTGAATAGCTACAGAGCAGGGCAGGAAGAGTAAGATTGCATGTATGAGCATGAAATAATGCATGAAAATATACGTAAAAGTATGAACGATTAGAAATCAAATATTTGTGTAGATGCAAACGGAACAATAGCTTCATGCCTGGAATAAAGCGGGCGCAAAGTCTGGTTCTCAACCAGTAAATGCCTCGTCTGTATTGGTTACAGCAAGGATTGCCAAATCTTCTTTAATCGCCAGTCTGGGTGTTTCTAGGGAATTACAAAGTCGATAAAAACTGCAGTCGAAACAAGGAACAAGTAAAATAAACAATTATAATCATTAATTATTCCAAGAAAATTAATTTATATCAAAGATCAAGGAATGCATTCTGATATTGCGAGAGCACTGAAATTAATTTATTTGCAAAGGCGCCGCGATTGTCATTTTAAGTTTTGGAATTACCATAATACGTATTCTTGCGCCGTAAATAGACCGCTTTCATGTGAAATTCTTACTGATGATTAGCTTCCCAATTTGAGAGCAGTAGTTAATTTCGGTCAACTCTGTGCAGCTGCCATAAAGCTAAATATTCTATCACGCGCTGCTCTAGTGTTTTTAAGGAATGCTATTTACAGCGGGAAATTCAAAGAACAGGTGAGGATACGGAAAACCGGTGGTGTCGATTCCCATACATTTTCCACTCCGGCAAGTCGGGAAAATCCCGCGAAATTCGGTATATCTGGCTGAAATGCACGAAATTTTGCGGGTGAAGCCTGAAAGTCCCGATGAAGCACGATGTTAAGCATTTGTTGCGTGCGTGACCTGTGCGATCACGATTCCACAGCGCATCTCCGTCTTTTATTAATTGGACAACTCCGAGGCGAATCCCGGAAGGACATCGATCGAGAATTACCTGCAAAAACGCTCCATCAGCGCATAGGATGCCGCTTAAATAAGAATCTTGGGTCGCGAGGGCAAAGAGGGAGGGGGCGGAGCATCCTTGCTACGTCCTTGACTGTTATGTGGCCAGAACGAGTTCACTTGGACCAGTCCGGCCACCCTGACCATGAGAGGAGGCCTTCCCACGCTCGCTTATCTTTATTTCTCCGGCTGAAAGGAGAATTGACTTGTTACTTGTGAATTGAATAGTATTATAGAATACGGCAGTTAAGAAACAATGATTATGACATTTACATAAATAAAGACGAAGCTTGGTGCCGGCCACACGACCTTCATTTTATACCGTTAGATCCAAATATTAGCAGCATTAACATACTCCTTAATATACAACCTTAACTCCCTCATTCAAAGCGTTGGTTCATTATCAACAAGGCTATTTTTATTAAAAAAATTATCACCTTTCCCTTGAGATCTTTTGAAGCAAATTTTAACTTTCTCTATGTACAACCACCCTTCCGTATAATATTTATTTTCTTATCCTATAATGAAAAATGCTACATTTTCATTGGAATAAATTAGGGAAGAATTTTTTCGGTCTCGCTATCTCCTGTGTTATGCGATTGAATAGAATATATTTTTAGGCCAATTGTGTGCAGATGATAGGCAGGATTTCTTTCCGAGATTTTGTGATTATACGAAACGTTTTTGACCAGTCTGAGCGCCGAACACAGACAGGATATCCTTTTAAGTTTACCTTCTGTTCTTTTGTATCACGTTATTCTCTCAATGAGACCGAGGAACGAACAATGTTGAATTTCCAAGCCTGTTTTAAAGTGGATAAAAGGTCATGTTGTACGCTGTAAATAGAAAAAAAAGGGCCGCAAAATTCCCACTAGTTTCTTAGTGCTCTTTACGTTAATGTTCTACTAGATCAATTGAAGATGAAGAATTTAAGGTTGAATTTGGAGGGGAAAATACTTAAGAATATGATTCAGCATACTCATACAAAATAATATCACTTTAATAAAAGGCTTGTGAAACTATATGGTAGAAGCATAATTTTTAAGTAGAGATAACTTAAATTTAATTATTTAACAGTAGTAGTCAATATTTTAAAGTAGTAGAATTTTAAAGAAATACGAAAAATTCGAACATGAAAAATATATCAATAGTAAATAGTACTTGAGGCTCAATTAGAGAGTAATATGATGTGATATAAATAAAGCGATAGTGGAACTAAAGATGCATCAATGTTTAATGAATCACGATAAATATCTAGCTGAATTTTATTCCAACGTAAGAATTGATGGTTTAGCAGCAAGAATATTCTTGAATTTACGTAAGACTTTATTTCCTCCTTTGAAATGTGAAATTTTGAGTAAGTTGGTCGGCGGACAGAGCTTTAAGTCTGTTGAAATTTGCAGCCATCTACAAAGCGAATAAGTTTTTTCTTTAATTAACGATGGAAAATGAGCAAATATATATATATTCCAATCGTCTAAAGGCATTTATATGAGCAAAACGACTAAATATTTATTAAATGATAATGTTCATATTAATTCTTGTTTTTCGATGATGATAAGCATAACATTTCTCAGCAACTGGGTACCCAGCGAAAAATTAGTAAAATGTCCGTGCAGAAATAAAATGTAATGTTTAAACATACGAGGTCTTCTGTTGGCTGCTCGTGAAAAGAACGGTATGCGGTAGGCGATGCTCAATCAAGGCCAAAGAGAAATAAGGCCAATGTCATCAAACAGGGGATCGAATCACAGGAGAAACATCTGCTTCCCTAACACTCTAGACTGTGATATTTGTCTAGAGTCTGGCAAGTGGGATACCCGGGTTTGATTCCTGGCAAGGGCACTTTTTCATTTCTTCATCTAAAAATAGCGACCATCAGTTTTTCTCCGTATATTTTCATTCAGATAGTCAAATATAGAAATTATACGTGCGAACATTACTTTGATAGCGAAATAAATTTTGGTAGAACAGTTTCCATGTTGTTCTTAGAGATAATCAAGACTGCAGGTTAAACATTCCTTAAATTCGAGCGTATGACCCATTAAGTGACGAATAGGCCGCCCGTAAAGACCGTATATTTCTCGCCGTATTACGCATGTTTCCTATGTCTATTAATTATTATATTGTTGTAAATTATTAAGTCCTATGCGACCTATGATACTTATATATTGTACGAAAATTTCTTTCCCTCAGCGACTATAAATTTTTAGGTGCGTTTTGTATTGAAAATGTGTCGACGTAATATAGTTATCAAATAGTAACAGATTGACATTTTCGCAAGAGTAGTGAATTCCCCCTTCAAAAAGGACGGGACTAAATTTGAGTTATGAAATATGCATAAATATCTGGTCCATCTTGATTCTCAAAAGTTAAATTCCCTCTAAATTTTTAGTAACCATCCATAGAAACTGCAGGTATAAATATGAACGGAAAGTCTAAAAATAACTTGATAAAATTTTATTTAACTTAATATGGGAATTATATAAAATAGGGGAATTACCTAAAAAACTAAATTATCAGTTAACCAAGAAATATTATTGCTGCTCAAGACATTTATAATCAAATAATACAAGTTTAAAGCATCTACAGCATAGGATATACTATTTGTAAATCTATATTGCTGAATTATGATTTTCGAAGTTTAATAATTTTAAATGTATCTGTTATATTGTCCGTCATTATCTGGTATGCAGTTAAACTTAACCTAATCACCTTTTTTGTTGAATTATAACCTGGTCATCACCTTCAGTATGGCCGAGTGGTTAGAGTGGTTCAAGGTCCTAAATCCAATGATTCCAACCAAAGGTTATCATCAGTGGTACCCCTTTACGTAGAAAATTTTTCCAGAATATTAAGTTTCAAGTTTGCTAAGAAGATTAGAAGATTCCACATCTGGCTTGTTATAATAAAGCAATCCTTTACATGGTTAAGCTTTAGTTTATTTTAAATACATTTATATGTATAATATCTCGAGATATTTCCAATATTTCGTACTATAAAATGCATATAACGTTTAATTTAGTTCTCAGTTTGTCTCATTTCTTCATAAATCAGGCGTCGCCACAGATTGTTTGATTTATCAAATCAATCCCCCTTCCTACTTAATAAATGAATTAATGAGGTGCTTATTTGATTTCGTTAACCGTATATCTACATATGGCGGGAGGTCCGCGCACTCCATTTCAATAAAAAAAATAGTTCTAGAACAGCTTGCTTTAGCATCTCATAGCATATCCCTTTACTCACTTTATCTTTTTGGCCTATGTAACATGGATTTTTCTACGTAATCCAGTGAATTCTCCCGTCAAAATGACGGAAATTAATTTGATTTATAGAAAATGTACTACTTTGATCGCATACATCTGTTCCTTCTGCATAACAAACCAAAAAATTAATCACTCTTCACTAAAAAGTGGCTTTTTATTATAAATGAAAGAGTAATCGAATTATTTTCTTCTGAAATGTTCCAGTTTATGCCCCGTGAATTTAATGTATTGCTTTTTGAATAGCCTTTTTGTTTTAGTTACTAAATAAAACAAATACTCTCCACATAAATATTTTATGTGGAAGATAAGCTTTACTGAACATAAATTGGCGAAACGTCTTTGATTGAAAGATTCCACGGAATAATCGCCTCGCTGAAATGTCCGGACACTTACTCATAGCCGTAAGGAAACGCATTTCCAGGAGGGCTAGAGAGTTATCCAAGAAGACCATGTCTCGCTTAAAAAACAGCAAAATTTTGCGTTATTTCAGATCAGAAGTTATAGAAATAATGTTAAAGTATACAACCAATTGGTTCGCACGCCATTAGATTCAAAGTTCTTAGATGTATTCTTGTCTTGTACAAACTCCTTTCTTTATCTCAAGGAAATTTGAATAAATTACCGTCAAGAATATAATCTACTGCCTTACAGTTCGGAGTAATCCGTGCCCCACACATTATGAAGGTGGAAATTCATTTGCGAATACTGCGTTAGTTCGTTCACCGAGTTTCCTCTTCGAAAAAGAGGCTCTCCCTTTGTATTCCGTGAAATCACTTCTCCGGCGGATCTCCGGGTTCCGACTTTCTCCAGCTCTTCCCAATGTTCCATTTAATTTTGAGCTGCATCCGCATGAGGAAGCAAAGTGGAAAGTGCTGAAAGACGACAAAACACAAATCCCTGTGCTCAAAATCGAGGTAGCGTATATCCCGAAGATGAATTATTATTTTGTAGTTCAACTGATTAAATTATTATTATTTCAAAGCTGTAGTTAGGCTCTACGTCTGGTGGCAGACGTGTTACATGCAGTCCCTGTCACGCACTCATAGAATGCAAAAGATTAACAGGTAGAATTGTATGCTCATCGAGAGTCAAAGAAATAACTTATTTTTCTCATTTTCGACCTAGTCTCGAATACTGCGGGGCGATTTGGGATCCACGCGAAATAGGGTTAGTCTCAGACTTAGAGATGATCGAACGTAGATTCAGGTGAGAAAATGTGATTCAGTTGAGAAAATGTGACGAAAGTTTTCCAAAACCTTCATCGGTTTTAACTTTAAGACGAAATGAGTGAAATTATAGGTCCAGTAGAGAACGAACGTGATCACTGGAGCATCGGAAAAATGTTACAAGAAAGAGATCGTAAAAACAGATAATTACGTTTAGTCTTTCTTTTCTTATGCTATTAGAGAAGCTGCTGAGATAGATTAGGTGTTGATGATGTCACTAAACCACCTGCCATACGCAACTGGCATCTCTTGGGGATATAGATCTAAATCTACGTGCATAAACATTAATGACTTACATATACACAGTTCCCGATACCATATTGACGAATGAAACATAGCCAATCCTTCTCTTCAGTCGAATGACCGAAAATTGGTTCACATTATTCATCCGAGATTGTCTATTTGGTAAAAACTGTCCCACTGTAGAGAGGAAAATGCCCAAAATTATGTAAAAAAGGAAAACGCTCTTTTTGAATGACAGGTCTACCTTTCTTAAGAAATGAAGGCAAGCATTATTAGATATCACTAGTTCTCAGACTCTCTAGATATCTACAACTGTGGAACTAGAAAACTAGAGAATATTCCTTTACATGTAAAGCACTTGTTTAAAAATTAAAGAGCCACAATACACTTCCCCTTTTTTATGACCTAAAAGAAAAAAAGATTGTTACATCCGGAATGTAACGATATCCCGCTTCTAACACAGTTTTCACTCATTTCCCTGAAAAACAGGGTCTCAGCCGGGTTTTACTTAACTTATCGGGTTCTTTATCACTTGACCGGTTTTTTAAAACATTTAAGCGTTCCTTTAGATTTTCTTGTTATAATTACTAAGAAGTAATGTAGGATCGAAAAAGAGTCGCGAAATTCTTATGGGATGTCGATGGTCAAAAAAGTCACCGGAAACTACATTCAGGTACCAAAAAATATCTACCAATCGCAGAACAGCTCCGAGTAGTGATTCACGGCGTATTTGTGGAAGGCTTAGCAAAAATTCTCTGCTAACGACTTGCGCTATTATATACTAATTTCATTCATCTAATCTAGTGGGTGCGGATTGAGAACTGGGATCAGCCGGCAAAACGCTATAGAGAAATCTTTTTCGGAAGAGATCCATTTTATCACGGAATAATTTAGGCCAATGAGTCGAAGATTCGCAGAAATTGAGGGGTTACTCGTCTTTCTGAGCATTTTAGGGTCTCAATGTAAATATGATCGTATAAAACCGACAAAATTAATGTGCTAGCATTAGGGTAGGGATACTTAGAGCCACGAGGCAGATTGCAGGGTTGCTCTAGGGTTTCTAAAATGATTTAAAAGAATACGAAGATACTTTGTAGTCAATACTCTATATGTTCGAATTCCTAAGTCAATGAATGCCCATAAATTGTGTATATTGTATTTTGCTAGAGGGATCTATCTTTGGTTTCGCAACGTTGCACTAGCACTAGAAATACACTCCCTCTACAGCAGGATAAATTGTGTTTTTTTCTGCCTTGGAATTAATTTAGAAAATCTACTTCTTGTTTGTCGATTCTGAAAGCATTTTAACATATTTTATAATATTATATAATAGTAAACAGGAATGTTGCCATTGAAGGAAATATACTTAGGCACTCATCAGAGTATAATCAATATACTACGGCCGCACATCTTAGAAAGCCATGAGAAAAGGTTTAAACAAGTCAAAATAAAAAAGGTGATAAAATCTAGTGTAAGATACAGGAGAATTTAGGTTTTATTTTAAAACTCACTCATCAAAGATTAAAGAGTGAGATATCTTAGCATAACGGTATTTATAAATTTTAATAAACATTTATGAAATATCTATCTTATATAATAATCACCGATGTGTGTAAATATATATTTATCCTATGGCAGAAAAATCTCGTAAGAAATACATAGGAGAAATATTGGAACATGAATTTCATGCACTTCCCGATGATATATAAATATGAAATTTAAAGATTCATTTGAGGACCAATGACCTAACACCTTTCGATATTTTTCTAGCAATAGCGTCCTTGGTTTGACTCTGGACGACTCGAAAATGCTCTCATAAGAATTACAGTTAAAGTTCATTTTGATAGATTGCAGAAATTTTTCTTCCGCTGAATTAGATTAGAAGTGATGATCCTGCTAAATCGAGTCAAAGCCAAAGCCAAAAGAATGGAAATTAAGTAAAGATTCTTACTTTTTTAAATTATTGCTTTAGCTTCCAAACTGCGAGAATTTTGATAAAATAAACGAAGATTTCGCGAGATTATCAGATTGCAGCACATAACCTTGACGATCAGTGCAATTGTTGAATCCGAGATTATGCATTCTTGGAATATATACTTAGAAAAAAAAATTTACATAGGCCAAAATGATAAGGTGAGTAAAGAGATAAAGATTCTAAAGCAAGCTGGTTCTAGGATTATTTTAAAAGTCTATTCATGAAGAAGAGTGTGCGCCTCTTGCCATACGTTCAGAAGTGTTATGTATGTTGGTATACGGTTAATTAAATATAATAAGTACCTCATTAATTCATTTTTAAAGTATGGAAGGGGGATTGCTTTGTGAGAAAAAAGAAGCCGTAGCAACGCGTGATTTATGAAGAAAAGAAACGAAATGAGAACTAAACTAAACGTTATATGCATTTAAGACAACGATATATACGAAAATTATTAAGTTATTATTAATAACTATACATCTATGTAATTGCGCGTCATTTAAAAAACAATTGCGCAATTCTCTCTTCTCGCCAGAAGATGCTACTCAGAGAAGCGAAACCGGTTGTTAATAAAAATAGAGTGGAAAATTACAAGTTTACTTCTTCTTTATCCTAATGACTTTCCACAAGGTAACGCCTGAACATGTAGATTTCATTCTGATCAGGTTAAGTTAAACTGCATACCAGATAATGACGGACAATATAACAGATACATTTAAAATTATTAAACTTCGAAAATCATAATTCAGCAATATAGATTTACAAATAGTATATCCTATGCTGTAGATGCTTTAAACTTGTATTATTTAATTATAAATGTACTGAGCAGCAATAATATTTCTTGGTTAACTGATACTTTAGTTTTTTAGGTAATTCCCATATATTACCTTTAATAAAATTTTATCAAGTTATTTTTAGACTTTCCGTTCATATTTATCCTTCAGTTTCTATGGATGGTTATTTAAAAATTGAGAGGGATTATTTTTATTATAGAAAATCATAATTTTTGACGGGGATTAACAATAGCCGTATGCCTTTATAGCGGTAAATATTTACAGTTTGCTAAGAGAAGCTGAAATTTCTATAATTGCTTGAAAAATGTTCATGTAAATAATAAATAATATGCGTTTCTCATTTTTTGTCGTTAAATCGGTTATGACGTACTATCACTTATTTGTGTTCACTCTTGAGAGTGTATGAAGATCAACAAGTAGCTATATTATTTTGATAATATTTTTTTTTAAATCGTTAATTTATTACTTATAATTATACATTATACCTTCAGTTGATTAGCTGATGAAAACTATCACTTAATAGTCTCATCTGACAGAAGACGAGTCTTCGAAAATATCGGACTGCAGAAGCTGAGAGTAGAGAAGGGAAATATTCAGCAAGAGCGCATTACCACAAATACGAGACACTTTCTACTCGGTTACATCCTGGTCCGTGGAATGTGATAGGTATTGGGTATGAAAACAGAAGCAAGAGAGGGAGAAAGCATTGGCCTGGGGGAATGTCGCAGAGGCTAACGGTATGAAGTGACCAAATGCGCATCTCGTGCTACACAGCAAAATATAGAGAGATGAATGAAGGAGACAAGATCCTGACGGAATTCAGTAAAACTCGGTTAAAACGTTTTTCAGGGGAAGAACTGAAAACCTTGTTTTGAGCGGGATAGCGTTACAACCGAGATATCATAAATTTTTGATATTTTTACATTAGAAAACGGAAGGTACGTGTTTTTTGCTCTTAAATTTAAATACAAGGCCATTGAACCTTAAGACGGAGAGTAATCTTTACTTGTCACAGCTGTATATAGGGTATCTAGAGGCTGTAAACAATTTTTGTGTGATACTAATTGCCTTCTTCTTAAACATTTAACGAATGGTCTGCTTTTCGTACAAAGATGGCGTTTTCCGTGTTACTTAATTTTGGTATTTTTTTACTCTCCAATGAAGCAATTTCCATCAGATAAAAAAAGGAAAGAATAATGTAAACAAAGTTAGGTCTATCTGAGGCGGAGGATTGGCTATAGCGGGTTGAAATGAATCTGGGGACCGGAAAAAATCCGCGCTTTAAGCGGAATCAGAGCATCTAAAGCGGAGTTTTTGCCATGTGTTTCGTGTGAATGGGGCCGGGACCGAGGAAGAACCTAAGAACTAAGCGGTGCAGCGTCTTAAATACGTTTTTACTGTATTTTCTGTCAAGAAACGTGGATATTGATTATTCTCATGGCTACAGACAGATTACTTGAAAATAATATTCAGTCAGCCATGTATTCTTTCTCCTTTTTAATTTTGAGGCTGTCGTCTTACTCATCAAAATACAACAACGCAACTTGAAACCGAAAATTAATAGGGCAAGACAAGTGTTCAATCACATATTACGTTAATAAAGTATTGACTGACTCAATCGTAAGCTGATTTATCCTTAAATTTATATAAATATTTAAGAATAATAAATTCAAATTTAATCAAAATGTATATTATTGGCACCGTATTATTTACAATTATTTATAACTCCAATTAGTACTATCTAACCTCATAGATGTGTTTATGCTTGTTTTCATCTCCCTCTCTATATGGGTGTATTCCCACGTCATTAATCTATCGATAAAGCCTAAGATCATTCTAATCTATCGATATTTAACTGTAGAGATTTTCCCCACAGCCAAACATTTCGTTTTATCTTTCTTATTTTTTAATATGACTATTGTATTGTAGAATTGACAAACGTAGACATGGAAAAGAGCCTCAGTAGGCTTAGAGTTGCCAAAAGAAGGTAAAATAATAATAATCCTTATAATATCGATGGAATGAAGCATTCCTCGGTAAAAGTGAGCGATAATGAAAAGAGCTAACAGGAAAATTATCACATAAAGATCAAGTCTTCAAATTTCTCTTTCAAAAGTATTAGTTTTACCTTTCTGCTACTCTTTAAATATTCATCTCTTTCAGTTTCCTATCGGAGGCTCACAAGATTCTAACGTTTTTTTGATGCCTCTGTAACAGGGTTATCCAAATCGCGGCTCTTAGTTTTCTCGGCTTCCTATAAAATCAGCCTCATAATTTCGACACGCACAACTGTAGAGTAGGTAACTTCATCAATCACGCTGATAAATACCATATTTTCTGGCGTATAAGACGACTCCCAACTTTTCCAGTTAAAATGTAGAGTTTGGGATTTACTCGCTGTATAAGACTACCCCTGTATCAACGCCCACAAAATTAAAAGTAAAAAACGTCAGATTTGATTTCAAAATGGTAATTTTGATTAAAATGATTTCATACGATCGCTCCCCCAGCATCTGCGGCGATCGCAGATTCTTCAGTTCGGCTCTGAACCCGCCCTAGAAGACGATCTCCCGACTTATCCCAAAATATCCTACATGCCAAAAATGGGGATATCTTCATGTGTTATATCTGCATAGTACCCAAAATAGTGAGCTATTTACAATAATCTCCCTTATGTATAGTTAAAATGTTTAATTAATTTTCGTTAAACATAAACTGATTCTTTTGATGAACTATCTTCTAGGTACTCGACATCCTGATCTCACAGAAAGAAAACTCACAATTTAGAGTCCACAAAAAAGTTTTGTGGACTCTACATAGTGAGTTTTCTTTGTGTGTGATCATGAAATAGTTCCACCAGGTATCACCAAAATCTGTCAAGTTCACTCGATGTCCTCCTTAGATTATAGATTTTTTACTAATTATATTGGAGAATGGAGAGATACTGGACGAAAACAGGTTCGACAATTCGGACCAAATATCGGCAGCCATAATTAAATATAAAATGATCTTAGAATATGAATAAGGATTGTCACTTTCAGATAATTATTTCCGTGGCCTTTACTGCATCAAAGTCTATTAAAAATTCCTCGAAGTTGTTCGGGATTCGTAGATGGGTGCACAAGAGTTGGATAACCGAAATTAATCGCTAAAATTCAGCAAATTAATTTTTACCTAATCTTATTCGGTTTTCCGCAAGGTGTAGCTGCGATCTGACATAGCTTGAATCGGAGGTACAGTGGAAAGTCAATTTCCGCGAATACACTTTCCTCTTTTCATTTCGGGCAGTCCGCTTCGGCCAAAGGAAAGTCAGTCGCCGATCCAGAAAGCAATGCAACGCCATATGGCAGATTACGCATGCAACTTCCACCCGATTTGGTCACTTCTCCGCATTCATCGCTAGGGCTAAATGTGTTCCTTTATGGCGGCGAAAGTAGTCCGTGTATGGCATCGCAGAGGTAGGCAAAGCGTGACTCAGGAGGGCATGTCCCACAAACCCACCATTACGGAGGGAGATCTCTTCACTTGGCCGTCAGCAAGCTTCCGCCATAGTATCCTTGCAAGGCCGTTGGAATCTCTACACCGCTCACTCACCAACCGCTCATTCCTTATCAGCCTCTTTCGTAATATTCCTGCATATCCCTAAGCGCGGACTTGCTAATTCCAGTGACCAGGAAAAGGATGCTTTAATACGAGTCTGGTTTCATGTTAGGTGGAATTTCACTTATTCTGCTCAGTGTGTGGCTGGTTTCCCATGGGGATGAAATTATATATAAGAGTTGGTAGCCATACTAATGGTAGTAGTATTTTTGTTAAAAGTGCTTGACAGCTGAGGTCATTTTGGACGTGGGCTTCCACCAGGAAGCGAACCCGGGACCGCTTTCAGCTAATTCGAACGCACTTCCCACATGGGCACTACGCCAAACTAATGAATGACAGCAGTGCTTCAATTTTTT
The DNA here is from genome assembly GCA_036926295.1 of Pachydiplax longipennis. Classification (NCBI taxonomy): domain Eukaryota; kingdom Metazoa; phylum Arthropoda; class Insecta; order Odonata; family Libellulidae; genus Pachydiplax; species Pachydiplax longipennis. Next base: position 67,520,792 of record JAVFKF010000004.1, on the reverse strand, counting down.
TATGCTACCGCTCCCTTGATTCCATCCAACCAACCGTCATCTATGAAAGTTATGACGACTTAATACTGAGAGCGATAAGAAGCAACTGGAATGGTAAAACTGGAATGATGAAAAAATCAACTAAAATACTAAGTGGATATTTATTGCTGTCTATAACTCAATTGAGAATTAAGATGAAGATTTAAATTCAATTGAGAATTAACTCAGCAAAATTTATGGTTATAATAGAATAATTTAAGAATATAAGGTTAAGAAATTCAAGCTCCATTTCGATTCAATCTTTATGCAGAGAGGGGGACCTTTTAAGATTATGTGTGAAGGAAATATACAGCCATTTAATTTTTATTAAAAGAAATAATAAAGAATATGTTATCAAAATCAGAAAGATTTCATGATCTAAGCTTCTCAAAGTCTACATCCTTCAACTTAAAACATTTCTTTACCTGATTTCCTAAACTCAAAATCATTGATTATGTCATTTAAAAGGTATGCGTCATAACATTTCACTTCCTATACTCAATCGGACATTAGCTGAAACAATTTCGTGATCTGAAAATATAAAAAAGGAATTTTTTGATCCCTCGACAGACTCTGAGGCACTATGTTGAAGCATGTTTAGCTTACATCTATACGCGGCACTGTTACTCAAACTCTCCATTACGAACTTGCAATATTAAGTGCTCGAATTACTTATAAATCAAAATGGCATTAAGTTTTGACGATAAAAGACAAATTTAAATTATGCCATTCTTGAACTGATATTATATCTATAAGAGTGAATTTAAGGCAATCATTTTTAACTACTTTTTACCGATAAGCTTTTCCTCATCTTAATGATTATTTGCTATTTCCCTAGGTTCATCTAGCGAAATAAAAGGATAATTTGGCATCTCTACTTATATAATAGTTTTCAATTGTGCGGTAAGCTCGACATAAAATTTTCAATCATCCACAAAATCTCTGGTAAATATTAGTAATGCGCTAAATTGCTCATAGGAAATGCAAAAATGGTAAATATTGGAGTCACAGCAGATACATGGTATTCGTTGGGATGCAGAAATGGCGATCCTTCGGCTTCTTTTGCAGAGGTAAAACAGTCTGCGGAGAGCTGCCGTGTGCAAGCAGCGAACCTCTTCATTAAAAGAACACCAAAACTCGCTCATTGAATTCGAAAAGAGAGCGATGTTCACGGCTTACGGTGCAATTAAACATAATTGCTCGCTTCCATACAATCAGTTATCTCCGTCGAACGGTTGCGGCGAAGCGGTTCGTCTGCAGACCAAGTCTTCATTGCAACGGATCCAATTTTAAATTTATGAGTAAGATTTCTTTTAGGTGAGGCGGGTGTAGATTCGTTGTAGGTTTTGGAGATTGGTTTTTCCCGATTCAGAAATAAGAATTTCATGACATTTCGTAAAAGTGATTAAAACCACGAAGTTGCATCGTATATATCAACGCCCTAGTGTGTACAAGCAAACGGATATTCTCACTGAATACTGAAATATTTATACACCCCTCTCTTTCTCTGAATTATAGCTAATTTAACAGGTAAAACATGTACTTATTTTATGTGATTTTGCAAGGAAGGAAGGAAAACTTTTATCATTATTTAAATTCTAAGAAAGGAAACTTGTAAGCGGCTACTTAATAACTCCTTCAGCCGTCAAGCAGGTGAACTCTGTGATCGGTTCAGAAAACTCAGCAAGAACTCAGGATAGCCGGCCGTTCTAAGTCGTATTTCAATAGCCCAGCTATCTTCCACAGGAAAAGAAGTATACTGATACTATTCTTTTTGGTAAGAATACTATATGTATTACATACTTCAAGGGTAGCGAAACGACTCCTAAAAAAGATACATAAAAGATAATCATAAAATACGACGTTAAAAATTTACCAAGAAAAAGAGAATGAAGAAATTAGGATCAAGAAATAAGATGAAGTAAATTAAATAAGATCCGACAATTATTTATGAAGGAAGGGAATTCCTTTGTTGATGATGTTACAATCTCTTCATATTCTCTCGACAAATTTCGGGATTTCCCCCTTCTTTTTTTCTTTCGGTTCAAAATTTTTAGGGGCATACCCTAGTAAATTGTACTGTCCCTTCGCCACTTTTCCAAAGATGTTCTTCCAGTTTCTCTATTAGTGCCGTGACACTATACTTTCTTCAAAAGAGCCCCATGGAAAATCTTGCTGCCTACTGATGGATCGTTTCCATTCTCCGTGTTCGTGCTTAATATTAAGGATCCCACACTCTTGAACAATACTCCACATTGGATCTTAGTATGGGTAATCGTGAACTTGTGACTTAAAGTTTTCAAGCAAGACTTAGATACACGGGAAAAATTACACGAATACACGGAAATACTGGGGAAATGCAAAGTACTTGGACATCCAATAATCGATATGAAATCCGACTACCGAACAGATGTGGATATTTGTAACAGATGTTGAGAATTTTTTTGGGGTCAAAGGTCGAAAGAAGAAAGCAGGCGAGTACCTTACGGTATATGTGCCACCAGCTTTGAATTGGAAGGCCTCTCTTACAGCTTTGTAGGCCAACACATGTCCGAAGATTGTATTCACGGCGATTTTATGCTGCAACACACTGTTAAATTACAAACTTCGTAAGAACGAACGAGAAGAGATTAAGAGGAACAGCAAAAGAAATAGAAGCCCATTATTGGATATGACGCGGCAGAGTCTCTCTTCGGTTCAAATCCTTCTTTTAATTATTTAAAGGTTTCGAGGAGCTGCGCGGCATTAAACGCAATTAATAGTTGTTCGAGATAATCTCAAGACGTATCCAAATCACGATAACTTCGCTTCAATTATCTGTGAACGATTCAGATCAGGAATTTTGCGGAATGGTAACGGTTTCCTGCATAAATCTGAGCTATTCTCTTTTTTGCACTTTCCTGGAATATCACGATTTTGGGGATTAGCGAAGAAAATCTCCGATTTAGGAGATTTAGATTACCCTAAGTAAAGCAGCTTGGTTTGTTAGCAGATAATCCAGGTTCGACTCTAGTTTATCATGTACGATATTGGGTCCCTCAGAAAAAACTAGCTCCAGGAATGATTAGATTAAGCCGCAAGGTTTTCTCAGTATGAATCTGTACACAAGTAGTTGACTTAGTAATCTTTAGACGGCGTATTCCATTTACTTAACAACAATCGCGAACTACGAGAGTAAACGACAACGCATTACAAGAAAATAATCTGCAGCACAGATAGTTATCTCTGTTATTTTTATGCAGAGAAGGAGGGAAGTTAACTGATTTAAGTTATATTATTATCTACGGACTTAAGCTTTTAAAATATCCACTGCCAAACGTTACTTGCGGCTCGTAAGGGCAAGTATGTAAATTTATTTCGAAATTTCCTGAAGCAATAAGTATTTATCTACAGCTGCGCTGTAAGAACGCCTAGGGTGAAAATTTTCAACAAACTATTTGGTCCTTTCCAAAGGATCCTGGGAGGAAGCGATCGAGATACACTTTCTTGCATTCATAGATAAATTCTTGCAACAGATTCTTCAGTCATTTTTTAGAATTTACTATGTTGGCCTTGACTTTGTGGTAGGCTTCCATTATGATGAAATGAAAGGATTCAAAAATTTGGGACATGAAATACCTCCACTTCCACAAGAAAGGACATTGCTTGGATTCGGCGGAACAATTGGAAATTTTAAAATCACTTTCCCGTCCCAACGTCCTTACCATCAACGACAACCTCTTCCCCTTCCCCTCCCCCATCCTTTCCGCAACTACAAAGTTTCTATGTTCAACCTCTCCTCCTTCCCAACCCTCCCACACCTAACCTTTCTTGGACCCTCCCCTCCCCCTCCCCTCCTCTCCTTCATATACTGACTGAAATTGTTTTCTGGTTTATTCACCTGAAGATGGCCTAAGGGGCCGAAACCTAGGTTGTGATAAATAAAATCCAGTGGTACGGTAAATTTTTGAATCCTTTCATTTCATCAGTCATTTTTTCATTAGTATGTACCTTAGCCTCTTTCTGGACTTTTCATGTTAATTGAAGTACTTCATTGAAATAATCGGTTAAGCATAGACGAAAAAAACAAAGCATTTGTTGTTGTCGAGAATATCTGATATGGAAAAATAAATTAACGGTAGCATTTTATAACTTTGAAGAATTTAAGGAATTCAAGTTCCTAGGGGTCGAAATAAACCATAAAAACCAATCGAGAGAGTTTTCTCTTTTAATACAGAAATAAGAAAACTAATTAAGCTAATTATGCGCAAGAACTCCAGAAATATTAAGAATCAAAATATATAAAGCAAAACAAGATATTTTAGACTTAAGGGAAAAGGTTTTAGCTTTAGTAAATAGGTTAGTGATGAAAATTGTCAATAAATATAATATAAGGCTGTTTGGGGTTAGAATGATTCGAAAAATATATAGGTTGGTCTTAGAAGATAGTTATTGGAGAAACTTCCGTATATAAGAAGGAAATGAATCAATAGATAAGGAGGATTTGGTTTGGCTCGTAAGGGATCAACTGATCAGGCTCGTTGATGGATTGCCATCCCCCTAGGCTACCTTGTCTTTGGAAAATTTATCATTCAAAGAAATTAATGCAGTGGAGAATTGTGGATCTTGCAATATCGAAAAATATGCGGTTAAGTGATTATTTATTGCATATTAGAGCTGCTTAATTAATTTATTTTTGAGCATTGTATAATGGTATGAAGAGAAATAAACGAATGTTCCTATAGATTATTGAGGACGTTCACCTCTTGATGACTTTGAAGTATGAGTGATCCTCCAAATTGCCGAATGTGACGAGGAGCTTGAATTACAATCAGATTGTTTCCCATGATAACTATAAATCTAATTGATTTATCAAGACAAAATGACATTTAGAAAGTTAATTAGTGATGAGATGAGAAGGGATTCGTATAAAATCGCCCTCCTCAATGAAAGATTTTCTAAATCCACCACTAGTCAGGGCTCCTGAAAGAATGAATGTCAGTAAAGATAAAAGAAAATGCAAAAGTAATGAAATAAGGTAGAAGGAAAGGAGAAAGCCTAGAGAAGGAGGCCTAGAATTGAAGGATGACGTTATAGATAACCTGACTAAAGACTATACTTCGCTTTGCCAAAAAAAATAAAAAGGTAATCCTAGAGAAAGATCACATTGGACTGAACGCAAAAGGAAGGTTACCATTCTTTTACTGACAATATACCAGTAGAATCCTGATCAATGTGAATATTATGATTAAATGGTAACGATAAGAAACTTCGACGTTTGATTAAATATCGATTATCCGATGAATTCTTGCTCTCTAAGTAAAAACAGAAACATTTTGAAGAAATAATAGAAGCGATAGATCAACTAAGAATTCAGGCCTTCCATGTTGATATTATTTAAATATTTTTACTATCGTTTAAGAAATGATTTTTTATCCGATTATGAATAGTCTAAATGTATTGCCGTTGAAACTATTTCAGAATGTTGTCATTAATTATTTCACTGTAATTATAGAATTTATTGTAATGGATGGATTCATTATATTAATTAATTTGATCGTTTTCCTGATTGCTTGAGTACTCCCGTTTACAGTTATCAATTACTTCTGGGAAAAATCGTAACATATAGATCCACATAAATACGAGACCCTGAAAGCTGCTTTTCGAGATGTGGTGTAGATACTGAAAATTTAAGCTATTTCTTTTGCTTGTTATTATCGCGAATCGTTCGCGGATAGAATGAATCCTTAAAACGACTTGTTCTAGCATAAATTTTTCTTATTTTATGTTCATTGTCGAAGTAGCACGGAGGTTGCATTATATCGATCACGTGCGTTTATCAAGCATTCGTAGCTTAGCTTCCTTTCTTTCAAGGATTCAACCTGCGTCTGAGAGCATCTTCACAACATATACTGTTTCATTCTTATTTAGTGTGAAGAATCACAACAAAATAATTGACTGATTGGGGCAATTATCTTAGCAAATTATCACTAAAAATAGTTTGGTGAATAAAGAAAATACTTTACCGAAAAATATCGGATGTGGATTGCTTCAGTTTTCTAAGTTTGAGGCATAGAAAAATCCATCGTAAGGAAACATGAAATTCTCATTCATTGCCACCACACTTACTTTGGTAGGATTTTTAACTCAGTTACTGGTCTGCATATACGCATAGTAAATGGTTGATAAGGTAAGAAAAATGTTTATTTTTAACTATCTTCTTCCTTCTATGTTCAGTAAATTCGTTTTCGTTGCCGTTAATAACTCTTGGAATTAAAACTTCATTTTGCCAAAATTTAAACCGATGCGGATGAATCTATTCACAAAGATATTTTAACTCTCAGGAAAATTAAAATGTCGGCAGAATTATTATTAGTATTTTATAATTTAAAAAATCATCCAGAGAACACCTGCTCCCAAACATCGATTATCAATAAAAATCTAAAAATAAGACGTGGGAAAAAAAGAAACGCGGTAGATATTCTTCAGAATTGATTTAGATATTCCCGAGATTTGATTGACCCGAGAAAAAGACCTTGAGAAACATAAATTCAACCGATATGGCCTTAATGTTGTAGAAGACCATCGTATCAAATAACAATGATGTTCTTCTACAGGAAATGGTACTTCGACCACGACCTGTTTCGACGATTGATTGCCATCATTAAATACAAAAGGAATTAAATTAAATATAAAAATACTTGATTTACTTTGTTTTTGTTTCTGAGGATGGCCGAATCGCCGACAACGGTCGATTTTGAGTACGAATTTCCTACATAAGTAGGATATCCTTAATATTTGGTTTTAAAATAACATCTGAAATAGAATTTCAAAGGTAGGAAGTAGCAGTACAAAATTACAACAAAATGTACATGAGCACATCCTGATCTAATTATAAAAGTACAAGCGAAATCGTATTTTTGTTGTTAATTTCGTGGAATGAAGGTTTTCGCCAACCAAATACGACAGAAAAACTTCTTTCCATCTGTCAAATAATATAAACACAGGGATTTCCAATAGAATTAAGTGATAATGCACCTCGGTTTATGCTAAGAATAAAGCATAAATGATAAAAGTCGAAGGCCGAAGAGGCTATTTACCTCGATTTTCAACGTTTGAGTACTAATTCTTTCAGAAGTACTTTAAGATACAATAAAATTGTCTACTTTCTCGAATTCACCCCAGCAATGTTTTATATTAATAATACAGGAGACCTTCGACGTTCGATAGGAATGTGTACATAAGAATACGGCGAATTTGAGGACCATCTTCGTAACGGTAAAAGAGGAAGTACGTTTTAGAGGAAATTAGAAACAAAATACGGAAGAAAGAGGCTCATTTATGAATTCAAGTATTCAGATAGATAATTTAAGTTAGGAGCTTTCATTAATAAACAAATTTTCGTGTCCATTATATTGAAAATTTCTACATAACGTCAAAAGTTTAATTCTTTTGTGAATGAGAAAGAAATGAGTTAGAAAGTTACGAAAAATATCAAATTAAAAATCTGCTATTGGAATTACGAATTGTTTGTCTTCTTAAGATGTTTTCTGGGGAAATCCACGAGGTCAAAATTGATCATATTACATTTTATTTGATAAAAATATTATTCTTTGTTTTGAAATGATATCTAAACAACTGAATTTTTCAGACTCTTATTTTCCAGACAGTTTTCCATTCATAACAGGTCCACCAAGGTTTTGAGTCCATTTTTTTAAAGAAAAGAATAAAACAAGAATCCTAGATGAGTTATTCACATTAGTTAGAAAAATTCCGGGATTACCAAGACTAATCATACGGTGAAGAATGATGCGTAAAAACTTTTTCAGGGAATGTTTACTCTATAAATGTGCAGTTTTATCAAACGTAAATAAATCATATTTTTCCATATTTTAATTAGGTTTAAAACATTTTATCTGCACATTTATATACTTTGGAAGAAGCCAGAAGAAATAGGTACATCATTTCACCAATCATGTTTATGGGAAATGACGCCTTGAATAAGGACGGCTACAGTCAACGGCGATAGTCTCGAAACGGATAATTGTCGTTAACTAAGGTATTATCGAATAAGCTCTGAAAGATATTTCGATTTTCAGAATATAGCGCGCTCTCAATGCATAAAAAAGGAAGAAACAATTTTATAATATTTATTTACCGCTTTATGCTTCTCTTTCGCTTCCACTCCTTCTCTTTTTTTCCATCATCCACAATGCTCAATTTTTATTAAATAGAGTGACAAATGGCTTAATCAAAGGGAACGCTTTGCATTATCTATCCCTCCGAAACAAGGACACTTTTATCGATATTTATTTATAGTTTTCCAAGCTTTTTTCGCCAATCCACCCCGTCTGACTTCCTTCCTCCTCTCCCTCCACCCCTCCTACTCCTATCTCCTCCTCCGCCGCTCACAGCATTCGCTCAGTCGCTCTCTGCTTCTCGTTGCGACCGCTCCCCTCTCTCCCTTTTCGAGTGTACGGAATTCTTCCGAATGGAACTCAGTCCGCCGGGTCAATCGCTCCCTCCCATTATATATTACTCAAAGGAGAGAACAAGTGGAATCCGCAGATAACGGAGACAAAGCGACGGAGATATGGCACGTGGAACGATAAGACTGAAAAATTAACGATCATCGTGTGTGTCTACGATACGGTGTTTTCTTCCTCAAGGTAGGAGGCAACATTTGGACTATGACGGGCTCTTGCAGAAAGAACAATCCGAGGGACTAACCGGAGTCCCTCGTGAAAGGATTCGAGGAAGATGGGGTAAAAGGTCCCCGGATGGACAAGTGCTTAACGCCTTCGGTGAAAGCGATCCCGGGTTCGACTTCCGGAGGGGGTCCACGTGCGGCCTAAACTGCAGAAACACATTCATGAAGCACCAAGAAGGGGTAAAATTCGTCCTGCAGGGATCCCGGTTAGCCAAGTGGGCAGCGCGTTCGACTATGGCGAAAGCGGTCCCGGGTTCGATTCCCGGTGGGGGCCCCCGTACGAAATTACCTCCGCTGTCGATGTACTTTTGACAATTCTACTAGCAATTCATCGTGCAACTTTGGGGGTCTGTTGGAGGAAGGCCCCGACAGGGGGGATCTTCCGGAAGACCGCGGCGAGGTAGAGTGACCGGAACGGGGAGAGCGGTATGCCAGGTGGAAGGAGGCAAATCACCCCGGGGACTGGGTTTAAAAGGAGACCGAAGCTCGCCATGCAGAAAGGGGGAGGGAGTGGGAGGAACAGCCGCACGTTCCTAGCGCGGCATCGGAGCGGTGTTGAAGTCCGTTCCGGTGGGGAGAGATCCACGGAGGAGCGGAGCAAAAGATTGGAATTCCAAAACGACAGAGAGAGCGGTGAGGCCTCCCCTCTTCTCCCTCCTTCCGTTTCACATCCTTCTTGCGAACCGCGGATAAGACTTGGGCAGTGTTGTCGGAGTTAGTGCCTCCGGTGTATCCTTGTGGAGGAGGGGGAGATCGGAAAATGCAGCTGCGCTGAAAGAGAGGGTATTACCGGATTGTGTAGGAAGAGGAAGTTGGTGCCCGCATTAAATGTGTCGATTCGACTGGCTGGTGTTGGTGGACGGGAAGGACCACCTGCGATCCGGAGATTCTCTATTTTCGGTAAGTGGTCGAGCAACAGGTGGTCCCCCAAACGGATGGAGGAACCGCGGTGATGGTGTGTGAATGTTTGTGTGTGAGGGAGTGCAAGGGGTTCGAGGCCGGTCATTACGGATGAACCGCGATCACTTGGTCGGAGGTTACGATGCCCTCCTTTCTCCGAAAAAACATCCATTGCTGAAGAATGTACAGCATTGTTACTCTTACTCATGATCTTGAGCTGTTTTCATATTGCCGAGAAGCATTTAAAGTTATAGCAGTTTACTAAGTAACCTCCGGAATGATTTACGTTGAAAATTAACCAATTTCAAGGAAAGTTCTACGGTGACGGCAGCTTAGTCACGAATATTTAATGCGCGTTAGTGAATGGTCTCTAGGTGAGCGTTTGGACTGCAGTACCGCTAGGGGAGATAAACGAATAAATACCGAGCGATTCGCTAACCTCAGTGATCTTTTGATGAATTTTCACGCGTGGCTATTGAGGAAACCATGTCGAAGATATTTTCACGAAGAATTTCTCCTGCAAGGAAACTGTATCGAGTAAGTGATTAGCATAATATTCAAGCAAGGGTCCTGGGTTCGAGGCCGGCTATGCGATTTCCTGGTTTCAGTATCGAACATAATTCCTTGTATGTTTGATTTCGTCGCAGATTGTATAGCGAATATGAGAAACTCGTTCCTATTGAATGAAATGCTGATGAATACCTTTTTCCGAAGTGGTCGCTCCTAAATATTTTACTTTCATATCAATCTTCGGGACAGTTTTCTCCAATTTATTTGGATTTTGTCATTTGGAAAGATACGACGGATTTGGCTGTAGCGAATCCGTAACAGACGGTGATCAAAAGATACAGCCGCTTCGGTGCGCAGCAAACAGAAGGGCTTCGATGACTTGCATTCTGAATCCTTTGAGTGAGATTTAATTCGTTCGAGAAAAAGCGAATACAACATAACTGTAAAACCTATAGCATTCAATACGAAGAGAATTCAAAAGCTTATTGAAATAAAGCTTATCTGCTGCATCTGGTATCTTTACATATTATAACAAAACAAGAGATATTATGGCGAAGCCTGGTTGCATTTACCTAAACGTGGAAAGTCTTAAAAATTTCATAAGTTCGGAAGTGAGAAGTGATAAAAGTGAGCCGCCATGTGAGGGTTGTCCAACAAACTGCGGGTCATAATGCTAAGCCGGTCAATCATTTCGAAGTTTGGTAAATAAATTTCGATATCAAAACTTGTACACTCAGATAAATAAGTCAGGCGTATCAAAAACCTTATGCAACCGTTCGATACCATAATGCTATTTATAACTAAAACTTGAGTTCGTTGATGTACTGAAAACATCGTTGCTCTGTGTTATTTTATAATGAAGCGGTGAGGTTTACGTGTTTGTCATTTTTAGTGTGAACAATTTATAAAAATATTGAAATTACGAAATTCTTTCACGAGAGAAATCTGATGAGATCTCAGTAGCGCGTGTGTTTGATGAAATATCTTATATTGCCCTACGGCCGATACGTTTGGGCAACTCTGGTGCACAGGAACCTTTCTTATGCCCTACTTATGCCTGGTAATTGGGACTTAAGTTGGACTCAGTGAAGTATATGATGAGACTATGAATTTAAATTCATCAGGAATGTGGCAATTAGGTTTTAATGTAGTCGACTTGTTATCAGTTGACAAATATTTATAAAAATAGATATGTGCTATACACAATATCTAAGCCGAAAATGTTGAAATGTAGTTAACAGTGGGGAATTAGCAAACTGTCAATCATTAGAACGGGTTAATGTCGCGGTAAGGCGGTCTCATGTACGGGAAAAGACAGGAGACGTATGTGAGCGGTGAGAACTCTCCAGAAAAATGTGAGGAATCCAGATGATTTGTTGGAGCAAGCTTCGACCTGACATAGAAGGACATGAAAGTCTCTCTCTTGCCGCAAACTAACAGCGGTTACTACTCTGCTTGCGTAATTCAAAACAAGTCTCGGTAAACATTTAGCTGCGCAGTTCATAGAAAATTGCCTCGGTGTGGACTTCATAATTTCCTAAGATTGATATGAATCAGTCTATTCGTGGGATGGAAACAATTAGCTTTACTTATAAAACGAGAGAAATTTATTAATAATGCACTGACATCTCGACTATCGAGCAACCGTGCTAACACATTTCTGGCCAACGAAGATTATTTTATCGCTTCGCTAAGGAATGCTGATTCTCCTGTACAATATAAATGTTAAATTTAAGGTTTAAATTTCCGAAACAAAATAGGGACTGCTCATTTTCCCTTTCTTGTAAGAGTATGGCAGTTCTTTGAGGGTTTTCCATTATTGTCGAGGGTTTGGGAACTTACGGAGAATGTTTTCCGGTTAACGGATGTCATTCTGGAACGAATAACCTCTCTCATCTGACGTTTCAACATGGCTCAGTCTTTCCATTATGAAAATGGCCCACTTTTTACGACTTTTGAAACATACTACCGTAGACGATTTTCGAACATACAGGCGGAGGCTTCATTTAGTTCCGAATTAAAATCAACATTACTTCACATCGATATCATCTGGCGTGTTACTCTCTTTGGCGAGTTTTAACGAAAGAATGCGAAATCGATGGCAGATACGCAGAGGAAGCGGATATTAGAATCGCGAGGTTGTCGTATTTCATTAAGGAGATCATTTTGAATTAAGCTGCAATGCCTAGAAAAAAGGGAGAAAGAGGTCGTGACGGCAAAACAGTTGCATGAAAATCCACTGTGAAAGTCGGCCGCCTTCGTCTCTCATAGGCCCTTTTCACACACAACGGTTTTTGCCGTACGGTCGGTAATCCCCACAGCTTATCAACCGTATCACGGCGCAATTACTGAAGAAGTATATGGAGCCTTTCACACTAGCGACCGTACGGTTTTTTGCCGTCCATCGCCGTGTAGCAGCCGTGTCATCCACTGCCATTATTTTCTTACAATCCAACTTATAATGCTGATTTTTCAGCCAGATTACTACTTCACTAGCTTCGTAAATGTTCGACTGATAATTTGAACTGAGTTCATTCAATTTTCGCTTTAAACTTTGTTGTTCCTGCTATTGCTAAGTGTTTTACCGTCCAATATTTTTGAAACTGCCATTACATTCTTAAAATCCAACACAAAAGGCTAATTTTTCTTCAATTGCTCATTGTATCATCTGGATGCATAAAAGTCACATGAGATTAATTTTCGAGTAACCACATCTTAGTAAAATATTATTTAATTAGAACGTAATTTTAAAAATTTCGTCGTGCAGTATAATTTGCTAAGTGTTTCACCGTCCAACATTTTTGAAACTGCCATTACATTCTTAAAATCCAACACAAAAGGCTAATTTTTCTTCAATTGCTCATTGTATCATCTGGATGCATAAAAGTCACATGAGATTAATTTTCGAGTAACCACATCTTAGTAAAATATTATTTAATTAGAACGTAATTTTAAAAATTTCGTCGTGCAGTATAATTTACACGTCGCCTAAAACTTTTTGATTTTTCACGTGAGGAAGAACTTGTCGCGAGACAAATCGAGATAAATGTTGTAATTTTCATTTACAGTTTGTTTCGTGATGATATCTTGAAGTGAACTTTACTTTTCTGTATTGTTCCCTCTCATGTAGTTTCCTGGTTTCTTTTGACTTTTTCAGCACATCTTTTGCCTATATTAACTATGTTTTTATCATTCGCTGTTGAAAGTAACCAGTCATCTCTCTCATCATTCCATTTTATCGCCACAATGTTCTTTGTTTGACAAGTTCCCTACTTTTCTGGTAATGAAAACAAATATTTTTATTCCCAATTTTTCATTTCGATGGTATATTGACTAAATGTCAGACGCCTTTTTACTAAAAACAATGATTCATCAAATATTAAATAATGGTAAGTTTGAAATCAATCACTGAATCCTCCTGACTCTCATTCCTCTTTTTATTTCGAGAAAACAACAAATTCACTGATAGCAGAGAAGACTGCAATAAAATTCAATATTCTATATCCTTGTCACGGGTCAACAATTATATCAATGGATGAATTTTCTTTTAAATTCGCGTTGAGGTGCAGGTTATTTCATCTTCTTTTCCCATATCCTGCCTTTTCAAGGATATTTTTCTCTTTTTCGATCTGCAGGCACGTCCTACAATACTTTTTCCACCTTTTTTATTAACTGCAGCACGATTCATACTTTCCACTGTTTTAGCGGTATAGTACACAAGATGCACTCAACTGCCTTTCTTATGGTTAATATTGATACTAACCACGTATTTGTAAGTCGCTTTCCTGCATGGGATGATCGATGAATCTCTTTCTCATTGAAAAGTGATACTTCTTATCTCTTCGATCGTTATCTGTCACGGCACCGTCCTTTGCAGTCGATGATACGGCTGCTACACGGCGACCGTGTACAGTCTCTTTAAAAGGCAAGAAGTAAAGTTCTCTTCAAGATATCATCACGAAACAAACATTTATCTCGATTTGTCTCCGCGACAAGTTCTTCCTCACGTGAAAAATCAAAAAGTTTTAGGAATGGAATGATTGAATGGAATGATGAGAGAGATGACTGGTTACGTTCAACAGCGAATGATAAAAACATAGTTAATATAGGCAAAAGATGTGTTGAAAAAGTCAAAAGAAACCAGGAAACTACATAAGAATGTAATGGCGGTTTCAAAAATGTTGGACGGTGAAACACTTAGCAATAGCAGGAACAACAAAGTTTAAAGCGAAAATTGAATGAACTCAATTCAAATGATCAGTCGAACATTTACGAAGCTAGTGAAGTAGTAATCTGGCTGAAAAATCTGCATTATAAGTTGGATTGTAAGAAAATAATGGCAGTGGATGACACGGCTGCTACACGGCGATGGACGGCAAAAAACCGTACGGTCGCTAGTGTGAAAGGCTCCATATACTTCTTAAGGAATTGCGCCGTGATACGGTTGATAAGCTGTGGGGATTACCGACCGTACGGCAAAAACCGTTGTGTGTGAAAAGGGCCTTAGGATGCATTCTCTTTGTAAGGAAACAAGCGAGGCGCGGTTATGCGACCTTGGGAACGGCCGTGCTCCTCATTCTCTCGTTTTCAACAGCAAAAGGAGTCTGCAAAAGTATGTCCGAGCGGTGTGCGGAAATAGCGCGGCAGTCCTTAAAGAAAATTCCGCCGGCGAATTAGGATTTCCTCTCGTGAATGGCCAATAAGGCTAGAGGACAAAAGGTGCGTGAAGTGACGCCGTTTGGGAATTCCTGATAAAGTCGTGACGGGGCTGCCGAAAAAGCAGATCTGTTTGCAGCAGAGCTACTGCGGGGACGTGCCGTCGACACTCGAGGGCAAGCTGACACCTGTCAAAATATGACGTAAATGGGAGTTGGAGGACCTATCTTCATAGGCATGCGTGAGAAATCATCGGGCCATCCTCGGGTTGCCTACATTCAAATAGCTCGATTTCAAAATAAAGGAAAATATCTATAATTCAATTTTAGCTGTAAGTTATTCTTAAACATGATCGCCAATGAAACTTAGGTAAAATATCTTCCACATGATTTTCAATCTTTTTAGTTAACAATATTGAGATATAAAATTATTTCAATGCATGTATTTTTTTCGGAAAGTTAAAAAAGGCCAATGGTTCCTCTTCAATCTCATGAATGTTGGAACAGTTTTAATTATTCTTCAGTTCAGAAAGATTCGGGTGATTTTGGATAACCATGAGCCTCACATACTGATCGATATTTTTCGAAACTTTAAAATTCCTAGTTATAGATGATTTTTGGATATTTTACATCGATATTACGACTTAAATAATTAAACGCCTTCTGTGAAGTATTTATAGATCTATGAATGGCGAGGCTCCAAATGATCTTAATTTGATAATCATTTACCGAAATGTAAGAGCTACATCAATAATTTTGTAGAACTAAACAACTATACCTAACGAAATAAGGTTAAATTTTGTTGTAGCAAGATAACATTACTTAGTTATTCATGTATACAGGTGAAACCAGCGACAGGTGCAAAGGCCTGCTAATGATAACTTCATGCATTTATTACTTCGTCTAACCTCTGATAATATGTTTGTCTCTATGACATAATTTGATTTGTCTTTTTCTAAAGTTGTATTCCAAATTAGATGATAAGTTTATCTTAATTTAACTGAACATGAAGAATAACCAAAATAACCAAATCACATTAACTTGTTGTGAGTCAAAGATAAATTGTTTGTAAAATTTTTTAACTTAAAACTATTTTCACATTACTGCAGATTATTGATACCGAGCGTTACCAGGCATAGTAGTAAGTCAAAGATGAATATCATATTTTTACGTTAGTCTTTGTACTAGTTATTACTATTGTCCTTGGGTGATGGTAAGTAATATAATAATATTTAAAATTTGGCAGTGATTATACAATATTAGTATTGTTAAAAGTGCTTCGACAGCTGAGATTATTTTTCACGTGGCCTGATGGCAGTAATTTTTACGATGGCTTTGCCTCCTTCAGCCCATCAATGCAAAGAAAATCGGTTTTCTACTGGGAATCGAACCCTGAATCGCGCCGCCTACAATTATTCTAATCATCAGATCATGTGAAAATAAAACGGAAAAAATTTCGTCCGTAAATCGATTGATTATTTCCTTGTGCATATGTACAATCTTGGACTATTAAAGTATATGCAATTACTAACTCAACTGCAGTCTAACAGTGTATCATACACCCTCCAGATCGAGAAAAGTTACGTACCCTTACGATAGTCTATTTACCACTCCTGAAAGATAAACTTCTGGTCACTAATTATAAGGGAGAGAAAATCCCGGAAAGTCTACATGATGGCTTTTGCTTCTCTGTAGTCAACGGTCCAGAATTCGAATCCCGACAGGCGCTTAAGAGTGCAGAACGACCTTGGCTGTCGATATACGAGATTCCGACATCGAGCCCTTTGATGTCAGTCTCACATTTTTTCTTCCGATATTCCACATCTCCTCTCTTGAGCTATTACTTCAAACCAAATCGTCATTTCAAAGGTGCTATAGCATGCATTCACGAGGTGAAATGTTTCGTCGATTCGAAAAGAGAAATACGGGGTTATTTTTATGTCCACAGTAAGACAGCCACGCAGTGAAGAGTTACATAGACTGGCTGAAGTCGATTAGACAACTGATCTAGATTCAGATTACAGATTTTTAGATTTAGATAAGTGCCCCGCAAGCTGCCAGTGGCGTATGGCAGGGGGATAACACTTAGTTGCTTCTTTCTCTGCAGTCTTACATTAAACAAATTGCTGAAAGATATCACTTAAAAATTTCTCATCCAGCATACCTTGATAAGAGCCAAGTGTAGGTCATTATTGAGTTGTACGGAATAGAGGGAGAAAAAACACAATTAAGTTATATGTAAGTTAAACTATACGTCCCCCTAAAATTGGCTCCACTGATATAAAGAAATATATATGGGAAGGAACGACGGGGTGACGTCAGAAGTATACCGTCGCCTTTAGATTCGAATAATAAGGCTTCTTTAATGGATTAACCCTTTCTCTCGATCAACTTAGTACTATTTTTTAAAGGTGCTTCGATGGTAATGACCATTTCGCAAATATGGACTCCCACCTGGAATCGAACTCACCAAAGAACGCGTTGCCCACTTGAGCAAAGTTTTACCCATGTTCTCCTCAGGAAATACGGTAAAACCTTTTCAATTCCCTATGGGAATATTTTAAAATCAAACCGTTTCCTAAGAGTGTTTCATATTTTCTTCGAGTTACGTTAGGTATATTCATGTATATTTGAACGCATAATAATCTAATGCAATATTAACATAATATATAGCAAGTATAGTATATTTTTGTTATTATCTAACGATTTTGTTTCAGTGTGTGGATTTTGTGATGGTGTCGAGGGAGCCCCGACATACGAGTGAATGTGAAATGCACGATGTAGAGGCTGCATCGATATACAACAGTAAAGGGCTAAGTCGGTTTGATCAAAACCAAATCGAAGCTTTTGAAGTTTTATAGAATCGAACACGTATTATCACTGTCTTATCACAAAAAAGCAATGATTTCGACGAAATAAAATTTACTCTTAGAAATGATTTTTGAATCGTGCAATTTTCTAGCGACTCTCAGAACGTCAAAGATAATTTATAAATGATATGCTTTAATAAATGAGGACCTTGCTATGCTTCGACATCTGAATTCCAAAACCTACGCGATGAGCAATCGCAAGATGATTTTGCAAATGATTTACTTTTGCTTGGATGAATAAGGAGGAAGTAATTGTCAGCAAAAAGAGGAATTCTCGTTGGAATCGAACGACAGTTGCACTGTGAGCAGTAAAGATGAAATGGCGAGCGTGTTTCACAGAGCTTTGATTTCTTCTTCAGAATTCTTCGTTTCTCGGAGCGACCCTTCGCCGAATGACCTGTTTTCTGTTCTCTTCCCTGTGTATTGATATCCCCGTTTTCCATTCTCAGTTGCATCTGCTGTTTCATTTGCATCAATTACGGTAATGCACAAGTATACCGGTCATCTTCGCGGATTTCTTATCACGCCAAAGAAAACGCAAATATTAACGAGAGATGAACGGGTGTATTCCGGATGACAGCAAAAGAAAGCACCGTTTAAAGACCTCCATCAAGGTCGAACTTCCTCCGCAGCCATTTAAATGCCGTGAGGAATTTTAAATTCATTTCTCGCCATTTAAATTTCGCTCAACCCGAAAATAAATCGAGACGACTCTACTTCAATGTAATATTTTTCGGTGCTCCGCCAATACGACACTTAACAGTTTAATTATAAGCGGTTTTTAGAAAGAGAGAGATCGACAATCTGCACATAAACTGTAAATGTGGTACTGCGGCTATTACTCTGATTAATAAGGCGAAGGATTTCGCTAGGTGATCCGTGACAAACTAGATCATTCCTTTTAGTGTGCCGCAGTGACGGAGTGTCAGAGAAACATTGCCTTCCGAGGATTTTCGTATCTAAAACAGTACAAAATTATAAATACTTCGTACAACGTCATGAAGAGACTACGTAAATCTTATGACACCGTGCATTGTTCACGGAACAAATGCACGACCTGTTCTATTATTAATCAACTATTCTGTATGCAGAATGTCTTCAAAATCAATGATCGCTAACTTTCTTTTTCCTTGTAAAAATGGTAACTGCTCGCGCCATTCCCCAGTAAATAATACACGTGGCCGTAAGATTTATGTGCTCTCTTCATGACGTTGGACAAAGTATAGTAACGAAGTAAGGTTTATAACTAACCTAATAAAAATGTCGTCTTTTGTTAGTTTTATTCGACCCTTTAGTAGGCGAGGTCAGGCCCGAGTTTTTATGTATGCCTAGAGTAGCTATGCCACCGA
Source organism: Pachydiplax longipennis (assembly GCA_036926295.1). Classification (NCBI taxonomy): domain Eukaryota; kingdom Metazoa; phylum Arthropoda; class Insecta; order Odonata; family Libellulidae; genus Pachydiplax; species Pachydiplax longipennis. Next base: position 67,501,801 of record JAVFKF010000004.1, on the reverse strand, counting down.
ACAACCCTCCGCCAATTTTGTAACGTTTCATTATAGATTCAACAAGAAAAAAGATTCCATATGAGGCAGAATTTTCCAAAAAAGGATTGTAAAAGAGGGATGCACTCAGGGCTTGCGACCTGGAATGAACCCAAAGTATAAACGGGTGTTACAAATTCTGACAGGACCGAGGGTTGACAGATACCGAAAAAACCGTTGCAGGAAAAGGCTGGATCAGAGAGATGTGATAAGATTAAAATTGGAGCCAGAAACTCAACTGCACAGACAATGCTATGTGTGATTAAAGATTACTTGTAAGTGTTACCAGTGGTGAGCATTTTAGAAGAGGTTTCGAGGTATGAAAAGGATCCAGACTGAAACTAATTTGATAATTATATTCTTTTAGTCGCAGAGTGGACTAGACTCTAAAAAAGCTGGCCGAAGGACCAAAAATGATTTATTTGCAGTGCGGGGCTCAAAGACTTTCTACTATTCTATTCTAATTCACAATAAATAAATAAATACTAAAGATTGCTTTATATGGTCCTGTAATTGATCTACACGTTAAAGAGATTCAAGTTGTTCTACTTGAAAAAGTTTCACCGTTAAAGATGATTTCCTATTTTTCGGAGAGATATTCAAAATCGATGCGACCACATGAAGCAATCCCTCATAAAGGTCTTCAATTCTCGCACTCCAATTAAGCATTTTGGGAAATATAGGTTATAAAGTTTCGGACGATTGCAGTTATGAACTTATGAGTTCAACTAATCGCAGCATTGATTTCTTTTAAAACTACATTTGATTCTTCCGATGAATAAAACATGGTTCGCTTAGGATTGTGGTCAAAAAGTCTAAGGTCCGGAAACCGATGAACCAGAAGAATTTAATTGCAAAATATTTCCATAAAATCCATAAGTGCTTTCCAATGTTTTCCAGTTTACTGAATATTTCGGCTGTCGAAATATTTTCCCGTATGTTTTGGATTCGTCTAACCGATAAGGGTTCGTCAAACGAATGATTTGGAGATCGTGCGTGAAAGTAGGTGCACACAAAAGGAATCCAGAATGACAAAAGTAAATTGGAAACCGCCAATTTCGCTTGCAGGGATTAGAGTGGGACATGATTTGGCATTTTATGTGTATTTAATGCTTATCTTGTCTAGATCTAGTGAAAAGTATTATATCGGCCAATTGAGGATTACTTCGAATTACCTTTGTTAGACGAAACATCCATGTACAGTGGAAATTGGTTAACATGAAGGACAGAGGACCGATCTATATTTTCGCGTTAACTGAATTTCGTTTAACTGAAATCCTTGTTAACGAATTTCCCCTCTTTGAGTTCTATAGATGAAGTATTTGTTGTCTCTTTTGTCGAAGAATATCATAAGTTTACATTCATGAAATTAATAAACTTATAATCAGTGAATTATAAAAGGCAGATAATTATGTCAACTCAACTCTTTGTGAAATTATTTCAAAACTCAAAATTAAAATGGAATTGAAAGTTTAGAGTTACATTTTTTTATTAAGATTGTATCATAAACACAGCTCCATGTTTGTTCCGTGTGAAGAAATTTATAAGGACATTTTATGTATGATTAACATACATAGAAAATTATAGAAAACAGAACAAACCAATGCTAAAATTCGTGTTAACCGATATTACGTATTATCCGTTTTTGTGTCAGGTGTTATACGTCTAAGATTGCCATGCACCACAATTATTAAATGGAAGAAGGTTAAAAATAATTCAATCTCAAGAATATTGCGAAACTTCAAGTATTATCTAAGAAAAGAAGGAGAAAGACAGTTGCGAGATGAACATAAAATATCGCAAAATGAAATTCGCCTTCGTACGAGACTTTGATCTATTTCACTCACTCTAGTCGATTCTAGGGCAATGGAAAGTCAGCCTCTTCCGGGTTCGCCCGTGAAGGTTGTCGACCTCCAATCCAAAGGAGTGGGAGGCACTCCCCAAATCCTTCCCCTTCAATCCCACCAAATTCTCTATAGCGGAAAAAAAAGACGGGTGACCTTGAAAAACGACCGACTTTACGGCGCTAAAAAGTGACAACTCGCTAAAAATCCGTGTGAACAAAGCATCTTCTCCAAGAGACATCCGCTGAGAAAGCCCTGGGAATTTATTCCCACCGCATATTTCATCTTACTTTTTCTACAGAAGACTTCTACTTACTTTTTCGCTGATTATTCGGGTCGTGGACTATCCGGTTTGCGGATTATTTTGTTTGTAGATTATTCGGTTTGCGAATTATCCTGTTTGTGGATATATCATTCGTCATACGCTATGGCAGGGTTGTTCAACCTTAATTTCTTAACACATGCAGCATGTCGATGAGGCATACAGTACTAGTAGTAGTATTGTTTAAAGAGCTTCGACAGTTTAGGCTATTTCGCACGTGGGTTCTCACCGGGAATCGAACCCGGGAGCTCATACGTCACAGTAGAACGCTATGCCCACTCCGCTATTTGGAAACCCGTGGTATTTAGAAAAAGTTATCACAGATTAATTAGAATTTTACGGCAATATTTAATTTGGGCATAGACTGACGATATAGATATTGGTTTAAAATGGTATACGGAATTTTCGTTTATTAAAATTCTCATTTTCTTGTTTAAAAGTGAAGAATTTCTTTGTTTCCTAGATTTAAAACGGAAATCTAGTAATACTATAACAATAAAAATGGTAAAAGTACCACCATGTATGAAATAGTGTTCTTTGACCATTACACATCATTTTCTTCGACAACTCCTGCTCAAAATAGTCTCTAAATTCAATGAAATTTGATGTAAATTTATTTCCATTAAAAACCCTTTCCTCGTGGCTATTTTTGATATTTATGAGTGAATAAAAGAAATTGATGAACTTATTTTACAATTAGATATCCATAAAAAAATTGGGTATTTATATTACAAAATTTCAGATAACTTCAGTTAAATTCATCTTGAGCTGTACTTCACAAATTCTCTGAATTCAAAATTTTAATTTCCTGCCAATGACTTAAATCCATATGCGTTGACTTGATCGCTGGTAGCATGCTTACAGAGACTTTACTTCAGATCAAGGAAAAGATAGAATGTTACCTCCTTGGAAGAATGCTTTTGAAAGAAATCAATCACGTTTGTAAAATTATGCCGCTAAATTGCGGGAGTAAGAATAAATCTAATGGTGAAACAAACAATGGTTTCCTAAAATAATAAAACGCACGGTCATCGTTTTCGAGCAGTGGATGACGAATAGATTCGGTGATCTCTAGTGAAAGCTCACCCACGTCCGTTGCATGGCCTACCGAAATCCCACGCTACACCTTTGGACATTTTTCTTAGGTATTTCATCGAAATCACTTCCAAGTTACCGAAAGATGACTGAGGGAAGGGAATTTTTCCGAATATGGCAATCTGGGGCTTGTATCACATTCCGCGCTTACATCGAATCCCAATGCACACCTTTAGCATGGGAAGGAATGACATTTATATGCTGTAAACGATGTTATTGGGTACAATATTGAGTATTGTATCACTGCAGTTTATACATAGTTGTGGATTATTTTTTTTCGAAAAGTTTTATGAAGGTTCAACGTTCAAGAATTCACAGAGCGTTTCTCAAGTAGCCATGACAACTGAAGTTTTGAAGGATTTTTTATTTTTATTTTACGGCCATCGGAAGAATTTACATTCAGACCCTGCAAGCCGCCAAAGGCGTATGGCCGGGGGTTCAAAAACACTGATATCCTTATCTGACTACAACTGACATTATATTCTCTGCCACTCCGCAGATGCACGTTTTCGTTTTCTCTAGGAGCTCGCGAATGTCGTCAACTAGGTGATAAAATCAACCATCTCGTCAACAGAATCTGTTCTGATAAATTTTTCGAATGTATTTTCGTGGGTTAACTAGTCCTCTTTCATTCAACGAATTCCACCCGAATTCCACCTATCATAGAGGAAAGACTGCTGCAGGATCTGAAGTCTCCCTTAACAAACTTTCTGCTCTACGTTGAACCATCGCCAGGCTGGAGAGTTATCCACCTTCTGAGGATCCCAAATCGCGCTACAATATTCTAAGAAGATTCTAAGATAAGGGTATGATGGTGTATATGTAGAGTTTAAAATGTTAAAACACCTGTAAATTTATTTCTTTGCTATAAATAATCTGCAGGGAATAGTTATTACGCAGCTAAGTGCCCATACCTCTGGTGAAGAGAAACTATGAGCAATTTCTTTAACATTACTTTTCTACTTTCCCTAGAAAATTTTGTTGAGAATTTCACCATACCTTGCTTCGACTTCTTAATTTCGGGGTTTCGCTTCGCTAACTTTGTACTCGATAGCACACGGGGATTCTTCAGCTCTACTTTAAATTTCTTTCTCGATTTCAGTCTCCCGATTTTTCCTCGAAACCTTCCTCATATTCCAACTACTGTCTCCGTTTAATTTTCTTTCCGTTTACAAGGCTCATTTGCTTCAACCTTTTCTTTGCACTCCTGAATTTCCAGCGCCCTCACGAATTTCGATTCCTTCCTCCATTATGGCGGGCGCCATTATGCTAACTTCCGGTTGAGCGACGAGACCAGGCCACCGTGTTTTGTTTCGTGGGATTTGCATTTCAAATCGATTATTGGGCTTAAATGGGTCGAATTCTCTCGATTAATAGGGCGAATACAAATTTAGGCTGTGGGATTCATTAAGGGCCAGCAAGGAGCACTTAATCAAACCTTAAACTTCCAATAAGTCGCAACAATAGATATTACGCAACACTGATACGAGACGTAACAATGCTATAAAATTCCTCAATATTTGATTACGTTAACGTAGCAGGCCACTTTGTAGTAAACATTTATTTAAGATGGCTATCTTTGTGCGGAAATTAGGTCATAACGTTATAGAGAGGTTTTGTTAAAAGTTGTCGTCGATAAACTGAAACTAAGCATTTGATCCGGCTTATATTATGAAGATATTCATTATTTAAATCTTTAGTTTGAGTGTTGGCACTACAGAGTACGGAAAGATACATCACAAAGGTACTGAAGAATCCTACGTGACTCGCCACCATTAGGCCATGTTCAGTAAAACGCTTGTTCGACGTCAATTAAAGATATATATATCAGGAGTCCCTAACCCGCATATGTTCCTCTCATTCATTCTGCACAGTTCTCGCTGACGACAAATTAAACATTTCCGTTGCTTTTCATACTTGTTTTTCTATTATCAACTGAAAGCTGAAATGCGAAAATATAAATTTTTTTGAATAACCGTATAATGATTTTATGAAATTAAATATTATTAAATTAAACGCAAAAAGTGAAGTTCGGTATTAAAAGAAAGCATTTTTGTAAAATTGGAAGTGAATCAGCAACAATTAATCATAAAATTTCTTTATAAGTTTTCTTTTGCTATCAAAATATCTTGGGAATTGCGTCCAATATTGAAGGCATTTCTACTTGTTCTATGCAATAATAGTAATTCGTCTTTTTTGGGCGACTTTGAGACTAAAAAGTCTCTTCTTACATCTAATCTTCTATCAATTAACGGTCAGAAGAATGAGATAGCATAAAAATGTGCACAGAAAAAAATAATTTATACTATGTGTACTAGCACCGTTGGTATTTGCAATTAACTGTCCTTCTATGAGAAGTCTGAAATAAGTGTATGAAAAACGATCTCTAAATATTGAAATTATCGTTTAAATGCCCACTTCACTTCATGACTCGAGTCTGAGGCTCAGTTCATTAAAAAGCCATCATCAATCCGCGTCTCTGGCCTCAGTTGAACAGGCCTAAGTTACAGTTATGTAGTTCAAGAATTGCCCGGATTACATTTTAAAATCCGATCATAATCTATGACTTACATCGTTTCAGTGGTTAGGTAATTTCATTTCTACATCCCGCTTAATTATAGTTTCACGGTCAGTTGCGCGCTTCTCGAAGATGAGCCCTCTTTCCCCTTTGTAATCTAATTAGCAAAAAAAGGCCATCGGGAAATTTCAGCTCAGCGTGTGGAAGAAAACCTGCGCGAAAGATACAAGAGATACAAGGGAAAGGAGCCATTAGGAAAAAAATTATTGAGATAGGTAAAAATGAAAATATATAATAATGAAAAGAGATATAGGGATAGACGTTGGCGGGGTTAGGCCTAGACTAAGAGATACAAAGAAGCTCATTGTAAAGCATTCGATGTTTGTAATATTTAAATGGATCGCTGCTAACATCAGTACCGCCAAATAATGAGAAAAACACTCATATTTTGTAAAGAATCAGTTATGAATTTCAGCAAGTTTTCTTCTTCATTGGTACATTAATTAGCATAAGGATAGAAAGGCTTTAGAGTGAGTAATAGGGTAAGGAAAAGGTAATAACCTTGCAAATCTAGGCGTGTGTCTACACTTTGTGGAAGTCCTGGGTTCGTGTTCCAGTTCTGTCACGGATGATTGAAGAAAGCCGGATGGATAATCTTACGATATTCACCGTAATTGTTTTCCGCATCTAAAGTCGAAATCGGGATTTGTAAATCTTTACCGTTTCAAATTTTTCGTTTGTTTTTTTCGCTCCTTAAGGACCTAGCTTCCAAAAGGTGTGATTATTTTAGCTGTAGTGAGAGTTAAATTCACTTCACATTCACAATTCAGAGAAAGAGAGCAAAATTTACGAAATCGAAAACGGTGCGTGAACGAAAATTCTATTAAGTAACTATAAATTGGTGAAATGAGACAACTTGCTAATCTTCCACATAAACTTTAATATACGAACGGCGATCTGTTTGTTACCGTTTATTAATCAGGTAGATGTAAGTGTTTATTTCGCTTCCAATATACTCCGCTTAGTTAGAACGTATAAACTATAACCTTTAAAAAGAAGCTTACGGCTACTTGATTCCACTTCCATTAAATTACCATACATTACTCCAATGTGAGAAATTACATACTAGAAAAGTACCAGTCTCAACGAACATCCGGTTTACATCTTACGATATTCCAAGTTTTAAGTCGATTTCCCAAGGTCTTGCATAAAATGTTACATAGAGAGTTTGCCCTACTCGAGATTTTCCAACTACAAAAAAGGAATGCAAACATGGCGTAAGATTAAGCATATTCGGAAGAAAAAATCTAGAAAAGTCGTACGCATTTCTACTATTTGCGATCCCGTTAGAACCACGGAATGTAAACCATGTGGAAATCAAACTATGGATGATTCCCAGGACTTTACCTCTCTCCCGGATTCTCTATTAACAGAATGTCGTAACACACTTTTTCCCCGGGAACCATTTCGTGTCAGCGAAATAATAAGGCAAACACAAGTCTGCACTTCCACCCACACTCACCGTCATTCACACGGAGAATTAGGATAACGGTGAGAATTCACGCTCTCGCCTGGAATTCCGAATGAGTCGAAAAATATCGCAAGTAAATGCCTTGCCATTGGCAGACCAATGGATGCACGGATTCTTCATATGCAGAATATCTAAAGGTTTTTCAAAGATCAAACAGGCTGTAAAGGTGTATCAGCATGTCTGCTCTCGAAAGATAGAAAGAGCAAGAAATAATTTCTGCTGCGGAATTCCGCCTATTATAGGCTTCGTGGGGTAATTAAATTCTATTCTCAAAGGCCTTACTGATTGCATCACGGCTTATTTAAAAGTTGGAAAAATATTTTCTCTTTCTTGAATTACTTGCTTATTCCTTAATTGGTGTCTCTGATTGGTAATCCTTAATTGGCAACACTTCTTTACGCTTTAGATCCGCCAGTTATCACAAAGGTTAGACAAGTAGGAATCGGAATAATATTTATTTACCCTCTCGTGTCACACGGTGAGTTGTACGTCGCGGCTTTTAAGATTTCCTCTTCTGCTCCCTCGCCTTCATTAGCGTACGTTTCGCCGCCATCGGTGGGCTTCTAAATATAGCTATAAGATAGGAACAACTCCTCTTAAAAAGCCTTCGATCGGAAATATTGCCTCCATCGATCGTGGCTTCATTAGCGGGAAACCCGGAAGCAAAGTCAGGCCAAAAAGAATGAGGCAATTGAGTGCGAACGGAAGCTTGCTTTCCTAGGTTTGTAGATCTAATAATTCTTAGTGGTACACGTTGCAAACCGAGAGCAATTACTTTTCCCAAATCATTCTGCTTTTCCAGATTTACTTAATCAAACCACTAATTATTGTTTTTGAATGCTCTGTTTTATCTTCCAACAAGCTTACATGTTCAAAATAATTAGAACAAATCCTGAAAAAGGCTGTTGATAATATAAATGTTTGAGAGACGTAAGACCAAATCATTTTGGTGAGTTTCCAGTGTAATGAATTACTTATTCCGTGGAATTCGTACCATGGAAATTATTTTCGTAAAAGTGAGTGAAATGAGAAATGTCGTTCAGCGAAATAGCGGAACGTTCCTTTCTAACTCATTGGTGTGTTTGTTCTTCTACTCTCTTTTTTATTCACTCAAATGAATTTTCAAATTTAGCGTTTACGAAAATATAAATTCTCTTTTCTATTGGCTTTTGAGAATAATAATTAAATGACTTTATTTGGCCTAGACTGAGACTAGCAGGTCTCTTCTCACATCTAACCCTTCATTACATAAAATTTAAAAGAAAAATGGCTTGAAAAAAAAGCGCGGAAGAGAAATATTTTGGGAGTGAAATGAAACTGTTTGCGCCGAGGAAAAAATGCACACACCCACAAGAAATGGGGTGTGAAAAACCTGCGAAACCTTCAGATAGTTAATTAGTGTTAGAAATGCATGTACCTCTAAGCGTTACTGAAATTGCGAGGAACTTTCCTACAAAAGTAAGCTCGAAATTTAAGACGTGATGCTGACGACCTTGCGTGTGACGGGATGCATGCACTGCGCATGTTTTTTTCAAACTCAAATCCTTCCAAAATCCATTCTGCATCTTTGGCACAGCTACCTCGTGCGCTGCTCGCTGCCGGTGACAATGCTCAAATATTCTTCCTTGAAAAATCATTGTTACGGTTGCTTATTCATATCCTATTGATTTCGCCGACCTACTCTATGAAAGAATCGACTCCGGTGGTAAAAAAATGCACTCGGAAGCGTATACTAAAGTACTTGGAGAGATAGATTAATCCCTCGCCCTTTGTACGTCTTAATATCACCACACCTTTTCATCATACATGATTTCACGAGCATACGAATGTTGTAGATTTGCCCAAACTTTTCTTCCGAAGGAATACTTCACCGATTTCCACGAAACGCCTGGGTAGCTTAGTAGTGTCGGCTGATACTAGTGGAATGTAACTAAGAGCAGCGATGGTTTACTATTAGACGCACTAGGCGCTAGCTGAGGCTCCCGACGCTAAAGAATCCTAAAAAGATACATTTGTTGTCCTTTTTTGGTGAATAATCTCTTGGTGAGGCCTCAGAATGCGCCTAGGGCCACTGATAGATGGAATTCTCCCCTAGGTCAACCTAGTCCAGTGATTCTCAAACTTTATCAATCCACCACCTTTGTTCCATAAACGAATACCCAATATTCCCAACCATAATTTATAAGGAAGGAAATGGGAAGATTGCCAATGACTCTATACCATTCTCAGGGCCTGGCTTCTAGCGCCCCTTAAGGACTCCTTGAATCTTTCTATCTCTTAAATCAACTCACCGTCCCCAGAAGGCAATACCACATACTTAGGGGACCACTGATCTAGTCGCATAGTGATGGGTCCCCGACTTTCAAACGTTTCAACTTCACCCGGCATAGATATCCTACGAAACATAAATTTTATAACTTTCTGGGGGACATGGTTTGGGAAACGCTGTTCTAAAAAAAGGATGGTTGAAAAGTAACCTTAAATGTTTTATTCAGGTTTTGATCCACTGTAGCGCAGTGGTATTGTTTTCTCAAGCATGCTGAATCCTGCGCAGTTTTACTAGTCGTATCTGCACTTACACGTCAGCAGACCGTAACAAATATTACGGTGCTCCATAGAGATACGCTCCACAGAAAAACAGCGAGACGTAATCCATTTTCTTCAGAAGAGGAGATGAAAAATGACAGATATAAACAAAATGATGGTGAGGCGATACGGTGAAAGTGTTTTTATCATTGCAGAATCTGTAATGTGAAAATATAGATGTATCTACTCAGGTCTAAAGACAATTTCTATTTCAATTTAATCGCATTTTTTCCAACTGAAGTCCTAAAAGTGTGGCAGGCAATCACTTACTATTTCTAGGGAACAATTGCTAGCAATCGATTGCTGTGGAGTAATCTTCATCGAGCGATTGGTCGTAAATCGTAATTGGTCTTAACTAAGTTTAATCAAGTATAGAATGTACGCTCGCGACAGAATAAATTATATAACTTCAACAATTTATTACTGATACAGTTCGGAAAAATAACTTTAATATGCTGGAAAATGTTCTCCTGAATGCGACCTCTCGCTTTGTAGTGACTCTGATGGTCAACTTGCAGAACTTTGATTCTTTTTAGCATTTACTTTGAAATGTGTCGAAACTGGTTGCTAAACCTTTTTTTATCTCTTTCTCTTTCGTGGATTGTACTGATTTGGTTAGACCTATTCTATCAATCGTAGACAAAAGTGAAGACTATAATAACTACTCAGTAGTTAGAGAAGATGAAAAAATCGATCGAATAATAACATTTTTTCAATTCTCACAAATCACACTAAACTTTCCCCTAAGTTCAGTTACTAAGAATTTTTCACCGAATTGTTACTAGTATTGTGGACGCAATACTATTTCATGTATGGTATTCGTGTTTTATTAAAATTTCATGCTTATTATTATATATTAAATATACTATAAATTTTTACTATTATGTTAAAAGGATCTATTAATAATTCTGTTTCAGCCAACGTCTTTATAGTTAGTAGTAATTGTATTTTAAAAGAACTCAACACCTAATATCTTTACAAACAAATAGAACGTCACCGGGATACGAATAAAGGACCGTTTTCAATAAATTTGAACGCTCTGTCTCCTGGATATCCGGGAACCCTAAAATTAATCTTTCTGACACCTTTTCTAAGGTCTGATATGTAAATAACAGAAAATTGGAGGAGTAGAGATCCTCAGTATGAGATAATATGGATATCGAAATGCGCATTGAGTGAATTCTTCCGGTGATCCTGGACTACGCTCGTCCGACAGACTTCTCTAAATCTAAAACCTGTCTAAGTCGGCTCCTAGGCGACTTCACAACTCAGCGAAATCCACACATACACGCTTCATTTGATGTCTGCATTTTTGGAAAGGAAGTCGACCCTTAAAATGCTCATTACGGAGGATGCCATTGGCGGTTCGCTTTCTCTCGAAGTCTCCGGAAACGAACGATTCTCTCTCTTTAAGGCAAGTCCCGGGAAATGTGTGCCACCTCCTCCGTGGAAAATGCGTTCCGAGAGGAAATTTCTCCGATTCTGAAGTGCAGATAACGATCGGTGTGCGCTTTGACCCCCAGACATGTGTCCTCGTATTGTAATGTGTAATAAGTAACGTGGAGTAAAGCAGTAAAATGAGTTTATGAGCGGAGCTCTTGTAGAAACTGCGAGTAACTCGATGCTGGTCAAATCGATAACTGCGGGTTTGAAGGCGCGCGACTCCCTTTTTCAATGAGAAAAATAATTTTTTTAATATGTACACTTCCGGAGGCTGGTGTGAGCCAAAGATCAAAGTAGTTCTTTAGCGAACATCATGGTGAAGATGTTACTTGGATAATGTTTCGCGACAAAAGAAATTTTTAAGTTCGAACACGTGAAAGATCTTATGGAAAACCTGTGCACGCTTAAGTCCCGGCTTTTCATTAATCTCGGTAGGTATCTCCGATTAATAATAATTTTTATTAATTTAAGTTTTAATCGGGGCTGTGCCGGTCCGTTGTTATGGCTATAATCAATTTTAATCTTGTCTCGTGCACGAATGACTTACATAATATAAATTACTGGAGATTCAGGTATTTAAGACGAATGTTAAGTTAAAAATTCATATGATAGATTAAAATTCAGTCGCTTGTTTGTGTTTATATAAACGCTCGGAAATACTAAATAGAATGACATGAATAAAACTATCCCTTGAACCTCTAATAGTTGCTAAAAGTTCATATAACAGGCTAAAGTTCAGTCCTTGTTTATCCTGTGCTTGTATAAGCATAAATATGTAGTTATATAAAGTTATATTACCCAAAAGTCACAAAAAAGCATATTCATAAAAATAAGGAATTACAAAAGATAGCTCGGAATATATCAAAAACAACGATTACGAAAAGAATTATTTATCATAACTCCCTTTCTTGTATCATATTATATAAATTTCAAAGTTGCAAATAAAATGTGATTACATAAAAGACAGCAGGTACGACATTCTCATTCTTTTTCTTTTGAGGCAATTATTTCCAGTTACTTCATCAACGTCGTAAAAATAAAGTATTCCTCACGTCGCCTCAATGCATTTTTCTACGCAACTTCGTTCGATTGCAATACCATGCATATTCCTAAGCTCCATATCATAGCTAAATATTAATTCACGGTCTTCAATATGCCGCGATTTTCCATAAGTATTCCTTTTGTTGAATTTCAACGCTTTTCTCCTATCGCCTTTATTTCTTGAGGGACGCTCTTATCGCTTGCATTCTCGAGAACATGAAGCTCTAGTCATCGTTTAAAATTCGTGTACAAATCCTCAGTCGCAGCTGAAGAACCTCGGGAGTTCGCATGGCGTTCTTCGGGCTGAGTTCTTTGCGCTTGAGATTTTTTAAGGCGTACTTCTAACAAGTGAAGACTGAATACGTGATAAAACTAGGTTTACCCAGGATAAAATGAGAATTAAATAACGATTTATGCCTTTTCCAGAATTATCTGCGAGGCATTTCTTCTTATATCTTATAGCAAGGAGACGTAATTACTGTGAAAATTAGGAAAAACCTCTGCAAAATACTCGGGTCTTCAACTATCGATTAATCATTTACGGAATACTAGAGTAATCTGTAGATTGTTGAGAGAAAATGTACGTCTTAAAATTAAACAACTTCTGATTTTTAGAATCTAGAATTTTCACAGTTATATGTACTTCATTTGAGGGTTGGTATAAACTATAATTTAAAACCTTTACTATTTTTATTCATGAAATGATATATTGAAAAAATACGCAATTTAATGTGTTGGGTTCAAATTGCTCTGTATCTTTGTAATTAACTTGTAGAAGAATGAAAATAAAATTTCACAACAAATATTGTCGAAAATATATTGATGTCGGGAAGCACCGGAGAAAAATAAGACTCAAACAATATAAAATGATATTTTTTGAATTTATTTCTCTTATATGATTTTTCTGGGCTAAGAAAATGAAGATGCTACTCCGATAGCGAACTCGGTCGATTAAACACATTTAATTAATATTTTCTTCCTTATAGATAATGGCTCTCCACAAAGTAACGTCTGATCATCTAGATTTCGAAATTTAAGATACTCTAATTAATCCATAAACTATATGTATTCCCATATGTGAAATTAGAGAATCAGAAATATCTCTCCACTCTTTGCCAGAGAATTCCCTCCACAAACCTTGAGAGACTTGCTCTGTTAACTTTAAGCCATCAAACATCATTTCTTCCTTATGAAATTTTAAAAGTCCTTTTCTCTCATCTCCGGAACGGATCCACTTTCCTTCATTTTATTCTCATCATTGCTTGAAACACACAGAGAGCTAAAATTCACTTCCTGAGGTCACCTTCGCATTAAATTCCCCGTATCATTGAACACGTTGCACAACCACTTCCCGGGTAAAATTATAAGATCTCGATCTCTGAAACAATTCCGCTTTCAAACGAAAAGTTCTAAAGGAATGGGAAACTAACCGGAAATGTTTACATACTCGATGTCTGTCTTCCAAACAATAGCTTGCGGGTCAAGTACCTGTATTTCGGGTGAGAACGCTCAGAAGAAGAAATTTTGTCGAAATCTAATCAAACGATGAAAACTTTAATTTTTTTTTTTAATTTTCACTGGGATAAGAAACAATTCATTGAGACAAGTTTTAGATTAGAGGTGGGGATCTTACGCTCTTAAGAACGTTCAATGTAGTCTTTTAGTTATTTCTTAAAAAAGTAAAATTCTTAATGAGATTAAATAATTTCCTTTCTCTATCTGATGAAACGAAAATGAAATTGTGAGTATTAAAACCTATTTTTGATAAAAAGTCTCCCACTGATAGTATATCAACAGCTTAGCAAGTTAAGGGTGATAATATTTTAGGCTTGAGGTATGAAGGTTATAGGCTATCATTACGTTTTTACCGCCTATTATCCGAGTTCTCATCGGTGCTCATATTCCTAAGTTTAGTCGACATTTAGTCAGATCCCGAAATGTGGCGAAATTGGGGACTGAACCTCAACCTTAGGTGAATGTAATATGTATAAAATTTTCTTAAAAATTTACACAGCTAATTCTCTAGAATATCTACTGTTAGTTTTTCCATTTCTCATGTTTTTGGCAAAGTCTTCTTTCAAGAGAGTTGGAATATCCTTACTGCAGGAGGCCCATCTTCCCCTTATGTCCCAAGGAGGCTCAATCTCTGCATACACAAAGACCTTTTCCAGTCACTTCTAAAGTATTCTTCGTAAGTAAAAATGTTCAGTTAAAAATGTACTACAAATTTTCAATAGTGTCATGATTTTTATAATCCATTTCATATCGCATAATATTTACGAAAAAATTAATATGCTTAATTATTTTTCACTATAATTGTAATTTAAATCTGGCAGAAAGACCAATATTTCTAAACCGAACTCTACGTTGTAGAGAATCTGTTGTATCTCGAGATTCGATTCAAGATCTCAGGAAGTAATAGTGGTAATATTAAAAGTGCCAGCTTCGGTCATTTCGCACGTGGGCCTGCACCCGGAATCGAATCCGGGACTGCTGACCGAAGTCGAACTGTCCTTTTGGCTGTCTAGGAGTAAAGCTCAATCGAAGAATGTTCCTGAAACGTTTTCTGAGAAATTTTTTGAACATTGATTGTTGTTTACTCAAAATTTATAAGTGTGGGAGTAGGGGATTTCTGGCAGAGTGATCCTCACAGCGGAGACGAATTGAGTCTCGATATCACCACGGTTGTCCGGAAGGTCCCTCAGGAGCATACATATCTTGCGTTATCCACAATAACTTTCATGTTAATAAAAACGGTGCAGTTAATGTTGTTCTTGATAGTCAACTAGCGTTGAGAAGAAAGAAAACACACAGCCCTTTCCCATTCGTTGTAACTTACGGTTAGAGTGCTCCGTTTTCTCCAGGGGATTGCACAATTTTCGATTCCCAAATCGAGCAGATTTGTCCTCAGAGTTAATGCTTCGCGTGGATCACGCACTTAAAATGGTCGCGTGTAAAGTGGAGTGGTACTCCGGATGACATTGCGCGATTGAAGCAGATGGCGCAACGGAGGACTCGGAAACCCTTTTACCCTCCTCGAGTGCTTTCAATGGAATGTAATCAGATAGGAGGATGGAAAGAGATTAGTCGAAGAAATTGAGTTTTGATGGCTACGTCGGATGACCACAGATCTGTAGATCCACGAATAACAGTGTTAGACGTCAGGCTCTCGCGACGACTTCGGTGGGAGTAATGACGGGGATAGCGGTTCTGGAAAATCTGACAAACGGAAAATCGAGGCATTGGTGAAATTGAGAATCGGTACTCAATGATAATGTGAAAGCAACGAACTACAGAAAGTGCAGCGTAAGAGGATGAGTTTTGTGAAAAATACCAACGATAAAAAACAAGAGGTACGGAGGTTTACTCAGACGCAGAAAGAATCCAAGAAGTGTGATTAGAAGCTAGGCTGCGATTTCTTGATAAATGCAGAGAAAGTACGTTCGCAGAGGTAATATGAAATTTCTGCCGATCCTGTGGACAACGATCTCTGATTATCACAAAAAAGAGCAATATTAGTATCATTTTTATAAGCCCGAAATTATATAATTGTTCGGTTCCAGTTCGACACCCTATTGGAGAGTTCTATGTTTTTGAACATGTAAAACTGCCAGGAGAGGAAAGGATCGCAATTTGGGACCTCCGATCTCTTATTTGCTTTTCTATCTTGTTCACTTCCACATGCTCACAATGGATAGGGTATGACACGCACAACTTATTCTCACTCGATTTATGCAAACGGAAATTCCAAACTGAATCACCTGCTCACGAGCATCGGGTGAACGCCAACTTCCCCGGCGCACTTCTCCCTATCTATATGAAGTGGTTCCGCAAGATATGAACTCAGGCGCGGATTAATTATCATCATCAGATTGCTACGAAATCCTTGAAAATAATCCTGTGCCTTAAGATAATTAAGAGATAAGGCAATACTATTCGTATTTGATGAAATGGGTATCGCAAAATGTTGACTGGAAGTTCTCTCAGAAACTTCTTTAATAACCAATCGCAGAAATACTTGCCTAGGTGAGATATAAGTACTGAAAGCATGACTCGGCTTCTCCATGCACATATTGTGCAAATACTCACCTACAAATGTGTCTTATTCGCGAATACTAATCGATAAATGATAAGAAGTCGAATGTATCTTATTATTAAGTATACCATCTTGCATAAAATAGTATATAATTAAAAAAATACGTCTTATGATGCTTTGGCAAAAAATTTTAATATTAGAACTTCTTAAGTATTGGATTCTTATTAAGTTCTCTATTGTTCGTTGAAGTATATTTAAAATGAAGTCTGTAAACGTACGTCACGAAATACCTTAAACAACATTTGGCCGTGAAACCAACAGGTCGCGCTTGAGCCGCCTGTCGCTCAATTAGTCCAATATCATAAGATATTTTAGGTTGTTAAACGAATTTAATTCCTTATTATAGCTTAGTAAATTATGTACTATTTCATTTTCTCTTGGCTTGATGACATGACTCTCATATAATTTTCCATCCTAAATAAACGAAAGGGGAAACGTAGACTTTTGTCGGAATCTAAAAATTAAACTCCATTATGAATGGTTGATATTTAAGACTTTGCGAAGACTTTAAGTTACCTGCGGCCCGCGAAAGCTTTGTAGGATTCACTTAAATTTGGACCCATCATTGAGTCACCGTGCCTCAAATGATGGGCCAATAAGCTGGTGTTGGGCAAAAGAAATGATAAATAAACTCTACATACAATATCAGTGTATACGAGTAGTACTAGTGATGGAATGCCGAAAATTTTCTGTTACGTCAATCCAAAACGAGCGCAGTCTGCTAAGAGTCTTTAAAAGGCAACTCACCATCGTCTTCGAACGCTGTTAATTCCATCTATAGATACGCCGGAATGTTCCCATGTTGTGTCCGTCGCTCCTAAGTAGGCTCGTCTCTGCATAAATTGTCCCCGATGAAGAAACTTGGTATGTTCTTCGGCTCTAACGCAGCTGCTACATGAGTCGACTGTAAAGGAGATGACGTTTATCTGTATCACTGGATGTCGAATCACTTGCTATCTGTCAACTCTCTGCTTCTCAGATCACATTCCTCGGTTAACTGCTGCCGTTAATTTGCGACCAAGATCCGTCATTCAGTCCTCTAATTTAACTTAAAATAATTAATCGTAAAAATATAAGCGATCTCACGGCGACGATGACGAACGAGTGGAATCCAACATGATAATGCCTCAAAATAAAGTGGCAATCAAACAGTGAGCTATGAAAGTGATCGTTAATTAAAAGAGCGACTCCATGCCGGACAATGTGATAAAACATTGCCAATTAACTCAATCCGGCATTAAAGATAAAACGGCTGTTATAAAAGCGCAATTCAGTTTAACTCTCTCCAGCGCAATATGATTTGAATTTTAGATGAGATACCGTCTCAACAATGGCTTTATGACTGAGGAAGTTTATTGATCATTTGCGTAATCGTCTTAACACGAATCCTAAATTTCGTTCTGTCTTTTTCAACGACTCTCCGTTTCCACGGATATTTACCTAAATTTTGGAACTTTCAAGGCATAAGTTGAGGAACCTTTCCATTAAAACACAAAGAAGATAACAGTAAGTGTATATTCAACTAAAATTGTGGAATGGTACTCGATTTTTGGTCTTCCTTGCGATATATGTATTTTTTATGACATAACTTGAAAATTCTATGTTAAATTTTGAATATTAATCCACAAATTTCCTGAAATAACTAATATTGTCCTGGAAAAAGTTTCGCTTCTAACGATACTAATGGACAAGTGAATTTCATGCATGTATAAGAAGTTACTATCATATTTTTATGCTGTCTCTATTATAATTTTAGTTCTTCAAAAATTTATTCCTCTAAGTATATAGCACATGTAACAAGAATAAGGTATTATCAGTAACAAAATATGAAAAATAATTGAGAAGCAAATTATTGAAAAGACGTTGCATTGATTGCATCTTACTTAAAATTTACATATCAATAAACTATTTTACTACGATGTACCAGGTATCTTTTCACACATTAATGTGATATTGTAGAATAACAGTGGAGGAAATTTCTAAATCAATGCTACGTAGCATTTTAAAGTTAACTTATAATGCGAATCAATAACTTGAATACATCCTAACGTGCTAGTATACAATAAGCGATTTTTCAAATCCTAAAGCAAGAGGAAATGCATAGAAGACCCTTTGAATGTTTTATGTATAGGTTATGCGAAAAGTTTATTTTGACAGTGTTCATGGATATAAATTCCGTAATATTCACTTTAATGAGGCTAGATGTAAATGGTAATCGTTAATGACGAGGGTAGGCGGAAATATGAAGCTGTTAAGAAGCTTAATCATAGTAATAGCTTGTTATTAATAAGTTAATCATAGTAATAGCTTGCTATTAATAATAATAGTTTTACCTTATATCTAGCAATGTCGGAACGGCAAGTTGAATAGAGATTGGAAATTGCGGCCTCTGAGTAACGCGCGGCTTTATCGTAATTTCCTGAAATAAGTGCAGGCATAAACATATTTTTGCCAGTTTTGTTACTTACGTCATGAGAAAATAAAAGATTTCCAATCTGGTAAATTTAGCTATTATCTTGCTTTCTTTTCTACGTTTATTGTTCTACAATTTGAACATTAGCAAGACTCCATTCAAAAGTGAACTATATTAATTACTAATGCTGCCGAATAGTACTTCCGGCCTTTCGATCAGATCTGATCCGGAACCTGAACCGCAAACCTGAAAATCGAAACAGGAAAAACCGTTATTTATGCCGGAGAAAAATGGAACGAATTGTAACCCAAAAATATTATTTATTCCGTTCTGATTCTGTTCGGTACCCAACAATGCAAACTTACTTAAGTTCAGTAGGAAGAAGGTTCATTAAAATTTAGAAATTATTAAAATTCTACGACTCGTAACTAACTGATACTAAGTTTTTACTTTAAAATTTAGTGCAAAATAGAGTACACGAGAAAAGTCAGAATAACTGAAATCACAGTTCAATGCTCTCGAAACTAAACGTCTCCCTAGACAAGATGTTTGATTCAGAAATCCCTCGCCTACAATCTTTGACATTTCTAACGACAGTTTCAAGCGCCTTAAATGTCACCCTTCGCTCTGTGTACCGCCTCAAGTGGCGATCATTACGTATTTATGAGAACGCCTCATCTTTGTTTACGCCTCATCGGACACTTAATTCCGAGAGACGCGGTCCAATAGCGAGTTCCGGATCCCGCTTGCGGCGCTCGTCTTTGCTCAACTGTTTCCAGAAAGATGCGCTAATTGCATCCGCAAACGCGGACGCACGGAGAGTTTGTGACGTTTCCTTCGGCCTTCCCTTTTAGCCCAAGAGATTTCACAGAGGGAAAATTGTGCAGCGTTTTTTTTTAGACGGGATGGAAAGGTTCCGCGGCCATTAGTGCGCTTGGCTGCGGCTTAGGAATGGTGACCGGATTATTCAGGATCATATGCGGGACACGATTTGTTTAAAAGTAAAATCTGCGGCGCGACCATGTCCGTTGTCGATACTCGTGCATTTATTTTTTGTGCTGCAAATGTTTGCCAGAAGCTCTTTTAATTCTGTCTCGTTGGGACTTTATTAAACTCCTTAACGACCGAAAACTAACGATCAAATTTTCATTTTATTCTACTCATTTATTCCATAAAAAAGTGACACGAGATGCAGTAAAATATATAGGAAATGATACTTAGAGTTTACAATAACTTAACATTACTATATCATCACGTTATACATTGAAACTAGTTGTTAATTTAATACATATTTGTAGTTTTCATTTTCCATTAGAATAAAGATTTCTATAGGTTACGTGAAGTAAAAGCCGGAAACAGTAGCATATAATTTAATGGCATAATTAAGATATTAATTTATGTGGGATTAATATAGATATGAATATAAATAAAATTCATTCATTTAATGATTCGTTTACTAAATATTTCAATTAGGAAGTAATCATGAATGATAGTAAACATGAATTGCATTTGAAATTAAAAACCGTTATGAGGCTTCCTAACAACATAATAACGGATCAGGTAAAGGCCGAATATAAACGAGTAAAATCAGAAACAAAACGAATAATGCGTGATGCCCTCCGTCAATTTAAAAGAAAAGTTTTATACGAATACTTAGACGAGGACCCAAAAGCTTTTTGGTCGTACGTGCGTGAGGTCCAAGGTAAAGTTCAAACCGTAAGTTCGTTAAAAGATAACAGCGGCAATGTAATTAACGATTCTAAGGAAAAAGCGAACATCTTAAATGAATATTTCCATAGCGTATTTACGTCCGATATTACATTAGGCGCCCTACCAGTAGTTAATAAAGCAGAAACAATGTCGAATATCACATTCAGGGAAGACGGAATTATTAAACTTTTACGGCAGATTAAGCCAAATAAAGCTCCTGGTCCTGAGGATATACCAGCTCGAGTATTTAAAGAATTAGCAGAGAGCATAGGCCCCTTTCTTAAAGTAATATTTAAAAAATCTATAAGCGAAGGTAAGGTCCCAAAAGATTGGAAAATTGCAAATGTCACCCCAATTTTTAAAAGCGGCGTAAAAGATGATCCATCGAATTATAGGCCCATTTCGTTAACTTCATTGAGTGGTAAAATAATGGAACATATAATTACTAGTTCCTTAATGGGTTTTCTCGAAACCTCTAAATTCATTGTTAAGAATCAACATGGTTTTCGTAAGACACGTTCCTGCGAGTCACAGTTAGCGTTATTAATTCACGATATCTTGAAATCGGCCGAAAGTAAAAGACAAGTCGATGCAATATTTTTGGATTTTCGGAAAGCGTTCGATAAAGTCCCACATCGTAAATTGTTGTACAAATTAAAACTTGCGGGCATCAACGAACAAGTAATAAGTTGGATAAAAGATTTCCTGTCCGATAGAGAACAACGAGTAGTATTAGATGGTATTAGTTCCAACCTAGTCAAGGTGACCTCAGGCGTCCCACAAGGAAGCGTAATCGGGCCATTATTATTCTTAATATACATTAACGATCTTAATGAACACATCGACAGTAACGTTAGAATATTTGCGGACGACACGGTTATTTACAGAGAAATAAAAAGTAATGACGATAGATTAAGCCTGTCGAATGACTTAGATAAAATAGTAAAATGGTGCGACGACTGGCAATTGGAGCTCAACGTAGATAAATGTTCAGTAGTTAATTTTTTCGAAAGAAAATCCTTTGCCAATCATAATTCATATAGCCTTCGAGGGAAAACATTATCAACTGTCGATTCGGTAAAATATCTCGGAATAACCCTCACGAATAACTTAACTTGGGGTACCCACATCCATAACATATGTGGGCGAGCTCTTAAGAAACTAGGCTTCGTCAAAAGAATAGTCGGTAAAAGCGAAGAAAAAGTCCGCGAGCGATGTTACTTTGCGCTAGTGAGGCCTCACCTCGAGTACGCATGCAGTGTATGGGACCCTGCTGAAAAGTGTTGTATTCGCGAGATAGAAAAGGTACAAAGAAAGGCAATACGCTTCGTAAAAAATTGCTATGATAAATCGGTAAGTGTTACTCGGATGCTTCAGGAGGCAGGATGGGAATCTTTAGAAGAAAGAAGGCTCAATCAGAGATTCAAATTACTTGATAAATTCAGACAGAGCACGTTCATAGAAGATGTAGCCGAGATTATGCGCCCTCCTTGCTTTATAGGCCGTTCTGATCCAGCGAGAAAGATCAGAGAAATAGATGCTAAAACCAGTCGATACAAGAATTCTTTTTTTCCCAGAACAATACGCGAAAATAATCGACTGGGCAAATAGAGTCCTGGTGCTTGCACCCCCTGCCACACGCCGAAAGGCGGCTTGCAGGGTACAGATGTAGATGTAGATGAATGTCATTATTATTAATAATCTAAATAAATAGAGAAGGATATAGTTTCAGAAATAAATTCCTGGACTTTTCTTCATTATAAATAAGAAACTAATTTTGTATATTTACCGATTTTTTATTTAATCGATTATGGCTTTGATGCTGAGACATTTTCAACCTTCAGATCTCTAATTACGGAATGCAAAAAGACCCCGGTACAGGAATTTCCGAAATCTCGATGGATTCCTTTTCTAAGTTTAATCCATCCATTTTATTTCTTTGAAAATCAAGGTTGAGTGAGTCAATACAAAGAATGGTAAACTTTCTGGAAAAGATATTTAGTTTCTGGTAGAATTCTAATCTCCGAACTGTTGTAAGTTTGGTTTCACTTCTCTCAAATTTTATACCCTCTAATTCATCCTGTGCAAGTTTCATTCCATTGTTTGGAAAATAAATATATGTAAATCTTGAATTCATTGAATATAATTCTTCTACTATGATATGTGGATGCAAGCTTACGCGTACGAGTGTATTTCGTTGTGCACAATTAGCTAATTTGGTTTCCATTACATCGAGTTTCTTTGCTATAGAAAAAAAGTTGGATCAATTGTGCTACTTACCTATTTATGTCCATAATTCATGGTTTTCGTATAATTTATGGTGGTGTTTGGGATACTCTATATCTGTTAATTTTACTCACATTAAAAATAAAGTAAATGTGCTCTGGCTTAATTCAGGGGTTTCCGTTTAAAAAAACAATAAGTTACAGATTCAAAGTTGTAGATATGTACAAATACATAAGAAGCGAAAATAAAGAAGAAAATATAAAATTTTATACTTTCATTTTTTTATTGAAAATAATGTGCCTCGATCGCAAAATTTTCGAGAGTTTAATAATAAGTCACTTTTGCTACTACCTACATTGCTATCCATTAGTAGAGTAAATTAGTTTTCTATCCTGTGCGCAGGATTAACAAAGTAAGTGAAGCTGAGTATACATTTTAAATGATGATAAATTTGATGTGAAAACTATGTTATGTGCAAGGTGATCACTTTACTGTTGATTGAGCTTTCAGAAGAGAAATAATTTCGATAAATTATTCAGATACATTATCCTGATATTATAGATAATTCTACCAACCATTTAATAGAGCTTTAAGTAGAAAATTATTACGTAACGTATCATAATGCAGCCTGAAGTGTTATCGATAATTTCAGAAATATTGAGAATATAAAAATCTAGACACTGTGATAATCCTTGAAAACATCGACCTCTACTCGATTCGAGATCGCTATTTTTAAATCATTCATTTACTTTAACAAGCCAACGGGTTCTCCAGACTGTTGCGGCAGCCGGAAATATGGTCTCGGAACAATCGCTAAGAAACGCGTTCGACCGCATCAACTACGGAGCTTCGAGGAACATTATGAAAAGAAGAGCATCCACATGTAATTTAAATCACGAAATCCATTAAGCGATAAATTAATTCGGAGAGACTTGCTTAGGAGAAGCTTTCAACGGGAATTTGAAGCGTCTTCTCGAACAATTGGATTCCGGTGACCGAAATGGGAATCTCCCCAACCCAAACGTGGCGGCAAAATGTCCCCAGTGGAAAATCGTTTGAATCTAATTACGGTTGACGTCGTTTATGCGATAATCTTTCGCGCAATCATAAAATTATGAAATTTCTACTCATGTATGTACATAAATACATGCAATTCACGCTCCTTCCCTTCGGGGTAATCAACTTACAGGCTTCATTCATGTACCTACTCTTAAAATTTTCTTTATTAAATCAATTTTTATCATTTAAACTTTTCTACGAAACCTTTAAGCATTTGTTAAAATTTTAATGCTGATTTTACCGATGTGTTTAAATAATTAGTCCCTAGATAATAACTATAGTTTAATGTTGACGAATCAGAAAATATACATTATTACTCTGGTGCAACTTATAACATTTCTTCGTACATATTTTTGTATATTATATAGGATATTGTATAGTATACTGTAGTAAAGCATATAAAAGAAATAAAATAAAAAGAGATTGCTCAGTTATCAAAATTTGCATACTAATAAGAGGCTTTCCGGCTTATTGAATATAGTTTCTTATACTCTTGAGAATGCGAACCGATGCAATGAACGGATAAATACGGCTTCTGGTATCGACTCAGGTTCAAGAATATCAATTTTCGGTTCGGGTTCGGTTTTCACACCGGTATAAGGTTTTCGGTTCGGTTCTAGTTTGACCCCCTGGTACCAATCAGATCATTCCAACAAAATCACAGATTTTTTTGAGTTCCTTTCCATTTTTTAACGCTCAAAAATTAACGTGGATGCAACGAATAAGTTATTCAGGGGAAATTCCAATACAGAGTACCCAAAGTTAAAGCAGTGATGTATCACCGAATCAGTAAGGAGAAAAGAATTCTCC
Source organism: Pachydiplax longipennis (assembly GCA_036926295.1). Classification (NCBI taxonomy): domain Eukaryota; kingdom Metazoa; phylum Arthropoda; class Insecta; order Odonata; family Libellulidae; genus Pachydiplax; species Pachydiplax longipennis. The sequence continues at coordinate 67,477,089 of JAVFKF010000004.1, read as the reverse complement.
ATTTTCTTAAATAAACAAACTTGGGAAACTTTGCAATGCCACTAGAGAAACGTATTTTTCATCAGTAATTTTCGATGGGGAGAAAAAAAGGATCAGGAAACTCAAATTCACAAAAAGTTTCTAAATTCCTCACGTATTGTCGCGCATATTTTCACCAACCGTTTAAGGATTCTTTTAAGATGCATTTTGAATTACTAAAGTCGCTTCGAATCTCATATTTTTGCGACTTTTTTCCTTTGAGATGTTGAAAGTGCATTTGCGGTGCGCATTCATTGTAAGCCACGGGGAAGCAGTACTTTAATGAGGGCTAAATTGTTAAAGGGGTCGCACTGGAGAGCGAGTCTCGGACAGTTTTGTCTCAGCAGATATTCATTGTTAGGCCACCATTTAAAGCAACGAGGAAAGACAAAGGACAAAAAATGCGAGAGAAAGGGAAGGCGGATATGTTGGAATGTTGGAAAACAAGCGATTCGAATACCAATTTCAGTGGTTTTGAGAAAAAAGCCGTGGAAAAGTGCAGTTTAAGCGTTTCAGTCTCCGAGAAAGTGCAATTCATGCGACGGAGTCGTTGCGTAACGTGAGGAAAAGAGTTTATCTTATAAACTTAATTGTAGAAGGCTTGACTTCGCGGAACTTCATCGCAAAATACGTTTTGTTGAAATTTTTATTAACTGCTGTGTGAGAAGTTGAGACTTTCATACTCTTCGAAGTCTATTAAGGGACACTGTATGAGATACACTCCTGGAGTGATGTTTTAACGAGTGTTCCGTTTACTCTCTTTAGGGGGGGGATGACAGGTGCTTTTCTAACGATGACATTTTTAATTAATATTCTGAATCCTTCGTTTCCTCACTTATGAATTCTGAAATAGAATGATGTCGAAATTGCAGTTTAGAAGTTTTAGTGAATTAAAATACCAACATGAAACACTCAGAATAAAAATTAACCTCTGGAACAACAAGATTTGAAAATATTACACTTAACCCAATGACTAAGCCGTAAATTCCTACGAAAGAATAATCAAATTAGAATTTAGTCTTTGTACTCTCATACATAAACATACTTAAACAGTGATTTTAGATTCCACAGAATAGCTTAATGTACTTCAGTTAACTAAGTATAATATTCACAACTGTTGTACAGAAATGTTGCGCTAAGAAAAAAATTCAATAATAGTTCAGAATAATCTGCAAATATAAGAGGAAGCGAAATAACTTGAAAGATGAAGGATAGAAGAAGAAGATTGGAGAGATTGATAAAGAGAAAGCAAGATGAGACAGCACAGAAAGGGTCGACTCGGCCAAAAATATAAAAATGCTTTCTTCGACTCTGGATTTCAGACATTCGCATTGCCACTCTTGAGTGAATACCCTATGCATATCATTTGAGGCTATGGTTCTTTCGCAACAATCTTCTTCAAACTCTCCTAGCGGATTCACGGAATCTCGTGGCATTAGTAACCTTAGGTGCCCGCTGTTTCCTTACGTATATCACGTAAATATTCAAATGTGACCTTTATATGGGAATTTCAAGTGAAAAAATATAAGTCCATGAATTTCTCCTGACTGTCTGTAAGGTATTCAGCCCGAAGGTCGGTTAGCACTTCTTTTCCTCTACCAACAAAGAGCTAGAAGATGAGAATTAGGATAAAATAAGGAGTTAGGAAGTTTGCCGTTGCTTTCCTCACTGAGCCAGAATGCTATAAGCGGAACAAGTCCACGTAATTGAAGCACAATGACCCTGGGAGTTACACTTTTAGTATCATTTCATAAGGAGAGACCTCAGCCGACGCCACTATTCAGCTTTACATATACCTCAGTAGCTTTCATATCACAAGAGCCATGATAAAGACTGAGAAAAGAGTAAATAAAAGACTCATTTTCCTCTATATTTTACCAATACATTGTGAAAAAACTCCAATCATGGTATTAGAGACAAGACACAAGATTAGGTATAGGCCATATGACCCTGATATGACCGAATTTCCCCTGCTGGATTCGGTTGAACTTGAAGTATTCCACATGAAATTGAAAATCAGCATTTTCTGTAACGTACGGTCGACTTTTCAAGCTTGTAATTTTTAAGTGCAAGAATTAACATGAACGGTATGCGTGGAAGTGTGCAGAATATATTTAAGGGTGACAACGAGAAGTTTCAAAATCCGCACTGAAGAAATCCATTCTTACATTTTTTGCCGGCGATTGCAGGCGTGGACGGTCTCTCGAGCGTAACACGAAGTCTATCTGGAATTCCTGGCCGCGCCTCTTTCTTCTGCCCCCGGGGCAGTACCACCAGAGGGAGTGGACTGCACAGGTAAATATATGGAGAGAGGACGGCGTTGATGAAGTCACGCTGGGTTCGGCTGCAGTCGCAATAACAGTTAGAAAAAAAGAGGAAAATTCTATTCTCTATCTGAGACCGCACTTGGAGCAAGTTTCTCCTTCACTGCGCATTTCATTCGTCCTTTTGCTGTGATCACCTTCAGTTGGGTCATCGGAGCAATTAGCGCTGCGCTACGAGAAACTTTATTTGCGCCCCCAAACTAACAACTCTCTCAATTCTTTATTTGCGATCTTCTCTCTTGCAGGAGGAAAAGTTAATTTAGATAGAGTATATACAAGAGAAGAAAAATAAATAAGAATTTTGATAGCATTCAACAGGGAGGAATCAAAGCGAATGCTATTATTCGTATTTTTTATTTCTTAATGGTTTTTCGCGTTCAGTAGCTTAAAGAGCATCGAACCGTAATGCATTTTCGTTCCGGTTTTCGCTCCGGTTGAACGAAAACAAATATCGGTTCAGTTCCGGTTTCACTCCTGTCATATCCGTACCGGTTAGAACCGTTCTTTTTGGCTGATACCATCGTAATGATGCGCATCTTTCTGAAAGTGTGTTTTCTTTTATTTCTAGCTTGTTTCATTTACATTATTTTACAATAAATTTTATGACGAAACTTTTTAATATTTAGTTGCAAGTCATCGTTACACGTTTAGTGAACCTTTCTCCGATCTCACTTCTGTAAAATGTACATCGGAACGGAATAAATAAATGTTTTTGGCTTCGATTCGAGTTTAAGATTTTTTCGAATCAGTTTTCATCCTGGCAAAATAACGTATTTTTCAATTCGGTTCCCGTTCAGTTCTGGATATATTCCGGTTCGATATTCTGTACATATAGGACAACTCGGATTGGGGGTCGTTTTTCCTTCCATCATTCCTAAGAGGAATCTTCGCATGATTATATTTGGAAATGCAGAGATTCCCTCTTGAGGAATGAAGGGTATAAGGTTAATCGTGTGGGACATAAAAGAATTGGAATGAAGAAATGGATGACGAACGAAGAGGATGACCCGATTTGTAGAAGAGTGGGGTGGAAGGAAGAGTTATAGAAGATTATTAGAGCACTTTCAGAAGATTCAACGATGACGTCGAGCAAAAGAAGAGATCCACTGCTCGAGAAAAAGTAGAATTTCTTCATAGATAAATAACCTTCTTGCGATTCCCTCCCGTGTTAGGCGAGCTAACATTCTCGTTTGTTCACATTCGATACTTTCCTCGCAAACTTCTTCAACTCATTCATGCATCAATTCTCCTTCATTCGGACTACATTTCGAGATCTCATCCTCAACTATCTTTCTCTGCCTTCCACATTAGGTGGACTCTCGATCTAACGTTTTCGCTTCCATCGTTTTTCCGTCGCAAAATAGGATTCTAGACAGAGTTTGAAATCTTTCTCGCTTCTAAAGCTATTCTTTCATAACGTATAACTCTGCATTAAGTACCAAATTACAAGTTATTGTCTAAACTATAGTAGCGAATGGCCTAGGCTTTCTTGTAATTTGGTACTTAATGCACAGTTATACGTTAGGGGAGAATAGTTATTAAGAGTATGTTCAGTTAATAAAAATATATATTATGGAAAGCAAAAAGGTTGCATAAAAGAATTATCTCCATTACTTAATCGTTTCTGAGCATATAATCCTTTTTAAACTCTACCGATGATTATCGTATCTAATGAACAGTGATCATTTCAAACATCTTTGGTTTCATATATACTCTTTAAAAGGATCGAAGATTTTAGAATTTTGTAATAATCCATTTTAAATTTATTCCGTGATCTCTCTAAAGGAAAATGACGTTCATTGGAACCCTATTAAAATTTATATCACGGTTTTCTTTTTTAATAACTCTACGTAGAGTATAAAATAACTAGGAAAATATGAAGTGACTGTGGTGAATTATTTCGGTGGATTCGAGCCATCGGACAGTGGGGCAGCAAGATAATTGATAAACAAAGTTACTGGTAGATTTAAACTTTACGAAAACTGTACGAGAGCTATCTGAGCTTTATCTTTGATAACTGAGCGTAACATACATACCTCGCTGGAAATATGACAATAGGGATTCATACAGCAATGGCTCTAGAATCCTACGATTCTGATTAAGTAAAGGGAACTACAGAAGACTCCTTTTCGTTTCTAAGGAGTAAAGCACTCATATCTATTTAAGATGTAAAGCACTATGTCTTTTGTTTATAATGTAATAGAAAACAAAACTGTTTCATTATTAACTTATACTACGTCACAGATTTACATAAAAACACTACCAGGTTTCGTAGAGATGCTACATCATCGAGAAAACTACAGTCTGCAATACTGTAGTTTCCTCGCCTGACGATATAGCATCTCTACGAAACCTGATAGTGTTTTTATGTAAATCTGTGGTGTAGTAAAAGTTTACGATGAAGCAGTTTTTTATTCATGAATACCACAAAGCAACACCTGAATCTGTGTCGTTTAATGTAATAGAAATAAGAATTCTCTCTTTCGTTTTCTAATGTAGCAGAAATAAAAGTTTTAATATCCCGGACACAATGCTATCCCGCTTTTAACGCGGTTTTCTCTCAGTTCCCCGAAAACATCATTAGTCTCTGTCTTTATTATCCGTTTTAATCATTCTTCAAATTCAGTTTGATCAGAAACGGATAGTTGCTGCCCTTCCTATTTAAAATTTAAGCTTTGTTTCTTACCTCGCTCTGTACTTATAGCATTTAAGAAGCTTGTCGCTAAATTCTTCATATTTGTTTCAGCTGGTATTTCTCTCTGTATCGTTAAATGGACTCTGGGCTTATTATTTTGAAAAATCTGCCGGGAGAATCGATCGGAATTCCTCCTATTAGTTTGAGATTGTCTTCTACATACTTGAAATAACTACTTGGTAGCAATTCGTTTGATCCTTCTGAGGTGGGGAGGTGAGAAGTTGATTGGAATGAAATGTGGAGTTGGACAAGAATGGCACGGAGAGAAAACGCGCTGATGATGGGGTTGGGAGAAAGGAGTAATGGTATGAGAGCGTGGGTGTGATTCGGCATGACTAACAAGCCTCGCCTTTTACCAGACCTTTGGTATTTGATAGCGGTTGAGCCTTGGACTTGCGCTAATTTTATTTTCCCAGACGAAATGTCAATTACCAATATTCTCGCATTGAATCTCGGCGAATTTTCGATTTTCTTCGCGATATATGTTCTTCAATCTCAGCTTTCATGATCGAAACTACATTTTGATATTTGATTTGGATTTGAAGAAAAAAAAGTAGATTGATATTGTGCGCGATAACCTGAATGTCTCATGGCTATTTTACCATTGAATGACATGGGTAGACTTTTTCGCGGATCACACCAAACGAAATACCTGTTGAGGAATATCTGTATAACTTAACTTTGAGCACTGAAATTCAAATTTACCATTGATAAAACGATTTGAATGTATTCTACATAGGTGAAGGATCTATTTCATCAGAATTAAGGTTCGACCCCCGTTTCGACAGTTACACTTTATAATCCTCGTTTACGTTTGGATATTTTCAGGCCTACATACATCTTAACTTATAATTACACATATGCGTTCAAGTTTCATGCAATCACATATATTGTCTTCCCTTTTAAGATATTCCGATAATTTTTTCGGACTAACAAAAGCTATTGGTAGTATTTGTCATTACTGAATACTTAATGGTATACATATTCGGTTTTTTAAATGTTCTATGACGTTATTCGGTGCCTACCCTCCATTACTCCATATGAAATTTATTTTGGTAATCTTTCTTTTAACATACGTTACATATGACCATACTATGTTAGCTACTCTGATTTATTGTCGTCTACTATTCTATGTGTGACTCCCCTTATATTTCTTCTAATCCCTTCTCATCTTCATATCCTAGCAGACTGTCTCTAGAAATCCATCTCTGCAAAAGTAAGACTTTATCATTTTAACCCTATTCGGCCATATCTCACTCCTATAAGTGAAAAATACATTAGTGCGACACCTTTCCACCGATTGACTACAGATTTCATTAGGAAAATAAATATCAAGGAGATAATTCACCTATAAATAAGAAAAGATAAATAAAATATCATATATTAAGAAACAGAGATAATTCTAACACTAATCAACTTCGTTTACATACTTGTATTTTACACATGATTTTTACTAAACTACCTCAGATTTGATGGACGTATCCCATCAGCATACCGAAGTCATGCTTCGACCTACGATTTCCTCTTACTCATTTCTGATAATCTACTTACATACTTTCACAATGAAACTCACAATCCCTAAGCTTCTGAATCCCCCATAATTTTCTGCTGACCTAAGTTGCCTAGCAAAGGATAATGATACACTCGTCATGGGATGGTAGTTCAATTCATAGTAACCCTAAAAGGCAGAAATATTTCTATTTGTGCGTGACTTAAAGGGCAAGAATACACGCGTGACTAAGCGAACGACGTGATTGAAGAAAAAACAATCTACGGATGAGGTCATGCGACGTCGAATCGAGCGGTCATCAAATTCATCTCATTCGTCGCAGTCTATGCGTGCTTATACCAGTCACGATTCCAAAACCCACAAGCCTATATTTTAATGTATTTTGCATATAATCAATATTCAGTGGTGAGGAAATCGATGAATAATCAAGAAACTGAATGCCTACATTTTTTGGTATTTTTCTATCAAATAGCATCAGGGTGCCATAAGCTGTGGTCAGATTTAACCAGCTCTAAATTTCAAATTGGAGATAAGATTATCAACGAAAGGTTTTCGAAAAATTTGTCAATACGGATCGACGAAGAAAACAACTCTGTGATTCCAGTTAACAAAAAGCGCTGAGAGGTCTACAAAAAGTTACAGGGAAATATTCCCTGAAACGCATTAGAAGTAACTATATTCCCACTTATGAACGTTTTCTTTCCGCAGAGTACTCAAGAATCTAACTGACTTAAGAGTTAGATCAGGATGTTGGTTTTAATACGCCCCCTTCCACATGCCAATAGCGGTATTCTTGATAAATATGTAAATTTGAAAGTAAAGTTTATGTAGTTAAAAAGTAAACGTGAAAAACATTTTTTGACGATATTAAATCACGAAGAAGTGCAAATAGGTATATTTTAGTCTAAGAAAAATCTCTACATATTGTCCGAATGCTATATAAGAGTTATTCCAAAGATGATGGCTGTTATGATGAATAAGCTTGATTTTGACTCATACGTATTCAATATTTCAGATTATTTTCTTGAATTCTTAATAAAACAGGTTTATTGAGATATTAATTTCATGCCAAGTTTCTTATTTTACTATATTTTCTCCATGAAAATAGTGAAATGAAGAAGTGAAAGATGCAGCTTATAAATTTGTCTTAAAATACTTCGATGAGTTTTGAGTTTGCTTGAGAATAATGTCTATGTAAGGGGAATCCTAAAGTAGTTGAATGTATAGCTTGAATCAGTTTATCAGCAAGGAAACCAACGAGGGGAACATACAGAAGTGAAAGCTATAGGGAAGGATATAAGGAAAAGAAGCAGGAAATATGGCTTGAAAAGGAAAGCTGAGAAAGTGAACTTTGAAGGAAACTGTGCAGACAAACAGGAAGTAAGGGACAGGAAAAGAAAATATAGAAATAAATTCAGCCACAGTGTGAGGTAGATGACCAATTAAAGAATCGTAGTATTGGAAGAGAGTACTCATCAACGTGATATCATCTATTTAGATAAAGCAGAATAATATCAAGTCTTGTTTGGCACGTGAAAATTTCATTAAAATCCAACGTACTACCAGAAATTTAAGTTGAAAATTCAAAGCAATGCTATCAACAAATAATAAACTTGGCTTCATGATAGATAATATCCAAAGTGTTAAAAATTTTTCCACATTTGTGCTATTTTCAGAGTGAATGAAGCAAATTAGTCAATCTATTTTTTCACCAATTACAATTACGAAAAGTTGCAATAAAGAAAACTATAGTGTTTCCCAAGACAATGCACAATTTAAATTGCGTATGAGTTAAATTAAGAGTTTTTCAACAAATTTTTGGCGGAAATTTATCCGATGTTGTTTTTCACACGTAACCGCATTGTATACCGATGAGTTCAAATAAAAATGATTCAACTCTTACAGTAGCGAATGAATATTATTAAAAAATGAAATTGCGTATTCTTATTGGGACACCTTTTATTATTTGTCAACGGTTTACAAGCCTGCAGTATTATAGTAAAAAGTACAGAAGCTTTGTGATACCACGTATAAGAAATCTTTCCCAAGAGATTATCCCTCTTAATGGAAAGGAATAGCGGCGGTAGAGTTGAACCACGAAGACTGACATCCAATCAATTCTTATCGTGATTTTTATTCTATAACCCTTGAGAAACAACGAGAAAAATCCCTTCAACTCTTCTGTTCAAACTTGAAATTCTCTTGATTTTCACGGGAATCTATATCGTGCAGCAAAATGTGGTAACTTCAACCATCGGAACTTATTGAATGAAAATTGTCTCGACACTTTATATTACGAATAATAGTAGTACTATTATTAGGATGAGATTGAGACTAATAAGTCTCGACCCTAATCTATCCCTTCGTCGTATGAACACTAAAAGAAAGAGATAGTTTGATAAAAAATGCAAAAAAGAGAACCACTTTGCGGGTTTAAAAACTTAACTTTGCGTTTAGGAAAAAATAGACACCACAGCAGAAAAATACCCAATGATTCCTATCTTTCGATGCAATGGTACCCTCTTAATACTACTGTCCACCTTAATTGATAGAGCTAAAATTGTTAATATTATCTGTATTGCCGTCCTCCGCTCTCCTAACCTGTCTTACCTCCTCTTTAAGGGGGTTCCTTGTCACTCCCAAGCTGGTGATGACTAATTTTGTAAGAATTTCAACTCAGAGTTGAAGCTGATTCTAGCTCTGACACAGAGACCCTTATTAATCTCCTCCACGGGCAAAATATTAGATAAAAAGTCATGAGACGGTGCTTCTTTTCATAGCAAAAGCTCAATATCCAATAAACTATCATATACTGTTATTTTAACCATCAGGAAATGAAATATTCTCATACCCCAGTTAAAGCGATGTCACGCTAATGACGGTTTGCCCTCCTGAAAAGTGTATTTGGTTACTTTTACAGTATCACCTCGACTTACGAACCGCTGCATATACGAACATTTTCTTACTCCATTCCGATATCTATACATCAAGATTATGTCGAGAAACGAATTGAATAAACTAGAAGACATAATAGTAAATAGGGTTTCGAAATGTAAAATTTTCGGGTCACGAACTTCGAGCTGGAACGAATTAAGCTCGTGAGCCAACTGTATTTGAAAATGTTTTAAGAGTTTATAATTCCTTTTAAATTTAAAACTGCAAAATTTAAAACTGTCCCTGCATCTCAGCGGTCCGTCCTGAATTATCAATCAATCACCTTATCTTTGGAGACAATCTGTTACCGCCGGCGATGTAACTCGACGAGCCTTTGACATCTGCAACCCGCAATATCAGTTCCCTGCGCTAAAAAGCTTCCGTCGTGCTAATCGCAGTGTTTGAGCCGACTTCTATTCGCTCCTAAGTGCTTCGCTTACCGACTCAAATGGCGTGAAATTACATCTGAGGTCATCTTTCTATCGCCTGCACTTTCTCCCTTCGCGAGTTCAAATATTCTTATCCTATTTACTCATAAGAAAGTAGAAAGACAAAGTATGAGCAAAGTACGAAATACAAGCAAAATTAGTCAAAAGAAAGAAACCTGACCGTCCAGAGATGCGGTCGAGTCGGGCGGTTGCCCAGGGCGCCGCAGTTTGGAGGGTGCATGAAGTTAATCCGAGGTTATAAGGTCTTCGTGATCTTTTCATTGACATTCCATTTATAAAACAATCTTTGGGCAGCTGCTCGGTGGTAAATGGTTAAGTCTGTTCTCAAGATTTGATATTCGATCGTTAGAGGTAATTTTTAATAAACACACGACTATTTTCAACGAAAATCAAGTACATAAATTATACGACATTATCACCAATAAGATGAACATTCGTTGAAACTAGCTGTATGCATACTGTGTGTTTATTAAAAACTGAGTGGGAAGAGTACTTCCTTAGTCTTTTCTTCATTCTACACGATCGATATCAAAAACATATCGCCTTTTACTTTTAATTTTAGTCGAATTTGACTCTTAGTTTGTTCATGCAAATGAAACCTGTACAATGTATACATGTTGAATTAACCATTAATGTTTTACTCATGTTTTAATGCATCCTGATTTTGATGTATGAAATGAATCAATGTCTTACGGAATTAGCTTGATGAGCTCGATACCATGAATATTTCCGGTATTAATCATTCACACGACTGCTGGCAAACTCATTCTTACCTCTTCAGCATTATCCGTCATTATGCTTTCATATCGAGCTGTCGACGTAAGTTCTGAGGAATGCTAACCTTTAGATGCGGGGCGTTATATAAAAGCAGCGACAACTTAAGGGAGGTGCGGCCGATTTTTAGAATCTGGTTTCCTCGATCCATTAATCTGCTTAAAATTCATCGTTTTTCCTGCTCTTTCGCGGTTCGGTGATCACATGATCGCAGACTCGGTTTTCCTCCAATTACCTAATATCACTTCTTCCAATGCTGTTTGCAAAACTTTCATCCTATCTTACAACCTCTAATGCCTTGTTCTTAGGCATGAAAAAACACTGTTCGTTGCCAAAGCAACAAAAAATCATTTCCCTCGCTTTAACGCGATTCCTTTCACATTCCGTCGCTAGGAGGAAGTTGATTACCAAATACTCTTACTTTTCCTGCTTCAGAGTGTTTGGATTGTCGTATTGGATTGTGATTCCGAAAACTTCATGAATTGAATTACTACGACATTTGCGACAATTTTCAAATCTTTCGCGATCAATCATAGAAATTTTGAAGATAATATCTCAGTTTAATTCGGCAAAATTGGAAATATTTAGCAGGAATATTTTCTAATTCACGGTATTTGTTTTTTTTAGATTCTCAGAACCAGATTACATGAAGAATGTGAAGTCACATTAAAGATATTTTTTCCCACATACTGGCGAAGATTGTTTTCAATTATAAAAAACTCGATGATTTATTGCCACTTAAAAAACACAAATCCAGTCACACAAGGTTAGTTTCAAGAAACGAATAGGAATCATTACAAAAAATCTCCTTTTATAAAGATAAATAACTTTCCCATAAAATGTGAGCAGAAACAAAAAGAAACAAAGAAAAGGAACTCGGCGCTCAATGAGTAAGAGACACAGGAAATTGTGCAATTGGGCAATTCTGAAAACTGGCGACCGCATGGGTGACAACCTTTTTCCTAGGAAATGCCCCCGACGGTTTGCCGATTTCGGCACTTTGAGAATTCCTGTGTCTCATAAAAAGAAACAAAGCCAATATTTTCCAATAGAGCAGAAGAAAGATATCTAAGATGATAATACTTCTTTTGGAGATATTCATCATTTAACAGGCAACTACGAAAGGCTGCCTTGAATGAAATGATTCGATAACTAGGATTTACGTTTCGAAATATCTCTTCACCTTGAGCGAATTTGACGCAAACTTCTGGGAACCCAAAATCATGTTTTACCCAGGTCACAACATGGTGACGTCGCGTAAGTTATGTGCGTAATACAGAGGTGATTTGCACTATTTATTTATACTTAGAAGGTATATAATCGTATGTATTTCTTGTTACAATAAGTGGTTCCATATTCTGTCAGCATAGTCAACATAAATGGAGGTCCGGTATGGACTCTGACTGTGCCAATGCGTAGATCCTAGACGGATCTTGGGATCGGCTACCACGACTGAAAACGCGGTCTGATTGATTTCGTTGCAGACGATACGTCTATCGTTTTTAAATTCGAGTTGGCATTCCGGAGGAAGTTACGTTGGAATCTCTGCTCCTGTGATGGCCCACGTGAACGCCTCTCCCCCACGTGAGGGGCACCCGTCCATCCTTAAGGCCCCTCATCGCGATTCGATGACATCGCTCCCAAGTTTCGGTCGATCTGCGATGCACCTTCAAACGGACCTTTTTCAGAATACGCTGATTCTTATCAGTATACATTCCTCTGCTTTTTCTGACCTCCTCATTGAGTACTAACTAACGGCTGATTGGATGTAGCTCAAGAAAGATGAATCTACGTGTTGACATACAGGTTGTTTTCTTATTTATTTCTACGTATGTAAAATAAATACGCGTGGGAAGAACTTACGAACACGATGTCTGATAATCATGATGAATTACTGAAGCAATGAAATAGTAGAAAAAAGTACTAAGCTGCTTGACTGCCGTTTTCTAAACGGATCTCAAGAGGAACTCGTTTACTTTACATCCTAAACAGGATATATTTTGTTAAGCGAAGTTATTTTCAAGTCATTTCGGTGTATTCGATAAAAGTTTAAGATGGAATTTAATCTAAAAATTCTAAAGTTTTAAACAACGGCTAGCGTCATATTACGACAAAATATGACCGGAACTGAGAACCAATGAGTATCAAAAATAGGCAAAAAGGAGAAAATTAGGGCATAAAATAGTTCATCATTATAAAAATCGTTGTCGGGTTTCCAATCAGATTAACCTGGTTGGAAACCTGTGAACGATTTTTACAAGCAATCCACCAGGAAAGTCTGAAATCACTCTAGTTCATCATTAGTTTTATTCCTTATTTAATCATTCGATAAAGGCCCTCCCGATATTATTCGATACTATTCGATGAATATTTTACAGCAATAGGTAAAGATTCTCATTAAAGACGTGTTTAGCCCTAGTTTAAGATAATTTCGATTCTGTTTTCACTTTATTTTTGTTCGATTCAACGCCGTATTCTGCAATTTTGGACGATGTCTTTGACGAGAGCTACGCAGTGTGACGAAGCAAATTAAACCATTGAATAGTTTCCGATCCCTCACATCTTAATGCTATCGTCCCAGAGACAAATCAAAAAATATTACCATCAAATCTATGTCCAGGATATCATACAGCAAAAATATTCGTTCCGGTTTTCGCTCCAGTCCAGGCAAAAATGAAAATATCGATTCTGTTCCGGTTTTCTCCTTTTATAAACGTCGATCCGGTTATACCGTTATTTTGGCTCCAACCGTTGTAATACTTTCCTTCTGACATTTAGAATAATATTTACAAGCCATAGTTATAAATATTTAGAAACCTTCCTCTAGCAAAGTAAAATGTGAATTCTTGGAAATAAAACATCGGAACGGAATGAAGAAGGGTTTTCGGTTACGATTGGAGTCGACAAAATCCTCGACAAAAATAACTGTTTATTTCGACTTCGGTTTTCGGTTCTATTCCGGTGCGATTCCCTGTTCATGTTTCCATAACGAAGACTATTCAGTTCATCTGAGTCTCGAAAAATAAGACCAAAGTTGTTCGTTCAAAAATATGATCATTCTTACGTGAAAAATATATAATACTTTTTACAGCTTTTCTTTTTCCGAGACTTGCTATAAGATACTGGATTCTTTCATTCATTTAAACCTTAAAAATTTCTTAAAGAAAATTATTCTTTAGAAATTTCAGAAAATTGTTGCGTTTTAGATGTACAGAGGTGTCTTCCGTTTCATGCACTCCAAGCATATGAAAGAGTTCGAAAGTAATGGCAATTCATAACTAATGGAACTAAAATAAAAACCTGTTTAAACATTTCAAATCAAGCATGTTACTGTTTAGTCTCATATGGTTAATTTTTTTAAAGAAATTGAAGCCCTTTATGAATACTCCCTCTAAATACCTGTTCCGCTCTAGTTTCAAACGCTTTCTGCTTGCGTATCAGACAGAACTTTCGTACGGATAAAGTTAAATGCCTAGGATACATATTGCAAGCGAAGATTCTCATGAACGAACTAAATTTCCACCACGATTTCCGGTGGGAAACTCGACGTCAGTCCGTTTTACATTTCTATCTGCTTATGATCGCCTATCAAAGTCGAAAACTAATTTGTCTGAAACTGCTCAATTAATTCCACCAAGAATTTCTTACTCCTTTGTTAATTACTCCAGACGTTAACGGAAGACTGATTCTGTCTGAACGGGCAGGTTGAGTGCATTTAATGCACTTCGTATTGTGACTTATTCTGGCGTATCCTCTCCTCGGAATCAAAGAAGAGCAAATTGCATTCTGAGCTTCTAGGGCGCTCAATTCTTGGGAAGAAAGGAGGCGCCAGATTGGAAGAGCTTGGGGATTGTCCCGTTTTCACTATCGCTCCATCTTCTGCTCTAAATGTACTGTATTCGTCTGCAGAAAGAATTAAAGGACTCTTTTTTGATCGTGAGACTTCCATATTATCTTGTATGCGGAACACTTTTGGAAGTTTTTCAAATTAATTCATCCTAGTCTGCGTCTATGTGAGTCACTGACTAAATTTATTGCAAGGCGCACAAGAAATACGGGATTTTCTGTCTCGCTATTGAACGACGGAGAGATGAAGAATTTTTTAAAATATCTCATATTTCATAACCCGTTAATGAAGGAGCTTGTCCTCTTGTTTCCCAAATGGAAGTTTCACCAAATTAAGTTTATAATAGAAATTTTTCGTAACGAGATGTTCGCCGAGAAAATATTTGACTACGAAAATACATTCTAACTCTTAATTTTGTTATAAAATGTTGCGTAACAAGTGTGTGATCTAAAAGCCTTGATGGGATCTAAAAAAACAGCGGTAGTGTATTCTTCATATTTTTGGTTCGGGTTGGATTGAGTTGCTTCATTAAATTAACAGCAAAAACCAACTGTTTAAAAATATTAAATACAGTAATACCTGATTAAGACGCTTTTCAGGAGACCAAATGAAAACCGCATTATAAACGGTATAACGTTGTCATCGGGGCAAATTTTATTTCTATTACGTTAGGAAACAAAAGATAAGGGTTCTTTGGTTCTTTAATTTTTAAATAAATACTTTGCACTTTAAAACGAAAAGTAATCTTTCTTGGATTGATTTACATGCCACAGCTATACATTGGGTATCTAGAAAGCTTACGAATTATTGTTTTGTAATACTGGATGACTTTTCGTCATGTATTATAAGAATCTGAATCTTTGTGCAACGAGAGTGTCTTCCTCTGGTAATTAATTTTGGTCATTTGTTACCCTACAATGACGTAAGTTTTAGCAAATAGACAATTAGTGAAAAATAGATTTAATAATTTTCGATCTGTGGACTGAGACGGAAGATTGGCGATAACGGGTTGCAGTGTACATGGGAATGGGAAAATCCACGTTATGAGCGCTTATCAGAGCGTCTTAAGCGATATTTTTACCATTTGTTTAGTATGAAAGGGATCGGGACCGAGAGAAAACCGAGCAGTAAACGGGAGCGTCTTCAACGGGCTTTACTGTATTTTCTAGTCTCTTGAGAATATATTAATTAATGAACTGCAAAGAAAAGAAGACGAAATTAACAGGTTGGGTAATTAACAGGGGCTTTTGTAATAAAATCTTTTGGAGAAAATACAGCAGAGACAAAAATGGGCATCAAAATAATAAAACTCAAGCGGTGGAAATATCCAGTGGCCGATTTTCAGTAGCGAATCTTTTAAACCCCAGCGTTACGTTTTATAGATTCTCGTAAGCATTTGCAGATCCAAGGGAGATACGAATAAGACGATCGTTCCCCCCCTCCTGACCTTTTAGTACTAGGATCTGACGAGGAACTTTGATTCAAATCAGATTTTGAATTTTATACAGGATCGCTACATGCACCTCGACAAAACGGCATTTAAAATGCTAATTGGAAATGAGTGGATAAGTAATTTTTCTTAAATCCCTTTGGCGTGTTCTAGATGCACTCTCGCTCCAACGACTTGCTCACAAGACCGGCAATTTGAACAGCTCGTCTGCTCACAGTAATGAAGGAGCGCTCGATTTATCAGGCACGCGCCAGCGGGGGCAATGCGATCGCAGATTTTCGTCTCCTTCCAAAGCAGCCACTTATCGGAAAGGCGGCATGCATAACGCGCGCAGCAGATAATTGGCGATATCCATGGGTCGACTTCCCTCCTCGTGTGTGCCCTCTCTCCACCTTCGTCAGCACGTGTGTCCATTCCATCATTTCGCACATGAGCTTTCTTTTTCTCTATTCTGCCTATACTTTATCCATCTCATTTAAAAAACGATGCCAAGCTATCGCTCCATCTATCTGTTTTTCTCTTTCTCGTTTTGTCTCCATATGATACTTAAACCTTTGACTGCTATGCAAATATTTATGCATTTTTTATTCTTTTGCTGTATTTTGTGTCTTTAGATATGCAAGAGCCAGAATTTAAAGCTGATTATTATTTAGTATTTGAATTTAAACAAACAACTTCTAATGGGTGGTAAAAATAGAAAGATCTGGTAGACAGGGATAGTTTTTACGCTTTTATCAAAAAATTTCCCATTTCTTACGATTTCAAAAATCAAATCAAAAAATGAGAAAGAATGCAAATGTGAGAGGACTGAAAGACTGACTTTGCGTGCGGGAAATTTATGATAAGGATATTGTCGTATATATTTATAAGTATGTAGAGATGTATAGACACGAAATCTTGTTCCATCGGAAGGCCTCATTTAGCATTCGGTCTCATAAGACACGTGAAACCACCAGGCCACTCTATTATTGCGTGTTGCCTACATTAAAAGAGTTAAACATCGAAATTTCATACGAGAGAACGAATTAATTCGCTGACTTAACTGTAAGAGAACATTTTCAAAAATTTTAACGGGATTAGGGAAAAAATATTTAAGTAGGAGAATTTTTTCATGAAATGACTATAAGAGCTAAAGTGGCCTTTTTGGACGTTCATTCGAGTCGCAAGTTCCCCACGTCCGTTAAGGAATATAGTTTATTACTCTTGTTTACATCGGGAGAGGAGTTTTTCGTGATACTTGGAAATCAGCATCTATAATCAATCAACATACATAAATCGATTGTGATTCATTTCTTATTGAAATTCTCACGATAAGGAAAATATTCTGACAGAGGCTCTGACATAAGCGGTCATAAAATTAATACAATCAATCATGACTTCGTGGAATTTCACAGCAACCATCTTCATAAGGAAAACACTTCGTAACTCTCTCAGTAGATTCTTTGAAAAAATTTTAAGAATTGAAAATCTGCCGTGGAAGGTACGAAAAATTTTTCTTCTGAAGATGATAAGCAGCAAAGTTTACTTATGTTAAACATTTACTGTTTTAAAATTTGCTTCACTATTTTTTCGCAAAATTATCCCACATCTCTCTCGCAACGCTTTATGATGAAGTCCGTTTCCATGCCCGAATTACGGAATAAATTTATACGCCATCAATCTATCGCAAGTGGGATGAACATTCTCTTCCTTCCTCAGGCTTTCCTCAATTCCATTTCTAGCCCACATCATTCTAGTCTCCATTTCCTTTAAAGTACTCCTTTTCGTGCCTCTCTCAGGTCCCCCAAATCCCCTTTTCTTCCAATCCTCTTTCCACCTCTCACCCCAATCCGTGGCTTTGGGTCAAGTGTTTCCGAAGCAACTCTCCATCCTTTTCGCACACCGAATGCATTACCGTACGTCTCCGCCCCCACTCTCCCAAAGGTCAACGAACAAGCAGCGGAGGGGAGACTGGAAAGAACAATGGGAGATATGGCCTGAAAGACTCGGAATCGGGAGTAAATAAATAATTAGAGGCTTAAACGCATCATTATGGGTGTTTCCAAGCCAACGAGGGTCGTAATCGGAGTGTGCGGTTGTCGAAATAGAGGGAACTTCGGCGGTCACGCATTTTTTACATTTGAGTGGTCTGCATAAAATCGATTAAGTCAACATGATACCTCATACGAGTGGTAAACTCAGGAGTAATAGTCAGAGAAGTCTTTAAATGGGGATATAAAGACTTATCTCTCATAAGGTGGGGAATAAGTGGCCCACGTTCGATACGGTCCTTCCGCCACTTCCCGAAACAAACGCACTTGGTTCAATAATTTTGCTTTCCAGTGTCGTTGGTTAATTCATGTGAAAATGGAAAACATTCCAGACGGAATTTTTTTGGGAATTGAACTCATTTTACTTTATAAAGTTTCGATGTTGACCACTTTGAATGTGGAATGCACGACATCCAAACGCGGTCTTATGCTTTCATGTCCGGTATGATTCCATTTGCGGCGTAATGGTTTCGTATTTCGTATGTATGTAAACTTAATCAAATATAATATTAAGGGTAAAACTATATGCATATACTAAATTAATATACACTAATGTATACTAATATGGTATACATTACACTAATGTAATGTGTACTAAATTAATCCTAAGGGTATTAAACTATATGAATAATTTAGTGAAGAAAATTTCGAACTCGCATGTAATTTTACGTATAATTGTCAGTTATCAACATAAGGTGTTGAAATAGCATATTTTTTTAAACTTTAAAGTATGTTTTTTGATAAATCCATTATTTTTACAGTTATTAAGGAAGAGTGAATTAATATGTTAGCTATCCGATGAGATGTCTTTCGATTAAAACTATAATGAATAATATTTACGCAAACTGTACTTTTCTACTTTAACGGACAAAGCTTCATTTTAATATTGTCCTTTGATTCAATTGATATTTTCAATCTGTTTATTTATTTTGAGGACAAATCGAGAGATATGAAATTAAAACAAACACGTTGTCGCATAGTAGTACATCTTTGGGATGAAAAGACATTCTACATCCATATTAAGAGAGAATTACCAAGCCAAGCGGCGTTTGCATTCCCAAGAAAGGACGAAGCTATAAAATTTCTACCAATTTGCAGTTTAAAATGTTATCACTGGTATTACTGCCAGCAGTAGATTAGGCTTTCAGATCGCCGATGGAATATCATACTCAGACG
The DNA here is from genome assembly GCA_036926295.1 of Pachydiplax longipennis. NCBI lineage: Eukaryota > Metazoa > Arthropoda > Insecta > Odonata > Libellulidae > Pachydiplax > Pachydiplax longipennis. Next base: position 67,457,882 of record JAVFKF010000004.1, on the reverse strand, counting down.
GCGACGATAATAGAGAAGAAATAGTCCGTAATGATCTGAAATCAAAGTTCCACTTCTTGGACAGATTCCCAACCAATGTGCTTTGAAGCTTTTAATTGCATACGCTTTAACATAAATACGAGTAATTCACCTTCCTGCGGCATCAAACAAGCGTGGCTCTTTGGATTTTAGCGTTCAGCAATCTTTGCAAATGTAGAAAGAGATATTGGTCTCTATTGGAGACATACGGAACTAATGGAGAAGACGACTTACAAAAACCGATCATTTTACTTTTTCAACTTCTCGTAACACATTAATGAGACGATGACGGCTGTTATTTATTTGTTTGAAAATGATTTGGTACTTGCGGAATTGATTATTTTTGAGCACCGCGAAAGTTAATAGCACATGTGCAGTGTACAGATTATGGTTAAGCAATTTAGAACTGATGTATTTTTGTTTGTGATCTGAGATCTGTACGATCTATTGCAGCTTAGAAGTACTCAATAATTATTCTACTGAACGATAATAGCCATCCGATAAAACGGTAGAAGAGAAGCATTTGCTCTTTTTCAAAGGATTAGAAAACATTTTGTTTCCTCTGAAATAAGCATTATCAACCACAGTACTTAAGTTGGAAACGACATCGAGATTGTAATGTCAATCATACAAAAACTGGGATCCTTGATTCTTGTGGATCGACTTACAAATTACTTTGATTTTCAAATATTCTATTTAATGTAGAATGTACCCTTAAAATTGCAACAGTAGCTTATTTTCGAGGAGAACAGACGATATATTTTCGAAATAAATACGTTTCAGTTTATTCATTTTCGCAGAAGAAAAAGTCTAAAAAAACAGTTCCATGATTTGTTGAGATGAGATAAAAAACGGCTCTTTGAGAAGTATATTTGAGATTATATTTGAGAATTTATTTCCGAACAACTCAAGTGAAGAAGCGCCAAATATTTTCGACAATGAAATTTAGTCACAAGAAACGACTTTTCCAAAGGAAACCGATATTGGAATTAAATAAGCAGTATCCATAGAAACATGCATAAAAGGGGCGAATAGTTTCGATGCAACGCGTCATCATAACTTGTAGCCTCTTTGTACATCTGTTTCAGCGGAAATTCGCTACAATTATAAATTCAAGTTCTAATCTCCTTTGGCAAAGTTGAATCCTCCTTTTCAATTTTAGGCAAGTTTGAAGCTAGGCAACTCTAATTCTTCCGTACACATCTTTCCTCGTATATTCTCCCCTTTGTATAGATAGACACCGAGGTGCGCCAAGGAAGTGCTTCATACTCGAAATAGGCAATGAAACAATCTGTCCGTTCGCTCCCTTACGTTATCCTCTCGTCTTCAGACACGCGTTTCAACTCCTTTGGCCCCTCAGCATGTTCCCCGTGATTTAGTGTCCTTTCGTGATGCCCTCTTCGCGGATGACGCACGCATTGAACCGCCGGCGGAAAAACTCGCAAAAATCGTCGATGATGCATTCTCGATGCCGGTGGTGACGTAATACCACACACTCACTCTCTGGTTGTTCTTTAGAAAGATTCGCCCACCACCGTGGAAAAGCCTTTTTCAGTAGAGAAACTGTTGCAAGAGGTGTGCATTTGAGAGTTAGAATCGTCTAGACCAGGGCTATCCGTCTTCTTAGGCTGGAAGACCACAATTTCATCAAATATGCTGCCCAATGAAGCCTCCTTAAATTAAACTACCTTCTCTCCTTCGCGTATTTCGTACTTTCGCGTTATGCTTAATCTATTTTTATTTAGATCGTGCAAGCATCTCAGACTGAAAATTATGCAGTAATACCTGATTTATGCTACCCAGACTTACGCGAACTTGTAAGTGCCTGTCTTTCCCACAAAACCATGAATGCTTTGGAAAAGGATAAGAAGAAACTGCCAATCATTTTTCATAAAAGAGAGAAACAACGCCGTAGACTGATCATTTCACTCACGTGATGGAAGCTGTCAATTCTACGTGGCAATAAGATTTGAAAGTCGAAGGTGATGATGTCAACGAGGTATTGGATTCATGTAGTCAGGAGCTGACAGCCGATGAGCTCATAGAGATGCGTGAGCAAAGCTTTATTGAATATTCCGACAGTAGAATCGGACAGCCCTGGTTATCGAGAAGAGCACGTGGCAGTTTTAAGCTGAACAGAAGCTCTTGGTCCAGTTGAAAAGGTTTACAAATATTAAAAAACGTAGATTTGAATGAAGAACGCGCTATTGCTACAAATAAAGAAAATTAAATAAACATTATCCATTGAAACATGTATAAAAGGGGCGAATAGTGTCTGTATGGAACGAAAGAAGACTCAAGTCGTCAAGCGAGTTTGTGTGATTTTATGAAACCGATTTGATCATTATCGAAAAATGTAGTTTTACCTTAGTAATTTTTTTAGATATTTTAATTAATATGTGTAGAAAACTACAATTTTTATAATTTTCTTCACGACTATTATTTTTGTTAACTTCTAATCCCAATTTTAAAAAATTCAATTTATTTCTATACAAATTTGTACCCCGACTTACTCCAATTCGATACATACGATTTTCATCGGTCCCACCTATCGCGTAACTTCAGACTGCACAGATCACTTGTGGCGGGTCGCTTCTAAACCTTTAACGGGCCAATTCTATCCTGAGGGCCGCATGTTGGACAATCCTGATCTAGACTCACACGCTCTATGAATTGAATCGCTTCTGACTTCTTAAATCAAGACGGAGTAGATCAGTACGCATACTTAATGATGTCATTAGGATTTTTACAAAAAATAAACATAAGTTTGTCTACACCTTGGGATTCTTTTTCGGTCACCTTGCAGTAAGCAGAATTTACCATAAATTCCATCAACTCTTTTATTATTCGTCGAAATAGTCTCCCATTATATTTTCATCCTCCTATTGTCTTATATTTATTTTCAGAGTCTTTCGAAATTTTATCACAAAATATTTTGCAATAAGGACAAGTGCATAGAAATTCGAATATTTTCGATTTAACCGCAGATTAGTTCAAAATTAATCGATATTCTTCTAAAGAAGGCTTAAGAGCGATACCGGGGGACAACAAGGGTAGATCGCTCACCGTTTATTTTGTAGTTCAAGTAATTTGGCTGGAATGGGATTAGAAGCTTGAATTAAAATTTCATTGAGGAAGTTTTTCTATGATCACTATTATTTACTGCATCTATAACGAAAAAATGGCATAAAAGTGGAGAAGAGTTCATAAGGAAATTGGTTTTCGTCCCCCAGCAAGTAAGAGTTTATAAAATACATCAATAGTAAGTATACTTCTCTTAAACGATGAAGTAGGTTTTAAACCTATGTGAAAATGTATATCCTTAGGAGCTGACATTCAGGTTTCTCGAATTGAGCGTATATGTTTGTATTTCCTCGTAAATGGCCATCTAAATTTTACATTAACCGACCAAAATGAATCATTCCTGAATTTTTCTTCCTCACATGCATCCTTGTAAGTTTATATATTGTAAAATCGACAGTCTCGCTAATACGACCGGAAAAATTGAGAGGTGTACGTCGGGGTGCCTAACTAACAGGATGAAATACTCAAACCCAATGTGAGCTGCTTTGGTAGTACTCATAGCACATAAGCGGATCTAGAAACACTCCGAAGGAGGGGCGAACTTAGATAATTATGGCCGATTTAAGACGGTTTCCTCACCAACTCATTCATTTTTAAAGGCCATTTTGTCGTGATGTATGTGGTAGATGTATAGTGACCGAGGATAAACTTCACAATCTGATTTAATCAAAGGTCCCCGTCAGGTAAGAATAGCTACTACTACAAAGTGCAAAGAAGGGAGATTATTATTCCGCCCTTCCCTCTTGGTGAGTTAAAGAAAGTCGGAAGATAAATGTAACTGTTAATAACTGATGCATATATGAGTTCAGGTTTTATAGCATGCAAATCATAACATCTTGGTAGTTGCTCGTCAAGGTAACTTACTCTTACATGATATATATTTAATATCCAGCCTGAATTTCAAATGAGCAGAAAATGCATTTCTTAATACTTCCATACTGATAATCATGATTAGGTGGAGGAGAGATATGCGAGCCTAGCATCGCCATACATACATTGAAATCGCGAAGTTAAGTGCCAATATAATCTACTGATTATAAAATAACATGGTAAACTGTAAATATAACATTTTCAATGCTTATTCGATGATTCCTTGAGTTACTTCATCGCAGATCATCTCCCAAACTTGATTAACTGATTCAGCAATTCTCCCCATTATATATAGTCACTCTATTTCCTTCTGTTCCCATTCCATCTACTTTTCAGCATATTTTCTACAAAAAAATGAAACCACATGACAGATTGATGGGGCTCCTTGAAAGTATTTCTTGAGCACCGATATTTTCTTCATGGAAGTTCATTTTCATTTATTATTATTTTATATTGATCTATTCTTTAAATATAATTTTTAATTTCATATATGCACTAAAAAACTAGGATACGATCAACATTTTCTAATTCTAAAAGCTCGATAGAGTTTATTTGGTGATCCGTGAAAACATAACCCGCAGGAGTTGGTAAAGATTCCGCTTAATGTTTTAGTTAGTGAATACATCTAAAGATGTAAAATTACAACACGTTATGGCTATCAGCAATAACAGATATTTTCATTAACATTGGAAAAGTTTCTGCCCTAAGTTCATTGCAGATCTTAATCGACGCGAAGCCTGGAAATTAAAGGAATTATATGGATTTTGCCAAAATCATTTCGAACAAGTTCTAAAATTTAGCACGGGAATGATTGAAAGCCCTTGGCGACAGCAGGATCACCTGTTGTGTTAGAGATGCCATTACCCAGAAATTCCCCACGCGCCCGATTTCAAATCAGAATATAAACTGCATCGGAGATGGACTTAATTTATTTAAATCTGTGTTTTCCTCTTCCACAGTGAGATGGCGCGAGACTGACCACCCACTGGCCGCCTTCTGGAGCACACGTGCTGAAAGACGTGCAGCCAACAGCGCCGTGCACTCCACGACGGCGCCTTTAAGAAGACAGATGATGCAACCAAGGACAGCGACGTAACTGCCATCTCGCGGAGGCCTCTAACCTCCAGCCTTCGGTCCATGACGTAGTTATCACATGGAATACAGTGATGCATTTCACAGAGATTCTCTCGACAATGCATTGAGGGAAAATTGACGCAAGTTTCGCTCTGTCATTTATTTTTCGCACATTCTCTGACGTAGATAATTCTAAAGATATTCCCAGTATATCAAATACAATAGAGAGACTATTAGAGAAAATCACGTCAAGAATGTAATGCTTAACTCGAACGATAGGAATTCACTGGCATTATATTCTTTTCCAAAGGAGGAATATAATTCATTATAAATACATCATGAATAAGAATGCAATTGCGATCCAGGTTCCGTAGGGAGACTTCATCAGGCCAGACTGCTTATAATTGAATTTCATTGATTAATTATCCTCCAATTTACCGCTTCCTTTGGATTGTGATGGAAAACGGCAACAAAAAAGCCATTACCATTTTAATTGGCGTTCACGAATACCTCATTACTTTTATTGCTGAATATATAAGCAAACTTAGAATAGAGATTTTTAAAAAGTAAAACACGCGAATTATCTTTCACCATATTTCCCCCTGCCACACACCGAAAGGCGGATTACAGGGGGATGTAGATGCAGATTAATTCCAGGCGCGATTAACCGATTGACACTTTACTTGTTAATAATTTTTACTATCAGCTATTCGATCAGTAAAATCGTATTTTTTTAAACAATCTTATACAGAAGTCTTCAATCATAGAAATTTTGCCTCCTCATAAAGTACCTTATCGTCTATAAAATCATTTACAAGTGTAATGTAATGTCGTACAGGAAAATAATTACGTGGTAAAGTATATAAATAAGAAATATAATATAGTAAAAAATAAGTACTCCATGATCCCTCTGTCTAATAAATTAGATCTAAGAGCGTAAATGAGGCTATATTTTACCTGAACCTACTTCAAACGTCATTTATGCGAAAACCTGCTGTTCTTATTTCCGTTTACGAACTATGAAATTGCGAACTTAATAGCTCTAATCCATAGGCAATCCGGTTCATTTTCCATCTCAAAAACACTCACTAACATGTATTTTTTCCGAGACATGACACTAATTTGATTACTTCGTAAACGTGTATTTTATGTAATACATTATTTCCTACGTTTAACTTGTTAGCTCAAGAGGCAGACACTAAACTACATCCAGATGTGGTAATTTAAGATCCATATAGACTTTCCAAAGGCTTTTAACATTCAGTCTGAGTTTCTCACGTCTCGACCAGACGGTGAAGATTAAATAGGTCAGGTTTAGTTTATAAGCGTCAATGATCGCTTGCCTCTCTTTCCAGCTTTGATTTTGTTGAATATAAACTCGAGAAAAAAGACGATGAAAGGAGCGGTGGGTCATCTTTTTCTAATCTAGGCAGTACAAGGCATTGAAACGCAAAACTAATATCTATCCTATTAATAGAGAATATAATTAAGCTAAAAAAGCCGGTCGACATGCAGCTGTAAATGAAAGTTAATGAATTTCTTTCTCCGGTATTGACCTTTTTACCGGTTTAATTCTGAAAATCTCATTCTTCTTACGCCTCCAAGTCGTGGGCGAATTCAAGGTCATGAGATTGCCCGGACATTCCTCCGCACGGTATTTCATCTGTTGAATCAGGTCAACATTTTCGCTCCACCACCTTGCTGTTTTGTAAGCTTATGAAACTTCACACAGAACATCTCACGACCGCTGAATTCAATATTCGCCTTTATTCACATACTTAACCTGTAAGGGGGTCTATATGAGCCGAATAACAATCTGTTAGTTAAAATTTTATACATGGTTTAGTACGGAAACAAGAGATGAACCTAATTTTGTTACCTATTCGTATATACCATTCTGTAGAGTCAAATTTGATACAAATATGTGCCATATATCTAAGTGTACGATTTGATCTGGCGCGAATGTTTGTATTATTAGAAATTTATCTCCTTGTAGCTTATTTAAAATAGATATTTTCACTGAAAATCGCTGTCTTGATTTGCCTCCAATTCGCATTTGTTTTCATCATTCATTATTATTCGCAGTAATTTCGATTTCTATAAAAGCACATCAATTCATTGTAAAGTACATACATAGAGTTGCATCCCATTTTCGTATTGCAATCAAACTGAATCACAACGGATTTTAAGCTTATATACTTGTTTTCTAACGGAAATTTCGTAGTAAAACTCTTCATTTTTTGTATTTCAAGAAATATTTAAATTGAGCTTAACATTTTCATGATTTTGATTGGGACAACCACGTCTAAAAAGCGATTTGAAGTTTCGTGTCAATACTATATGACCCGACGCGACTGGAAACGCGATCATATGTGATGGACGATTTAATAGTTAATTTCGGTTTGAGTCAAAAAAACCTTAGTTAGAAAATTATCTGGCTTTAAACATAATAATTCTATATCGTATTAGGGGTTTTACAATGATCGAGATATTAGCTGTCATTATGAAATATACTTCGGTATTAGTTGATCTATTCTACTAAGGAAATTTTCGTTTCGATCGATCTTTTGCTTACTTCTGTTATTGTGTTTACGTATGAAATGAAAACCTAGTAATTCCTCTTAGCTATTGTGTTGACGAGTAAATTGCCACGGCCGGTAAGACCAACATGTTGCAGATTAAAAGAAGTCCCAGAAATAAAAAAAATGACATTAAGGAGTTCCTAATAATGAATACGTTTCATTCTAGGGGTGTCAATTGATCAAGTCGAATGACAGAAATTCGCTCATTTTGAGGGGAAAGAAATTAATATGAAACACCATCCGCGAAATACTGAGGATCTCATTTGACTTGTGATAAAACCCTACTCCTATATAAACGTATGCTATAAAACCCTATGATTCCTCGCAAAAATTTTCAGAATGTACTGAATCACCATCAATGTTAGTTTTATGTGGCTAAGATCCTTTACATATCTATGATATTACCTCATAGGAAGGGAGCTCATTTATATTTGGAGGAAAAATTAATATACATATTATTCCTCATTCATATCATACGCTTGGCTTCGTAAAGAATAAATTATTTATGCTTAATGCATAGGATTTTTTCCGATTTTCCGTTTTCCCTAATAATTCTAATTCAAACTCCGATTTATTTAGATTTTTAAATCGCTTCATTTCATTTTTTTTCGTTGCGATTTGTTCTCCTGATAAAATGGCAACGCTCGAGGGGAGTCTAACATAAGTAATAATTGCTAACATAAGCGATATTTTAACAAATTCAAAAGTTATACATTAAATAATATAAAAGTTAAAAATTAGTAATTACATAAGATTTAATAACATTCAATCATTAATCACATTGTTCTCTAAGTATAAATAAAATTGGTATATACTTAAAAATACACTATTTAATACATAAGTAGACCATTATATACATTGTCATACAGTACAAATTAACACAGGAAATAAAATCGAATATACCATATCTTATGCACAAAAGAATTACATCAAAGGAAGGAAAGAGTAAGCTAAAAGACACGGTATATTTTCCGAACAGTCACATACATAATGGGTATGTCTCAATAAGACTAATAAATGAAAAATAAGACTCCTGAATACGATAAAGTAATACCTAGGTATAAGGTAAACTGGCTTAGAACTTGGAAATCGAACAGTATACATAATAAGAGATTACAATAAGTGCAGGTGACAGCCGTGAGGTCACATAAAATTATTGCGATAAAAATCGAGCGTATTTCGAAATACATACATTTAAAATCGCGATATATTCGATAGATCGCTGGACTCCTCCGTCCGTCTCGTGAACTTTTAACGAGTTTTCCATCGTAACAGAGCACCATCGATCCGCGACCTTCTTCCGGCTCGCACAGTTCCGCTCTCTAGCTTCTTCATCGACTGAGGAAACCGTAAATCGTCAGCGGACAACCAGTTACTGTTTCCTTTAGCGATCTAAGAGGGTCGCCTCGATACGAAATGCAATTTCGCACCTCTCTCGCCCTCTATTCATAGCCCACTTTTACGAGTGCATCTTGCGCTTAGATACAATCGTGCCTTTCTGTTTTGCATGACACTCAGAGAATTTTTATTTGTCAGCGGTTGTATTTTTTCCAATGGAATTCCGTCCTTAGCGGCTGACCCAGGAATGGTCCCCGCACAAGAGGGTGATTGTATTTTTGGAAGTTGCTGATGTAACGGATTTTCGCGGAATGCAGGTTCGGATGAAGGAGAAGATAAGTCTCTATGCACTAGGGCGATTATATGTGTGGCTTTTCTCGCGGAATCGATGTGAATCTCTAAAGGGTTATGGAAATCAACTGCAAGAACATGGCTCTCGTTCTCCAATATGGTATCTTATTCAGCAGAAAGGCATGATTTATTCATTCTTTTCTGGAAGTATTTGAATGAAGGAAAGCAAAGCTCGTAGATCATCACCCGGGAAGTCAATCAGAATAACGATGAGAGTAGGTCACGATTTTTACACCTTGGTTAATGAGTTAAGGAATAGTAATTAGAAATGATCGACCAAAAATCATAATGAGAACAGTCGCTCTTTACGGACTCCTAAAATATACGATCTACTTAAAATTTTGTTTAAATTCCTAGGACATGTTGTAACTGTAATACATAACGAATTTTGTAATGACTTAATGTAAAAATGGTGACGATACTATATAATGATTATTTTTCCTCTTAATCAGACACTGCTATGATCGATGGTATTGATTTAAAAGTTAACCTCTTAATCTAAATGTACGATTCGGGATTACGAAACCTCACCACAACGTAAAAATAATTTTTGAATTCATAGCTGAGCGAGTAAGATAGCTATTATGGTTTTAATGATATCTGGTAAGTAACAATATGATGTCGGCGTCGATTTTCATTATTTTTCTGCTGTTCGTACTTGTAGTATCGTTAAAAGTACTTCGACAGCTGAGGTCATTTCGCACGTAGGCTCCCACCTTTCTCTACTTTATAAGCACCGATATCATGGATGCGTTATTAGTACCTATTGCAAGAAGTTATTAGTACTTATTACATTGTATATGAATTTTACAAAATGCATGAATAATTTTAAGACGGTAATTTACTGAAGTTTTAAATACTTGGGAGCTACTTTATGCATGCTGGACAGTTCAACACAATGAGGATGAAACGTGCCCGCGAGATTTTCTCTGTTCAATTTTAAAGTGTTAAAAAGTATAATAAGCAGCCTCTCCTCGATCCCTAACACGTAATGTCACGTCCTTCAATCAGCGGTCTCCCACTTGTCACAGAACTACCATCCTATACTCCAAAGCACTCATGAACCAGCTGCCCGGAGACCTCACTAGCATAGTGGCCCCATGCTAGTCTGCGTATCAAATGGGTTGTCATAAATAAAACACAATTCATATTTAAATTAATCTCATGTAATATTTAACCGAAATTATTATTCTCTTTTTGCGGATTGTAAATTATTTTTACGTACACTTCTTTTGGTAACTATAAAAATATGTTTAATATTATCGGCCATTTAAGTTTCATTTCTTTGAGTAGGGTGAGGGATTTCAGTCGCAGGGGCCACAGCACATAGGTTTGACTATTGAACCATATGTAAGAATGTTAAGACTGCTCCGTTCCCTTAGCTATCTTAATTTTGGGGCAATTGCATGAGTAATGAGGTACGGTAAATGAAGGATGTTAGTCAAAGTATGAGTTGAATGATTTAACCAGCCCTCAAAACAAATAGAAAGAAAAGAAAGGAAACTTTTAAAATAAAAAATGAAAAAATAAGGAAATGAAATTGTATCATTCATGAAAGTACATTCTCTATTTTTTTAAATGTGATTTACTAATTCAAATCAACAAATCGCTCTCAAAGAAAATTTATACAGGTACAAATATATTTATAGATAAAAAGAGGACAAATGAGAAGCATTTTTATTGGAATTCTAGTAAGCGACAGAAAACCTTTCTCTATCCAAACTGCTTCAAGAAATTACTTAAACGAGCAATCTTATCTTCCGAGGGGATAATTAGCCTACGCAGATTCCCGATATCATGACCTCCTCTGCGAATGAGCTTTCGATCCCCTAATCCCCTCATCGGAAAATTTCCCCACGGAGAGCAAAGAACTTGAACGGAATAATTAGGGATGAAGTGAATTCACTTAGAAATGAGAGAGCTAAGGGTGGAATAAGAAAATTGGCGGGGCAAGAGAGTAATTTCAGGAAAATTGAACGGTAATTTATCCATGTCAAATAGAAGAAAATATTCATAGCATTTTCATGACATAGTGAATGTTTTTTCTCTTTATAAAAGTTATTCTAAAGAATTTTTGCTCATGAATTAATTTTAATTTAAAGGATTCTATTTCCGTTAGCATGGGCGTTGATATTCCCTCATATCAAAGTTTTTAAATCTTGAATACCTTTATCTAAAGCGAATAAAACTCTACTTAATTCTTTCCAATTGAGGAATTTCTTTAATATACGATGATTAAGAGGTCAAAAACTCTCTCCGTAAGCCGGCTACGTCAATGAAGTTACCGACTTCTTCCTCGAATAGAGAAAGAGCCGGCAGATTACTGAATTCCTGAGAATCACCCAATGCGCGTTTCGGCGACCATGCCGCCATCCTCATGTTTAGTTCCTATGTTGCTTTCATTAGCCAATAAATAGCTAGCTATATAGTGTTTTCAGAACCAAATTGGAAGTTAGAAATTTATATGCAAAGACTGGAGTTGTAATTTTATGATTCGTGTTAAAAATGGCCAAATTTTGATTTTATTTAAATGAAAAAAGACTTTGATATTTCACAAAATCTGGAAAAGATTTGTAAATTTTGAATCTTTACTATATTTCAGATTTATTTTCGTTGCATTTTCTTCTTCCTTTATATATTGAATAGTTTGCGACTCTTGTGCGATTTGTTTGATTGGGGAATTCTAACAACTTCTCTAAACGGCATTTGTCAGAGAAACAGCTGAGAAAATTCTCAGAGCTCTTTAAGATTCTTCTCTCGCCAAAGCTAATCTCTGTGTGGCAACTGTTGTGTTTTTGTTTCGCAATGACGAGGAAAACTTTAAACGTTTTCTTGCTTTCCTCATTTAACACTTAATTCTCCTGGAAAATAGTCAATGGAAAATCTTATATTCACTGTTCAGGTCCTTCGTTTTAAATCTTTCTTGTCCTAAGAGCTGAACAAGTCTGTAAGTCTAAATGTCTCACATTACCTCCAGCAAAGAAAACTATATTTCCTCACTCTATAGAAAATTAACTAAAGTTCTTCACATTAATTATTAACACTTGATTCTTCGGCATTTTAATCGAAATTGTGTGGTGGAAACTGATTTAATTATTCAAATAGCTTGCTGGCTCATTTTTATTAGACAATTAAAGTCATTATGGTATCCTATTCGAGATACAATCAATGCGATTTTGCTCAACTTGATGGAATGCCAAAGAGAGAGAAATAAGAATACTTTATAGTTAGAATTCTTACTTTCTTCTGCCGACCAGTGTCGATTCTAGTGATCTGTATAGCATCTGAAAATTTCTCATTTTACGAGAATTTTTAATTTATATATTATTCATTTTATTTTCATTTATTTTGTTTTGAGGAGAAGCTAAGGAAAGGGAAGGGTTAACAAAGGAAACGTAAGTACAGTGGAAGCCGACACAATCTCCGCCACCTCCAGACTGTCCAACTTTCCCTCTTTGGCCTGCTAACTGCAAAGGAACTGCTATGACCGCACTCTAGATTCTTCAAAAGACTTATCTGAAAACTCAGAGATACTCACTATCTCTAGAGTTCCATGAGAATCTTTCAATTCACAGTTTCCAAATGTAATGCAAAGCCTTTTGTCTTTCTTAAGTTCCTAATTGGTAAATTTTATTTAAAATTTTTACATCGACCTTCAATGACTCCAAAGCTCGAATCGACCCCTAACAATATCATCTAGACCCATGGAGGTCAATATCAATATAGTAAGAAAAGCACTATTTAAAGGTGGAACCTGAGAGCTAAGAGGAATTGATTTCTCATAGAACTCCAGGCAGATAATTAGCCTCTCCGAATTTACAGATAAGTCTCTTTAATCCATTCATCTCTGATAGTTCTCTCTCCCCGCGCCGTAAAAGTCTCCATTTTTCTATCTCTTCTTTATCCAGGATAAATTTAAGGAAGTTTCAAACATTCATTTTCTCCGTGAGCGATATACTCTCGTAATTGAACATTGAAATAGACTTTGGTAATGCACCCTTTGCCATACTCCAAGAAAAGGTTAGCGGGATACTTAATTGATATATTTTGGGTGCAAAAACCCCTAAGAGCAATAAACAAAGATGTGGAGGTAAAAAAATGACGCAGGAATTTGAATGAGCCGCTGTTTTCATCACCACATATCGTCCTGTCCTATCCTATCGTCCTCAGTTCAATATTGCGGGATAATGAAAGTTCAATATTGAGAGTATAATAAGAGAAGTGAGAAAAGCATGACTCGCCAGATTCCTGAGCATCGTATTCACGGAGCAGCTTATCCAAGCTAAAATGTGTTTCGTATGAATAGCACGGGAGTGGCAGTGTCTTTGCGCAATGAGATCGCTATGGAAACACCCACATATCTTTCCATTCTTTTCTTCCGTCTCCATGGCTATACGGTGCCATTCTTTCCGTTCTTTCTGAACCCCTGACCCGAATAGTGGGCTTCCTAAAAAGTTCTTCTATCCCTCGAAAATAAACAAAAGTGAAGTGATGACACGGATAGGGTTCAAAGGTGATCCCGATAGAGGGAGCTGAGTGCTTGCTAGAAGGACATCCTCTCGACACGTGATGGGTGGGTGAGTTAGCGTTTTAAATAAAAGTTCTCCTCTAAGAAAGAATCATTGGAAACCGATTCAATATACTTATCAACATGCTGAGCTTCGTTGCCGAGCCGTTTCGAGCATTTCGTGCGTGAGACACGAGTGAAAGGATTAATTCGTTATGACTCGAACTATTATTCGTAAACTCGAATGTTTACTCGTAATTAATTACAAACAGCTCTTCTGGTGATGCTGACCACACATTCCGCATATTTACTTACGACAGCAACTTTCATTGACTGTCTTAAGATAGAGCAAGAAAACACTTATCTATTGCATTTTCTAGTTCATTTCGTGTCTCATTAAGGTCAAAAATGTGTAGTCATCCTCATCAACCTATACTTATTAAAAAGTTCGGTAGTTAGTGTTGTAACGCTTTACGTAATTGAAGAATGATATTATTATAGTTTTCGTTTCGTCTATGTTTCACCCAGAGTCAGGTGGCAACGCAACGTAAACAAACATGTGTCTGTACAACATAGAAACATACAATAAAAATCGGTTAACACGAAATGTGGGGGAACAACATATACATTTCCAGCGATTTGAATTCTTGCATACCAATCCTGAAGTTTAGAGAAGCGTATGATAATCGTCTCGTAAATAGAAAAAATGAACATACAGTTATTACGTTATCTTTTAATGGTGGACATGGATATGAATAACTAAATATATACTCTAATTATATAGTGTAAAATCAGATCATGAACTAATTGGTATACAAAAAAATTTCCAATCTCCTTATCTGAGATCAGTGAGTGAGATCAATTAGCAGAATGAGTCACAACCAAATCTTGTGAATGTTATAGAGTAATATTTACAATTACCAATACAGGTGTATATTGCAATCTATTGATACAGTACGGTGCGGAAGATATGCGAAATTTTCTCACTATCTCTGAAATTTTTCACAATCGTTCCTGACTTCGTCCGAAAAAAACGACATGAAATTACAATCCTTTTCGGCAAAGCCTTCTTTAAAACATTTTTCGAATGACACCGGAGTTCATAGCCTTCGCTTATTGGGTACCTTTTAAATCATTTAATTATGCACAACACTCTGCGGAGTTTAATCATGACTTTTAGAGGTTTTACACACGCATGCATGCATACTCACACGAAGTTATATTGCAATACTAAGAGAAGCATTTACCCTTTAAAAGTTTATATCGGTGGTTGTATTGAGAGAGTGGTGACTAATAATAGAGAGGAATCTAATTTTATTGATAGTTCATTAAATAATTATGTTTTCATGTATTTATCTATAGATTAACCTACGAAACTATCTCAGTAATTTATAGAAACATACAGTGGACCAATATTGTTCAATTGAACCTGTTCCACTCATTCACAATGTTTATTTTTGAGTTTTAAATAGATCTGCGTATAAATGCTGTGATTCGAATGACAGAGTCATACAATGCTTAAGTGGAACCTGACCAACTGAAGAATTATATGACTCAGCCTAATTAATGTCAAACTCGCCTATATAAACTTCAAAGACACCGCTGACTAGGTCATTAATTATGCTTCACCAACCACTCCCTTGAGCAGGTGCGTGCCGTCGTTTTTTCGCCCTTAATACCCACGAGCATGCTTTATCGTACTGAGAGTTACTGAAATGGAAACGAACAATAATGTTTTATAAAAATTTTCAGGTGTTACAATTCGTGATGTAACACTTTGCATTGGTATTCATATAGGTTCAATCGGATAGGTTAAGCTTCATTTACATGTTAACTCCATGTATACATTTACATGTATACTGGTACTAAATGTAAATGAGGCGACCACCCGTGGCAGTTGCTCTGAGATCGAGACGTTCGTACGTCTCTGCCCTCGAATACACTTGAATTAGAGGGATTGGAAACTCCCTGCGATTACCGATTTCTGCATGGATGACATCCGTCTGGCTTTTCCGTTCTGATACTTCCTTTCCCCTTTTAACCCATATCGCCTCGGATGAACGGGCAGAACTGCCAAAAATAATCATATTATTAGAAGCTGAGAACAAATATATGCTCGGTTTGGCTATTCAGAGTTGACTGCAATGAAATATCAGCAGTCGATTCGACGTAAGAGCCAGGTAGTACACAGTACCTACGAAAAGCATATCTCTCTTTCATACCACTGCATACCCACTGGAAAGAAAAATTCATTGGAGAACTAGAACTTGGACATTCACTCGGAATGGTCGAAATGGAAGTTTATTGCATAAGCTGGACGCCTGAGGGACCGCCCATAACTCTTTCAGTACCCCAAGGATAAATAGGAGCGAAAAATATCGGCTGACTTGGACTCGAACCTAGATTTTTCAACTTGAGGGACTGATATTTTAACCTCTAATTCCGTTCTGTTAACAGGATCCTCTGTAGGTAAGAAAAGCGGAGTTCCATATAGTGATACCAAACACCGCGAGAGATGTAGGCTGCCAAATAAGAAGTAAGAGGATATCCATCTAAGGATAAATACAGGGAAAGGATAAGGTAAAACTTTGCACATGTGGCAGTTCAAAGTATGAGCAAATCTGTTTATTCTTGTTTTGGATTTTCAGTAAAACTGATAAGTGCGTAAAAGTATAACGTATCCTTATTTACTTTTTGATACCCGCCGAACTGATTTTGAAAGGCTCCATATTTTTGGAAAAATTTGGATCCATATTGTTCATAATTTTCTTTATAAAACTGCTCATTGCAAATTGCTGTTAGACTACATAAGCCTTTTTACTATGTAGCCACTGAGAATCAAAAGTTTGTTATTTTTATTTTTTCTCGGCTGTCATTGGGGAATTCTAGAATTTTAGTGCGCTTAGCAATTTCCTTCCCATTCAAAAATGAAAAAATAGGGGGAAATATGATCACAAAAATTATAAAATAAATATTCTCGGGATAAAAGTTGCGATTTTCCTCTTTTTCCGCAAAAGAAAGAAATATGTCAGGATAAGTGAAAAAATCTGATTCAATATCACCGAATATTACGAGAAACAGCAAAATATGTGAAAAAAGGTGGGAGGTACTCTCTTGAGGTGAGACTTGAACTGAATCGAAGTCCCCAGAGGATACTTCACTGCAGGGATAGAGTCTTCGGGGACTGTGGCTTGACTCTCAACAGTACTTAGAGAGGTCACGTCCGCTTCTTTCAGCAGTTTAAGTATGCGAATTCACACGAAACCGTTTCATTTCCAATGTTTCAGAATAAAATCACTTCAAAGACCGCATAGAGGATAATTAAATACCTTCTTTCCTGCAAAAGAAGGTATTTAATTGAGGACAAGTGGCAATTGAAATTCGAATCAAAAGAAATTATAAAGAAAGGTCTCAACAGTGTTCTACACAACCGTCAGTTTGACCTAAAGCATAGGAGAGGAAACCTCGGCCTCTTCATCTCCCCTAAAATACAATCACGAATTTCATTAATTTTGTTTCCTAATCTCGTTTATTACTTCAAGTGAATCGAGCATACTCTGTCTAAGTTTACTAAGTAATGGAATTCAATTTATTTCGCGCAGCAGCACAGTTATAAAGCCCTAAAACTATGTGAATGCTAGCAGCACAGCAATCGAGTCGAGTCGAGCAGCAAATGCGGCCATTTCCACTCTGATCTAAAGCCTTTCATAGGCGACTTTATTGGAATCAAAGAGAACTGTAAGTAAATACAACGCCTTAGCAGGGTCAGAATGAGGTGTTTAAGCGCAGAAAAGATCTTGATGATGGTGTTCTCCCGCCAACATAAGAAAAATGTGTAAGCACTTTTCAGCGAATTTAACATTTAAAATCTAAATTATATCAATTTACTGAACTCTAATCGACATGTAAAAGAAATAGACACATTAATTTCAGCACGAATTACACCAACTAATACTTATCTAAAACCCATACAATTACAACATGTATTACAACTTAGTAAAATATAAAATCATCTTATACATATATTCAGATTTTATATTACTTATGACGAAAATCCAATTTCCAAACCCAACCGAAATGCTAATGCCTTTATTTAATATAATAGTATATAGATTTATTTTCACTCAGAAAAATTATTGACCAGTTCTGTAATTTTAATTGAACGCCTTATATAAAATAGCGATGAATAAAATAAATTCCAACATCTAAACTAATTAGTTATTACGGAAAGGTTTAAATATACAAGCGATATGGATCAGATATATCACAAGAGAAATCCAACGCTGATGACGATGAAGTGTTTTTTATTTAGGTATTCTTTGATTACGTATTCAATTTGATTTTTTGTTTAACTATTGCTGTACAGTTTCCCATCCATTCATTAATATCACATTTCGGAAACTACTTTTAACAATACTACAATAATAATGACAACTTTCGGTAGTAATATTACAATAAATATCTAAAATACTCGGATTTTAAAATTTCAACATTGATATTCATTTTTTAAACAGAAATGGTCATCTGATTTTTTATGGAAGTATGAGCTCAGATAGGAAAATCCGATGTATGTACCGGAAACTTCCTGTGTTTATAAGTTTTCTATTTGCCATAAAAATTATATCTTACTTTACTCGCAAAATATCAGAAGTTATAAGTATTATAATGGAACCAAATATCTATCTTCTTGTTTCTTGTTCGCATGGTTTCCAGAGAACAAACACGTAGAAAATTCTAGACTGATTTGCTGATTGGGAGTAAAATCGAAAATCAGTGGAGACAGGAAGTGGCGCGGAGGTGTTGGAGGAAGAGGAAGAGTGACGAATCCTTCGAATCGGTATAACGATAACATAATTTTCGTCGTCAGACCAACGGAAGCAATATTAGACCGCGACTTCCACATCCAGAGCGTTGAATTCCGGCTGAGAAGCGCATGAAAATTCCAACGCACAAAAAGTTGCGCTGCGTGTGCATTGGCGGGCGTGTTTCGCGTTCTTTCGTGTTTCTTGCGTCACCGTGGTGTTGAGTCCACTCCGACCTGTAATTTTAAGTTTGGGAGGAAACCTGTGTGACAGTGGTGTGTGGGTTCAGACAGTGGGACGAATTTGGAGAGGAGCTGCTGGACTTCCGATGCACTCTTATCGTCGGAAATTTTCGCGCCGAGATTGAAGTCTCCGAGGGCTACTTGGATGAAATGAACCAATTCATTGGCGGTGAGAACTTCCCACACTCTAACGAAATCTCCCGCTAGGAGTTTGTAATATTCATTGTCTCTTATATAAAAAACGTTATAAATTTTCAATTTTAAGTTAATTATATCATAAATGCCGTTTTACGTTGTCCGTAAGAAATTCGTGAAGATTTTTTCCCCGATTACCGTAAAATGTGTTTCATTTCACCATTTCGCGCTTAACAAATTAATATACATTGAAAGTTACACGAGGCGGAGCGACCCAGTGCTACAATGTGTTAACCCTTGTATTCCATGTAATTTGTTTACGTGTTCGATATTTCCCTACTGAATTTTAATAACTGATAATTAAATTTGCTATGTCACTGCATTTGGAGGATATTGCAATTTATCAAACCGTTTTTGTTTCTTTTCACAATGGTATGACATGGAGAATACAAAGTATGGATTTCCTTTATAAAAATCTTCAAATTAACTCCTTTCCGAGGACTAAGCACTCAAAATAAAATTATCGAGAACACTTAGTTGCATTATTAGGTTGCAGATGGTCACCCTACTCGTCAGGCTTTAAATTGCAATTGAATGCCAACCGGGATAATGCCAATTTCCACCCATAAACCATTATTATTGCGGTGCCATGGAGGCGGGAACCTTAGATAAAACCCTTCCTCCTCTCGAAACTTCTGCTAATTGATCTGCAGTTCATTTTCATGGAAGCGTTTGCAAGTTCTAAAATTAGCTCCCGCGCCACTCTTTCCTGTATTCCTCCGGGTTATTTCCTTTCCTTAGAGGCACAGTTGTGTCCTCCATCACAACCACCTGCGCTGTGTTATTCTTCTATTTCTGAACAATCGGTTCCCGTTCCAACCGAATATCAATTCTTATCTCTTTTCGACGCCTTTATGCGGGTAAAAATGACGGAGAACGCATTAACATGAACCCGTCGGAAATGTGGGTTCTCTTGAAATTCATCAGCGTCAAGCAGACGAGACTGAGTCATTTGTTCGGTTGCATTACGACTTATCCTCAACCCAATCATCACTTACTGACTCTCCTTCATAAGGTTATGCTTTAAGGACAAACGATTCCAGTGAACGGACATTTAAATTGTCACGCAAATAGGATGTTATTAATTTTTTTAAGAAAAAGGGAATCTAAAAGCTAAAATTAACAACGGGTGCGCTTTTTGAATAACTTAAGCGGATTCGACGCATAATTGTCGTTTATAGGTGCAATAAAAGGGTGAATAAACTTATTGTAGATAAAGAATAAATCTTTTATATAATCTGTGATGAATTCCAATAAATCTCGTCATCCTTAGTTGATTTTATTGAAAAATCAGATGCTTCCAAAATTTCTTAAAACTGCACTTTTCAAACACCAGGGGAAGTCTCGAATTCAGACCATTAAGTGACACCTTTAAGAAGTAACGTTGCGATAAAATCTGAATAGGCATTCTTTTATGTTCGCGAATAACGATGCAATTTTTATACATGTTACAAATATATACAAACAAAAGAGTAAGGTTCACTATATCTTTTATATCTCAAAAATTTGTAATTTCAACTTAAAATGTGGATAATTTCGAATTTATGTCGCCAAACTGCTTTCTAAAAATAATCTAAAATTCTGTTTTCATAAATTAAGAGCTAGCAAATTGTATGCGAGGCAATGGACTTGACGAAGCGATATCTAGTGGAACTCCATTATTTAAAAAATAAGTACATATACAAAAAATACAAATAACAAAATATACAAACCCAACTGAAAATCGTTCAATATTTTCATATATAATAAATACTTTGTTTTTTACATATGAAAAACCTACGATAAATGACGTTAAATGAGGCAGGTACCAAACTTGTTAGGCAATCAGACAACATTTCGCTCGTCCAATACTTCCTCCCTTCGCATTGCTCACCAATTACTCCGTTAAGTGGATAATTTACCTGTAATATTTTATGCGTTCAAAATTGTGAACGAAAGGAACGTTTTCAGTTTCTCGACAAAACCTTTCTGAAGCCTTTACTCCCACCACTTAAGCGGCTGAAAATGATCCTTCGTTTGGTTTATATCCTATTTAAATCAACCAGAAGATATCTCTCTCATCATAGCAGAACTTCCAGCCTTTTCCCTTCATCAACCTTAAACTAAGCAGAATTAATTAGTTTGTTAGTTTCGGTCGACAATATAACTGAGAAACAAAAAAATAACAAATACGAAATGAAAATTTTATCATTTTCATCTCGCTCCCATCAAAAGACAAAATATCACCAAAAATGACTGCTCGCACGATAGGAAATTTGAAGCATTGACTATATTTACACCACGTGCGAGTTAGCAAGCGTAGCAAGCGATTTATCTGCGGAAAAACGGTTGAACATGAGATGAATTGGAGGAAAGTTGAGTGAACTTCCGCAACGGAAAAGGCCTTTAGATGATAAATTTCGTGAACGTATTAATCTATTTTTAGGTGTTGGCAGCGAATAAATCGTAACAACCATTATCTTCGCTTGGTTCATATTTATTGTTTTTCCTCGTGCACGTAATACGCTCAAATTAAGCGTCGATATTATCATAATCGACCACCAAAGGTTAAAACAACCTGCTTTCTGTTATTTTCTTGCTGTCGTTTCAAAATTTACCAGGAAGTTATTTTCCGATATTTTTCTTTGAATATGTCTCTTATACCTTGCCTGAACATGATATTTTCATTTAAGTAGCCAATTCAAGTACTGTTGCAAATAAGTTCCTTTATTTTTGGCGAAATATGATAAAAGGAAGGGGAAATTCCGGTCTTAAGGAAGTAGGAAGTTTTTTAGTTTCCGTAAAAATATGATCGATCGTTCTTCCTTTATTCGTTCCTATTCGTTTCATGACCATATTCCCTACATGTGATTCTGAATTTTCATCCTTTTGGTGAACCAATTGATACGGTTATTCACTTTTATTACTATTCTAATAGCTCGATCTATCACGATACGTTTTTGACTTAATCGTTTTGACATTAAAAAAAACTAGATTTTCTGATTCCAAAATGGAAATTCTAGATTTTCGAATACCATAGGATCTATGGTTCTCCAATTATCATCTGGAGCATCATCTTCTTTATTTTTAATGATGAGAAAGAAGAGTAGTAAATACATTTTCGCCTTCTTCTAAAAATATTTTGCTTCAGGCTCTTTAGAGTCTGTGATTATAAAATCCCGTTCACTCTCTTCCAAAGGGTCCATTTACGGACAAATGCAGAGGATTGAATCCAAGGATTGACGAGACAAAACAAAGTATTGCGTCTACAGTGCACGATAAAAGGTAATAGCGAATTCTTCCAGCATTCCGATCGCAGCGCTCAAACGTCAGAAACTTCTTGTGCAATTGTGCGTGGGATTATCATCAGGGCACTATTAGGCATTAAGAAAGTAGCAGTAGTAATTTTAAAAGTGCTTCGACAGCTACGGACATTTCTCACGTGGGCTTCCACTGGGAAGTCGAACGCGCTACCCACTTTGCTATCCGAGAGCCCAACATCAGGAAAACAAGGGACTTAAGTTCTGTTTCCGCTGTTTAATCGGCTGCATCGGACTCTATCCGAATTAGAAAATAAAGGGAATATCAGAGCACCCTTATCTTCGCCAAAGAATCCCAATGAAAGAAAATTAGAAATCACACCAATCTTTTCAGGTTACTGACAAAGGAATGGTGCGATTCGGAAGATTCCTGGGCGATGATATCGATACGTGGCGCAATTAAGCATAAAGATAATAAAATCTTCTATGCGTAAAAGCAGCGATAGAATTCAAAGATTTGAAGAAAATATATATTCATCCTTTCATTTTTAGAAATTTTTTCAACTCATTCATACGATCCCTTCTTATTCGTTGATAGTAATTTCTATTTCACTCTCTTATTTTACTTAAGCATCATAGTTTATAAGGAAAATGTTTATCATAACAAGTATTTGTTAACAACAAAATCCTTTTAAAAGGTTAAAAATCGAAATTACAAAATTCACTATACTATCATCATGAACAGTTTTCTATGGCTGCTATCGAAAGACATTGTAGTGCAGTGCTTACCTACCGTTATGCCGCAGGATACATACGGTTGTCGCGTTGGGACAACATGTTCTTTAAATTCAGTATTATTTGTATGCTTTCTTTTGCGAGATAATTTTCTTTGAATGGGAGTCCATTAAATTTAGAATTAAACTAATGATTGTGTTGCATAGTGGAGTTTGTGCCAACAAGTGAGTGAGCTGTGCACTGTTTTACGTCGTTGGTGCGTCCTTTTGTGCTTGTTGAAATAAGATCAAAAATACAGAATGAGATATCGGATGTATTCTTGCTTGATGGTAACAGAGCATTTAAGGTTTTAGAGAATTTCGGTGTGTTTTACTACCCGAGACCATACGTAAAATCGCGTCTCGGAAAGAGAAGGTGATTCCGTAACGATTCTGTTCGTTATCCTTGGTCCCGCTATAGTGAACACATCACGTAGTGATTTCCCCCGCATTTAATTTAACTTGGGAACATTGGGAGTGGTGCAGGATGAAAAGGATACGTCCGGAGACATTCACGGAACTATCATCTGGTAAGTATGGTCAGAAGAAAATCCGCGTCATCGTGACCGACGGTGTTCACGTGTGCTTGCATCATCAATCAAGAGTGAAGTGAAATTGCTGCAATTGTTGATCACGCCGCACCCGGCCGAAGGTTCTCTCACCGGCCGAAATATTTTTAACTGGTCGGTGGGACTTTCGTCCGTTTGTGTCGAATGTAATCGTCGCTGATTCCTACGCTTCAATCCAGATGCGTGACTTGGCTGTTATTTGCCCTCTTCAAGGTTTCCCTCGCGACGGGGATTTCGCGGCTCAACACGACAAGCAGAATAAAGACAACGAGCGAATTCGTGATCAATATTTAAGTGCGAACGTCGAGGAGTGAATTGAAACTTGAGCATCCAGTGTTCATCGAGAGGTACCTTCTGAAAAGAACATCCAGAAATACCTTTCAGACTTACAGAGGCCGTTGACATTCGTTTAATCTTCTACGAGGCTCTTTCGCGATGTCATACTCCATTCCATACGTTACTTTTGAACGAGGTTAAAAACGGATATTTTAATAATTCTAATCCAACCTCTATTAATCCTAATATAATTTGATTTGAATCTAACGCGGAGTGTCAGAATGTATCTTTCGCTGTTCAATATTCTGAGAATAGTAGACTCGAGATAAATGTATCACTATTCATCTCAAAGTAAAATGTGAAGACTTTTTATCAGATTTAATAACATTGTAAAGTAAAACTCCCTTTCTAATCATAAATTTTTGTCATTATTTCTATTCCTTGATTTTTCCTCGCAAATGTCTGTTGCCTAGTTCATTGCGATTTTTCAACACAGTTTTCGAGAACGTAACCGCGGTGGTAATTTGGGAATAACCATTACCTTTCATGTTGCAATCACTCAAATTGTTTCAAAATATCAAAAACGATATTAATGTAATAGCTGAGTAAATTTGAACTGTATATTCCATTTTATTTTCACTCGATACAATAATGATGCTATATAACGAAATTATTTTAATATATGAACATATAACGGACGGTGAATAAAATGCAGTATCGAACACTTAAAAAGGCTGCTTATGGACTAAAGGCCGCACCTCTGCTCCACACAGTTCTAATAGTCACGGTAAGAACTGAAAGGTAAAGTTTTTACACTTACTACTAGTTCTCATACGTCACTCGAAAGTCTCAAATTCATTCGAATACTTTTCATTCCTTATTTTTTCCAGTATCCATCAGAATTTTCCAGAATACACTATGAAGGGTTAAATTTTAGTCGTAAGCAATTTTATATTTTCCATCCTCATTTCAAATAAAGGTTAAACGGCTAATTAAAAACGTGGCTAACACGGGCGTTATTGGTGTGTGTTTACTATCAGAGGTCATTTCAAATTGAAACAAAATGGGAAGATTTTCCTTAGAACAACATTGTTGAAGCATGCGCTCTTAGATTTAGCACAGTATATTCCTTCTTCATGGTCAGATCTACTCTCAGCTGCAGTCGAGCCAAACCAATGATATAGCGGAGCTGATATTTGCTAGTTTCTTAAAATTATCAAACTCTACAGAATAGAAAACTGAAGTGGAATTTTAAACATTTTGAAAGTCGTACCGAAATTTTCTTAAATAAAATAAAAGAAGTTCCATTTTTCTAAAAGTCCTAAACAAATATTTTTGTTTTAAACCTCATTATTTACATCATAACAATGAACAAATAAACTAAAGAATCAATGCGCTGAATTCTACGAAAGATACTCGACATGCATTTGGGATGTCTTGTAAGTTATATGACACTAAGATACGCATTTTCCGGGTTGAGATAATGTGTTTGTTTTGAACCTATACACAAAATTAATTTGAAGGTCTCTTTATTAGCATGATGGGACTGTTACAGCTTGTCTCTCACTTGAAAGTGAGGAATGATAAAAGAGGAGGAAGGACTTCCCGAAATGAAATCCAAATCAACGTGCGTGAGGAAGATTATCATTGTATCTCGATTTCTCCTAGAAATATAGGAGGCATCAAAGCTTATGAGGAAACATCATACACTGCAGTCAATGGATAAAAGATTATTTCCTTCTCTAGTTAAAATAATTGTTTTCTCACAATTGTTATAAAACAAACTTCAGTGGATTGCGGGCAGAGACAAAATTCTGGCTTAAAATTATAGTCGTTCAAATGTGCATTTAATATTACATAAATTTTCCTACGAAAAATGAAATAAAAGGAAACATAGCATCAAAATATGAGGAGCATGAACTCTGTCAATTAAAGGTTTCGACGATATATTCATTAATAATGGTAATTATACTGAATTATAAATAATTTAAATCTCTTTCCATACTACTTTTAATTATACGTTTCATTAATGTAAATCTTATCATTTGAGGCTTCCGGATAGCAAAGTGGGCAATACGTTCAACTTTAATGAAAGCCGTCCCGGGCTCGATTCCCTGTCGAGACCTAAATGTGCGAAATGACCGTCGAAGCATTAAAAAAAATTCTACCACGACTATGATTTGAATGATTATTATGATGAGATACAATGCAATTTCAACTCTTTCTACGATATTACCACCCGTCTACCTTAATGAAGGAATTACTATTTAATTAATTGTTATTATTAATTAAGGCAAATAATGAGATAATTCGAAATAACTTTCCTGAGAAACTAGTACCAATGAGTATCTATTTCTAATAGTAAGTATTTCTAAACTAAGTATCTATTTCTAGACCTCAAATTCAACGCTTTTGAACTGGCTTCAGAGGACATTTTCCGAGTCCAACTATGCGGGATTCAGAATATGGTGAGATTAACAGTAATAAACTGATTTGATATTTATTCCTGTTAAAATATTTCAGAGGAATAAATACATGGATTTAAAGCACAGTGCCTCATTTATATTATTTTAATTGTATCGCTCAAGTAATTAGAAGAGTAATCGCTTAAGAAATATTCTTTAGGGCTTCTACTAGAGGATATATTCAAAATTATAAAGGTTGAAATCCAAAAGAAATTTATGCAACGTAAGTGGCGGAAACGATAATATTATGAATATAATATGTATATAAAAATTAATTTCCAAGAGTAGACAATCAATGAAGGCCTAACCATCCGACGACATGCTCCCTGTTAATGCCTTGGTAACATCTTTGATTATATAATATGTTTTATATGCTATGTTTTGTAAACTTAGAGATTACGAATAAAAATGGGATCTATAAATGAATGTGTAATATTAAAATTCCCGTGAACTATCCAAATATCAGTGGAAGATCATTATGAATAAGATATCCTTAAAATTAGAAGAGCATAAAAATAAAAATCAATAAACTCATCAGCACTGTCGTCGCTATCTGAAAACATCATAAAATTGCATAATCTCCAAAGGACATAGAAAACCATCCTAACTGAATAATCGACACTGAGTGGTATCAGTGCCTCATTTTCTTTTCATATTATTTCGGGGGAATAAATTTTCGTCCTGGCACTTTCAATCTAGAGTTAACTTTTCCTTCTAAGTCTTGAAAGAAAAAATGCATTTATATTGTATAATTTGTAATCAATAAAATGCACGGATATACAAAATGAGGTATAAAAAAGAGAGAAAAGGAACGTAAGGTTCCCATATCTTCATTTTTCGTTCCAACGACCCATACTGTGGTTCTGCGGCTTGTTTTGTGCCAGATTCGAATCCGGAAGGGTTCGGAAGGGTTAAATCTGTTCGTCGTTTTTTTTTGAGAAACACAAGCAACGCTCTCTGTATCAGAACGGAGCGGATTCGAAGCGAGTAATAATTCCACCTGGAGAGATTAGTTCCACCAGCATTCCCAGCGTTCATAGAATATTTGCGATTTTTTTAGGGCTTCCACGAGGACTGGCTTGCCTTCTGCAGCGAGCGCCCCCAGAAAAAGCATTGCGATTCTGCATTTATCAGGAGTCTTCAAACTGGGATACGCGCTACCCTCAGGGTACCGAAGGGATTTCTAAAGGATATACGGAATAAATTTCAGGATGATTCTTTGCGGAATTCCTACGCTGATATTTGAATGATAACTCTCAAAAATTTAAACAGATAGACTCGATTACTTGGAGAGAATCTCTCAATGGAAAAACTGATATTTTCGACAGGTTTGAAAGTCAAAATTTAGAACATTTTGTGCAGTAAACGTTGATTCCATTCTTTTCCATCCTTGCATATATATATATATATATATATCTATTATATATAGCTAACTCTCCGGATATACCTATATATATATATATATATATAGATATATATATATAGGGGATACGAATTCTGACCATGTTCCACGAGCGCCGTCAACGTCAGATTTTTTCGACGTACTGGCCCCGCACTCTAGATGCCAGAATAATGCAGACATCGACGCTAGGTGTCATGGGTTCGATACTAGAATGTCCCAAAAATCGCAATTTTCCCATAAGAATGCATTGCGTGGATTTTTGAAAATTATTTTGAGGCACTTATCGTTAAGATAGAGTAACCAAAATTTCGGAGGTTGAAGTTGAGGTAGTCTTCTATGCTTCTCATGGAAAAAATGTAGCCAAATGACAGTGAGTTCGACGCCAGGTGGATGCAAAATTCTTCCATAAGAAATGCATTGCGGAAATTTTTTTAAATGCCACCCGATAAGCTGGAAAGATAAGACCCGGAATGGTGACAGAGGCGTGGGACCTACCCGATAAGATATTTAATCGAATACTTTGGAACAAGTAAGGATGGCACTAATCTAATATTATTTTGCTGACTTCTCTCACGATCGGGTTCTTAGTTCGTCGCCAGGCGGTCTTTGGCGCGAAGTTTTAAATTTGAACTGAGGCAGTACTTGGTATGATACTGTATTCAACGGATAGCTTGCAGTATGCAAGCAACTTTTACTCGTATCTATTATATATAGCTAACTCTCCGGATATACCTATATATATAGATATATATATATAGGGGATACGAATTCTGACCATGTTCCACGAGCGCCGTCGACGTCAGATTTTTTCGACGTACTGGCCCTACACTCTAGACGCCAGAATAATGCAGACATCGACGCTAGCTATCATGGGTTCGATACCAGAAATTCCCAAAAATCGCAATTTTCCCATAAGAATGCATTGCGCGGATTTTTGAAAATTATTTTGAGGCACTTATCGTTAAGATAGAGGAACCAAAATTTCGGAGGTTGAAGTTGAGGTAGTCTTCTATATTACGAATGGAAGAAATGATATAAAATGACCGTGAGTTCGACGCCAGGTGGATGCAAAATTCTTTCATAAGAAATGCATTACTGAAATCTTTGAAGATTTTTTTAATAGCCTTCCCGATAAGCTGGAAAGATAAAACCCTGAATGGTGACAGAAGCGTTTGAAAACTTTCTTCCATGAATATCATCGTTCGTCTAGTGGTCCTTGGTTCGATGCAAGAGGGTCATTCCGATTCCTCCATGTATTTCAAATGGGGAAAGCGGAATCTCATTTTGGGACCTTCCCGATAAGATATTGAATCGAAACTTTGGTACAAGTAAGGATAGCACTTATCTAATATTATTTTGCTATCTTCTCTCACGGAAGAGTCCTGAGTTCGACGCTAGGCGGTCTTTTGCGCGAATTTTTTCAATCTGTTTTGAGGCCGTTCTCGATACGATAGAGCAATCAAAATCTCGGTGTTTACAGATGAGATGGTCTTCCATCGTACCAAACGAAGAAATGTTACCAAATCTCCGTGTGTTCGACGCCAGGTGGGTCCGAAATGCCTCCGTAAGAAATGCATTGCTGATATCAGGGACGATTTTTTAAAATGCCTTCCCGATAAACTGGAAAGATAAAACCCGGAATGGTGACAGAGGCGTTTGAGAAGATTCCTTCATGACGTCCACTGCTTCTCTAGAGGTCCTTGGTTCGATGCTAGAGCGTCATTCCGATTCTACCATGCATTTCAAACGGGAATAACGGATCTTATTTTAGGACCTTCCCGATAAGATACTGAATTGAAACTTTGAAACACGTCAGAGTAGCACTTCTCTAACATTCATATGCCATTGTCTCTCACGAACGGGTCCTGTGTTCGACGCCAGGCGGTCATTTACGCAATTTTTTAAAAATTGTTTTGAGGCCTTTCTTTATGCAGTAGACTATTCAAAATCACAGCGTTTGCGTTTGAAGTAGTTTTCTATAGAACCAGTTGAAGAAAGGTTGCATATGACCGTGAGTTCGATGCCAGATGGATGACAATTTCTAACGTAAGAAATGTATTGCGGCAATTTTTAAGATTTTTACTGGATAAGCTTCGAAAATGATACCCGTAAGGGAAACTTATTGTAAATTTTCACCTATTAGCTTGCAGTATGCAAGCAACTTTTACTCGTATATATATATATATAAGCTATATATAATAGATATTTATAGGGGATACGAATTCTAACCATGTTCCACAAGCGCCATCGACGTCAGATTTTTTCGACGTACTGGCCCTACACTCTAGATGCCAGAATAATGCAGACTTCGACGCTAGCTATCATGGGTTCGATGCCAGAAATTCCCAAAAATCGCAATTTTCCCATAAGAATGCATTGCGCGGATTTTTGAAAATTATTTTGAGGCACTTATCGTTAAGATAGAGTAACCAAAATTTCGGAGGTTGAAGTTGAGGTAGTTTTCTATGCTTCTCATGGAAAAAATGTAGCCAAATGACAGTGAGTTCGACGCCAGGTGGATGCAAAATTCTTCCATAAGAAATGCATTGCGGAAATCTTTTTAAATGCCTCACGATAAGCTGGAAAGATAAAACCCGGAATGGTGACAGAGGCGTGGGACCTTCCCGATAAGATATTGAATCGAAATTTTGGAACAAGTAAGGATGGCACTAATCTAATATTATTTTGCTGACTTCTCTCACGATCGGGTTCTTAGTTCGTCGCCAGGCGGTCTTTGGCGCGAAGTTTTAAATTTGAACTGAGGCAGTACTTGGTATGATACTGTATTCAACGGATAGCTTGCAGTATGCAAGCAACTTTTACTCGTATATATATATATATATATATATATATATATATATATATATATCTATTATATATAGCTAACTCTCCGGATATACCTATATAGATATCTATTATATATAGCTAACTCTCCGGATATACCTATATATATAGATATATATATATAGGGGATACGAATTCTGACCATGTTCCACAAGCGCCGTCGACGTCAGATTTTTTCGACGTACTGGCCCTACACTCTAGATGCCAGAATAATGCAGACTTCGACGCTAGCTATCATGGGTTCGATGCCAGAAATTCCCAAAAATCGCAATTTTCCCATAAGAATGCATTGCGCGGATTTTTGAAAATTATTTTGAGGCACTTATCGTTAAGATAGAGTAACCAAAATTTCGGAGGTTGAAGTTGAGGTAGTCTTCTATGCTTCTCATGGAAAAAATGTAGCCAAATGACAGTGAGTTCGACGCCAGGTGGATGCAAAATTCTTCCATAAGAAATGCATTGCGGAAATCTTTTTAAATGCCTCCCGATAAGCTGGAAAGATAAGACCCGGAATGGTGACAGAGGCGTGGGACCTTCCCGATAAGATATTGAATCGAAACTTTGGAACAAGTAAGGATGGCACTTATCTAATATTATTTTGCTGTCTTCTCTCACGATCGGGTTCTTAGTTCGTCGCCAGGCGGTCTTTGGCGCGAAGTTTTAAATTTGAACTGAGGCAGTACTTGGTATGATACTGTATTCAACGGATAGCTTGCAGTATGCAAGCAACTTTTACTCGTATATATATATAGATATAGGGGATACGAATTCTGACCATGTTCCACAAGCGCCATCGACGTCAGATTTTTTCAACGTACTGGCCCTACACTCTAGACGCCAGAATAATGCAGACATCGACGCTAGCTATCATGGGTTCGATACCAGAAATTCCCAAAAATCGCAATTTTCCCATAAGAATGCATTGCGCGGATTTTTGAAAATTATTTTGAGGCACTTATCGGTAAGATAGGGGAACCAAAATCTCGGAGGTTGAAGCTGAGGTAGTCTTCTATATTACGAATGGAAGAAATGTTATAAAATGACCGTGAGTTCGACGCCAGGTGGATGCAAAATTCTTCCATAAGAAATGCATTGCTGAAATCTTTGACGATTTTTTTAAATTCCTTCCCGATAAGCTGGAAAGATAAAACCCTAAATGGTGACAGAAGCGTTTGAAAACTTTCTTCCATGAATTTGACCGTTCGTCTTGTGGTCCTTGGTTCGATGCAAGACGGTCATTCCGATTCCTCCATGTATTTCAAATGGGGAAAGCGGAATCTCATTTTGGGACCTTCCCGATAAGATATTGAATCGAAACTTTGGAACAAGTAAGGATGGCACTTATCTAATATTATTTTGCTATCTTCTCTCACGGAAGAGTCCTGAGTTCGACGCTAGGCGGTCTTTTGCGCGAATTTTTTCAATCTGTTTTGAGGCCGTTCTCGATGCGATAGAGCAATCAAAATCTCGGTGTTTACAGATGAGATGGTCTTCCATCGTACCAAACGAAGAAATGTTACCAAATGTCCGTGTGTTCGACGCCAGGTGGGTCCGAAATGCCTCCGTAAGAAATGCATTGCTGATATCAGGAACGATTTTTTAAAATGCCTTCCCGATAAACTGGAAAGATAAAACCCGGAATGGTGACAGAGGCGTTTGAGAAGATTCCTTCATGACGTCCACTGCTTCTCTAGAGGTCCTTGGTTCGATGCTAGAGCGTCATTCCGATTCTACCATGCATTTCAAACGGGAATAACGGATCTTATTTTAGGACCTTCCCGATAAGATACTGAATTGAAACTTTGAAACACGTCAGAGTAGCACTTCTCTAACATTTGTATGGCCTTGTCTCTCACGAACGGGTCCTGTGTTCGACGCCAGGCGGTCATTTACGCA
This sequence comes from Pachydiplax longipennis, assembly GCA_036926295.1. Lineage (NCBI taxonomy): Eukaryota > Metazoa > Arthropoda > Insecta > Odonata > Libellulidae > Pachydiplax > Pachydiplax longipennis. Next base: position 67,425,355 of record JAVFKF010000004.1, on the reverse strand, counting down.
AATTTTTCAAAATTGTTTTGAGGCCTTTCTCTATGCAGGAGACAATTCAAAATCACAGCGTTTGCGTTTAAAGTACTTTTCTATAGAACTAGTGGAAGAAAGGTTACATTTGACCGTTAGTTCGATGCCAGATGGATGAAAATTTCTCACGTAAGAAATGCATTGCGGAAATTTTTAAGAATTTTGCTGGATAAGCTTCGAAGATGACACCCGTAAGGGAAACTTATTGTAAATTTTTACCAATTAGCTTGCAGTATGCAAGCAACTTTTACTCGTATATATATATATATATATATATATATATATATATATATATATATATATATATACGAGTAAAAGTTGCTTGCATACTGCAAGCTATCCGTTGAATACAGTATCATACCAAGTACTGCCTCAGTTCAAATTTAAAACTTCGCGCCAAAGACCGCCTGGCGACGAACTAAGAACCCGATCGTGAGAGAAGTCAGCAAAATAATATTAGATTAGTGCCATCCTTACTTGTTCCAAAATTTCGATTCAATATCTTATCGGGAAGGTCCCACGCCTCTGTCACCATTCCGGGTTTTATCTTTCCAGCTTATCGTGAGGCATTTAAAAAGATTTCCGCAATGCATTTCTTATGGAAGAATTTTGCATCCACCTGGCGTCGAACTCACTGTCATTTGGCTACATTTTTTCCATGAGAAGCATAGAAAACTACCTCAACTTCAACCTCCGAAATTTTGGTTACTCTATCTTAACGATAAGTGCCTCAAAATAATTTTCAAAAATCCGCGCAATGCATTCTTATGGGAAAATTGCGATTTTTGGGAATTTCTGGCATCGAACCCATGATAGCTAGCGTCGAAGTCTGCATTATTCTGGCATCTAGAGTGTAGGGCCAGTACGTCGAAAAAATCTGACGTCGATGGCGCTTGTGGAACATGGTTAGAATTCGTATCCCCTATAAATATCTATTATATATAGCTTATATATATATATATACGAGTAAAAGTTGCTTGCATACTGCAAGCTAATAGGTGAAAATTTACAATAAGTTTCCCTTACGGGTATCATTTTCGAAGCTTATCCAGTAAAAATCTTAAAAATTGCCGCAATACATTTCTTACGTTAGAAATTGTCATCCATCTGGCATCGAACTCACGGTCATATGCAACCTTTCTTCAACTGGTTCTATAGAAAACTACTTCAAACGCAAACGCTGTGATTTTGAATAGTCTACTGCATAAAGAAAGGCCTCAAAACAATTTTTAAAAAATTGCGTAAATGACCGCCTGGCGTCGAACACAGGACCCGTTCGTGAGAGACAATGGCATATGAATGTTAGAGAAGTGCTACTCTGACGTGTTTCAAAGTTTCAATTCAGTATCTTATCGGGAAGGTCCTAAAATAAGATCCGTTATTCCCGTTTGAAATGCATGGTAGAATCGGAATGACGCTCTAGCATCGAACCAAGGACCTCTAGAGAAGCAGTGGACGTCATGAAGGAATCTTCTCAAACGCCTCTGTCACCATTCCGGGTTTTATCTTTCCAGTTTATCGGGAAGGCATTTTAAAAAATCGTCCCTGATATCAGCAATGCATTTCTTACGGAGGCATTTCGGACCCACCTGGCGTCGAACACACGGAGATTTGGTAACATTTCTTCGTTTGGTACGATGGAAGACCATCTCATCTGTAAACACCGAGATTTTGATTGCTCTATCGTATCGAGAACGGCCTCAAAACAGATTGAAAAAATTCGCGCAAAAGACCGCCTAGCGTCGAACTCAGGACTCTTCCGTGAGAGAAGATAGCAAAATAATATTAGATAAGTGCTATCCTTACTTGTACCAAAGTTTCGATTCAATATCTTATCGGGAAGGTCCCAAAATGAGATTCCGCTTTCCCCATTTGAAATACATGGAGGAATCGGAATGACCCTCTTGCATCGAACCAAGGACCACTAGACGAACGATGATATTCATGGAAGAAAGTTTTCAAACGCTTCTGTCACCATTCAGGGTTTTATCTTTCCAGCTTATCGGGAAGGCTATTAAAAAAATCTTCAAAGATTTCAGTAATGCATTTCTTATGAAAGAATTTTGCATCCACCTGGCGTCGAACTCACGGTCATTTTATATCATTTCTTCCATTCGTAATATAGAAGACTACCTCAACTTCAACCTCCGAAATTTTGGTTCCTCTATCTTAACGATAAGTGCCTCAAAATAATTTTCAAAAATCCGCGCAATGCATTCTTATGGGAAAATTGCGATTTTTGGGAATTTCTGGTATCGAACCCATGATAGCTAGCGTCGATGTCTGCATTATTCTGGCGTCTAGAGTGTAGGGCCAGTACGTCGAAAAAATCTGACGTCGACGGCGCTCGTGGAACATGGTCAGAATTCGTATCCCCTATATATATATATCTATATATATAGGTATATCCGGAGAGTTAGCTATATATAATAGATATATATATAATATAGTTTCAGACGCATCCACGTCTTTCCAGTGATTCTCTTATATTCTATAAGCTTCGTAGTCTTACCACCAGGATATCATTCATTACTTGTCACTAAATAACTCCGTTTCTTCTCACTTCACTTACACATTCTCCTTATTCATATATTCAGTCTGCTTCCATTTATTTTTCCCAAACTCAACCAATTAATGAGTTCTTTAAAATATTTTACTCTACCATAGGTGAAATAAAATATTTTAAAGCTCTCATTAATAACTCCTATTAAACCAAAGGTTATCTCACGAATACGTAATGCAAAGTTTGAAGAACCTATTACCCTTGGACATAAGGGGGAGTACGAAGACCTTTCCCATACCACTATGCCGCGGCACACCGGTCGGGAATGCTTGCTCTAATCGACTTTATTTGCTACTTTAGAAACAATATCTAGCAACAACAGCGATTGCTTTGTAAAGTTAATATTTCAGTCAATATTGAATCGAAACGAATCTCGATTAGTACCGTCTTGAACCAGGAAATGCGAATTAGTAAGTTTCTTAAACGTATAAATAAAACGAAGTTCTCAAACTTATAATCTATAGTAATGGTACTTTGTTCAAGTGACTAGCATACAGAAAATTCGATGATTTTCTTTCTTTAAATGAAAGCGAAATGATCAACTGCAGATCTCCTCCTCTACTGTGCCGCTTTATTTCTGCAAGTTTTCAATATTATTAAAGTCATTTTACTTCTGTGTTTAATTTTATGAGAGTTACTGTTATAATGACCGAAATGGCTTTTTTAAAATTTTCTTCGTTCAGGCAAAAACCAGCCAGCATATGAGTAATTTAGAATTCAGCGAAGGTTTGCTTTGTGTGCCGTGAAAGAAAATATGTCGAGAAATACTTTTTTAGCGATGAGTATTTGAAATTTATTGCTTCGGTAAAATTCATAGTATATTCATGTTGCGATAAAAATAACACAGTAGCGAATAATTATTCGTTATTTAGAAAGTGAAATAAAATTATGTCATAATCAGAAGGCAAATATGTACATCATTTTAAGAAATCCGAAAAAGTAGGCGAAAATATTATAAAATGATTGTTCTCTTTTCTTTTTCTCCATAAATTTACTTTCTACGTTAGAGAAATTCTCTATGAAGTTTACCGGAGGAAAATTCGGTAATCCAGAAACAAGGCAAAAAAATTTCATTTCAAAGAAGCAGATGAAATCAATAATATTGAAACATGAATTAATACAAACGGCTTTTCTTTATATTATATCGCAAACAAAATGTTTTATTTCAGTTCCCGTTTGTAAAATCATCAGCCCAATGATTTTACAGACGGATGGTCAGGTACTCAACCACTCTGTCGTTACCACTGAAGTGAAATTTCCATAAAAATTATGAATGAAAGGATAGTCTGCAGTGGATCGGAATTTAAATTGACATGAAATAAAAATTTCAAGTTTTTTCTTCTTTTTGATCTGCTTCCTTAGTACTATTAGAAGTGCTTCGAATAAATGGTCATTTCACAGTTTCCACCGGGAATCAAACTCGGGACCGCTTTCACCAAAGTCGAACGCGCTGCCCACATGGCTATCCGAGAGCCCATCTCCTTCCTTCTAGGACAGTTCCTGCTTTACTATTATTATCTAGTCCTCTTGCAACAATTTTTTCACATTGACTTCCGTACCTTGCTTGCTTTGGGAAATTCATGAGCTTCCACGATATGTAATATTTCCATTTTATTGTAATCTTACATTAGAACTTAAGAGTGCTCATTTTTATTCTTTTATATTAATTAAAATTTTATTCCTATGTATATTAAAACTTTGTTGTTTATTTATTAATTAATGTTAATATATTCATTTGGTTACATCCTTTTACCGATTGAAGAAATTTCATTACCGATGTTTCTATTCGATTTATTCCCTTTTATTTCGCAGACGAGCATTTAATTTACTAAAGTAGCAGAAACAACCATCGATTTTCAATTTTGATTTTCTTCTCGTTTTACCTTTTAAGGTAAGAAAAACCCAATGTCCTTAGTGCATGATATTATTGTAATAGATACTTCAAATCTTAATCGACCAATAATCATCAAACTTCGTTTAAAAAGAAAAAACATTCTTAAGTTGATGCCTATAGCTGTTAACGTAATCGCGGGCCGCAGATGAAGAATGATGTGAAAATAAAGTAATCTTTATACGGGACATGAATGCGGATTGAAATATAAAAATACAAATAAATAGTTATTAATATAGTTACTAATAATGATAAAAGGTTGCATCACATTTTCCAGTAACATGCTCTTTGTACTTTGGAATTGGAAAAGAGGTCGACATTCTTAAAATATCCCTTCGAGAACTTCTTTTTGATTACTGTGTTTCATTTTACTCTTTTAATTAATTACTTAATTTTGTGAAAAAGAGGTTTCCGAAATCTATTGCCGGCCGCAGCGTGAACTCATGTTGCCCAAAGACTGTACATACGTTATAGAGGCCTGCTTTTGGACAAAATGGAATTATGCAGTTCTGGTAAGGAAATAAAACTTTGCGAATTCATCCAAACATCTTTATACACATAGAACCACATGGATTCAAATCACAAGACAGAGGTGAACCTACCCATTGGGGCGATTGACGCATACGCGAGGTCGTCTAATAGTTGCGATTAAACGGATTAATGGGATATAAATTCATACATTCTTATTCTAAAAGGTATATTTTGTTGGATAGAATCATAAAAATGACTACATAGGTTATAATGAATCACTATTTCAACAATTATCAAAGTCGGTGCAAAGAAAAGGCGTGGAGAAATCGATTTGCGAAAGATTTAAGAAACCTATGTTCGCTCCTGAATACGGCTTCCTCTAAATGTGGAGATTTACCTTAATTTATGAATCCTCCACAATCATTCTTTATCTCGCAGCGTCTCATAAACTTCTGTCGCCGGGATATTCCAGAGGTCCTTGACTTCTCTCTTATGAAGAAAGAATTTATTGCGAGAACTAAGAGATATAAACATGATGATCCTAAAGCTAAAGCTTTCAGTACATCTCCATATGCATCCTATAATATTAACATATTGAAAATAAAGTAAATTACATACTATAACGTTTCTGCGGGTTTACAAGAAAGTTATTTTTACTCGTATTTTTGCAAATTTTCCTGACAGACATATCTGTAGATAGATTCCATGGCATTATTAGTGTACGTATGTTGCAAAACATAATTAAATGTAAGAATGTTGTTTCATTTTTTACATCAAACTTGTGATTGATGATGCGATTAGATTAAGAGAATTCGTTTCATCAGATTAACAAAGCCAACCGAATGCCTAAGGGTGGAGAGGTCATAGCCAAAGATTTGAGAAGGGTTATCATACTATATAATACTCGTCACTTTTCCGACCTTCATTACTGTACTGTGAAATTTATGAGTTAATTAATGAATTTACTTACTATACTAAATAAATTTCACATAGATTTTGAGTTAAGTTTTGTATTTTCAGTCATAATCACAGTGAACAGGTCCAACACAAGGATGTAATTTAATTCTACTTGGTAAGCCGACCATATCATATGATATTTAATATTTTTATATCCTCTTTCAGAAAAATCGATCCCAACCTTCAAACCTGTAAGAAGTCTAATTGAAAATCATAGCATGATATAACAAGATGAAGACTTTCGCTTAAAGATGTCGATTGTACTAATTGTAGTCGAAAAGAGTCCCAACGTTTCAATCAGAACAAGAACCACAGTGGGGTTGCGCAACGCTTGCCTTGAACTGTTTCTGTGAAAGCTGCCTATCGAAAAGAGAAGTAGCAAGCAAGCGGGTAGTCTGGTTTGACGTCTCTCTGCATCATTCTACCAGAGTTATCGAACAAAAGTTGAAGGTAAATTATGTAAAAGTCATTTTCTTACGTTCTCTGCATAATATTTCGTGAGTATTACACTTATGCCACGTAAGTTAACCTGATATTTTGACTAAACCGGAATATTTTTTCAGCATATTTGCAGAAATGTCAAACAAACCTAAGCTTAGAATTATCACGTATTTATGTCCTGGACATCCCGTAGAGTTGTATGAAACCTTAATGAGTTATTTAGAGGAGGAGATAGGATGTGATGCTTTGCTGATTTATGAATCGAGATCTGTGAAAGAGCTGAGAGACCGAGAAGACCCGTTTACAGCGAATCTGGTCGATTTAGGTTTGTGTTTTCCTTAGAAGGGGATTGAAAATTGTGGTCGATATGTGTTTAACATACATCCTTTTCTTCTTAATATGTGCAGCTTTTATGACCTGTGAAGGATTTGTATCACTCGAAGCCTCAAGAAATGAGTTCATGGAACTTTTGCCTGTCACACCGGTATTCTCGCATCCGAAAAATCCTGATGGACTGAAAGGATACTATGCCGATATTATCATGCATACTGATCGCAAGTAAAATGAATTTTTCCTTTTTGTATTTTTATTCTTTTTTAAGTATCTATTCACTGATCACGATGGAATTGCCGTCGTGTATTATGTTACGATCATACTTATTATTCATTATAACTCGCTGTATACATCTACAAAATATAATTTATTTTGTAGAACAAAATTTTGATTTTTAATCTTGAAATTCATTTCCTAACAATTTCATGTTGTAGGAAGAACGTGAAAACATTTTTAGATCTTCGAGGCTGTTCTTGGGCATACAGCAAAGAAGACTCTTTAAGTGGAAGTACCATAGTTTTAAAGAAATTAAAAGAGCTGGGTGAAAATGCATCATTCTTCGGAAATACTTTAAAATCTGGTTCTCATTTAGCATCAGTACAGATGGTTTTAAGTAAAAAAGCAGATGCTGCATGTGTTGATGCTAACACACTTGCTTATAATAAGAAGTATTTGCAAGATAAAGGAAAAGATATTGAAGTTCTGGAGAGTTTGGGGCCATTACCTCCTTACCCTATAGTAGCCAATAAGAGACTTCCTGGTGAGTAAATGTTATGAAGTTTTGAAAATTTGTTGGTGGTATATCATTTAATCGGTGCTTACTTTCTTGTGAGATTATTTTTAATGACTCATAGCTAAATTCTTAACCATTCATCTGATATATTTAAGAATATCTCTTAAATTTCTAGGTCTTGAAAATGTACCCAATCAAACCTCATCTCTTTGCTATATGATCATTTCTTTTGGCACTTTACTTTTTTATTGACTCTTGAATTTTTTGCACCACCAGTGCTAAATTGCTAGAATATCCTAGTTATGTATGTAGATATTGAAGTGTAATATTTTTAATCTCAAGTTCAGTAAATGTAGAAGGGGTCATGAAAAATATCCAAAAGCATTATACTTCAATATTCTAAGGCATTATTCCAAATTTATTTTAGATACATTATCATTTGTTATACTTGACATTTAAATTTGTGGATAATGAAGTGTTATTAGTTAAGCATGTTCTCTTTCTCTCATAAATTTCAAAATTATTTATTAATTGATATTCTGGATGTTATTGTGGAAATGTAGATAAGATCTTTTACTAAAGTTATACTACAGTATAAGTAACAGTGCTCAATCAATTTGCAAGTGGTGTAGTATTATTATTTGCATCTTAAATTATGGCTAAGTCAATTCGGGTGACAATTTTTGTTAGAAGAAAAAGCTTTCTGGTTAATAGATTTCAATATTTTAAGTTTTCTTTTTGTCCTTGCTCAGCCCCTGCCAAGCAGCGTATCACTGAAGCACTGCTGAAATTAAATGAAAAGAAGTACTGGATGGAACTGATGAAGGAGTTTGGCGTACAGGGTTTTACAAGCAATCATAAGGACTCTTACTTACTTCAACGTGATATAGAGGAAGGAGCCAAGGGCCTGAGTCTGGGAATTATATACTACTAAATTTTCAGCCTCTTTTATTTTTGTTGCTTTATTTTATAGTTAGCGCTGATTTCTTTATGATATTATTTGTTGAGGTTGATTTTGGCATACTCGAGAGAGAGAGTTATATAGGTGATGGTTCCATAAGCACTGCAAACTAATGTATATTTTTTATATTCTAAATTTTACAATATCACCACGGAAATTTTAAACATTAAATTTTATATTAAGAATGATGTTCATATGATGATACTTGTAGTTACCAAAAGTCATTCCTTTTATAATAATAATTTGTAATATGTATGTAAGAAAAAGATCTGTGATACATTTGAACATTGTCTTAAGGATTGATGCCATTTAAAGAAGTTTTTTGGTTTTAAAACAGTTTGTCCTTATTAACTATTTTTCTATAATCTCATGAAATAATTTTGGTCTATTTCTCGGTTTATTTTACTCCATGAGTAATGTTGTTAGTTGCAAGAGTGTGATGAGTGGAAGGAATGCATTTGTTGATTATTTTTTTATACTCCTATTTTTTAGCATATTAAACAAAATGATACACTGGAAAATATAGTTCTTCAAAATCCTTACCTACTTAAATTACTAAAAGACGTTAGGGAATCTATTTGTTGATTTTTATTACTGTCCCAATTCTTAACATATTAACCTTTAATGGCTAGCATGTCCACACAGCATTGAAAAACTCCCCTTGGAGATTAAATTATAATATAATAATAATAATTTATTTTTATCACAATAACATCCATTACAATAAACAGAAAACATTCTGCCTGGATTGGTGACATGTCCATAATCGTACTTAAACCTAAGAAAGCATGATTTTTTTCCAATTTTATAAAGATCTAAGATATATAAAACAATTTCTTACATTTAAATGCAAACTCTAATTACACAGATATATATATATATATATACAGCAAAATATTTTTCAATTTAGATTCACCTTTGAAACATATTTACTCAAAACTCTTGTCATCTAAAAATTCTTCCACTGAGTTATAGCACTTTTTTGATAATAATTTATGTTTTCTTTAATTTTTTTTGTTTTTTCCATATTTTTCTTTAAAAACATTTGGGATTTTATTGTACAGTTTTATTCCCATGTAATATGGGGTCTTTTCGTACATTGTCATTCTATGTTTAGGATAATTTATGTTGTTTCTTTGTCTGGTGTCATAATTGTGGTTGTGTTCGTCCTCAAAGTCTTTTATGTTTGTATGTACATAATCTATTACTTCATAAATATAAATGCAGGGTAGTGTCAAGATGTCATATTTTTTTAATATTGGTTTGCATGAGTCTCTGTATTTTGAGAAGGTCATGATCTGCATTATCTTTTTTTGTACTTTAAATACTGTTGGCCAACCAGGAGCCATTCCCCATAGTCGTCTTCTTCTTTGTTCTTTCTGTCCTAGGACAGGTTTCAACGAAACTTTTGTCTCCACAGCATTCTGTTTTGGGTATCTCTCTTCATCTCGACATATTTCCTTCCTTCTTTGATGTCTGTTAGCATTCCATACTTCCTCCTTCCTCTTTTCCCTTCCATTATCACTTACTGTATTCCGTTCCTCCTTAAAATGTGTCCTATCCAATTTGCCTTCCTTTTTCTAATTTCTTTTAGAATACTTATTTCTTCCCCAATCCTCCTTAATACCTCTTCATTACTAATTTTATCTTTCCAAATTATCTTTTCCTGTCTTCACAAAAGCCATGTTTCAAAGCTTTCTATGTACTTTTCTTCTCTCTTTTTCAAGGTCCACGTTTCGGCTCCATACAGTACAATGCTCCATATGAAGCATTTTGCAAATCTTTTTCTAGTAGCCACATTGATTTTCTTTGCTGTTAGCAGTTTTTTAATTTTATTGAATGCTACTTTTCCTTGCCCAATTCTGCTTTTTATTTCTGCTGTGTAATTACCATTTTGTTCAATTAAACTTCCTAAATACTGGAATGAACTTACTTGTGTTACCTCTTCTTCTGCTAACCATATATTTAATGGTCCTTCTGACTTGGATATCCTCATTAATTTTGTTTTCCTTATATTTATCCTCATTCCATATTCTTCGCTCTTATTCTATATCCTTTCCATCATATTTTGAAGTACTTCTTGATTGGTTGCTATGATAGCCTGATCATCCGTGTATTTGATGGATTTTATTCTCTCTCCTCCAGCTTTTACCCCACCTGTGTCTTCCAGAGCTTCTGACAGTAATTTGTCTGCATATAAGTTGAACAAACATGGTGAAAGACAGTATCCCTGCCTGACTTCCCTTCCTATGGTAGTTTCCTTTGTTTCCTCGTCCCCTATTCTTACAACTATTTTCTGATTGACGTACATTTGCTTAATTAATCTTCTGTCTTTCCAGTCTATGCCTATTTCTCCCAAGATTCTTAACAAGACATCCCATCTTACCCTATCAAAAGCTTTTTCATAGTCAATAAAGCAGACACAGATCTCGCGGTTCAACTCTAGCACCCTCTCCGATAACAACCTCATACATCCAATCGCATCTCTAGTTCCTCTACCCTTGTGGAAACCGAACTGGTCATCCTTTAAGTTTTCTTCTATTTTCCTTCTCATTCTTTCTAGTATAACATTGGTAATAAGTTTTCCCACGTGTGAAATAAGACTTATAGTTCTTTAGTCTTTTCATTCCTGTGCATTACCTTTCTTTGGTATCGGCACTATTATTGTTTTAAGTAAATCTTCTGGCCACTCCCCTGTATCATAGATTTTATTAATCAGATTAGTAAGCCGATCAATACTATTCTTCCCCAAGGACTTCAGAATTTTCACTGGTATTTGATCTTCTCCAACTGCCTTCCTATTCTTCATTCTTTTAATTGCCATCTCTATCTCCTCTTTCATTACTTTTGGACCTACATTGTCCCTCTCTCCTTCCTCAATTCTAACTCTATTTCCTCAATTCTAACTCTATTTCTCTTCATCTGGTATTTGTACAGTATAGATCCTTTATATATTTCTCCCATATTTCCTTTATGTCCTGTTCTAATCCTTCTCTGCTAATCTTTCATACCTTTCTTTAAGATAGCTCTTATTTTTCTCATAGCCTTTTCACGGTATTGTACATTTCCTCTATTTTTCCTTCTTTTTCCAGCCTTTCAATTATCTGGCACTGTTCCTTCATCCACTCTTTTCGAGCTTTGTCAGTCGTTCTCCTCAATTCATTATTAATTTTTCTATATTGCCTCCTTCCTTCTTCCAAGCTGACTCCCTTCCACTTCTGCCTTTCTTCCATTTTTTCCAACATATCTACATTTATCCAGCTTTTTCTAGCTTCTTTCTTGTTTATAGTTCCAACCTCCTGTTCAAGCACTGTTGATATGCATTTCTTCAGGTCTGTCTATTCTTCCTGAATACTTTTCTGCTCTTCTCCATTCTTCAGCTGCTCTTATAGAATTTCAGTAATTTTCTTTTTATCTTCTTTTAACTTCATCATGTTGCACTTCTTTGCTGGATGACTTTTCCTCTTCACATGCTTAAGCCTAGTGAGTATATCCATTATCAGCAGATTATTTTTTGTGTCTGCATCTGCTCCAGGTAGCGTCTTTGCGTTCATAACACTATTCTTAAACCTTTGATTTATTATTATATAATTTATTTGATAACGCTTGTTATCACCTGGGGCTTTCCATGTGCAAAGCCATCTCTTATGACACTCTCCCCATAGTATGACACCATATTTCAAAATTGATTAAAAATAACCATAGTAAACAGTCAATCTCGTGGAAATATTTACAATTGGGGCAATGCATGACATGTTGAAACATGCACTGTTTAACTTTTTAACCAATGAATAAATTTGTTCCTTGTAGGGCATAACCTGAAAATTAATCATACTCTAGTCAAGAACTATCTTTGGACGGGTAAATGTTAAAGTTCTAGATTGTTGCGTTATTTAGTTTGTGTTTTACAGCCACTGAAATGAGATAACTATGTGAATTTTCGAAATGGCAAAAAAAGAGAATTTCGTGTACTCTTTAAGCGTCATTTTTTGCGGATGAAAACCATCATTACAATCAAAGAGAAGCTAGATAAATACTGTGTGGACTCTGCACCACTGATGTCAAAGGTAAAAATGTGGTTTACTAAATTGTGGTGGCACAGGCACAAGTGACGCCGGACGCTCAATTGAGGTATCCACAATAGTAATAAAGGAAAAAATCGATGATATTGTGTTGGTCGATCGGGGATTGAGAGTGCGCGAGATCGTAGAGACCATAGGCATATCATTTAGCTTGGTTGTTTCTATTTTGACTGATCATTTGGGTGTGAGAAAGTTATCCATAAGAAGGTTGCCGCGCGTGCTCTCAGTTGACCACGAAAGGTGGGTGTGACAACTTCAAAAGTGTTCTTGCCGTTGTTCAAAAGAAATCCAGATGAGGTTTTACGCCATTTTATAAGTGTAGAAGGAACATGGAGATCAAGGCAACAACCAGAGACCAAGCAACAGTCAAAACAATGGATTCTCGGGGCGAATCGGTGCCGAAGGTGACCAAGGTGTGTCTGTCAGCCAAAAAAGTCATGGCGAAAATATTCTCGAACCCTTGCGGTATCATGCACATTGATTACTTCCAAAAGGGAAGAACAGTAAATGTAGAATATTATTCAAACTTATTGGACTGGTTCAATCGAGAATTAAAGGAAAAACGACCACATTAACCAGAAGAAAGTGCTCTTCCACAAGTGTACTGTACAAAGGCCCACATGTGCACAGCCGCTAAGGGAAAAATTTTAATGATTTGAGGTATCAACTTCTATTATATCCAACATATTCTCCAGATTAAGCTTTCAGCAACTATTTACTATTTCCAAATATAAAGAAATTGGTCGATAGAATGAGATTTGGCTTAAATTATGAAATCATCGCTAAAATAATACATATTTTGAGGTCCTCGACAAGACCTATTATTTAGAAGGGATAACGTAATAGGAGAAACGTCAGGCAAAATTTTTAGAGCTAAAAAGAGACAAAGATGAAAAATAGTAGGTCTTTCTGTTGAAAAACCTTTGTTTTATTTAAAAGGTCGCGGACTTATTGACCCACCCTCGTATGTTAACTTTATTTTTCTCCATAAATGGTTTTATGTCAGTCGTCAATTTTTTACTGCTTCTAAAATGAACTGCATTGTTTTTTTTAAATTTAATTTCAGGCCATTTACTGTCAGCCAGTTTTCCATTGTGTCTGCGAGTTTGTTAGTTAGTCCTTTAAGATTTTTGTCCTTCAGTAACACTGTTTTGTCATCTGCGTATAAAATCACCTCCTTGTTGACATTAGATGAAAGATCATTCATAAAGATAATGAAGAGCAAGGGGCCCAGAACTGATCCTTGCGGCACACCCATGTTAACATTTTTCCATTTTGAGGTGTAGGCTTCATTATCCTTCACAATACATGTTTTTTGTTTCCTACATGGCAGATAGGAGGATAACCATGCAAGAGCTTCATTCTTCACACCATAGTATTCTAATTTATTGATCAATATGGTATGGCACACACAATCAAAGGCTTTCATAAGATCACAGCCTAATCCTACTGTTGACTGTGATAAATCAAGGGATTTACATATACCATTTACAATATCAATTAAAGCTGTAGTAGTTGAATGGTTTTCTCTAAATCCATGTTGACATGGAAGTAATATTTGGCTCTTTTCAAAATAATTTAAAAGTTGTTTTTTTGCAGCTATTTCAAAGATCTTGGAGAAAGTTGGAAGTAGGGATATGGGCCTATAATTTTTCATTAAGTCAGGTTGTCCTTCTTTGTAAATTGGTTTGATAATGCTGTATTTTAAGTTTCTCTGGGAAAATGCCTGATTTAAAAGATTGATTTATTATTTTACTTAGAGGTTCACTAATAATGTCCTTGACTTCTTTAATGATAGGTATTGGTATTTCATCCCACCCAAATAACTATTTATTTTTAATTTTGGATATGATACTGATGACATCATATTTCTTGACTGGTTCGAAGTTAAAATTGTACCTGGTGCTGTAAATAATTTTGTAATTGATAGTCAAATGTTTGGCCTTATTTATTGATCCTGTAACATTTATTTCATCTGATATATTTATGAAATGATCATTTAGGGAGTTGGCTATCTGTTTTGGGTTACTTATTTCTTTATCATTCAGAATTACACTTGAGAGTTCCTTGTTTTTTATGTCCCTCAAGCCAAGTTCACCTTTGATTAATGACCAGGTTGCTTTGCTTTTATTGTTTGCATTCTGTACAAAGTTAGAATTCGCCATCATTTTAGCTTTCCTAATGACTTTATTTTATATTTCTCTGTATTTCTTGTAATAATGTATAATTTGAGGGTTCTTTGTAGTTTTTGCTTCTTGATGAAGAAGTCTTTTCCTTTTACTGGATATTATTATTCCCTGGGTAATCCAATTAGAGGTTGAGCCCACTTTTCTCCCTTTGGTTGTTTTGAAGGGAAATGCTAAATTTAAGGAGGATAAAAATTTTGATAGAAAAGTATCATAGTTTAGATCAACATTCTTTTCAGAGTCGATTTCCCAGTTCATCTGTCTAACAATATTCTTAAAGAGTTCCATATTCTCTGAATTGAAGGCTCTGAAGGATTTTTTCTGTAATTTTTTATCTCTTTTCAATTTCTTTTTTGTGGCAATGACATAGTGTGGCATAGAATGACATGATAATGACATAGTGGCATAGAATAGTGATCTGATAGCCCTGGATTAGCTAAAAATATATCTTTTTCATCAAATGGCATATTTGTTATTATATTATCTATACAGGTTTTTGTATTAGGGGTAACTCTAGTTGGCATATCAAAATTTAGAATATATCCATTAGATTCTAGTAAGCTCATGAACTTATTTACAGTACTATTTGATGACATGTTATTTGTTGGCAGTTTTTCAGCAGACACTGAATCTTCAATTTTTGATTGAGTACATCAATATTACAGTCAGTAGCTATGATTATATTTTTACTTTCTTTCTGTAATTGTGTGAGTAGCTTCTCTAATTTACCCAAGAATTTATTTATGGTTGCATAGTAAGGAGCTCTGTATATGGATATAACTATGGTATTAATTGCAACCAGTTCTATGGCTGAGCATTCAAATACATAATTTCCAATATAGGAATGCTTACTCTATACAAATGTAGTTTGTGCAAGAATTTTTTGTGCTGAAATGAAGGAAAATTTACAAAAAATAAAAACCACAAAATAAATTATGATAAATAGAGTCCATTTCTGAATAATGAAGTCTGGCTTTGAAGGCTAAATAAAGTATACAAAACGTAGTTTTCTAAAAATGTTCTATTTACTCAAAAGACCTTAGTTGACATTTGCTGGAAGAATTCATAGGGAAGATATTTTTTATTTTTTTAATACTGTCCTATCTTTTAACATGATAAAATGATAGTCTGAAAATAGTTATCTTAAAATTCTAATAACATATTTACACTGTTAAAAGATCACAGTTAATGTTGTCTGTAAGGAGAATCCATAGGGAACTGTGTTCTATATACACATTGTGAAGTCACCAGGATGGTTGAGATAAAAGGGCTTCAGGAGGTGGTATAAAGCCTCCATTCCTTAAAGTCTTTTGCAGAAACTCCTGTAATCTGGTCACTGGCCCTCCTGATCCAGCAGGTGTAACCTGCAAAAAAAGAAAAGAGGATTTAAGTTATCAGTATAAAAAAGCAGCCTATACAAATTAACTGCAGCATTATAATCTCAGAGACATAACAATATATTGTCTTTCGTGTAGGTGGGTTTCTCTTAGTCGAGGAAGTTTTATTTAAAGGGATTGATGGTGAACTCAAGAGCTGAGCTACTACAGAGAATAAGTAATTCTGATACAAATCTTCCAAAGAGTTCTTACTGGTACTCTTCTTCTTATTGGTAATATATTGATACGAAATAGTGATGTTTATAGAAGTGGAAAATGAGGAATGATTCTATATTCTATAAATGTGTACTTCCATAACGTCTAATTCATCATTAGGAAAAATCATATTCTTTGTATTTAACCTCAACAGTAATAAACACTTTTCATTAAATAAAACCAAATGCTTTTACTTGGATAGTATTGTAAATTTTAAACCTAATCAAAATCTAATTTGACAAAATCTATTTCAGTTCCACCATATCCATTTTCCTTATTCTAATGATTATGAATCATCGCATACATACAAGAAAGAAACCTCATTTCCTTGTTCATAAAAAACATTTCCTAGCTTTGATGATTGCTGGATTGTTATCTTAATGACTATAATCCTTCCACTTCAATTGAGAATGTCTTCTTCCCTTCAATTACCTTCACACTAATGATTTTACCATGAATGAAATAAATCATGTCTTTCGGTTAATTTACGTCAAAATAATGAGCCTTAACATCTATATTTTAACTATTGTTAATCCTTTCATGTCCACTTAAAATACTTGGGAACAACATAAAAATACAGTTCCAAATAAATCATTCTTTCAGCTTATACTCTTGACAATTAATACATTGGTAAATAATTGTTACTTTTTCTGCAACTCATTCATACTTTTAAAAGAAGGTTAACTCGTAGATGAATTAATGCAACCTTGAGCTATCTTTCACTAATGCCTCATCAATCTTTTAGAGCCTTCATAGAATAAAAAAGCAAGTAGAACTGACTTTTCTACGAACCACAGGCAGATTTTCTTTTCTTCACATGGAAGTGACCGACTTAATTCATTTCTATTTAATTTAGAATGCAATGACAACCAAAACCAGAACTCAGTGTTTTTTATGTAATTGGAATGTTAAAAAATTGATGTGCATAATTAAAATGTAATGAATAATATAACTTGCAAATATACAAACCACATATTGGCAGAGTAAATAGGGAATTCCCAACCTTTTTTCACCACAGCCCCAAATTGTAGACAATAATCAATAGTAACTCATAAATATTGCATTAGAAACTATGTCTGTTAAGTTACATATAGGCTTTCAGTTAAAGTTTACTTCATTTACGAAATTTTCAGCATATTATGAAACAAGCTCCTGATGTATGCAATACACTTTATCAATCATTTCTCTACCCATTTAGGAGCTCTGAACTTCATTAATGACCCCTGATGGGATGGGATGAGGATTCTTCAAAAACGAATATCCTGCATCAAATAAGTAATTTACTAGGGACACTACTAAAATTTTCCATGCAAAAATTTTAATTATACATTTATAAGCAAAATATACAGATATAAGGAAATTATCTTTACAAATCTTACCTCTTTTAACCTGGGATAATATTCTTTACAAGTAATGTGAAGAAGCTTCTGAAACTGTGATCCATAATGCGTAGACATGCAGTTACCAGCAACTTCCAGAAAGTCAAACAAGAGTGAGGCACTTATATCAGGCTGAGGTTCTGTTAAAAAGATAATAGTTACATTAAAGGATATTGAGGAAAAAATCTAAGGGAAACAAGGGATAAATAGGAACTCAAATGGTGCTTTATTATCACTCCTTCCTGAAGTATCAATGTATATTACAGAGACTGGTAAAAAATCTTGTATAAAGACTTGCTAACCTGTTCTATTGATAAAATGTTCTTTCCTTAAGTCAAGAAGTTATTAATAAAATATATTTTTAGAGAGTTATTTTGATATGTTTGTAGCGACAGTGGTAGTTACAGTACCATTTTACTCTCTCTACTTACCTAACTTAATGAGCACCAAGAGCAAAGGTCTCTATTCTAGCTCAAGTACATGAAAAAATATTAGCTAATTTATGCCATAAGCAGATGTGTTCTTTCCTTTCTCTCATTTAAAAGACCTATGTGAACTGAAATATTTAGTATGAATAACAGTTCTATAACTCTATAGTGTATTTTTGAATCAAAATTATCCCATTGTCTTCATTAGTTTGTCCTGCTTGTAGTTCTCAAAATACATATTGCTATCTAGCATAGATATTTTTACTTCCATTTTTACTTAAGAATACAACTTGTGTTAAAAAAGAACTTAACCTTTGAAAGTTTCTCCACTGAGCAGATTCAAAGGCAGAAAAGACTCGTACTTTAATCTTTTTACTATCACAAAACATAATACACACCATATTTTTTCACTGGAATAAGCTTCATAGATACTATTTCAATAAATATTCAATGTTGAACCTCATTCTTCACATCAGCAACAAACAATAAAAAATTAAGTATCATAAATTATAAAAGTCCACAATAAATAGTGGCCCATCATTTTATACATGGATCATTATCATGAACCAGCTTTTAATTTTATTTCATTTAATGAGCAAAACCCAGAAATTTCATTTTAGTTTAAGGTGATTAAAGAGCTTGTTTGTTTCAAGAAAATCATAAAATCAAACTCTTAACATGAAACTCTTCAGAGAAATACCATAATAAATCAGAGAGTATATATCAAAACTTTTTGTAATACTCACTCAAGTTGAGGGTAGCAGCCATCCAGGTCCAACCATTGGCAATACCATAGGGATGTGGTTTATTCTGATGCTGTCTCATTTGTCTAGACACTAAAATGGCTGCATAAAGCCTCATTATTCCAGACATTCTCTTCAAAAATTTATCTTGCTTCTCAACTGTTCCATCATCTGAGTAAAGGTAACCAAGAGCTCTAGGAATGATAAAAAATGATAAGTAGGCATTAACTATTTAAGAATTATTAATTTTATAAGTTTTCAAGGTTATTGAGTGAATCAGAATATTCGACATGATCTTTCACTAAAGAATTATTCTTCTTAGATTCATAATTGGTATGCATGCATTATTAGAATTTTTTTTGTAACTTCCATAAAAGAATCAGTAAATATATTCCTATTAACTACACAAATTTTTGTTATGGGCATAAAAATAAATTTAGAAAATATTTTAAAATAAAAATAAGAATTGCAGTAGATGAAAAAATTTCTATACTAACTTGTAGTAATCTTTGTCAGACTGTCCCTGTCTTTGCGGAATATGAAATGGGACAAGGTAGGGACAATCTTTATAGAAATGGGCAAGTAAAAGGTTTCCAAAGTCGGGGAATTCAGTCCACAAGGCTACAATCACCGCAGCTATTGCAAATGCAGCATCAGGCTTGCTAGAAACTACTTGCCCCCCTTGTTTCTGTAATCAAAAACATAAATCATGTGAGGACAAAATTTTTAACTTTCTTAACATCTTTCTCATCTGATGAATAAGCAATACTTTACCATTATTGTGTCAAAAATAGGTCTATACTGGCAGTCAATAAAGAAAAATGATTCAGGATTCCTACCACTTTCACAGCTGTTTTGTGGTACATTATTCAGTAAATTACTCACTGAGAACTACATGATATAAGTACTCAAGTCAGAGAAACATTCAAAGAAAAACACTGTTCAATGATTTGTTAATGTCGACAAACTGAAAATGGAAGTGAACTGTTAAGGAGAAATTGGGTTTGAGAATGGTGTAATTTGGAATAAAGAAGCTTTTGCCAAGATACCAAATATGTCTTTAAGATCAAGATGATACTGTCAAAAATAGAGCAATGAATTTAGATAAAGAGTGAATATTTCTTATTTTGAAGTAGAATGTTGATTTCCTGACACAGGGAAAATTACCTTGTAATTTTCATCTGTGTACTTGGATCAGAATGGATTCTAATTTCTCAATGAGTAATTCTTTAACCATTACAATTATTTTTTAAATAAAGAATTAAAAGGAATTAAATAATAAGTAAAACAAAACTTACCACTAGCTTTTTAGCAAGAAGGTTTTTACAATAAGCAATTCCATTAGGATGGGCAGAGGATATAACTCTTGTGTCTCCAATATCAGCTGGTTTGCCAGTAAGCAACAGTCTAAGACGAATCAGTTTATCCATCATGTGAGCGGCACTAACAGGAGATATTGCATTCACTGGTGTACTAACAGCTTTCTAGCAATAAGAAGAAAGGTTTTATAATAGAGTATATAGAAAATGGGAGAAATAAAAGCAAGTATTTTTCTGCTTGATTTCATCATATCTCATGATAACTACTTTAAATACACTTAGATACTCATTAAAAATTGCCAAAGGAAAACGGATATAGTTAGGCTAATTGTCTCTAATGCATCTGGATCCTTATGAATTCTTACCAACACTGGTCTTGCTTCAGAGAGAACTACAGGTTGATACCTGAGAATGTCAATTAACTATAAATCAGATCAGACTTTTACATATTCAAACAAAACAATAACACCTTTCCATTTCAAGGAAATCTAATGGTCAATTCTATCCTCAGTACTCCTCTGTGCTATCCTGACCTTGCGTACATCTTTGCTTCCATCTATTCATCATTTTACACATTCCTATTATTCTTAACAATAACTATACTATTTCACTTCAAGGTATGAATCATATTCCTAATATGTCACTACATAGTTTTCCAGTTCTTTTAGTCAGTTTGATAACTGAATAATGGTTGAAATTTTCTAACTTTACTTATGAATCATAATTTTGATTAAAAGATCAAGGAACACTGGATAGAGATAACCTAGAATGAGATTATTCCTGCAGTATGGAGAAAGAGGCATGGGATTTCATTCCCATATAATCCATCATTAGTGACTAGAAAAACTAGAATGCACCATATACTGCATCTACTATGGTAGGATGTGAGCAACAAACTGCTGGCTAATTAGAAATTCACATATCTTGATACCTTATTTAGCACAGAATTGCAAAAACACACTTGCTAGAATTCTAAGAAATGATAGCAAGATTAGCAATCGAGTCAAAATTTGCCAATGCAGACCCATGGGAATCTTTTTAACATTTGAAGAGAATGTAATAATGAAATAGCTTGGTAACTTAATCTCAATCTAAGCACTTACAAGATCAGAGACTAAATACCACATTCTTTTGCATAAGTTGACCATTAAACACAAAAACATCAATGAATACCACAGACTATACCTGTAAAGAATAGTGTTGAAAACACAATCACCATAATAACTGATATACAACATCCAATGAAATTTATCAATTATCTGACCCAAAGACTTTGGTGTTCTATATTTGTAAGAGATGATTCTGAGAAATGACATGCTGCAATGAGCTGCAACAATTTATCCTATATTTATTTTCAATTTTCTCCTTGAGATGCTTTTCTAGTACATTTGTACAATTTGCAGCATCATAAAATGAGTTTACAATTCATTTACAAAGAAGGAATTATAAATACATGCACTAAATTGCTTGTGGAGGCATGCAATATGTACTTGTGGTTTCAGGTTAGAAGTACTCAAATATATTGCAAATGTGACTAAGGTATGTTGGAAAAAAACATTGCACTATATTCTGGTAAAACATTAGTTAGCTACTTCAATCATATACAATTATAATGATATTGAAACAGGGAGTACAACATGTATCTGGTTATATGAACTTCACTCAGATTTGGATGGTAGCGATTGTTTATTGATTGCTGAGATTACTTTGCTCCAATTGATAACTTGCTCAGTATGTATTGTGATGAAAGTTGACATACTTTTTCAGAGAACTTAAAATCATACCTGACAATCAACCCTAAACTTTTTCCACTGTGGATCAGTATACAATGGTTCATACAGCTTTTCAAATATTTTCACATAATGTTTCAGGCCTAAATATTTCTTCAGTAACTCTGCATCAACACAATCTCTCAATTCTGAAAGAGGAATTTAGCGGGAATAAATAACCATGTAAGAAAATATGATATTATACAAGCAAAATTATCTAACAAATTACTTACCATTGGCATATTCATCAAAGCCAGGATTTTTGGAGGTGGAAACATTTTCAGAAGTTCTCCCACTCTCTTCACTTTTAACATCCAACTTTCCTTCTTCTTGTTTTGGTACTTCAGCACCAACAGTTTCTATGCTAGACTGAGGCTGCACTTCTACAGAATTAGCTTGTGCTGCAATAGCTGCCTCCACTTCTGAATTAATCCTTCCTGAAATTTACATTGACATTCTTTAAACTAGTATGAATATTTATCACAATTCATTTATCAGGAGTAACAATTTATTTAAGCAATTACTACATGGAAATATTTTAATTTCAGTTTGCCATTTAGAAAAAGTTGAATTTATAGCCTAATAAGTTATAAATGTTTTCAGCACTCAACATAAATGACAATTACTTTGCCTGGAGTGAGAATATACCTTGACAAATGGATTACTTTCAATTTATCTTTTGACACAAGATAGAGTAAAAAGTATCTAATTTATTTTGTCTCAGTTTGGTTTGAGAGACAGTGTAAAAGCTACAGATAAATGAACAATTTCAATTACTTTGTTAAATTCTTATTCAATGCTAAGAAAAATTTCACTCGTAGGGTCATGGAGCTTTATTTGATTTTTCAACTTAAAGCATTTTGGCTCAGAAAGAAAAGCAAACTACCTTACTTATCCTCTTATGCCTTACTCCCTCTCTCGAGATTTACTCTTACAAGTTACCTAATGCTGGAGGGACAGAGAATCAAACTAACTAAAGGACTGATGACTAAACAGAAATGCATTTTGTTAAATTTAAATGAAATTTTAGAATTAAAGGGGAGTAAGCCAGCAATATGCACCATGAAAGATTCAAAGTAACTCAAATTCTTTTCGTTGAAATAAAATTGTTCTAATTTGAAAATACTAATGAATATGAAAAACCTAAAATATTATTAAATCCTAACTCAGTTCCATCTTCATCATAACACTTATCAGGAAAAGAAAAAGATAAAAATATTTAAAATAGGAATTTTGGAAACATCCAAATCATAATAGCTGAAGAAAAATCAACAATGGCAAGTCATCTAGACAGTCAAATTTTTATTACCAACTTCTTGGAGAATTATTTCCAGAACGGAGCCCATTTGAGTATAAGCTTTAAATGCTTTGTTTTCATCTTCTGCCTGAAGTTCTCCACTCTGAAATGAGAAAATTTAAATAACTCAACCTGTACTCATGAATTTAATTTTACTTTAGCTTGATAGAATTTTTTTCATAAATATATTTGGACTTACCTTGGATTTCTTCACCAGCTGATCAAATTCCTCACATAAGCTCCTCAGTTTTCCTGCTTGCTGTGATATAACAGGTATGAGAGCCTGCTTATCTTTGCATGTCCTGCAATTAGAGGATGGCATTGCTCAAATGAAATATATTTAGAAGATTTTTTATTTATATATATATATATATATTTAGAAGAATAAGAATTATAATAACATCACTATTATTCAATATTAATTATTAATCCAAATATAAGATAACACTTTTTCACATTCAGCCTAAGAAAAATGTAGGGCTGTCAATTTTGGTTACAAAACATCACTACTCTTAATCCTTGATTTTGTTGTAAACAAGCTATTACAGTGTTATTTTCAACAAATGTTTTGGGAATGTTTAATATGAGTTGACTGTTGTTTAACTCTAAGTGGAAACGAAGAATGATTGCTGAGAATCAATACATTCTCTGCTGAGAACAAATTGATTCTGAGGTGACTAAAAAGTATAAATAATTATGAGAAAACAGTGCTAGAATGTAATAAGAAATTTTTAATATGAAAGCAGATAAACCTAAATCAACAGAGCAAGCAGAAGAAAAAGCAAGTAATTATATCAAAGCTCTTATTCGTCATAAATAAAAATTGTTATAATTACTTTACGGCTTCGGATATTTGCTGATATTTGGCACGAAAATTCATTTGGTATTCATAAATTTGACTTAGAAGTCTCTTATTTTCATCTAGTTTCTTTTTTTCTTCTTCTTCAGCCTCCTTTTGCTTCTTTTCCATTTCCTTCAGCATTTCATTCATTCTCTGAAATTGTGGAATAAAAATCAATTTTATGAAGACAAGCCACTCAGATAATTAAGTATATATAAACAGCAAATATTCATGAAGTCAGAGATAAGAAAAACTAACCATCATAACTTCATTACATCATATTTTCTTTCAAACCTACAACATTATTTCTTGGAGACACGAGCAATGGATTTGAGAAAATAAATTTCTCAAGCAAAAACTAAAATTAAATATCCATAGATCACCTAAAGCTTCCTCATGTTTTTTTCTGAGTAAATCAGAAATCATTCTGGAATAATTTAAATCTTTTGGATATTCTACAAATATTTTTGTAGAATGAATTTCAGGACATATTGTTTCATATCTAAGATAATTTGAAGTTTTTATTAACTTGTCTTAGATGTTGAACAACTATTCCTTCTAATAATTCATTATTTTGGCTTTTGTATATGTCAAAATAGATTTGCCAGTTCTAATTGTAACTGTAAATCATTATTTCAATTTATATACACCTTCATTCAAGCAGTTGCTTAGTATTATTATCACTTATTCAAATAGTACCAACACAGCCAGCTTCACAAAGCATTTACTTGATCTAGAGTTTTGGCTGATCTAGGATTACTGCAGCAAGGCAATATTGATAGCTTATCATAAAATAGAATTGCATTATTTCTCATAAGTTTAAGACAACCCAAAATAAGATAATGTTCTATTTTACCTTAGTACTCTGCTCATGTTCAAGGGTTAGTTGTTGATGGCGAGTTGCAGCAAGATTTTCTTCATGGAGCAACATAGCCAGAAGAGCAGTTTCTTGGCGTTGACTTTCTGCAGCTCGCTCCCGGGCACGAAGTTCTTCCTTAGTTTGCTCTTCTTGATAAAGCTGCGAGAGTTTTTCATTCATTTTCCAAACCCGATCTTGGACTTCTTCCTAAAATTATATTTTAAGAGCAACAAGAAAAAAGCACAGAAAATTATACTGTAAATACTCATCGAATGATCAGACTCAGAACAAAACATGGTGTTAAATAAAATAAAAGCGACTTGGAAGAGTGCAGACCAGAAAGCATTAATAGATAACCAGAACACAGGACAAATTTGAATTACCCTGACTTGAAGCTTCCTTATTTCTTCTGCCTCGATCAACATTTTTTCGATGGATGAATTACCATTCACAACATTCTTGCTCAGATTCGGCGAATCAAGAGCCTTCTTCTTAATCGATTTCTTTGATGGTGGAGTCATCTTTGAATATTTGTTTAATGCATCACAATTTAAAAATTAATAGCGGTTATGTATAGGATTGGCAAAATAAGTATATGTACCCCCAGCTCAAATATAAGATCTTGTCAAAACACTATCACAGCGATCTCAAGCAAAGTTAAGCGTTTTAAGTTATTTCAACATAATAAACAGATCAAATAAACTATTCATAAACAGTTGTAAATGTGAGGGCTATTTAAAAGATAAATTGCGTTTAATCTTGTAAGATTCCTGAAACTTGAATATATTTGCCGGATATGCTAGCCGAATTACGCTCTTCAACTTTCATTAGTGCTCCGAAGGGATGCTCGTAGTAAAGTCCTTGAAATAAGATGATGTTATTAAATAAAGGTTTTATACATAGTGTGGAACTTATAAATGAATATTTTGAAGTTAATTTAAATCACATTAAAATATTTGTTCTTCTTTTACACTCTATTCTTGTTATCGGAATCGACCTACATCACTTCGTCAAACCCCCGATCAAGGCCCACGTGCCGTCTGCAGACTGTTCTGGTATTTTGTGGTGGTAATATGGCTCTTGGCACTCAAGTGGATAATACAACTGAAAACGGTACAAAATCTGCGGACAGACATCTTTCACAGAATGGAAAAGAAGAAAACGGTCTGTTTTCAACAGCAGGTTAGCATTTGATGTCATTATTTACTCGTTATAGTAATTCTTTAAAGCGGCATGGGATGGAACAAGCTTTTCAATTTTTTAGACCTTGTAAGTGCTTTCGGCAATTATTTTGGTTTTAATTAGAGTAAAGAATATTGACAGCGATCGTGGAAGCGAATTATACCGATGATATTGTTAGCTAAAATATTTTCCAGTAATAATGTTTAATTCCCAGATAGTATGAACCTTTTAATAAATTTATGCTCATTCATAAAATTGTTCCTACTTCTTACTTAAACTATAAATGTATGCGTTTGTCAATCGTAAAATTAACGGCGTTATATCTTAGTTTTCTTAATTTCACTGTCATAAAAGGTTATCAAATTTCGTCCGTCACTGTTTCTCAATCTCGCTGATGTGTTAGTAACGGAGTTATATTGTTTTTTTTACATCTTCTTTTAATTTTTAGTTCAAACTTTTTGGGGAATTCCTTTCTTTCTAATTTATACTGCAGTATTCAGTATAGTAAACAAAGTATTTTTCCTAAAATTTAAATCTTATCCCAGAATTACTAAACTTCTCATTCATCCTCCCAAGAAAACCGGACTTGAAAAAAGGCTGACAGGACCGGGAATCAAACCCGGGATCTCTCTCCGTCCGGGAGGCTGCTTTAGCCAACTAATCTAACCGGTCGCATATTGAGAACCGATTTGGGTACTTCGAAGGGAAATCTTATTTATGCAATAAAATGGATACTTTATGTATTTACGTCTTTTGGCATATTGCTTTTGAGCCTTACCTGCTTTTACTCTCGCATTTTAAGTTTCAAATATTCTCTCTTCAGCTTCCCCTCTCGAGTTACTCCTCTGCCCCATCCTCTCTACACTTTGGTCCTCGTGAGCCATTCTCATCAGATCATCCATACCCCATCCTATTGCTGACTTCCACTCTCACATTTCTGTTGGCTGCAAGGTTTCCCGCTCTTTCCTTTACTCTTCCTCATCTAGTGTCGTTTACATTGCAGCGATGGTAGGATTCGACGAGGTTTACGCCGGCTTTCCATTTCATCTCGATGAGTCGACGTAAAAAAATCACTCATGTAATTGTTACGAAGTTGTTAGTCTTAGAAATACTTAAAGAATTTCATTGGCTATGATTTTATTCTGCAGAGGATACTTATTGCTCTTTTTTTAATTAGTGTCCTGGGTTAGCGCTGAAAATGATTGTAGTCGGCGAGGCACGTGGTGTCTATCAAGCGAATCGGAGTAGCTGCGGACTCGCTATTTACCCTTTGATGACGCGAGAAGCGACGTTGCATTGCGTCACACTCTCTCTTACGCAACGAATAAACGTTTCGTTTAATGAAATGGATTTTAGAAATGGTTTGTCAATTTCTCCTCATGATAGACCTTCCTTCATCTCGAATTCGCACGTCTTACGTTTCAATCTTTAGATGTGCTCGCTGGAGTGATTCACTTATGTAATTACTAGAAGTGATTTCAATTCCAGAATCAACTTAAATGCCGTAAAAACCGCAGTATTTCAAGTCGGTGTTTTACGGGAGACGAATTTTCTAAAAGTTCGCTATTTCTTTTCGGGAAATCAATGGGTTGTGTAACATAAAATTTGCAATTTATACTTTCTCCCGCCTCTTTCATAAAATCACTCTCAATCCCCGCGTTATTTGTAAATATTTGTTCTTAATTCGAACTTGATGTTCTCAATAATCCATTCGATTAAATTTTTCAGGAGGAAGAACGTTCTTTGATTTTTATTAACTTTAAGTTGCTTTTATTCGAAAAAATCGTGTTCATTACACTTCCGTTGTAACCTAAAAAATTTTCTCGCAACTCTATTCGAGACATTAATTTTTTCAAGCCTCTTGGTGTGAACCGCTCTCCAGGATGGCTAAATAAATTTAAGTCACCCGAAGCGATTCTATATAAAACGCGTATTTTTATCTCTTCAAGAATCGTAAATGCCTCGATCGGCGGTAAAAATAAAATTGTGTCGGGTCTCTCTCAGTGCTGGCCTTGTACAATAGATAAGACTTCCCCAGTTCCATCGAGCATCATTTCCTTACGTAACCGACCGATTTTTCAGTCATCTTTTGTTTCGAGAAGGGCTTCTAGTACTCGATACTTTTCTAGCAGCGGTGCCACTGTGAATTTTTACGCAAACTTTTGGCCGAAGATACTGAATTCACATGTAAATTGCACTCCTGTCTCATATATGCACGTACTGTGTGTGGCGAAAGGGTCGCTTTTTATATGGACAAGCGATACAAATGCTTAAGATGAATTTATCGGTGAATTTTTGTGACTTAAGTCCTCTTATCAATCAAATGTTAGGTTAATTTAGAACACTAAATCAAAAGCAAGAAAAATTACTTGATTTTAGTCAGAAAGACCTTGGAAACAAATTTCGAATTAAAATTAAAGAAATTAATATATATATATATTTTACCGTAAATTTTTACCGTTTTTTTTTTGTATTCCGCTATAAAATTGTTGTGTACATGATTTTTTATGCCACGATGTAATACGGTACGGAGCGTTTGTTGGAAATTGAAATGATTGATCAGATTTTTGACTGAGGATGTTCTTTGAGAAGTGTAAAGGGAATTATTGTGTGTATGAAAACTCTCATTAGAGAGTTATTCGATAAGAAGAATATAAATTATCGAGAGATGTATCATATGTCGAAGATACGTAATGAATTAAATAAGATAAAAAGTTCATTTTCTTCGCCGTAGTTTCGTATACAACATATAGTTCATTCATAATTTTTTATTCATTAACAGCATTTTATTAATCGCCTTCAGAACCTTTAGGTTTTTTTCTCTTGGATTCACTTTCTGTGATTTTTTAATGTGTAAAGCAGTGCTGCCATACATCGTATCGAGTTTCCTGGCTCATGTATTATATCTTTCCATCGAATGACGAAATATCACGCAAAGTAACACTTAACGATCTATAATTTGACTAACACCGCTCCCTCGTATGTTATTCCAAGAGTTTTTCTCGGTCCACCGATTAGGAAGTTCTGATGTAAAACATTCAGCTTCTATGAAGACGTGCAACTCAAGTTTTTCAATTCCTATCAGCCTTAAGACTTGAGAATGAAATAGTCCTGAAGAGGAAGATGAAACGGACTGGGGCTCTTATGCTTCAACGCTATGTAGTGGAATGGTATTCCTGCTGTATTTCCATCCCAGTCGCACTCTATAATGAGTGTGAGTTATTAGTCGAGTGAGAGGAATAGAGATGTCCCGCGTATGCTGGAGATGATTTTAGTTGAGGGTATCCCCCCTCAATGCATTCTAGGACTCCCCCTTCGTTGAACCTTCCTCGAACAAAAATACTTTCGCCCTTTCAGATGAACCATGCACCGCCTCTGTCCCCCTGCTACTGTTCTCTTGCCTGCGTTTGTTAAGATGCACATATGTAAAACCTTAGACTCGAAGCTATTTTTGGGGTAGGTTCAAGGAGAAAGGGTTACAGATCATGCCCCTTTTGGTAATTTTTAAAGGAAGACTCCAATTACCATTGATCGAAATCAAAGACTTATTTGCGTAGATGTTTTTGAGGTGTGAGATTTTCCTTTTTTATTCTAGGAAGATCGTTAAGGAGAAAAATAAGGAAAGCTATTGAAGCATTTCAATTTTCCAATGAGAATTAAAATGTGCAAGTAATGTTTCATGATAATCACTCCCTCCTTGGCTTAAAAAGAGTTATCGTTCTCTTAGAGGAATCATCGGTTATCTTTGTTCCACTGACTGTGTGTAAAAGATAACGGCAAAAGAAAATGTTTAGTATATGTGAACTGAACTATTCGGTTATTATCCACCGTCTTCGCTGAACAAAGCGATGAGCATGAAGTTTAGTATAAGTTCAACTGATAGTAACGGAATATTTACGCCGTGATTATTGAAATATGTATAGAATTATGAATTAGGACTTTTTCTTTTGAAAGTTTTTTCAGCAGATCTATAATCTGCTTCATTGAAGTTCACTGTACTGTGTTCACTGTTACAATTTCCAAGTTAAAAAAATAATTTAATCATGTTTCTGGTAAAACTAGTTCTATTTTCTGTAAAGATGACCATCTCGACTTAAGGAAGTAAAGAAGGTTTATTGTAATTTCCGCATCTCCTTTTGTTATAATATACATATAAGCTTTTACACAACGTTAGTTGGTGCAATTAAATAAGAAAATTCCCTTTTGCTTTTTATACTAACATTTAAAGAAAATACCTTCGTAATTATTTACTGACTTAGAAATCAGTTTTAATTTGATTTCCGGTAATTCATTTCCTTTTTCTCGTTTTTACGGACCCATGCCATTTCTCTTCGCCCTCCGTCCGTTAGCCCTCGCTATCCACGGCCTTTGCCAGAAGGCATCTTTCCTAATATTTCGACACCGGTGTACCCTTTCGGCGATTCTCATCCTAATCTTTAGCTCCTCCAAGAAAACACAAGGAACCCTTTAAGAGTCTTATAATGTAAGAAGCCTGTTTGGAATGTCAAGGGAAGCCGATAGAGGTGCAAACGAACACGAAACAGTCTACTTCCAGAAGGAATTTCATTTCTCCGTTCAGTTGGTAGCATTTGGGAGAGTTGGTCGGGTGGAGGAGGGAGTGAATGCCCAAGAATAAGACATGCCCCTCCCTCACGGTGAGACCCCGTTTGAACCCCCGTGCTCCCCTTTAATATGAGTCTGCTGGCATCCCCTCGCGAGGGTGGTTGCACTGCAGGGATCAATATGGTGTACCTCCGGTTTCAGTAGGCCTCGTAATTTTCACCATTATCCTCGCAATTGCGTATTTTTTCCTAAGGATCGTCTTGACCCTGATTCTGTGCATTTCGTAGGAAATCGATGTGTGGCTCCGAAACGATTGGCACGTCGTTTTCCCTCTCCCAAGATGCTCTTTCCTCAGCAGGAGTATCGAGTGTTTACGGTGGTCACTGTTGTAGGATTTCGGTGAAGAATTTACTGGAAATGAACGTTGGACGGTGGACAAGGTTGCTTGATTTGACCAAAATCGTCGCCGAAAATGTTGTAATCAAGATGTTCTTTCTTTTGGTATCTGTTTTGTAAGTTTCATGAAACCCAGTGGCCCTGGATGTGGACAATGTGAGCAGGAGTCCCAGGGGGCCAGTCTGACGACAGAAATTATTTCACGGAATAATAATCATTCTTCCAGTGAAATATTTACAATGAAAAATCTATACGACACTGTTCAGGCTTCTTTGAAACATCGTTTTCTTACCAACATTTGCCTTCGAAAGTATCATTAGTTAATGTCTTAAGATGTACGGCACAATGGAATCTAGTCCACATTCCTAAAAACCAAGACCAACGCCAAGACAACCAAGACCAACGCTGACTAAAATTATATGCAGTGAATATTTAGTGATATATCTCTTCTAATAACAGTCTCGAATTTATGAGGTGCATACATATACAAATCTTATCCAGTACAATTCATCCAAACGAACGTCGGAGTCAAGCAGTGGTTTCTACGATCTCCACACACTCAGGATTTCTCAGTATTTTTTGACATCTATCGTTAAATTAACTTATTTCATCTTTAACTAGGATCAGACTAGCACATAATCGCCCAATTTAACTTTGTTGGTGACGTTCTTTCGTAAACTGCGTCAGTTTATTCAACTTGAGAAGAGTACCTTACAAGCCGTCCATGGTGTGTGGCTAGTGGTAGTTTCAGTCCAGACTACCTCAACCAAATCAAAATTTAGTTTTTCATGCCATCTCTATTATCTAAAACAAAAAGCACATAAAATATATTCTTTTTAGCTGGTTTAGTAAGTGTAAGGTTCTACGCAGAAATTACCAGAAGTTCCCTTAAAATTTTCGGTTCCCAAGTTACGTCTTTCTATTCTTCGCACGTAAATTGCGTTCGTGTCTTTTATAGATTCAAAACCAGATTTTTATTTAAATGTAGTTTTCCATGTAGGAACTTGAATTATTCGCCAGAATTCGGGGATTCCATTCATTCCCACTCCCCTATCCGTAGTATGGGAAAAAGTTAAATTTGTTTCAGTTTTAAGATCTTCCGAAAAGTAATTTAGTGCTTCCCATCATCTTTCTGAATAAACTAAAATTTTTCTTCCCTAGATTTTGCCGTATATCTTTCTCTTTTTGTTAAGCACTTGGCGTAGGAGATTTAAGCAGAATTTTGTTTTGAATGTATCGAGAGAGATCTCTATCGGTGCTCGGATTTTATTCTTACATCTAATTCTTGTCAGAATAACGAATTTCGCTGTGCAATACTATAGTATTGCAGTTTGTTTATATTTCAAGTAAATGGGCGCGGTAAGGCATAATAAAAAAATTCATTTTATGTCCTGTTGACGAATAATAATTTTTGGAAAAATAGACAATTATCGAACGATAGTAGCTAGCGGTCCACATCTAGGAATTTCATGATTATAAAAAATATGCATTGCCATCTTTCTTCTCAACAATATGGGGTTTGATGTACATCATTCATTTTCTGCCGAATATTCTCCTTGATAGAGAAGTTCTAAGAAGGTTCACGAATACTATTTCATGGATGTTGGGAGATTATGATAGTAAAGAATGAAAGGTTATAACAGTTAAGGATTGATTTTCCTTTGGTTTTCTTCGGTTTGTTAAATCATTTTTGTTGAAAGTTGAGTTGGTATCCACTCGGTGTAATTATGAGCTGGCACGGTAATAGTGTCGAATTTAGGAAGAATATTAGTTCTTGGTATCTTTTTTTTTCATCATGCATACGTACACGTCTCTTTCTATTGTAATTAATAATGATTTTTTTAATTAATTATTCAACTTTTATTAATATTAAATATACAAATACATAAACTGAGATTTACAAATAATCATACAGAGGAAGAAGTACAAGTCTATTATTCATTCTCAAACAAAAGAAGAAAAGAAAAGTAGAAGTTACCTCATAAGGGTCCTGCCAAACCAAACCAAATTAATTTCGAAAATCGTAAAGTCGGGTGGAAACTTAAGTCTTTCGGAGGCAGGATAATCAAATTCGAAAAAGAGTGTGGACGCTGTTTGGAAAGAAGAGCTTTGAAGAGGCAATTCATTCACTACAGATGGGAGAGGGGGTATTTCCGATTCAAGATATCAGCGGAGATGTTCGTCGCGTTATGTATTCCATCGCAGAGATAACACCCTCTTTGCAGACGAATGAACCTTGGATCAGGTCATCACCGGTCAGCCCTCCTCCGGCTTCCGAAGCATTTTAAGTGCCCAATCGAGACGGAATGCATCCGGACTCCTTTTTCAAAGATTTTCAAGCCTTTTTCGTTTCCCTGATTCGTTCATCACTGCAGGCTATCGAATCAATATATCGCCTCTTAAGTTTCACACTTGAGATTGGAGTTCAACGTGGAGTTCTCTCAGCCATAACACGCGGGGCGTTCGAAAAGTTCTTCAAGTCAAGCTTTAGTACGTCTGGACGATTTCAAATTAAAATAATACCGAGCTAGCAGCGCGTTTGGAGTCGGTATCTCTTGATATGGCCTTCCGGGTCCCAAGGTAAAAGATCGGACCCTACTCCATACCTTATATGTTTAGAAAAAACATTTAATGATTTTTTATATTCTCTTTGTTATTATCAGAAATACAGAGGACCTCTTGAAATTTTTAGAAGTGTCTCGGCGATTGAAAAACAGCATTTCTCTCTGAGGTTCGCTGTGTCATAGTCAGAAAGGGGCGAACCGATGTTAACGACGAGATCAAAACCGAATTGATGTTATGGAGAGACTTTTCTGAGAAAAAAATATCATTACTCAGTTTCACTTCTATTTTATATCCTATTATAGCTTTATCCCGATACAGATCCCTCTTGTTATAGACATGTTAGAGTTAGAGATGCATGCCGTGAAAGCAAGGCTTTTAATGAAGTGAATCATATTTATGTACAAGTGTGTAGATGCGATAAATTTCCTCTTATCTACTTTTATACTAATAACTCATTTTTTGCTTAGTGTTTATCCCGACTGTTGAGTGAGAACTATGATGCTTTATCCTGAGAGGAAGGAGGGAAAAATACTTTTGTATTGATACAGAGGTTGGATATTATTTTACTCATATTTATCATTTGATTCATTATTTTGAAGAAAAGGCTTTCTTTTCTTCTAAAGTTACCATTGAAAGCGAATTGATAAATATGTGTGTAAATTTTACAATATAAATCCGACTCAAAGATTCCGAGAAGAAGAAAAAGAAAACAAGAGTGATTTTATCTCCGCCTTAATTAAGCTGTTTAAATATATACGTTTATATTAAATTCTGTCTAAAACATTCCCGCAGAATTTCACACTACAAGAATCAGTATAAAGGCGGCATTTTTACGTTAAAATTCATCACTTGTACGCTCGAAACTTAGTTTTCCTTCGAAGTTCAAGGTTTATCCAAGTCTTTCTTAATTCTCTCGCCACAGATCTGTCTTAAGCGACACCTTTCTCAGCGCCATCTATTACTTCTCCTCCGCCAATAAAACTCCCCTTGTTTCGCCTTCCAACAGCCTCCCTCCACGTGACTCGGGAAGATCACGAGGGGCTGAGGAATTCCGCCCCCACGTTCTATTTTATCCATTCGATGCTCTTGGCTCGCTCTTCTCCTCCACAAAGCAAATTGTCCTCACTTTCACCTAATCGATTTTCCTCATCTATAATCGCCTTCCTTTCAGTCTCTTCTTACAGCTCAAGAATCAGCCTTTTGATCCTTATCTCATTCACGCACCACGCTTTATAAAATTTAAAATAGCTGGATTTACATTCAAAGAATCGATTCGTTTTAATTTGATTCTACATTCGCGCAGTTAGGCGTCACAAAATTTTTTGTTTGTAAGTGTTTATTATTGGAAGAGCTGATACAAGATGTTAGGAAGGAAATTTTCCGTAGTTTATTCTATGTAATTATATTACGTTAGGAACGACGTAATACTCGGAGCACAATAGATCGATTCATTAGAGAATAAAGGGAAACAAAACGTATGAAATGGAGTATGAAGAAGCTGAAGGAGTGTGCAGGGATGTACAACTATTGAGAATGTATTCCTCTCTGTCAAAGAAAACTCCATGTTCGTTATCCATGTATCTAATCTGTCTAATATTATTCTTATTTAATAATTTTTCGTTATCGAAAAATTATTATATTAAACGAAATTATTATATTAGACAAAAATAACTTATAATTAATTAATAATTAACAATAAGTTATTTTCGTTTAATAATGTTTCTCTATCAACCACGTATCGTAGCATTTATTTAATTTTTATTCGTAAATTATTTACCATTTTGTGTGTGTTTAAGGGTTTTATGTCCTGCTAGATAAAATTTCTGTCTTCGAAGGCAATTGTAAGCCTCTAGGCGCTTACAATACTAAAGTGAAAATTTGCAATTTTTTTCTTCCAAATTGTGATAAAGTTGTTTGTTTTATAAGAGATGATGCAATCCCACGAGAGGTTCATTAAAAAATCCAGAGATTTTTTTCCCTGCTCAATAGAATGAATCTAATCATAAATTACATTGTAAATCAAATCTAGTAATAATAGTATTACGCGTTTTCGCGTCCCATTACATGCTTATACTTTTTACTTAGACCGATTGTCCTCGATTTTAATTAAGATATTTCTGCATCCAGGGTTTCGTTTTCGGTTGATGATAACACGTTAACTTTCTGATCATCTTCTTTCCACATGGTGCTCAAATACGTTTCCTGCTATCACGATATTGCGGAAATATGTTTCATATTTGTTCAAGATAATCTTATCGACGATTTGTATGTTATGTTGGAGCGTTACGATGACAACCAATCCTATTTGTCGGAGACAGGTTTAGCTTTCATAAGTACAACTTTGACTCTGTGCGGTGTTGCATCATCATATATTCACAGCTCCTTTGTTAATATAACGTGATTATCTAGCGAGTAATTTCAATGTTGTTTTATAAAAATTAGTCCTCAACTATGTTATTATTCTGGTGTTGTCCGTAAAAAGTTTTTTTCCATAGATTCATGGGCAAGGATTCTGAAGTAATGATAATTATTACTGAGCATATATTGTGCTTAATCATTTTTTAATAAATTTGATTTCGAATTTAATTTATAATTTTCCTCATCTTAATTATTTTTGGCTCACAGCTTACGATCCATCTAAGTCGCGTATTTATTCAGATATTCTCGGCCGAGACTTTGATTGCATCAGCGAAGTTATTTTGAATGTTCTTTCGGGATTCGGGATTTTTACTTGTTGGGGAGGATTCCGTGAATCAAGAGATAATCTTTGAGACTTTCTTTTCTTACTCCCTTTTCTGAACATTAATCACTTTTGATGCGGAGGTTCAGTTGCAGAAAATTCTGTTTTTTTTATCACTTCAGATGGTAAGATTAAGTGAAGGAATGTATAATAAGTAATCGCGTAATTGGATGATGCGATTGTGTAAATATGGTTAGAAGAATCTCTTCCAGGAGTGGAGAACCTCTTTTCATTTCATTACCTTTTGGCGAATGAAACCACTTATGAAATTAACGGGCCGCACTTGTGTGGTTTACTGCCTAAATTAAGATATTTTTCCATCATAATTGTACGAGGGAATTACCATCATCTCAGGTAGAACGTTTTCTATTTTATCTTCACTTGATTTAATAAATGAGTTTCATTTATATTTAAGTTTATTTATTTGAGATTTATTCTCTGCTGCAGTTGGACTCTGGTGGTGGCGTTGTAATTCCAAAATACAATTTATTAATAATTATTGAATTAAAAATCATTTACACCTTTCTAATGATTAGAATTATGAAGAAGACAATGAAATCTATTTTAAGTTTTATAATTTTAAAAGATGTGGCAGATCATGTGAGACATATCAGAGTTCCTGGTAGGTTTTGATGGCTACCGGAATGGCCTCGGAGAGTATTTCATCTACATCATTCTATCTAGGAAACCTTGAAATTCTGTTCGATTTCATCTTTTCAATTTACAACTATTTAAATTACAACATTCACGACTGTGTTAATGATTTTTATTTTTCCTTTCAGATTTTTTAAATTAATTAACATCTTTTGTTTCCGGAAGTGACGAAAAGGTTCACTGGATCCCATTTCTGACCTAGACCATAAGTTTTACCAGGAGGTTTGGGTGTCATGTTTCAGTTATTATTGTAATGTTATCGGTTCTTCTCGTATATCTAAGCATTAATGTATAGTCGAGGTTTTAGCGATTAACAAGTTAAATCGAAACTATTACGATTCATTTTAAATTAATTATTAAATTTTCAGTGTTCCGATTCAATGTTTCAATATAATATTTTTCGAAGTAATTTGCGCCAGAATTATTAAATTATTGGTAAAAATCATTGAAAATTACTCTCTTGCGCTCTTTCGACCAAAATTTTCGTTAAAATTGTCTCTTATAATTTTCTGGCAACAATTCTCTAAGCCATACTTTAATTACGTGAAAGCATTCAGGGTTAAGTACGAGTAAAGATTAGTACGAGTACGAGTTGCCAAGTAATAACTCTTCTCAGAAACACATGACAAATATAAGGCACAAATTTCCAGCTAAACTTAGGAAGTAAAATAGGCTTACGAGAAGATGGTATAGCGTAAATGTTGTCTCTCAGAGGCTTACCATCGTATTTTTTCGTATATTTGTTACTATGTCAGTAAAAAGGACTATTAAATGCATTCAATTTATAAATTGACCTTTTCGAGCCCAAAACCTCATATTTTGTAGAAAACTATTCGAATTGCCCTCCATGATTCAGCCTTATCTTTTATTTTCTCATTATCGCTTCCACATTCTTCCTTTTACTTGTGAGAGGCTAAGTTATTTTTATATTTCTTTACTCCTAGACATAGGGAAATTCATTCTTTAATGGCATACGTCAGTTCAGCTTCAAGTCTATTTGCTGAATAATTCAACACTTTAAATGAGTAACTAATAATAGCATCACGCCTAATTAATTGTTTATATATGATAATTAATGCTTGCAGTTATTACTCATGGAAATTAATCAAGTTGAAGAAATCTGTCCTAGCATACCAATTTCTTTAGATAGCGATGAAATGTATTTCATTTGTTTGTAATGCCGAAAATGAGTAACAAGTTGTCATATTATAGTGGCCTTAAATTCTTAAACGGAATGATTTTACTCTCCGAGAATGCGGCGACTTCTTTTGACTTCATTTGCGACCTGACCTCTCAGTATTTTGTTATTATGTAGTAATCATATTAATGTAGTAATCATATTTAGCTCTTGTTTAAAAGGTTATGGTGCAGATAATTAAAATAAAAGCAACGGGAAATGAATCATTGCTTTTTTAATATGAATCACCAGATTACGAGGAAAAATTTGAAGGTTCTAGTTTTCAAAAACTTTTATCAACGTAAAAAATAATGAAAATAATAATGAACGAAAAATTATGATAAATGATGATTTTGATTAGAGGCTGAGGTGATCAATGAATGAAACTGAAACTTAAATTTGTCTTTTTCGTTGTGCCTGCATGAAAATAATTGCGGTTCGATGTATTGGAGTAAAAACATCCAGATAGTAATGATCTCTTCGTTCAGACGCTTTTAGGAAGCTAATCATTGTAATTTGCGCCATATCCATAAAACCTAAAATGCAGTTTAATGATTCATTATCGATCGTTTAGATACACCCGGACTAATGAACAGTTAATAGGATCTAAAATCCAGCGAAGGTGAATTCGTTTTAGATTTTTATCATGGTAAGAGAAATGGAATTAGCATCTCGATATAATTCAGATTGTTCTATGTTATGTTAATTCATATCTGAGGAGCAACAAAAATTGATAATACCACAGGAAATTAATCCAGAGATGGTTCGTCAGAATGGGAGCTCTGAAATGAAGATGGAAGTGTGATCGTCTGCTTATGGGGAGAGAAGCTGTACAGAGGATTCGTGTTGCTCTTTCCACTAGCATTCGACGCGCTCGGAATAATAGTTAGCGTCCCTATAGTAAATAGGGAAGCCGAGAGCTATCCTTGTGCGCACTTTGAAGGAGATAGCTTCATCTAAGGGGATATCCATTTAATGCAGCATCATGAAAAGTCTCGTACGAATTTAAATCTTTTCTTTACCTTTGTATCTCGAAGGATTTGTTTCCTAGAATAAATATGCAAATTTCTCGTCACATTATGCTTACAATGCCCTCAGCAATTAATTATTTAGCTTATATTCTCATTCTGCAAAATTATGCTGTTGTCGAGCTCAACTTATCTAGAGATAAAACTTTAAAACGCCTCTAGTCGTGCGGATGTAAGATACAAGTTGTATTTACTCAATAGATGTAACGATGTTTTAGAATTTCGTTATCCTTTTTACGTAAAAAAATGTTGTTCATTTAGAATTATCGTAGATATTATCTTTACTTAGATAAATTCTCCAACTAGTTGAAATACCTTCAACGATTTCTGTATTTTATCTCGGTTTGTGTGATAATCTTTCATGTGTTTGGATTGAATTTACAGTGTAGTTACCGTTGGAAATATTCATCTTAGAAAATATTCCGTGAACATAGATTCTCATTGGCAGTTTCTTCCAAAAGTTATTCTCTTTCTCGATGTCATTTTTAATATTTGTGAATTTTTTCCATTGATTTCATGCATGTCAATTTTTACAGCACCTCAACGTTGAGTTGTAATAAAGAACAATCTGAATGACATCGAGATGTTACCTCAAGTTTTTTTACGTTCATGGAACTATGGAAAATTTAGAACGAATTCATGTTCGCTTGATTTTAAATCTTTTCTTATTACTGATGTAAGGATTGAAACTTCATTATTCCGGCGAGTTATAAGAGACATTTAATGTGTCAAAAATCTGCACCTTCGTAGATTGTGGCTGATGCATACAAAATTTGTAGCTTCCTTGGAAAATGTGAGCACTTAGTTAGAAATTTTCGTTTCATTTTAATTTTTTTATTTTTATATGGGTAATTATATCTAGGTATTTCTTATTACTATATTTAGATAACTACACGTAGATATATTTTACCAATTAAGGCTTTGTATTTTAGTGGCGACTGAGAGTAAACATTAGCTACTAAGGTTTCACAGATTTCGGCCATTTGCTAGCAGCTTACAAGTTTTCTAATTATGTGGAGTTATTAACCTATTTTACAGCGATTCGAGAGTTGCAGATTCATTTTCTAAGAGTGATGCAATTATTTTCCTCGCTGATGTCTCCGAATTTCTCACTTTCTATTCTGTCTGTATCAGCCAGCCATAATGAATGTAAAACAGGAACTACTTCCGCTAAGAAATGTTCTTAAGTTACCTTAATCCGAATTGTTCCTTATATATCCTCCTGTTTAATTTTGAGAAGTAAATGAATGTAGCAGAATTTCGAACTGATTCCAAGAAAAATGGTCGTGTAATAGAGCAGTGGTAAGTGACAGCATTCACCGTTCGCTTCCCAAGGATTGTGTGGTCGAAGTTCGCTTGTGGTAGCGACTTGGTTGGTGTGTCGCGTTGTGGAGTGCCACTCTTCGGTGACCCTTTTGTGAAGGAAGTGAGATTAGCATTTCAAATCCCGCCTCACGCAATACATCCATAAATCCGAGGTAAGCCTCCATCATCGTCGCCTCTGGAAATCGATTTTATTCCTTCCTTCTGATATCAGATTCATAAATCAGAATCGCTCTGCTTGTCTCTTTGCGTGTGTTTTCTCATCGAATATTTAAGAGACATTCAGGGTATCGATGCGTAGAATCGGGGGAAGGCACTCGTGAAAGTCGAAGGAAATGTCTAGCAAATGCACAGAAAATGCGGAGTTTCATAAAAGAACCTCAGCCTTTGAATGTGGAATATCTTTCAGTTGAAACTCCCCTACCTCCTTTTCTTGGTCATTGTCAGGTCATCGAACCGAAAACCGAAAAACCGTAATTTTTGTCTCAATGAAAACCTAACTTGAATGGAAAAAATAAAATTCTTGATCCCGAACCGAAAACCAGATTTTATTCCGTTCCGATTTTTCGTTCTCAGCAATGCATACTTCAACTTAGTGTAATTATAATGTTTACTAAAACCTTCTTAGAATTATTTACAACTAACTATTGCTTTATTTATTCTTAAATTTTGTGTATATGAAAAATCTACTAAAATTGCAATGATCGGGTCAAAAAATGGTTCGACTTTGACAGGAGAGAACCCGGAACTGAACCATTGGTTATTTGGTTTTTTGTTGAACCGGAACGAAAAATATTACGTTTCGGTGCCCTTGTCATGGTTGCCAAAGATACGTTACTGCCCTTATCGTGTACGATAGCTATTTTAGATATTACTAATGCTATTATACGAATTGCCGTTTTAATTAATTACTAAATTTGACGTTAAGTATTATTTTCTAAAATTTTAATAGTTACACACGTTCGAAATATGAAAAATTCATGCTGTTATAATTTATCACGAGCTACCTCATCGTTAATTTTATAATCACCCCAATAAATGTGTCAAAATCTTAATCGAAGTAGAAAACGCCGTATATATTGATGGAGTACTTCTAAGAAATATTTTGTAGCTTGCCATACTCCAAGTCCAGTATATTTCACATTGAGAAATTTGTGTATTAATTTTTATGATGAGACGATAAATGTTCTCAAGTTACTTCTTAAAATAGAATTGGGATGATTTAAAGGAAGAAGATCAGAACTTAGGTTAAATTTGCTCCAATTCAGAGACGATAAAGAAAGAGACTAATTTATGGTTATTCGTGTTGAATATCTTCAGTCACATTCGTACTTATGTCGCAACCAATTTTCTTACGCCAAACACTCGACAACATTCCATATTCCAGTAGTAGCGAATTCTCAACCGTTTCCTGTCGATTGGACGAGTAAATCTTGTTTGTGGATTCATCAGACAACGAACGTCTTCCTTTGATCGGCATGTTTTCCCTTTCTCAGAAACGGCAGTTCTCCTTCCCTCTCAATTTCAGAAGTACATCCCGAGCGATCGCAGAAGGATGAAGTCGTCCCCACGCTTTGAATGAATGGGCATTCCTCGTTTATAGATTTGGAAGTTGTATACGAAGTAATATTCTAGGATGGAGGTGTTCAAGCTTGGATTATTTAGTTACAATCATTTACATATGAACGCCCACGGTCACTTAATGGATAGCTGCACTGGGTATAAAAATTTGATACTCAATGTAGTTATTAATGTACTTATGTACTTATATATGATGTCACCTTATTTCTGTCACCTGCTTTCCTAATTCCTTACATTCAGAATATTTTGTAGACATATCTTTTATCTGTTCATCTTGCTACTTTACCAATATAATTAAATTGACATATCATGGGACTGTGCGTATTGTAATAGCCATGCGCCAAATACATAAATAAATTTACTTAGGAAATGTTACGGACGAAATAAAATTTGGAATAAAGAACATTTCGGAGCTAATTATCAACTATTCTCCAGATTACCAACACAGTCGTTAATTTGGCACCCATGTTGTCGCGCCATTCAGCAAGAGTAGTCCATGAGTGAGATGGTGTTTAAAATTCGGATGCCCAAGCTGTAAGACCTTCATGGGACAGGCTGAAGGACCGCTTGATGGACATCCTTTGGTCAGAGCGATGACATATATTATCGATACCTGTTTATATCCGGAGATGAAAATCTTATTGTCCTCCAATCTCAGATTCTTCAAAATAACTGCTACGTTGTCGATTTCCTTTTCCTTATGTCATTAGAGGATCTAAGAAGATTAGAGGTGAACGAGCGACCGCCTCCCATGATGATTTTGTTGTACTAGTAATTATTTTGGGATGTGAAGAATAGTTTTAAATAATGTCTGTTTAAGAGGTATTTCTACGATCATTTATTCGCATCATTTCGCAGCATTTATCTCATAAAATGGCATTTGAATTTAATTGAAGGTGAGTTCATAAGGAGAATGTCTTAACCCTACGATCCTGACAGTTTTCTAGACAGGAACGTATTTACCATTAGGCGCTATCTGAGGACTTCACCGTTAAGAGTGCATAAAAAGGGTCATTTTGTTGTTTTCGTGGTGAAAATCTCTTGGTCTCTTGCGCTTGCGATTGCTAAATTCACCCATATTTCTGAAATCACCACTTCCTTTAATTAATCTGCATTTTCCTCAATTCTGAACATAACTGTACTTCTTCCAATGTCATGAAGAGACCACGTAATAGTAATGGCACCGTTTATTACTTCTGGAAGAAGGGTGCGCACTGTTCTTACTGCTCTTTCAGAAATCAATTTCATCCATGGTGAATGTCTTACAAATCAATCGCCAACTTTTTTCTATGCAAAAGATCCTTAGCACGAGCTCGCGCAATTCCCCCGGAAGTAATATACGGGGCCATAAGATTTACCTGATCTCTTCATGACGTTGGACTCTGTTCTCTATTTTGCGTTTTCGTATTCTTCCTTAAGATGAGTGCCGTCTTCTTTGGAGTTGGGCTCGCTGGAATTCTCCTCGTGTCGAGTCCTCGATCAGCTTCCGACCTTGATGGGATGTTCCCGCTTGAGACGCAATTGTCTTTCCTAATCCGTAGAGCGCTAAAAAAAATCCTCCGTCTTTCTTTCCCAAGTACGCTTTCCCCCCATCCGTTATGTGCGTGGAGGAGGTCTTTGAACCATTGTCGGTTTCACGGAATCCGTCATTATCACACGTCCTTCGCCAACGGGAAACTCGGCAATTGCTCTCAGAACGGTCATCCGAATCGATTTCAAAAAGTAGTCCATCGTCCCATTTGGTTCGCACACATTCGTCGTTCGCTAGGCGTCCTTGTCAACGTGGCCTCGATCATGGGCCGAATGATCGCCCATTCCTGCTAACTCTTATCGCTTTTCCTCTTTATTTCCTTCAAATGGTTCGGCGCGAGAAAATCGAGTTTTCTTTCCCCTCATCATGACGGCCAAAAAATAGTTGCTCA
The DNA here is from genome assembly GCA_036926295.1 of Pachydiplax longipennis. Lineage (NCBI taxonomy): Eukaryota > Metazoa > Arthropoda > Insecta > Odonata > Libellulidae > Pachydiplax > Pachydiplax longipennis. Next base: position 67,381,358 of record JAVFKF010000004.1, on the reverse strand, counting down.
TGCAGACAGGAGCAAGCAGCATCTATAATAGTGCATGAATAGTGACGGCTTGTGGCCAGGGGCGGATTTAATCTATCAGTGGCCCTAGACCAGACCAAGGCCCCAACTATAAATTATGTGAGTCAAAGTTCGATTTTGTTCGTAAAATACAGGCTGTAGAAAATTCAACTGTTTTGCTACGGCAAGAATAGACAAAACTATTGAATTATAAATGTTTTTTCCTACATCATTATGAATGATGAATAGATTTATTATATAGTAGCGTTTATTCTGTTGTACACATTATGTGGACTTCCTCTTCATATAATTCTTTCCTAAATCGAAAAACAAGAACCCGTAATAAAGAAATTAAAAAAAATTTTTGCACATATGTAATGGAGAGTTCTTAAACTTAGAGGCCCCCAAATGGTTGTGTCTCTCAGCTAATGAATGAGTAATGCGCTAAATTATGACACTAAGACGTATGATGCAACCTTAAGGCTTGATTAAGAGCTGTCTTAATTTTGAAAAATTTCAGCTTTCCTCGACTTAAGATATTTTACCGAAAAGTTTTGCTTCTCTGTATTTAATCTCTCTAAATCATCAACACTTCTCATGAATGTCTCTTATACTTGAATAGGCACCACTCAATTGTGACGTTTTTATGATCAAATAAATTAATTCAAGAAGTTATTAAGCAATGAAATGCATGTTTAAAACACTTTTGAGAAACAGGCGTTTGGATGAGAGCGCGCGCGGCGAATTCCGCACTTTTTTACTAACATTGTTAGCCCGCCATCTTGTAAATATTCAGAGGTCTAGGAATTGGCAAAACTGTTCCTATCGTCCCTAGCAATATTATGACAAAAATTTTAGGAAGATTTGAATGATTTCTGCTTCCGTATGGCGTGGAGTGATACGGTTACAAATTTCCAATTCTCGTTGTTGGAGCGTTGATAACCTGAGGATGTACAAGCATTGACGCCTCGTAGAGTGTTGTGCCGTGGGGCGGTTGTATTTTTTGCCTACTGTCAGAAGGCGACAGTGTTAAGGATGGTGTTGTAACACATTCGTCCGAGTAGTGCAAGGAAGATAATTTGTCACTTTCAGCATCACGCTTGGCTTATTTTAGCTTTATTCTTTAAGATTTCATGATTATGTTCCATTAACTTCTCTACACTTTGTTTTAAGGGCAAAGAGTGCCAATGGAAATCGAAGGAAGGTCAAATCATGAGCCAATGTGCCAAAATCAAACAATTCTCTAGGAATATTAGATGAAGAGAGCATACCTAGAAGGATAAGATGAATTTTCTTAAGGATGATGAAACTGATTCAAGTTCTCCCAACATTAAGATGTAAAACATTTATGTGCAAGAATTGAGTAATGGCAGGCAGAGGCGAATTTCAGCAGTCAGAAGTACTAAAAGAACTTTGAGAACTTTAACTATTTCATCTAAAAATAAAAAATCAGCCCCTGATGGCAGAGGGCCCGGAAAATTTTGAGGGAACGTGGTCCCCCTTTGGCAGTTCCTGTTCTGTTCGTAATCGAACAGATATCTATAAAATTGGGAGATAAGCATTTTTCATAAAGACGTCAGCGTTATGGTGTCGTAAACCTAAAGGAAGCCACGGATGACGCAGCATCCATGGATGACCTTAAGACCGCGCTTAATTTTTTCAAAAATCCTTTAATGGTCCTGAGCTATACAACGAAGATCGTTCCGGCGAGCTTCGTATAGCTCTGTGAAAATCAGATCCAGTGACCGTTTGTTAGAATGCGTATTTTCAGCACGTGTTCTCTAATTTAGTGGCCGATCCACTGCCATGGTGCCAGCTCGCTCCCGTTCTCCATGTCAATCCTTCGAGATCTGCTCCTTCTTCCTGCCCTCTCGTTCGATGGCCCCACTGGCGTTAAATGCTTGCCAGGACAAGTGAGTGCCCCTCCCAATCTCAGAAGCCTTTTTATTTCCTCAGAGGAACCGGTTTCCTCTCATCGTTGTGGCGTTTTTCGGGTCGAAGGACCTCGCTCCGCGGTTTTATTCTACACGCGTTTATTTTACATCATCCGCGATGTCGGCCTCCGAAAACCCTCCCAACCTAGAATTCGCCTTTCGTGTGGATGCTGGTTTTCCTTGAAATTTGTGGAGAATTATGCGCAGCGGAGATTTCCGCTGAATTTCCGGGATCGTTTCCATGTTCGGTTCGAGTAATAACCGTGCTGAGGAAATGCAACGAGCATTCTGCGTTTTAATTCGAGGAGAGTGTTGGTTTCAACTTATGCCTACATCTTGAGTACTGCTTTGTCATGAAGTGATGCTGGTGGACCGCCTCTAAAACTGAGGAATAGAAAATTGGTGGTTATGCGCCTAGGGGAGAGTCGTAGATGCCTAAGTCGTAAAATTCCCATCACGTCTGGACCTTCGTGAAATATTTCTATAATTAGTTCGATCGTCCTCAATGGTAACCTGTCAGTTATGTTAATGAGTTGGCTCAGAGATTCACATTGAGGGACTTCTTTATTCCGTGAATATATTTTAATCCACTAGTCTAAAATGATGGAGATATCTAGGCGAATGGTATGGGTGAATTCTGTTCTAAGTTTATCGTCATTTGAGTGGCCCCCTACTAGAGAGGTTTATAAGGTCTAGACCCCCCCTTCCCCCTTAGGTCTTCCATTAGAACAGTCTGCCAAACTATTTTACTGCACAGTGCACTGGAAGTTAAGAATTCATTTTGCGGCACCCCATGAAAATTTAACTTTATGTTTACTGTTAAACATCATGAAATGCATACAGGGTCGAGGTGCCAAGTATTACCGCCTGAGGCGAGTGCAATTTTGGAATATATTTGGAATTCGTAATAATTTTAATGCAATTTTAAGTTTGTATAAAGCATCATACCAAACAAACCCATTTATTAAATTGTACTAGCTTGTGAATTTCAATTATTTCAATTGCTTGAACTTTCTTCTAGGTCAAGAGGATCTGATTTTACGAAAATGGGATAACTAAAAACAGCCACTAATCTAATTAGCTCACTAAGTAAATATCTCATTCAATCATCACCTGGTGATATCTAGATTGTATCGTTGAGTATTTCTTTGTTACTGTTATAAAAGTAATTGAACTGCTACTCGCTGGGTGCTGAAGAAGAATCTTAATTAAACGATACAGAGTCAGGAGTAACTGTGTTAATTATTAACGTGCAAAGTAACCCACGTAAATTTTTTTAAGAATCTACATTATTCATTTACTTAAAAATATCCTATAATTTCGTATAAAAATCCATTATTCCGAGTGAAAATAATATAAATAATAAAAGATTTTAAAGTGACTCATAAAAAACCCTGTTCCAGATATTTTTCCCGGAAATAATAACTTACTTATTCACTTATTTTTTCTAGGTTCTGAACCTGATGATAAATTATTTAAAATTAGGAGGTAGACTTTAAATTGTTCACAGTATTCTGCCTCTTAGGCTATGAGACAATTAGATAACGATAGAGTAGACACTTCTTCATTGACAGGAATAAGCTGTCGAGCGTATTAAAAAAAACGTTTATTTTAGATTTCTCTGTATCTAATGCTTGTAATTACTGATATAATTTACCTTACTTTACAAATTGTTTGAATAGGAGAATAACACTTACCTGCAAGTGGTTACGGTTGAACTGATTTGCAAAGGATCAGGGTTGAGGGGCTCCTGGACCGGATATCCCAAAATACCGGAAAGGCAATGCACAGGAGACAAACTTTGAATTGGCACAGATTACTCCCAAAACTTATAGCGATCCGTAACGCAACTGAACCGCACAAAGATTCTTGCCGAACTGGAGGATTGTTTCATCTCTGGCCTAAGGACCAGTCATCTTAAGAGAGCCGTGAGAGATTTTGCCGCCTTTGCAGTGCGAAAGATAAACAAACGTTGGTCGTGAACTTACGGCCGACCTCTCTTCGGTATGGCGCAAAGGATGAAGGTGGGAAAGGCAGATATTGTTCTTGTCACGCACTACATCACAGAGGTTTATTGTCAAGGTTCACAATTTGGCTTATAACTGAACAATTCCTTCTGATAAATCTCAATTTTTCAGCAAAAGCATCGTGCGGCGATGCTTCTGGTTGAGACTGCAAAAAGAATTAGAAGGCATGATTTGAGACGAGCGCTTACAAAGGATACCCTAGTCGAGGGTCCAGAGAATAATGTAAACAAACTGACCGAGGTTATTGGATTGGAAGAGATTGGAACCATCTCTCGCCATCTGCCTTCTTGCAGAAGAGTAGGAAACCCTGTAAAACTTGATTAAACATGGCTTCTGCAGAAAGATTATGAAATTCGGCCATGAACATCCTGGGTCCATTGGCTCTTAGTGAACGCTGCCTAAGACAAAAGCAGTCAGTTCAAAAATGACGTGAATAAAAAATACACTATTTTCAATTTAATATGCCAGCACATATCCAAGTTTCGGTACCGGTTTATTTCAAGCGAAACCGTAGTGAAGATTATTTTTACCCTGAAAATGCCGCCCCAGGGTTTGTGCCGCCTGAAGTGGTCGCCTCTCCATTTTTTAGCGTTATCTTTCGGTGTTGAGGTATTAGAAAATGAGATTTATTTTATTTCCCGTACCTACTCGTTCTTCAAAATCTTTCATGTGTGTGTTCGCGCGTTTGTTTTTTTATGTTGAAATTTTAATCTCTTAAGGACTTATGTTAAGGTATATGTGGTAAATGCTAAAATATTAATAAGTTTAAAAAGTAAGAATCCGTGTTAATTTTGTCCCTGAAAACGATAGTTATATAAAGAGCTAGTTAGAATCAGTGAAATTGCTGTTAATCATGTTTAATCCATCAATGCTTGATGTAAAGCCAGACTTTTATCCAAGAGCTCCTCTTCTACCACACTCTTTGGGTCATCCTATGTATCCCTTCTTATTCTCGCCAGTATATCATGTAATTTCTTTCTCTTTGGTCGCCCTCTTCCATTTAATTCCATCACATTTCCCTTTGAAACCACTTTAATTAGCCTATTATGTTTCAGTACATAGCCCAAGAACCTAACTCCCCTTCGCTCCATCACATTTATCAGTTGTCTCTCTCCTTTCATTCACTTTAAAATTTCGAGATTCGTTTTCCTTTCTGTCCAACTAATTTTTAGCTTTCCCCTCCATATCCATACTACCGCCGCTTCTAAATTTTCATTGTTAAACTTCAATATTCGCAGTCATAAGGTGAGGAAGATTTCTGCTTCTTAGGAATGTTTCTTCCTTATTGTCAAGTATATAAAAATCCAATACTAAAAATGTTAAGAATAGAAACAATACAGTAGTGCATTCATCCGTTCCTTTTCAAGGTATAGGAAAAAATCTTTCGGATCGTCGGCGTCTGTAATCATTGAGTGACGATTAGTCAGTTGCTGTGATGCCTTGAGGGCGAAAAGCCGCCGCTAAGCTCGTCTTAAGAGTAATTGGATCTCCGTTGTAAATAAAGAATATGTGGGATGATTCTCAGATAGCCCGATATTTAACCCATTTAATTCTCCATTGGTTAAGATGATCCTGGACTCGAGTTTACCAAACGTTTGATGTTTGTTAAATATGATTGTGATTTCATTTCTTGGTGCTATAGGTTCAGGAGGGCACAAGGAGATATGTTCTCGAAAAATTACTAAGTCCTTAACATTAATTAGATTAAATGTACTTAAAAATTTCTACTGCTTCGTTAGTTTCTGGAATTCGAGTAATGTGTTAAAGTAGTTTTATTCCAAATCTTACTTTTAAAATAAGAATGCCATTTATCGCCGATCGCCATGCCTATTCTGTGAATAATAATTCTATGTACTTTTCTAGTAAGTGGTAAAGTTTTATTTTCCTGAAATAGAGTGCACATCTTTGTGCTTTCCACAAATTTAGTTGTAAAAGTTCTCTTTCATGGAAGTGATGCCTTGCTCTACATATTCTAACTTCATTTTCTTATTGCAGTAATTTAGAGTACATGAAATTTCAATTTTAGTGAAAGTTACCCTTTTGCTTATAATTTCCGTATTTGATCGTTTTGATCTTCTATTTTGTTTGAAATAATCGTCACCATGTCCATTCGTTATCGATTTCAATTTAAGTGGTCACAGTTGAATCGGCTTATACCTTTTCCTTTTCTCCGCTTTTCGCGTCTTATTCTTTTTTTGGGGAAAATATATGCGTTGCATTTCTGTCGTCTGCTGACCTCCAAAAGAGCAAGCCCGGCTGTTGACGAAGTTTCTCTTAGTGCTTTTCATTTTATACATTCGGTAACCTTGGAATGATAACTGTATCGCTCCGAGAAGCCTTTCTGCTTCCTTTTGCAAGACATTCAGCGCTATTTTTATAATATTTCTCCAAAACATTCGAGAAGCAGTGTCCAAAAGCATCGCGTAGTTATACTTAGTGCATTCTTCTCTGATAAAAAATTTCGTGTTTCCCATAGGACGGTATCTTTTGATATACAAGCGGTAAATAGTTTTTGTAACGAAGGACTCTATTTCTAAGAATTCTCCAGCAAAATCCAACGGAGATCAGCCTTTGAAAAAGTAAAGGTAAAATATGCAAAGTATCTTTTTTCACTTTTTATTCCGAAGTTTCCTGTTTTTTTAAAGGTAGATAGTATAATGTGATTGTTAATATTGTGCTAGTTTTCCACAAGTGTCAAATTAATTTGAGAAAAATCCTGAAGAAAAATTATACAAATTTTGAAATGTTGTTTTCAATTGAATTTCAATTTAGTTGTACAATAGGTAATAAGTCTTATATTTGTTTGAAATATCTCCCCAGTATGTCGTTGATTAATTTATTTGCAAGAAAGTTGTTTATTTTTAGCAACTGTTGGGTTTATAATCAAATGAATGTAAATGTATGAAAATGTTTCCAGATCATTAATTATGAAGTTATAATTAATAAAAGACAAAAGGATATTTGTTTGAGAATGAAGATCTTTTCAAGAAAAATTATACTCCCCCATGCGATGCTTGGTTCGCTGGTCTTGCCCCTGATATATACTGTCAGCCGGCCCTGATTGTTTGAAAGTCATCAAGTCTAGATTCTTGAGGATAATAGTTTCTCGAAACTAACCCCGCTTCTGGCTTGTTAGCTTTGTCAAACTCAGAAAGTTATATTTATTGTTATCGTCATTTTAGATCGGTATGGAGCTAAGTCCCCATACTCTTCGATTAGGTCTCATAGTCATCGAACCCTTTCGAATTGAATAGGCTAGCGTAAGCGGTTCTCTCAGGCTTTTCATATGGTTAGTAGAGATAATCCTGTGTTGATCGCTCTCATAATCGAGCTCGTTTGATTTGTGCAACATCGATGATCCGGAGAAGCAGCTTCGGACTGTCTCGGGAAATAGCTGTTGGAGCTGTGACGCAGGTTGGAAGGCCGACCTCTACTTATCGCCGGTCGGAGTTTTAAAATAGCGCTCCCTATTAGCAGTCTATCGAAGCAGAGGAATCTCCCACTTGGTTCTTCCCGCACAATAATACACTCCATTTATATTTTCCTTGTCTCTATCCGCACTTCCTACGAACAGAAACCGTGTATATTCTCCGGCGTTAAAAAATTTTACGTCTTCATTCACTTAATTCACAATTACGCACATTCATATCTACCGCAGAATGGATTTTAATCTGATTGTTAAAGTATAAAATATAGTAGAGACTAAGCATATAGAAAGATCTCAAGGACTTGAAAAGTCTGACGTGACCAGGGATCGAACCCGGGACCTTCCGGAAGTTTGCTTTAGCCTATTAAGATATTCTGCCAGAATATTTCAAACCGTTACGGGAATTTTGTAGACGAGCAAATACGGTGAGAGGTCGTGGCGTGGAACGCGTAGTCGGACAAAACCACATACCCTTACAAAGTTATAAAACTGCTGGGAAATAGTTCTGACCGGATAGCTTGATCGGCTAATGCAACCTCCTGGATAGAGGAAGATCCCGAGTTTGATTCCCAGTCTCGTCAGATATTTTTCGAGGTCGTTTTTCCTTGGGATCTTTCCTGGCTGCTCGCCCTTATGTGCGGTAACACTTACCCTCTTCCTCGTATAGAAAGATTGAAAGAAGTAATTGGTCGAATCGGAAACATGGTAACGATGACTAGTTAATTAGCCCCTAGTGAGGGAATGATAAAAATGAACCATCCAAAGTGAGACGAAATACACCGTTCGTATTCCGTAAATATTTCAAGCTCTGTTTTGGGAAGGTTTTTACGGAGATTCAATGTCCACTTGACTTTATCTTAAACGTTAAATGGGATGGACTGATGAATAGTTCGACATTTTTTAAAATATATACGAATGATCTTAAATTAGAGTATAAATCTTTAGAAACCCTAAGATGAAAACCTATCAAAGGAGGCCATTCTCGAAACTCGCAATACCCTTCGATCTTGACTTGGAAGATAAGCTTTTATGTCTTAGATTCTCAATTTAAACGCCCTTTCGAATTTATACCCCACTCCCACCGCTTTTATCTTCTGGATAAGTATAATTCGTCCTAACCGGCTTCGTATTAACCAACAGGCGGTTAAACCGACTTGTTCGATATATATGTGTGAATGGGCCTGTGTATGTAGAGAGTTCGATCGATAGACAATCCAATATGATGATATTTATTTTTCAATTCTTTTTTCCAATTATTATTTAGATGAGAAAATGGAGAGATTATGCATTCTGAAATTTACAGACTAAAAAAACACTAAACTTGTTTGGAAAAATACTTTATAATTTTTACTTATAATTATAGATGAATGTAGAGAAAATACATATTAAAAAGAAGAATCTCTTTTTATTCTTAAAGTCGTAAATATTTTCCGCGTGAAAATACTTATGTTATGTATTATATGCATAAAGTATGTTGATACGTGTCGCATTAACCGGCCAAGATGGCAAACAACGAGATGTACCGAGGTGGTTATCTAATCTAATTATATCTATTATATATAGCAGGAAAAGATGTAGATGTTCTTCCCCTAAAGTAAAGTAAAACGATGGCAAATGTAATTAAAAGACCGGTAAATTTGAGACTCGTCCACTTTTGCTAGAGCACCCTCATTGTCAGATTTCGGCGAGAAATAAGCCAACTCCCGATGTGCGGTATTGAGTGATACCGTACCTTTCTATTAGCATCCTGCTTACGATATTGTTTAAACTATCTGTTCGTACAATTTCGCTAAAAAAGGTGGAAAAGTATATTTTTCATTAAATGACTCAATTTGCAACAGAAAAGATTTTGGGGCCTATACAGATGTTGATCTATCTCCAAACTACTACTGTCACACGTGCTATTTTCATTGCTTTTCATGCATTCTGAGTTCATACACCAAATTGACGATGAAGTTGGTGGAGAGTTTCATCTGTCTTCTCATAAGTATGTACCTCTCACAGACTTCCATTTATTCCCATCCTTGAAAACTTTCTCGATGTTTCTTGGTGAAATTAAAATATACTTAGCATAGTATCTTAAAAGGATGATTCTTGGATTAGCTTTTGCGATATTTTCCCTTAATGTTCGGTCAGTTATCATGCATTACGAAGATTTTGATAAAGCTCTTGATAAGCACGATACGGACCTCTGTAAAATTTTCGATTTCTTACTTCGGAGTGATTTTCTTATTCTTATCAGTCAAGATGCAGTACTTACTGCTGTACTCCAAGTTTTCAGAGGTTCTCATCCATCAAGCTAAGCAAAAATACTTTATGCGACAGTATAATAATATTTCCTTTCCGCATCCTAGTTGTCAGTTTACTTTAATGCGATAATTTTTATTTGAATTCCTCGGTTGTTATTTGTAAAGGTAGTTAACGTGGCATTCACTCTCCAATAAAATAATTTTCGCCACCATTACATGTACTATGCAGTTAACTAAGCTCAACTTATAACTTAGAAAACGCATCTTTTTTCTCTGCGCAACTTATCAAAGGTGGGGTTGTGATTTTCTCAAGGGGAGGCAGTTTAGGACGGATTTTTTCGTGAATTCATCCCCTATTTACTTTTAAAATGCCGTTTTGATGCCTTAGACTTATAATGATTGTAGAAACTCGTCGTAATCAGATTTTAATTCAAGCTTATCCTCACTTCCTAGACAAATTACTGGGACATGGTCGCCCCTTCGCTCCTAATGCCTAGAGCAGGATGAGCCAACTTTCAGAGAGTGAGTGAAAAACTCGACCAATTCTGTAACACGAAATTTTTCCTTATGCCATTCAAAGTGTTTTAATAACATATTTTTTCATATCTTGATATTTGATTTGTCAATGATTGCGTGAATCATTTCAACTAATTGTGTGAAATAAAGGAAAACAGGTTATTATCCTAAATATTGAAGATAAAGTTTGTAAGTCTCTCGGACAAAATAGCACCATTGGCGTGCCACATGTGGCACACGTGCCAAGGGTTGCCCACTATTGGCCAAAAGCATTGATTTGTTTTGAAAATCGCATCAATCATTACGAAACGATTCTTTTCATAAATCGTGTGCATCAGGCTATCGTAAGTCTCCGAGATGAATCCATCAATCGGTCTCCGCAGTATCGGATTTGCAGAAATCTCCTTTTATATGTCTTCGAACGCGTTGAAAAATCAAGTCGGACTCTGATCTTCGAGAAAGCAGAAGCGCGTTTTATCTCCCTTATCGACTGTCATTCGTCTCTGTTTGTCCAACTTTTTCTCCTCATCGGTGAATTCAGCTCGCCTTCGTTATCCGCGTCATAAACTATTGCCTCCCCTCTCTCCACCCCTCATCCTTGCACTCTCCACCGTCCCTCAGTCTGAAAGCATCGCGCTCCTCGAGTGCTCGAATATCTCTCCAAAGTGCGTTCTCGCGGAGTGCATCCTGAAACGGATTTCGTCGTCTGTGCCTCCTTCAGGTGGATTCTCATTCAGATTGTTCTCGGATCCAAGTGTGTGCGTTGACGGCGCTTGTCGTCATCTATAGAAGTCTCAGCGGAGGCTGTCGTTGGTTTTGGATGCCGTCGTACAATGTATGTATGAATGTCATTGATCATAAACTTGTGAGGCTTCGTCAAGGGAATTCGTGGTACTTGATGCTCAGGGGACTTAGGATAGGTGGCCCTCGAGATGAGGCCCTCTTTGTTATCCATGGAAGGCCCACACGTTATTAGCCTGCGGGAGATTTACCGGTATGCCACTGTTGATATTTCTCAAATGGAAAGGAATTCAATTTGAAGTCGGGTGCAGACCTTCGGGTTTCTTACCTTTCGAGTTCTATGATTAAACTTATCGTACGAAAAGTAAGACGAAATTTTCAATGCAATAATAACTACTAAACCAGTGTTTGTCAATCAGGGATGATTCCCGACATCGACCACGATGCATACCATAAGAAAATATTCAGAATTCTGAATGGCAGGAAACTTTAGGAAAATGCTCGCCAATACAGGTTTTGCGAATCCCTTAAAGCATCGAGTGTAAAAGCTAGTCTGTGATTGCTTAGTATATAGAGAAAGTGCGTTTACGGAAGACATTACAGAAATTACGCGACTTCCATGCTATCGTAGCCAATCCGGCAGTTAGCGTAACGTAAGAGTAATAGAGGCGAAAAGAAATCATTTACAAACTCTTTCTTTCCTAGATAGAATAAGCAAATGAATTAAGTAGATCGTACAGTCTGTTTATTACTTTACTCCTATTGGCGGATTGCAGGATATCAAAATGTATTGCAGAGGCAATGAAATGGAACATCGAAAAAACGACTCTCTTTTGAAAGAAATTCTTTTCACCATGGGATATATTTAGGGCAGAGTTTAGAAATACGAGAGACAGACGCTAAAAATGATAAGTGATGAATGTGTAAGGGTTCTCTAGAAAATAGATACGGCGTCAAAGGTCCTGTAAGGGCGTAACGGTTGAGAAACGCAGCTTCTGTTAGTCCGAAGGGCCTCGAGTATAATACGGCATTTTTCATCTAGCGTAATTGTGTCTTAATATTCTAGCCGAAACTAAAATACGTTTGTACTTAACAAATTATATTTTTTATTCTAAGAATAAAGAATCACTATAGTTTTGATCGTAATCGGTACGTCTAATCGTAAGTTGACTTTTAGGAATGAGAAAGGTGTATTTTATTTCTATATTTTTTATTTAATTTTTTATTCATGTCTTATTTTTATTTATTTTATTTGTTTATTTAATATTTTATCCTCATGTAAAAAATTACGAGGTTAGGTGGAAGAGAGGCCCACACGGGCCTAACTTCGCCTAACAAAATATCAAGTTGTAATAATAACTTTTTATCTTTATGATCTGCTGAGTCTTTTCTTATTGAAACTGGCGATTGATAATTTTATACAGGATTTATGCTTTCGGATTCATTTTTACTTTTTATAAAGGCGAGCCTTTAAAGCATGTCCTTGATCAATTTTCTGCATTGGAATGAACCAGAAATCGACGTAAATCTTTCTCGAAATCAGTAGGACTCCGTTTTGAAAACTACTCCAAGTCTTTTTGCGGTTTTGCTGAATGATTACGGTTCGTTCTCTAAGTTTTACCTCGAAGTCAGTTGTTTATTTTTCTCATAATTCCCAGGGTCATTTTTTTTATCTCCGTTTGTGGTTCCTGGAATTGCACGAGGAAAATTATTCCTTCGTCATCTCACTTATATTCTCTCAATATCCTTACAACTCTCTCTCTCCAGAAGTCATTTCCTCAGACCCATTTCACTTCGCCTTTTCCATTTCTCTATTTCTGTCGATACTTTCTTCGCTAGCAATTTATTCTTGACTTGTCTCTTCATCGCGGTCGGGCTAAAAAAAGGAATCTTAGATTTTTTTTAGTAGTTCTTGAGTGCATCTTCCGTTGGCTACGTTTACCGTTCTAGAATTCTCATGCTTTCATTCGCTGCTGTTTCATTGGTTTGTATTCGTTCAATATCCGTACCATTAATCAAAATGGAGTGCCGTAAGGTAGTGTTGACTTTTGCAGAATCGAATCAACTAAGTGGGCTCTCTTTGGAAGGCAGCAGTTTGCTAAAATGTCATATAGTATTCATGTAACCTTTTCCATGATTTCGCGAGATTTTTCAAGATGAGGAAATTGCGGTTTCACTACGAGTGGAATTCCGTGTTTTACGTTTAGTATAAGGGACGAATCCTTTCTTTAAAAAAACATATTTTGAAATAATTGCTGAATATTTCATTTCTGCATAGTTTAATTAAACCTGAAAAATAAGAAAACGAGAGCCCTCAAATATATTTTGAATTACAACCCGACCAGTTTACGAGCACCATGTGATTTGAGTGTTGAGTACTTTTCATGAATGCCTTACATTTAAGCTTAGTAGTTCATTTGGAATATTTTTCGATGCACCATATTTAATTATTCTGTTGAAAAACCAAAGTATTAGATTTTTAGCGTAAGGAATCCCTTGATAACCAACCCATGTCATCGTAATCAAAGCACAAAATGTCTTCTTTACGCTCAAGGATAAAAAAATAGGGATGGCTTCGCTTGCAGCCATCCATTAAAAAATCAACTTAAATGTTTGCGTTATAAATGTAAGTATGGTCTATGGTGTATTATTTGGATTTAGTTAAATTTCATATATAGTATAATTCAATCCTGTTAGCATATGTTAGTTACTTAACTTCGAAATATATTACCTATTAAGATTGTACAGTAAAACAGAGTTTTGTCCAATTGAGTGTTAGACGTGGCTAAATTTCGGATTCTCGTGAATCCATGGTTTCCCTTAGTATGTTAGACAAAATTCTGGGTCAGCACATATTTACTCACAATGTAATTTAACCACTACCAGCTTCTTTCAGAAATAAAGCTATTCGAGAGACTAATCTGCTTAATATTTAAAATAGTGCATTTGGCCTTCTTATGCGAAATAATTCTCACCACATGCATCAGGTATGGCCACACCATTTGTACAGTTTGGGAGTTCAATGCAATAATTATCGGATTTGCCAATTCACCCATTCAGTGAGTGCATAGAATTTGTTGAAATCCTCGAGATTTTGATTCTCTTAAGTTAACTCGGCATCGCAGATTGCGGGTTTCATTCAAGTCGGAATTCTTCAGAAAATTGCAAGAATCGAGCTTCTCCTTCTTGATTTCTTTTCATTGTTTTTTCGCCGTCTTAATGATGCAACTCTCCGCGTTGTGAACTAATAGAGAGGAAACCCTTCCAAGGAGGATTATCAGATACTCGGTGTAGATCCCAAGTTTGTCCGTGGCCTTGGTGGTTTCCCTCAATTTAAAATACCGCGAGCTTGCATTCTCCTCTTTTTAAGGAGTTCGATTTTTCCCTCTCCTTTACGTAATTCCTGGGCTTTCCTCTTTTTTCGTTGCTGTGACTCATATTGTTTACGTAATTACTCTAGTATCCTGGATTTTTGAGATTCATTCTGGTTTTTTGGTTTAAAAAAACTTCCATAGAATCGCCAAGTCAAACATCATTATTGCTGCTATATAAATTAGTATGATTTGTTATGAAGTGATTGATAATTTGATTTAGTGGTGAGTTTTTGCCCGGTTTAAGTGATTGAAATGTGTAATCAAGTGATTATATTAAAGTGTGTCGTGTCAATGACAGGCTCAGATTTCTTTTCAAGAATTTTTTTCCTTCACAAATGGACGTTCCGGAAGGAACATCTTTACTTAGGGCTAATTGATGTTGAAATTTATGAAGTGCGAATCATGCTTCTTCACTTCGAAATGAAATGACTAAATATTCGATTCGACCCACGATACTTTTTTTACGTTTTTTCTCATAAACTTCCCTAACTGGAGCTCGAATTTCTTCGTTTCCTACTCATCATCGTCATCCGCTAAAATGGTTTTGCAAATTTATAATTAGAAAATATTTTAGATTAGGTGTAGTTTCATAATTAAACTAATTTTGATTAATATATTAGTTTTGGTTAGAAGCGTAATCATAGAAAACGTTCTTAACAAATTTCAATTGAAACACGAAATAAGAAAAATAGCATTGAAATGATAATTTTCCGCTTCGTAAATTTGCTGTCGGTTTGAAGTCTCTCTTCATCGAAGAAAGAGATAATTCGATTCGATTCAAAGTTCAGAATATTCACTTATATCTCTAGTAGAAGCAAAATTTAAGAAATTAAACTGTCTTAATTGTGTCATGATTATCAATTGCCAAACTTCGACTCGAATCCCTATGGAAAAATCTATATCATTATGAAGTTGAAAAAATTCCAGCTATTTTATTACGACCTCATGTAATCCCTTGGATTCATATTTTCTCATTATGAAATACTGCCGTCATTGTACTATGTTCTTTTGTCAATGTCATTTTGATCTTTTTTGACCTTTATTAAACATCATATTTGTAATGTCAGCCAACGCTCACCATCTACTATCACTAATTCTGGATACTTTTATCTAGAAAGGGCTTTGTTATGTAACGATGGTTTCTGTTATTAAATTTGTTATCTTAGCTTGCCAAATTTTGAAGGCCTTTCATATCAGACTCGCTTACTAAGCAAAAATTCCTCATTCCACATACTATTTTTTTAGTTCTATAATTCATGCCACAAATACCGTTCTCCATTCTGTTTCCAGTTATTTTCTAATGCATCCACTTATTTAACTCTTTCATATTAATCCTCGTTTTGTGGGAATAGATATCAATCCATCTCGTATTCATTATCTTTTTCTTTTACTTATTCGTACATTTCTGAGGATACCGTTGTAATTACATAAGTTGCTTGCGCAGCAATTTCCTATCTATTACTTCTGATTCCTCTTATGCTTTATCTGGTTTACAGTTTCTCAAGCTTAATTTTTCTCATTTTTTCTTGGGAGAGTTAGTGACTAAGGAAATTAAAATGTGGTGTCTAAAATTTACAAGGACTCTACATATACGTATATAGAATGTAAGAATACGAAAAACCCTACTACACAGTAACAATAAATCTTAGCCAATTTTAAATTAATTCGGAAGTCGGCTGAAAGATGAAAAGCTAGCAAGTGTTTTTTCCAAAACGATGAATATTTTACACTCCCATTTATTCAAATTTTGCGGATTAAACACGCTCCATGAGAATAAAAGTTCGGTATGTAATGTCTGCCTGTTACTGCGACAGCTTCATGAGTTAAAATTTCAATGCCTTCTTCCTAATGTCACCTTTCTGAAAGTTATTCAGGCTGAACCGGAATAAAAAATTCCAACTACATCCCCGATTAAACTATTAATATTCCAGACGTAACTGAAAATTATACGATTATCCAGGTGAGAAAGAGGACTGACGTGATAGAGCATGGTGTGACGTAATGAGTCTTTCGTAATGTACGATCAGCGGCAAATTGCTACGCTTGGCAGATTCCGCGTTCTCTGCCAACAGATTACGCTGCTAAGGATGACAGAGCTTTATTCGCTCCTTCTTCCGGTTGCCATGGAGAAAAAGATGCTGCTTTTGACCTCTTCGTTGCCCAATGACATCCGAATATATCCGCTCTGAAAGGCTCTCGTGTGTCACATTGTTTTCTATACGATGCGAGAGATTTGCTCGAATCTGAAAATGATCATCCTTATTTCTTTTCCTCCTTTACATGTCACATAATACACCTTCAAGTTGAATATTTATCCGAGAACCAATGTTTTATACTTGCTTATGCTTTTAATAAGAATGTTTTTCCTAAGATTAAATTTTCATTAATTCATCAGGACGTGATTTTCAGATTCTATGGTTCGAACTTTCCGACCTTTTTTCTTCGAGGAAAAAACTGACCAAGTAAGAAGTATTCCTATTAAAAATCGATCCTTTTGACGGAAAATAACTGGGAATTTTCGAAATAAAAAAATGGAAGATGCTTGAAGAACGAAGAGGTGTCAATATGATAAACCGGGCATTTCATTCACCTTTTGAATATCTATGAAGTGTAGAACGCGGCTTTTTGTCAGTCATAAACCTCCATCATAGCACGAATCAAATATAAAAACTTGCCAACGGTCAGGGTAATATCTTGTATATTTATCTCAAAGCAATAAAAATATTAGTCTAAATTCTCTTCAATGACTCGTTAAATTGCCATATGGTCTCGAAAAATCCAATAGATTTAAAGTCATGGAAGAATTGCTTCCAGTTCTAGTTTAAACTAATTTTCATTTCATGATCAAAAAAAATCGTTGTATCTACCCATAAGCGACCACCAACAAGGGTTAGGAAATGACGAAAGTTACAAATTGAAAGCGGAAAAGTGTTTCTACGATAATATCCATCTCCATCGGCTCTTTCAGGAATGTATAAATTTGTTACAAGTCATCTGTATTATAAGGACACAGCCAAAAATCAATTCCTGCTTTCATTTTTCCTTACTGTTTACTTAATTTATGGAGATCTTAAATGGAAAAAGAGTGATTGCTTATTACGTTAAATTCTAAAATTAACGGAAAAATTAAAGAAATCGCTGTCGGTGAGTATCTTAACTCTTCGCGGGTTGCAACAGGCACCCTGTGGTAAAACATTAATTTCGTGTTTGCTGATGAAAAATTCTTATATTTTCAAGGAGTGAAAAGAGTCTTTATTGTTTTATCTTTTTCTCATTCGAAGATATCTAATGCTTCTATGTATTTTTATTCATCAATGATCAACTTCAAGATGTAGGTATTTAAGTGAATTTTTGAGTCTTCTCATCATCGGTGTCAATATGTTTTATTTTTCTATCCTGGATATTCTCGTGAAACTCATTTATTTTGTTTTACATTTCAGATTTAATCTGAAAAGTGATGATTAATGAGCTCAAAACGTTCAGGCTTTAGTGAATGGAATCCAATTTTGAAATGAATATTATTCAAAAGTAAAACTAAAAAAATAAAAGTGTATTTATTACCTGTTTTGACTTTTCCTTAAAATGATACAAATAATCTTCGTGCTGTGTAAGTTAAATTTTCCTATGTGGTCATTAGAGTGCTTTACGCACAAAATTTTTCAGTTGTTTTCATCTGAGGTGACTTTTTCATGAGTATTTCTTCCTTCGTTTCTATAAGGAAGTAAGGCGTTTCTGTAAGGAAGAGAGGTAAATTCATGACCCAATTGCCAAATTCCAACGTTTTAAGTGCGCGAGCTGTATCAATGCGATGAATTTGGACACATTCCTGATGACAGTAATGTTCACTGTTTCCCATTCTTAGCGAGTCTCGTGACAGCAAATCGAATCAAGAGTGAATGAAAGGAAGAGTTCTTGGAATATCTTTCGCCGTAGACAATTATCGCGATCGCGTGCTGAAGGAAGCTTTTCTCCTCTCGTTTTTTAACCTCGCAAATTGATTTTGGAAGATATTCCTCGCAATGCTGACTTCGCACTTTTTGACAAACTGTTAACGAGTTGTATTGAGCGAAAAGGAGGAGTTGATATATCTGATTATTCGCTCGTTCAATGACTTCTATTCACTCGTGTATTTTTACTCGTCATTGCTTTGCCGCTTCATGCGTTACTTTTGGAAAGCAAATATTTTCTTGTTTTGTTCGAGAAAATCTCGTTTTATCTGTGCGCGTGGTCGAAAGTTGGGTAGGATGGCGATTCATCTTGTCACTCGAAGATTCTCCGTATCTGAGACGATACGCCGAGCGGAGATTTTTATGATGTCAAAAGTCATGTGTGATACGGGTTGAATTGCAGCCGAAGGAATTTCGAAACCAAACTTATCTTATCGCAGTCTGTTTGTGCTTCTCAGTAGATGAAATCTCCGTTTCTACCTTGTCTGCTTTGTTTCTTTGCTCGTTTAGACCCCCGCGACTGATGTTCAGAATTCTTTCGGAAGTTGTAAAGTTTATACTCGGGTACCTCGACGTACAGAAGGATCTAATTTGGAACTTTAGCTCTCGCAAACTTTCCCAATCACATTTACATCAAGGCTTGACCGTGGATTCGAGATACGCACTAGAGTAATGAAGCATGTCAGTAATGCGCGAACAGTGCTACCTGCTCCAAATTAATGGTTAATTACACAATTACTGTAGAATAGCAATTCAGACGGGCATATTAGTTGATGAATTTGTTGGAGGAGGGCACTTCATGTATTTCTGTTTAATTCATTTTCTCTTTTCCAGTCCAGCTATAGATTTCTTTAAATATAATTTCTAAAATAGTACTTCTGATGTGAATTTCACGTTATACACAGTTTTAATTTACGTTTATTAGCTTTCACTTTCCGCAGACTTGGGCAGGTTTTACACACACTCCATCTTTAAGGGTGTTATTCCGCTGTATGTATATTTTTAAATATTTTCTTTGGTTTTCTACATCCACAAAACCTTACGTTTTCCTTTACATTTCTATCTACACGATCTTTCATGACTATCCTCCCTTTTCAACTCCTTTGCACTCCAAAAGTTCAGCAAACAATACGTTTGTAACCTTCAGCTCGATTTTACTTTGATAAGAAATGGGAAATAATGTAAATTTGGCCAAATATAAAGGCAACGAAAGGCCGGTAACATTATCGGAAATCAAAGCGCATACATTATGTAAATTAAAGACTCTTCAGTCTTACATAATGTAAAATTTAAGAAAGTGGTACTTCTTAAAGTATTCATTTAAAAGTATAATATTTTATATGCATATTAAATATTACTTGGCCAGAGATTCCTTACGGCTTACAACTATACCTCGGCCTACTGGTTAGGGAAAGCTGATGTAGCTAATACTCCTCTTTCCTTCACGTCAATTTCAATTGTGTTGTGTCATTTACTGTTACGTTCTAAATGGAAAAATCACCTTAATTCAAATTTTTCTGAGCATACTAGACTTTTCTCGAGATAAGCAGAACCATTAGAATCCAATGTAGCTCTTTATTGGAGGCACTGCTGTATCTTTTTTCCATGATCAATTGGTAATGCAATGAAATATCACGTGTACTGTATTTGCTCTCCTCTCCGAATGATACTGGAAGTACACATTCAGAATAATGAATGGCAGTGTAAAAACTTAAACGTTGGATAATTCAGTGGGGAAAATATCTCGCGCATACATATTGCGTTTTCTCTGTGTTGTGATGTGGAAACCGATCTCGTAGCGATTGAATATCTCGTTCCTTTTTGCCGTTATCATGATTCAGTTTGCGCCTTTTTATTACTTTAAGATATTATCGGCGACTTGGGACAAACGTAGACCTAGATCTTGATCAAGATATCTGTCATTGTTAATGATTGAAAATATTTCGTCTATAGTATCCGATTATTTGGTACAAGGTGCTAAAAATCGAGCGACATATTTAAGAGTCCATAATGGTTGTGAAGAATGAATGAAACCGTATTCTTTTAAGTAAATATCTGTGGAAACTTCTAAACAAATTAAAGCTTTTCGAAGGTGATTGTGAATGGGTCTGTTGCTTTTGTTTATCCAATGTGATGGGTCGTCTTAAGGAAAGGACACTTAATGATGTTGCCAAAGCGCTCGATTATTACTTTTTCCATAAGGTTTGCATTCCAATTTCAGATCCTTATTTTGTAATATTTAATTTTCTCTTATCTCTACGATTTCGTTTTCTTCAAACCATTTTGAGTCTTATATTTTTATATTTCTCGTACATTGCAATTCCACCATATTTAACATATCTCTATCAATCGGTCACTCTATTGCATTTTCTTTTTAATTCCAACCTTTTCCGTCAACTTATTTACAATCATACAGCATCATTATCAGGAAATGATCAGTTTTCTTTTTTGTCGTTTATAGTTTTTTACTGTAACTTGTTCATTTTTAGCATTATATAGTTGTTGGTGTGCCTGGCATCGATTGGGGCCCAAGGCGAGAAGTATATTGTCGAACCGGCCCTGCCTAGTATAATAGAAATAAAAGAGAATAGAACTCTGCTATTAATGAATAAGAGGTTCGAGAAACACATCAATCGCCGATATGCCGATGACCGTCGGGCCAATTCCTCGAAAGGATCACGGACACCGCCTTCTGGGAAAGAATGCGCATTTCGGAGACTGTCTTATTATCTTGACAGTTCAAAAACCACATTTTCTGTGTGTTGTTTCCATTAATTTTATTTATTTTTACGTTGCAGTCAACCAATCGTTTCAATCTTCTTGAATCTGCGTTGAAGTTATATCATTTTTCATGTAAAGCTCCCTCATTGTATATAGTCGATTTTAGAAATAATTTTAGTACTATTCGTCATAATGTTTTAATTTTTGTATTTAAATGCTTATCTATGACTCTTAGGCAGGGATCATTCTAAGCACTGCACAATACTTTCTAAGTGCAGTGAAACTATCTATTTATTGAAAATTTGGTTGTTTTAAAAACTTTATCAAAATTTGAATATCAAAGCCGTAAGCATTTAGTTTTCACAAATGCATTAATAATTTTGCGTATTGCGTATATTATTATGGGATTACATGTTTCATTTCGTCGTATGAATGGAGAAAAGCAATGCGACTTCCTTGGCAATAGTGGGGCAGCTCCGCCAACTGAGCGCCAGCAGTAATTTCCTTGGCGCCCAAAGATGGAAAAAAGTTGAGGAAACTATACTTGTAGGGTCCCTAATGAGCATTTTGCCCAGAGACTCCACTTGCTTTTAATGCATTCCTTTCTTTTTACTTCTTCCATGTTCTCGCAATGATTGGTGCCTCCAATCCCAGAAAATCGGTGGAAGGCAGATTTCAAAGCGGTTGGTTTACCGATATCGCAGAGATTTTAACTTACGGCTTCACTGTTCCGGAAAACCTTGCAGTAACGTGCGCTCTTCATCGTGCAGCCTTGCATTCAGGATCTCGAAACTAGCTTTTCTCAGCACAAAGGGAACCCCCAAGGGAAAATCGAAACTCCCTATCGAGTTTTCTTAACATAAAGTCAAGTTTTATTGCCGGAGGAGTCTTTTTACGACCGGAGGTGGAACAAAAGACGGTCGCAGAGGTTTTTGACGGTCGGGAATTTTCAAGTGCGATCTTTATTTTGGAGGAATGTGACCGAATCGATGGATTAAATGGAAGCCAAGGCTGCGTTTATTTCGGGAAAATGCGATTCCTCATTTCGTATGGAAAGAGGACGGCCGCTGGATGAGTGGCTCGCTGGAAGAAAAGGGTGCCGGCGGCTGTATTGATGTGTTGGAGAGTCTTTTAGCGGGAATAATATGCTATCAACCCCGAGTAATGGAAGGGATCCCTTCTCTGTGGATTTTTTGCAGACGGAGTCCATCTTAAATTCATTATTTTCCAACTTATTACGCTGTGCTTTTATATGTAAAATGAATCGGTTGTAATTAATGAATTCAGGATGCATGAGGCTTGACCTCAGGTCAGGCCACAGATTTGACCGAGTGGTTTCTCTGAATTTCTTTATCGAAAATTGCAGTAAATTAATCATTAACGCGGAAATTCATAGCTGACTCAAAGAAACGCTCGCTAAAAATGACCGGTAGACTTTTTCTTCTTTGTTAATCGGAATTTTGCAGTATAGACGTAGAGGAACACATTAAGCCAAAACTGTAGTAATGCTCGTAATTTAAGTAATGAAACAATGTGTGCTAATGTATGTACTTTACTGGTTACTGATTCTTCGTTATTCGAGCATTTTCCTCAACGGGTGTGGCAATTAAAAACTATCAATGTGTAATTGAGCATATATGTAAAATATACATGTAATGTACAATGTACTCGTATATCTACTACATGGTATATACTTAAAATTTGTAACTTGACGGCTCAATAGGACTGTCATATGAAGTATAAATATAACTAGAAGGCGAGATGATTAAGATTTTTATGCAGAGTGCAATACTATTTTTCATGAAATGAAGTAGAATGTTGTCCCGAAGTCTTAAAATTAATAGATTCTTTGCTCGTAAAAATCCTTGTCTTACTAAAAAAATAACCATTGTGTATCAAGTATAGATATGTAAGATAATTTAAGTTTAATCTTTTATTTTGATCTTTTTATAACCATTTTATCGGTAGAATTTATTGTTCAAGTTTTCAATAATCAAGTCTTTTTGAGCTTCATTTTCTTGAACTTGAAGAACTATCAAACTTATATCAAATATAAAAAAGTAAAAGGAATATCTTGAATGCTTTTAACGAAGATATTTGCAGAATATATCTAATGATATTTTATTAATTAAAAAAATCGCATTCCTGAGCATTTTCGCCTTAAATTTTCGTACTCCTTAAATCTTAAGTCAAGCTTCGATCGCTAAATAACCTCATGTGTGTTCCATTTTTCATTTCACTGGGATTCAGCAAATTATGTTAATCGCAGAAGGTTTTTAAACGGAGGCATATATTTTCTTTCTCCCCACATCTTTATGGATAAAAATTCTGCCGAACACGAAAGTTCCCCTCTGTAGAGATGGAACATCATTTTCTAGGTTAGGCAAGAAAATTTCCTCTCCTGTTTATCGATTAGGAGACGGTTCAAGTTCAGTGCCGTGAGTTTCATTGCCCAACGGAAAGGGACTTAAATTTAAGGTCAAAAGACAGAACATTCTATAAGCTCCTTTACGATGTCTAGGTCCTCGATTCTTTGTAGTATGACAAAAAAACTGTTAAACTTTCTTGGGGCTGTTCCAATTGTTAGTCTAAAGGTGACATGGCTTATAAATATATTAATCTTAGAAGCTTTGTGAGTTGGGTGCTTCGTGGATTATGGAACTTACGTACTACTACTTTACGTTAAATTCCGAGACAATTTCTGTAGAAAATTTTATTATATTCATTCATTTTTGGGGTCTCCGGGATCATCAAAATTTAAATATTTTCAAAATATTCAAATAATTTGAAAGATTTTTACACGTTAGTATATTTTCTTGACGTTCTTTTTTGAAATCCTATGTCTTTAGCTATTACTATCAATAATACTTGTAATGTCAATAATTTTCTCTCGTCTAAAATTCGTGATCACAGCAAAATATCGGTGTTAAGTATCCATAGTGTGAATAACGTGAGCCGAATGAATGCGTGGTGTTTCTTTTATTATTTTAGTACGAATTTATAAATTGTACCGTTATTTCAATTTTAAAGTGACTAATTTTCTTTTGCATGCAATTGGTTAACTTTTATCTGCTGGAATTTAATAATAACGGTTAATTTCATATCTGTTGTTTCTGTAAGAATATTTTGTTCAGTAAAATATGGTTTTACAAAAGAACCTGCTTTTATTGGCGTATTCAAGGGGAGTAAACGGGGCATATGTCCCCTTTAAAAGTGTCAAAAAGAAGACTTTACATCTTCAGCGATAAGCTATATATTAAAGTTCGGTTCTAATAAGCTCGTCATAATTCTTCCTAGTAAAATTTACCAGAAATTCATGTACATAAAGATTAACCGTGCATTTTAGACTCGTATAAGTTATCCCCAAGTCTAGATCCGCGATATATACCCTGAAAAACGACCTACCCACCCGTCAAGGTGGCTCCCGAGTTAGTTACTGTTAGCTTTCAATGTTGAAATTGTCATTTCTAACTATGCGTGTTATGAATTGAGACACCATAACTTGGATGTCGTGACGGGAAGCGGTCAATATGTTCTCAGAAAACTCGAGAGAAATACGAATGTAGGGTGTGTCTCGTGCCATCCTCCAATACGCTGGGAGCTAGGTTAATTGTTTACCATTCGGAAGGCGAGTGGCGTGGGATCGGAGGTGCGTGTGGAAATTCCTCCCCTTTCGGGAAGGTGCAGTGACGGGGGTGCCGCCCCCTTGTGGCGGCGGGGGGAGGGTTGGCGCATTGGCTGCTTGCAGTCCAGTCGATACGCTTTTCAGGAGAGGAGGTCTGAATAGCAAGAGCTTCGATTTCAGTCATTTTCTTCCTTTCTTTGATTCCCAGAGTGGAGATCGGTTTAAATAAATGCTTTTTCACAGAAGCAAACTAATACTTAATGTTTCTTTTATCGATTCTGACCCCAGTCTAGGCAGGTCTCCGGTGGAATCTGTATTCGGCAGTAAATTTTATATGAGTATTTTGAAAAAGGATTAATACAGTTCAGGGGAGAACTTATCTTCAATTTCAGTAAATGTTCTTAATTTAAGTATTTTGCCCCAATTTCCATGTTTATGAATGAAATTTTATCAGCTCAAATTTTTCCAAGGTAAGCAGTCACTGGAATTTAAAGATTAATCAGAAAAGCGTATTAAAAATCGATTATTTATATATTTTACTTATTGTGGAGTATTCGTAGTCATCGGTCTTTCGCGAATATAATTACGATATTAGGGTGTGTAATTGCATCACGGAATTAAACTCTCATGTGAATATTCCTTGTTATTTCTTAATTAAATAAGAGTTCTTTAGCCATGAATTATTTTTTCATTAGCCGAATTCAGCTTCTCATGCATCCCATTCCCCGTTCTTCTGCCTATTGATCGCAAACATCCCGAGAGCTCAAACAGCAGCCAACAATTTTTCTCACTTGTTTTTCAAGAGGAGACCCTGATAATTCTTTCTGAATAAACCCTTCCAGATAAGCCGAGTGTATCGTCTCCCGTAAACGTCATGTTTTACAATAATTTCATTCCAAATTTATTTTCAAATTCAAAGACATCCGAATTGTATGTTTGCAACGCATATTCAGTTAAATTGAAGAGGAAATAAAAATTAACTACTTTTCACCATGGAGATTAGTTCTTAATTAAAAAAAAAAATAAAACTCTGGAAGAAAACCGCAGAACATTTCTATTGCAATGGAATACCACAAATTCACTCCCCAATCTGTTATTATATTATATCGAAGAATTAAACGTAAATGAATTTTGATATTGTATTCTAATCATAGTTGCTATTTTTCCGGAGAGTTGTGGATGCTCTAGCAATTTATTGAAAAAAGGATTTCTGTATTTTCTCTCCCCTGCCAAAGTGCGGCTCGCACGGCATAATTGTTTATTGAAATTGTAAAATGAAAGCATAATGACCATTGTGTAGAGGTTTATCAGATTTTTCGGAATCCAAATCTTTATTTGAATCATCAACTCAATTAAGAGTATCTTTTTCCATACCTTGGTGTCGCAGATAGTTATGGTTCTCTCAACACATTTTCAATGTTTTAGAAATATTCTTATTCTTATTTTTAACCTTAAATTGGCTAAAGCATACAGATTTTATCAACAGCGGCATTCCTTTCTCTCCGCCTCGTTTCGTTGGAAAATCATTTGTAATTATAAATTTAAATCGTTTCTATATTAATCTCTTGTCATACTCCTTTTAAGTAGTACTCAGGCCCACTGTTTTAGAGAACCGAAGTTCGTTGAAATATTTTGTTCGCACATAATCGCAGTCTGCGGAAGGATTTACGAAACGTTCCCCAAGAGTTCTCATTCCGTATTCCATTAGGAGATGATTTCATGAAATGCAAATAAAGAAAATTTTGTCTAGTATGATTTGTATCTTGGATGGGAGAACCTGGCATATGAAAGTGATGGATAGGTTTGTTTACTCTCAGAGCTTTCTGATCGTATCTCGCAATCAACGAATGAATTTAGACTCATGCCATGATGCGACCCAACTCTCCAAAGACTACGCCCTTAGCAATCCACGTAATAATGCCACCAGAGGTGTTTTATCCATGCCTTATCTATATTTCCACACTTTTTCATTTATTTGACTCATTTTTTGCGCCGTAGGTCGCAAAAATTCTCGTATTGAACGAGACCAGTTGCAGAGTATTGTAAATCAAATCTTAGTTTTCAATTTCTCTTCGTCCAACTGCTATATGGTTAACGTAGGTGTAATGCTTATTGATAATCGGGAATATGTTTTATAATTTATCTATAATGAATAATTGGTTTAGATACAGCGTAGTGAGGTCTGAAGAGGTAGATAATATATTGATTTATGTACTTTAAATAATCCAGTGAAGATTAAAGTACCAAAATCTTCGTTATCCAATTACCCACAAAGATGATAATCGATAATTTTTTAAATTCCTCTCCACTAGGAAAGAAAATTTTAAATATGCAGACAAAACTCATTTAACTGTTTTCATCGAAAGTGTTATCGAAATCCGCCATCCATCAATGAGGTGATGTAAACCAAAGGCTGCATCGTTATCAAAGACATTTCTATTAGTTTATATAGTTTACTCGTCTTTAAACAGGTCCGTCGATAACCTAGGTACCACTGTAATTTTCGTATTTCTAAGGACCACCACCTCCACGTTTTTTTACATTCGGAAAGTGTTAATTATACGAGTACAAGAGGTTTATGTAAATAATGCCATTATCTATGGAAATTGAAATACTGTGTAGTTCATGATCTCAATAAGCCTTAAGAATCTGAAAATTAATACATTCACTCTCGTCGACATTTTAGACTAGTTAAGACTGTATCAATAACCTCATGTATGTTGCGAAGCTATTTAAGTCCCTGTGTAGTCGACCCAAGAAAGTGACAAATGGTTTACTTTCTCCGCTAACCACTAACACCACCACAGACCGCAGTTGAATGAAATATGGCGAATATAAATTCAAGGAATAGTCGATGTGAGAAACAGGAAAAAG
Source organism: Pachydiplax longipennis (assembly GCA_036926295.1). NCBI lineage: Eukaryota > Metazoa > Arthropoda > Insecta > Odonata > Libellulidae > Pachydiplax > Pachydiplax longipennis. The sequence continues at coordinate 67,353,926 of JAVFKF010000004.1, read as the reverse complement.
ATTCTCCAATGAAACGCAGTGGTATGTAGGAGGAATTCCCTGGCATTTTACTTCCTTTAATTCTTTCTGAAGAAATTTGCACCTTTTGGTTTTCCTCGAACCGCTGCATCCGACACGGAATGCTAGATCAAATATTAGCGGATTTACATTATGGAGTAATATCTCTGTCCTCCAACACTTCCTCATTTAAGTGTAGTTTCTTATATTTCTACGTATACTAATACGAGTTATAATTGCGTTTTTTGGTGTCAGAGTTTCTGCTAAAGTATCTTGATGAATGGAACATTTTTCTGTCTTTTGTAGAGGAAAATAAAACTCATTAAATTTGGTCTCAGGCTGATTAATGACTGTGATTATATGAAAGCCACTGAGGTAAGAGGGATGCTGAGCAATGACATTCCTTTTGGTTATTTGTTATTTTTAATCCTCTGAAAGATACTATCCATGGGGGCATTATGCTGCATTTTCTGCCCTTTATCCACTTGAACATAAGCATCAGTGAGGAAAGCAAGAGAAAACTACTTCATTCTGCCTTTACTTCGTTCCAATTTTTCCTGTTAGTTGGATTACTGAAAACTGTACTTGAAATCTTTTAATAGGATGTTATTGTAATATTGAGGAAAATTTTATAAAATTTAATTCCCATGTAATCCGTCATTTCTGACTAAAAAGGAATTCTGGCTGCTTTATCTGTGTTATGTATTCTTCACTTAATAAATAAAGCCCCAAGGTAAACAGTTGTGGATTCCGATCGTTATTAATGGTAATGAATGATTCTGCATGTCAATTACCGTATCTTAATCCCATATTCGACTTACTAGAATAGATAATATTAGCATCTCTATGTATAGTTTAGGAAAGTCCGTCCTTTAACTCTTGCCACTTCGTCATCCCTGTTTTGGAATCCTTTTCCTTCGCCGAAATGCCGTGTTCAAATTATTCTTGGGAATAAAAAGTTTTGGCATTCCCTCCCACCCCTAATTCTTAATTTAGCATTTTTTCTTTGCTAAATCTCCTAACTTAAGTCTCCTCGACGTTTATTTTCATCGTCGTCAACAAGGCACTGCCGTGGGCAGTAGATCACGCTGAGAAAGGGGCGTGCGCAGGATTGGGGCGCCGTCGGAAATGCGTGACCCTAACCTGGCCAACATGGATGCCTTTAGCCCACTCGTGTCACGTGACCTCTCCTCCTTTCCCCCTCTCTCCACTCCTCCCTTCTCATTACAAACGCACGCTCTCTTCGCTTTCACCTCTCTCTCTCCCATATTATTCTTTATTCCGAAATTGCGATTGTATTTCGACCGCGTTGTTCTTGCGCTCGTTCAATTCCTTTCGTTTCTCGATGTGGCGCAACGCTTTAACTCCGCCTTCTTATTCTCTCCGCGGAAATTTCCCTCAGATGTCTGCTTTTTTCATTTTGTCATCAGAGAAAGCTTCTCGTCTTTTTGATCGATCTTATCTTCCTTATTGTAATCATGAGCACCGCTGTTTATCCTCCGCATTCTGGATTTTTGGATTTATTTTTGGGTCACTAAATTTTCTTGATGTCTCACATTTAATGTGGGCCACAACTATAATCTAAATGCTATATTTCTTCTTACACTTTATGTTTGACCGTTTAATTATTACTGTTATCTTCTTCGTCATATTTCAGGTGTCTTAGTTTATGTCGCCAAATTTTTACCTGAAATAATTACCAGAGAAAAATGAAAAAGGATTTACGCAACTTCATTACCAAACAATTATTTATAACACATACCTGTGAACACACTCGAACTTTTTCAGGGTCGACATTTATTTTGATTTGAATGTCTATTCTTAGATTAATTAATAAATAACGATAGGCAGAATGCCGACGCAAGTCCCAAATATTATTTACTGGACACTCAATGGTCTCTCACAAGAGGAAAATTAATGTTTCTATGAATAAAATAACTAAAATAATAATCATTTAAATTATGTTTGGCAGCATAGAAAAGGAAATAGAAAATATTTTTTTTGGAATTTCTTCTGTTATTAGAATCAGGCAGCATTAGGACTGAAGTCTTCACAATACCTGAAAATAAATTATTAATGTGATTGCACTTTCGAAACCCCATGGCAAGATAATCGATGATCCAGATTACGAAGATGAGCGTGGTCACGCTTTGAGGTATGCGTGTCCAAAATTATCGATGATGACAGAGCACATTCCTTTCCCTTTTATATGTAGAAGAATGTGGTCGACTCTCGGTAATGTTTATGGATCTTTTTCCATTTGGAATTCCATTTGAAGTCTCAACCTTCGTCCCTTCAGCGTTGCGAGATTCGTGTACACAATTCCCATATTTCTTCTGCGAAGTAAACAAGATAAATACCTATTTTCGCATCGCAGATTTGCACGTGTTTCGCGCACATGCATCCCTGCTCTTGCATCCACATTCAGTTTTATACTTTTACGTCCCTTACCGCGAATTACCTCTTCAAGCACTCATTACCCTTTTATTATTGGTCGTAAAATGAGAAGCTCTTAATACAGAATCTCACGCCCTTTCATCTCTGATTGATGGTTTCACTTCCTTTCGTTAAGTTTCGTGGATGAAATCTATTTACCATCAATAATTTAATTTTTAATATATGAATTTTAATACTTGATTTAATTTCGTAACAACTCTCTTTAGCCATTTATTATTGAAGTTGTATCTTTTTAGAAATGTTTAAGTGTATCGTGTTGTTTTTGAAGACTGAAAAGAACTGAAAATCTACTTGTGTGTTTACTAAACTATCTAAACAATATCGTCTCATTTACATATTGTATATAAATAAAAACTGTTATTATCTGTCAATTTAGATAAGAAAATGCTTATATTTATAATTGTTTGAGGAGTGTATCTAGATGAATCGTGGAGGGACAAGATGCACTAGTATTTTATATTTTATTTTTTTTCGTTTGTATTTACATTTATGAAGAATTAGTTAATCCTCTGAATAACAGTTACTTTTTTATATACAAAAAGTAAATGAGAGGTTATGTTTTTATTATAAGCCATGAGGAATTGAAACTGTAACACCCGTTGTTGAAGAGGATCTATCTTTGGAGGTACAAAGACCAATGAGGCAAAACTGGGGAATTTTAAACGTCGAAGACGAAAAATCAGGGAAAATGCACGATCCAGTATTTTTCATTATCAAGGTTGTCAAAATGCTCACTAGAATGACATCTTGCGAAGTAATGCCTGGATACAAAGCCTCAGAATGTAACATGTCTGTCATGTACACAGAATTAGATATCTTTTGTATTATTATACTTTGGTCAGATACCTGTAATTTCCTTACCGAGGACTGTCACATCTAGGCTTATCTCACATGAATTAAAGTATGACAGTAAACATGGATTTACATATCATAGAACATAGCACATCATAGAATGATGTATGATACTTGTATTATGGCTATCTAGTTCAAAATTAATCGCATGGAATCATTTCAACCGAGAAATTTAGGCTTCGAGGTTTTTGCATGGAGAGGCTATTGAAATCGGGACGAATCTCAGAAAATTGTTACGTCTATACATTCTTGTTTAGCTTCTGTTCCTCGCGAATATTCTACTTCTGATTATTATCGTGGAATATCTTTCATCCATACCATTCCGTACGTCTCAGTAACGGCGCAGTATCGAGATTTTACGTTCATCTGCTTCTTTATTGAAGTCTTTCGCCGTGTCTTAAGTAAGACACTGGTGACAAGGGTCATTTCTGGATACGTTCTGACTTTATATAAACTCATGTCGTTGAGTCACCAACCGATGACCTGATGTAACTTTCGATTACGTTATCAAACGTTTTAAAGATTAACTTCCATTTTATCGGAAACGCAGTTTGTTTTCTTCCAAGATAGCTCATCCTATCTTCTTGAATGGGCATTGTTAACCTGAATGAAACACTCGATTACAGTTGTAGTGATTCTTTCAAAGAGTATCTGCGATAAGCGTTGTGTGATGCTTCACGGAAAACGTCTCCCAACCAATTATGATGAAACTGAGAAACTTTGTATCGAAAGACTTTGCTTAATGATGAGAAACAATGAGTGACTTAATTATAGCCTACCTCGGTGGCGAAGTATAAAACGCCAGCTATAAAACACCAAGGTCCCGGGTTCGAGTCTTGAGTTACAGGGTTTCTCCTGGTTGAAGCATGATTGTTTGTGTTCATCAACTATGTTTGGTTTGAGATGTTCGAAAGACCCTTCGATCGCCAAATATGCCGATGAACGTTGGGTTGATTTCCACGACTTACTGGCCTTCTGGGATGTTTCTTTCAGGGATTTCTCCATTCGGAGAATTGAGTCGACGCACATCAGCGATTAGAGTCTTTAGTTAGTGAGAATGTTGGGTTTGTTTAAAGAAAATTGTCAAAATCTGATTGAGGATACCTGTTTCCGTTAAATAATCCGTTGGTTTCCAATATCAACCAACGTTTCCCTTATATAATGTTCGTTATTTAACACCCACAGTTTTCCAACTGCTTCATATATATCAATTACATTTGGAGAAGGGTTCACATGTATAATAATCAACCCTATGACTAAAAGCTGCGTCCTAAAAGCTTCCTCCATAAGCTAACAAAAGCTTAGGAATAAAAATGAGATATACTTGGTAATTTGGGGAGTGAGTTTGTTTTTACTTTCTACTTACTTCAGCACAATTACCGTATGATTTTGTTGGCTTACAATGAGAATACTTTATAAACAAGACAGGGAAAAAAGAGAAAGAAGTATAAATTTTTCATACAAAGAAAACTGCTGGAAAAATCTAATGATACCCACTCACATGAATAAATTAAAACTAATTTTCGTAATTTATGTATATGTTATACATTTTAATAAAATTTCTTTTTAGAGTTTACTTTCCGAAACGTGATGCGAAATTTCCATTTCGAAATTAACTTCTGCTTATCTTCGGTTATTCTTTAATGGTTCAATTATTCTTAATTTTGATACACGAAACTATTCTGACGTTTCATAGTTGGGGTGAAACGTGTCGTGATTGCCTACAGATTAAGTAAAATTCTGGATGTTCAACTTTCAGGTGAAATTTGAAAAGTTTGAAGGGCGTTGGTCTAGAGTGAAGTTTTCTGTAGCATGCGGAATACTTTCGATCTACTTTTAATGGTTGGGAACCCTGACTCTGCCTACCTGTCACGGATTTTTCCCCTGGAAATAGTGACCTCTACCCAATTACCGACCCCAAAGTCGCCAGAGGCGGTTGCCTTGTTTGCCCTCGCGTCAGCCTGCTTTGGATCGGAAACGCACTATATTAGTGTGGCATTTTAAAGGGAATCAAAAACTCACTCTCGAATTCATCATTTTCGGAATAAATTTTTACTGAATATTAGTCACGACTCATGGCAATCGGAATTCATTGAATAAAATCAAAATTCAGTTAGTTGTTTAACGTTTTCATTTATTTGTAATGAGACAGTCAATCGAAGTTATACATGGTAATCCACTCATCCTACCTGACATAATTCCTCATTATTTATTTCCATGTAACACTCTCCAGCTAATTAATCCGAAACGAATTATGTCATCATTTAAACAGATAAGCTATAATTTGGATTGTGAAGCTCTAAAATAGTTAATAATCTCCAAATTTCTAGATAGATAAAGGGAATAGGACGTTTCCCTACCAAAATATTTCGAGGAATCAAAGTACCGATCATAGGTACAATATTTGGGAGTTACTCCTTAGCTACATAAATGTTTTTCTTGATATCATATAAACGTAATCTAGAAGAATATTAATACCTAATGATACCGTGTTTTAAGCCTTTGTTTCAAAACGGAAAGGTCCATTATTTACTTGAAGGAAAGTAATTCTTTTAGGTCGAAATGCGCCTTAAATCCCCCATGACTCCTATAAAAAGGTATATTAATTGTTTGAACCCTAAAACGGGAAATAGGCAGAAAAACGGCGCGCATTGGGCTAAAATCGAATAAAGCAGGCCTAAAATACGAAAATGGTTTATATTTTAGTTCAGACTTCGAAACCTCGCATGGCCTAAATAAATTCTGCATTCTACGATTCTAAATTCTACGACGAATTTTGTTGTAAAATATATCGTCTTGTTATAAAATTTTCCTTTATGTTTCATCATGCTTGATTTTAAAGGTCACAGTTGAGTATTTGCGTGTAGACATGCATTTGCATATATAACGAAATTCATCGCTTTTATTTTAGTGCAAAATGTATAAATCGAGGAAAAACAGCAAAAGCCGACGTCTGCTTACACGAGCAACTTTGTACCACTATATTCTTTGAATCTTTTTAAAGCGGAATCTGAAATAAAATGTTTCGATAGTTTGTGGCGCCGAGAGGAATTTTTCGAGAACGCTGCAAATGCAAAATCCGCCCCGAAATTCCTAATTCCTTTATCCAGGCGTATAACAAATTGATAGAATTTATCTAAGGATCTTATTGTGCGTGTATGAACAATTTCAAAAGGTACAGTAAATTCAACGTTTATTAATTTACGAATATGCCTTTTTACGGATATCAATTTCGTCTGATTCTATGCTTTATATCGACAAATTATTTGACCTATTGTATTTTTAGCTTCAGCTCAAACTTCATCATGAACAAGAACAAGAAATGCGTTATTCTTTTTTGACGATTCTTTTGTCAAAGCCACTTTGAAATATTGAAATGCTTTGCAGATTACCAGTTACGCTTTGCTCCTTTCATCTTTAAAACCCATTTCGTAGTCAGTATAGCAAGCGCAGGATGAGATCCGATCGAAGAACGATCGAGCCCTAGTAGACTTTTAATAGGGGTTACGAAGCTGCTCCTCTATTATCGACCACTAAAAAAAGGTACCGCTGCCCTGCCTTAATCCCTCCACACTATTCTTCCAGGATCGAATCCGCTCATTCCAAAACTCCTCCAACTTTCTGCTTTTCCCACTCCTCATTTCAAACTCATTCTCCCGCTTCCTTTTTTTGCCGGAAAATGGAAAGAGGCTCTCGATTTTAAACTCGCCAATCCGGGTATCGCGAGAGCTTTTTTTCCGCTTCCAATTGCATTTAAATTTTCCGACGAACTTTTTATTCTTCCGAGAAACATCTCGAGGCGATGTGTGTGAAGGATTTTAATTGGCTTTCGTCGATGGGAATTCCCTTATTTCCTGCGTTCTCTTATAGTTGCATTACTTCGTGAGTGTTTTGATCTGCAATACCGATTTGTATTCCATGAAATGGGATTTGATTATACGTTTCGCGGGCTGAATTTGAAGAGTTAATCGAAGTTTCTCTATTTCGGCACCTTAGGGGTTATCGTAATGTTAATTAGCGAAATTTTGAATATTCGTGGTTTTTGTTTATTTTCCCGCAGCACTGATTGATGAACTATCAAATTGTTGTGCAACGGAACCTCAGTTCGATAAGTATACAGGTGTATTTCAACTGAACTCTAGTATCCTTAATTACTTCTCCGGTGCCGTTTATTTTATGATACGAAATAAGTTCTACGTCATACCGTGTTTTGCTTCTGTTTTCTCTTTAAAGATTGGAAAAGAATTATAGTATTTAACCCGTTATTCGAATAGTCATTGTATTTTGTATTTTCGGTAGAATTTACTCTTATTTGGATGGTTGTCATAGGATTAATATGATGTCCTTTAAGTCTGAATATTTTTACAAGGGCTCAAACTAGTTAGTATTTTCGGAATTCAATAGTCAAGAAATATTTTATTTACATAAAGTTGTTGAATAAAATAATTTTAACTTAGTAATTGGATGAGTGAGCTTGCCATGTGGATTTCCTTGTCACTGACGGTTGTCATTTGTCCACGGACCCGCTGTAATAGTTATCGAGGTCTATCAGTAACCTTGGAAACTTTATGTAGATCGAATTTTATAAATAACTAATTGTTATGAAAATTATTGTTATAAATAAGCTATCTCTCCGGAAAGAGGATATTGTAGTTTGACATAAATTTGTATTATTTATATTATATATTATATAAGTATAAACTATTGTATATCCATTATCTGTCATTTAGGATATTTATTTTTACCACGTATTGTTATTTGTTGATATATGACTTTAACAAAGTCTCTGGTGTTTTGGTCCATGTACGTCCTGTTTTGTAAACAATTTGAAAAATAATAAATTGGGCTCCCTTTTACTGTTGCATCCTGAGACCTTCCACATTTAAAATCTGCAGAGGGCGGGTTAAGGGGCGTTACCATAAGACGCACTAGGCGCTATCTTAGGGCTTCTCCTCTGAGTAGAGGCGTTCTATCGTTTTCAAGGTCTCTTGTGGTCTCAAATGATCCTTGCGATTGGGGCCTTTGATTGCTGAAATTCGCCCCTCTTCGGGCGATCGTAATTTTCAATCGGTCCTGCTAAAGCTACCCGGAATTAGTGGGTCTGTTTGCGTTTAAGTTAAAGAGAAACGCGCTCAAGGTTTCTTCCCTCAACCGCAGCATTTATTCACCGCCTTTTGATGTATGCAACCAGCCAGTCGTAACAAGTTTCTCCCTCGTTTGAGATCACGTGCTTTCCGACTTAATTTCGCAAATTTATCGCCTATGCGCAGGTGACATAATACTGTCGTGGCAGCAATATGTAGGCTGTGAGATGGGAAAGAAGCGTTTTCTCATCGGCAGACTTTTTTAAGCTCTGCGCTTCCGTTGCGGATGAAATGTTATAGTGAATGGTGTTGGGTGCGACCCGATTCGTCGACTTCCTGTGCAGTCTTTCCCTTTATTCTCAGTCTGCGATTGAAAATCTTTTTAGCGAAATACCCGGCTCTAGCATGGATCTCTGGAGCAGGTTTGAAGCGGCAGCCTCCAAATTATCGCTTTTCTGGGAATCTTATCACAGAATTCCTCTGCAGAGGGTAATACTACAAGGTTTTTTCACTGGTTAGTTGAGTTGGATGTTACTTTTCTTATCTGTACAAACTTGGAAATCTTACGCTCCCCTTAGTCGTGTAGATCGTAAGATATAGTACGACTTAATCTAGGTCGCACTTAAAATAATAGTATTATCATTACATTTAGTTAGGTTAGATATCTAAGGATTGATTTATTATTTTTCTCTTGTCTCTAGCCAGTTACTTTATTGCAGGGCATCAAACCGAATTTATAATTCGTTTTTCATTCAGATTCAATAGAATTCCAAATTTCGGTTCTGTTCCTCTCCAGTAGTAACTGTCGAACCGGTTCTTTCTCTCAGATGAAATAATCCTTGTGGAAGCTCACTCGATTTTGAAATAGAATTCCTTTTTATCGAATTTCACACTAAAACTATTGAAGTAATGAGAAAATAATTTAATTTATCAAAATTTTAATGTCAATTACTTCGATGTATTGTAATATGTATAATAGATGTATAGAAGAATGTATTTTTATTAAATATAACTACTGTTACGTTTTATTAGAGTACGACTTGGTAATCGGATCAGAAAAGTAAAGGTATTTTTTGTTCGGGTTCGGTTTTTCACTGCTTCAAATATAGTTATTTTTTGTTTCGGATTTCGGTTCGATTCTGGTTTGATGCCCTGATTCCCTCTTGATAACCTTAACAATGAACATCAGCCACTATTTGTAATGTGATCCACTCCTTCCTCCCAAATTCATTCTACCATTTCTTCCCACACTGACTACTTCAACAGTCTCTTATGCCTCAATGTTTGGCCGAGTAATTTTCTTTGTCCATCTTATTTTCATTATTCCTCTTCAGCACATCTCCGTTAATCTTCATCTCCAGCCTTCTCTGTGGCTGTAATGGCCCATGTTTCACAGCTGTTCGAAAGGAAACTCAATTTAGTTTTTACAAACAGTTTCCCCACATCCAAGCACCATAGGAAATTAGAGTCCGTTACCTCAGTGTTATCCCGCTAACCCTTAAAACCACTCATGCAGGCGCTTACTTGGTTCGATTCTTGGCGGGAGTCCCAAAGTGCGTTTAATGGCTTAATTGAGGAGGCATTAACACTGCGGAATTCCGATGTAAAGTAAAGATAAAATGGAGAGCAATCAAAACTCTTTGATGCGTAATTATTCTGTGATCATTCAACGTTTGTTAGTTTAGGGCTTTATTATAGTTTTAGCTTTATATACATTGCGGAAAATGTCGTATTTAATTTTTATAGCTATATTGTCTTTCTTTAAATACAAAATACCTTCCATCACAAGATTATTACTCAACTGAATTTGTGTTGTGCTTGTGACGAATACAAAGCGTTTCTTCTATCATTTACAAAAATGCCATGTATATTGAAACAAAAGGAAAATTTATGCGGGCTATCTGTGTTTTCGTTAATTTGCACTGTTGTTTGATCCGGTTCATTCGAAACACAAAATTTCGGTTTTTGAATCAGTTTTATTTCACCATTATGTCGCTGTACTTTTGCTCTTATTTTTGGTCGTAATCCGATTCTAATCTCTTGAAAACCAACGATAAAGTTAATTATATTTAGGTTTGCATCAAAGTTCCTGATTTGCTCAGTTGTTTGGTTCTGGGTTAGCTCCTTTCAGAACAAACATATCCGTATAAGTCCAAATCTAGTCAGATTTTAGCTTAGAGACAACTACGGTTCAACAATGAAATGAGTAGACGTGAAATTTCATGAAACTTATCCTAATTGAGTCGCATCATGCTAAAGCGATACTGGAATGAAAATTAAAGGCTGCGCAGCTACTCATTACTCTTGAGTTTATAAAGCGTCGTTAACTGTATATAAGTAAATTATCCCCTCTCGCTGGCGCACATTACGTTATTCCCGTTTAAATTAATAACAGCTTCCCTTCGAGCCTTCGGTAATTGCTGTCTTCACGTAGTCGTTGACTCCATCACATCTAACCCAGTGCCGCACAGGATAAATGCCTTCAGGAAGGCTATGATGCGATAATTAATTCTCTGATTCCCGTAACTGATGCCTTTTGTATAATTAGGTGTATTTTGACATGAAATCCTATGCAATTACATAGTTGCTTTTTTCTTCGGAATTTATTTATGGCAGTGCCTCCCCGCTTTTTCCTTACCATACTGTAATTATGCATAAGCTTCATATTCGCGACACATAATCTTATTAGCATCAGTAAGAATTCAGATTTACGAAGAACATTGTTTTAAAAGGAAGATGTTAATAGTTTTAGTGTGAAATCCAACTAAGCGGTAGAATAATTCTGAATTGAAAGCGCATATACGAGACAATATTAGAAGCGGTATTGGTTTATTCTGTCGTGAAGATTACGTATTTAAATCGAAAATGAATGTATAATGTGAGAATTAATCAATTTATCCTTGAAAAGATGTGTTTGGGTTGATTTTTTTTATTTACCTGTGGGCTCTTAGAATATATATTTAAATTTTAATCACTATGTATCAAATTATCATCTTAGCTTTAGGAAAAACTAATCGAATATCATAAACGATTGCAGTTTTATATAAGTAATTTATTCAAATATTAAAGCTAAAGCTACCATTAGCAGCCAGACATTTCATGAGAATACCATTCGTTAAAATTGGCTGAATAGAAGATATAAATTCCATTGAAAGAAACGTCCACGATTAGGTGACGTGCGATCTTACCGTAATCTTAATAGTGTGAAGAGCATATTCCAAGAGCGTGCATGACTTTCCATCGCAGACATTATAATTTCCTCGCAGTCTGCGTGCAGTTCAGTGTCGTAGTAGCATCCCATCAACTCGCTGGACCCCAATCTCGCATACATATCCCAATATACTCTCTCGTAGTATTCTCTTCTCCGCCCGCCTCTCTGACATTTACTCTCCCCAACGCAACTCCAAGATGAATTCGACCTTGTTTTATTTATCCCTACGCTCGTTCCATCCTCTTCCTGATCTTCTTCTTCTCTCTCTTTCCTTCTTCAAATGAAAGTTTTATCTCTTCTGCTCCTTAATGTTTTATGAGACAGTGCAATCGCTGCAATACTCTCGATTATCCGGGATGGGGAGAGGATGCGCGAACGCGGATAATCCAAACTTTCACTTTTATTCCTTAGTATACTCATAATTTACAGAAATAAACCATTTATTATTTTTCGTGAAAATTTATCCGTCCACGCTCTATCTGTCAGAACTGCAAAAAACCACGAACAGAGGAAGGAACTAAACCGCTATATGTAATTATATATTTTCGGTGGTTCTGTCATACTTAACCGTAAGAGGAAACAAAGGATCCATGTACATAAAACTAACATTTAAGACGGCGCAAAACGAAAGTTTTATTTCCCACCATATTACATGTCACCAAAGGAAAATTTGTTACATTTTGGCTCTGATTTCAAATCCCTTCCCATCGAATTACAATATCTCTCGCAACTCCTAAAGCGTCATTTTTCGTGGAAGAGTGGGTGCTTATGCTTTAATAAACATGAGCTTTATTGTTATTATTATTTTATAAACATATTTTAGATGCGATTAATATGCTATATTTGGAATTATGCCCGACAAACAGAAGTTTGAGTTTGCTCTACTTTTATAATTCTTATGCTGTTGCTTATCAAGATATTGAAATTTTTAGCATATAACCTTTTTCTCCGTTTAGATGACGTACACTACATTCCAGCAATTCCAGAAAGAATCAATCGTATACTTCGTAAAAACGAAGCTTTTCCTATAATATATTCTTCTCTATGAATTGCTACGGATGATGATAGAGGAATCCGGGGCCCTTTTAGGATGCTCATTGTGGCTTTATTCCCTACTTAAGATTTACTGCTGCTTAATTCATCGTTCACGATGTTATTTTTTCAAGTGACAATACAATTCAAGAGTTCTCTTTAGCAATAAATTGGGATTAACGATTCTAAAATTCGACCATTAGAATCAATACAGAATGTCCTCCAAGTGCGGCCTGATGGTTTTACGTGCGGCCCTTGCTTGGACTTCATACGCGGCCTAATGGAACCTACAGTCCTCGAATGAAAAAAAGGTTATCCACCTCTGGTCCGTCGTCTATTCGTTCATCCTCGTGAGGTTTTCCCTCCTTAGAAATACATTTTCCATCTCCGCTAGGAGTAGCACTGTTCCCATCTATCTTCCCATAAGTTCTCCACACGCCTCAGCACACTTCCAATTATACACCTTCCGCTAAGAGCAGTTGCGTCGATTAGCGACCGTCCGCAGCATCTGCCCTCGTATTCTTGCGGAGATGCTAACCTTTCCATTCAAACTATCAGGTGTCTCGTCGAATCAGATTTGCACAAGACAAAGGAGTGATCTCAGTATAACACGAAGCGAGATCCACGCGCCAAGCGGGAATTAATCAGATTATTAATGTCTCTATAGAACGAGTAGAGTTTCATAGATGTGATAGTTAACTATGAGAGACTTATTTCATGGGGAAAATCTGATTTGTAGGTCTTTTAATCTGGCGGAGATTTGAGTCTAGAGTTTTTTAGAAGCATGCTGATACAAGCAATGTGGAACGCTCGGAGATTCCTTTTTTGCATCGAGAATTCTTTCCTCGAGCGACTTCTGTAGACATAAATTCATATTTTCATAGGACATATTCGCAGATTTCCCGTTAGAAGCAAATATTGCGTTCGGGGAATGTGGGAAGAGGATTTTAATAAAAATTACGTTAATTTCTTACTCATTCATATTATTTCGTAGGATCTCAAATTAGGTAATTCACTCTTTCGTTCCACCGTCAGTCATAATTCCTGTTTATCTTAATTTTTGATATGGACTTCTTTTCAGGATTAAAGCTAGTGTTTTCAGCTGGCATGAAATATACCATCTAATGTAAGTCTTTGCTTGTCTGCTTTTTTTTTATCAGCCTTTTACTCCATCCCAACTTCCCATTACTTTCCGATTCCGAATATTTGAAACGTGCTATGGATGGAAAGATGCTAAGATGAAGATAAATGGATTAAATTCACAATGAAACTACAAAAGCTTCCGTTTAAGTTAGAAGTTGATCTCACGAACAAGTATCAAGGCTAAGTAATTTAAGGGAAATTAATTATAGGAAATTATTTTTGGGGAATACTCAACACGTTTTTCTTCACATACTACGCAATATTTGGTTCTAAAATCAATGTTTTGTGCAATTTTAAATTCTATATTAAAATATTATATTCTGATTTAATATTCTATACAAGTATCGGCTAGGTTTGAATATTACCACTCTCTACTTAATTTTGATTTCGGAATCGAGGTCGTTACGGAAATTCCCAACTTTACCGAAAATTAGTCTTCATTCCTGGAAGTTGTGCGGAAGTTCTCGACGGCACTTGGATAAATCGGACTTTTTGTCCGCAATTTCCGTTCGCTACCATTGCCACAGCCATCCATTATCGAACTCTTCCAAGTGTTATTCTCTTCTCAGTTTGTTTTTGAGCAACCCAACGGCTCTACGAAGCCCAGAGCGGAAAATTGAATTAGTGCTCCTTTACTTATCGTCTGTCGCCGCACTGTCAACTCACGTTCCGTATCTCTCACCTGGTCTCATCTTCTCCAACTTCCTCACCGTATTCGAAATCTCCTTTTATGCTAGTGCTCGCTTCTTAAAAAATATACTTTTTACAGAAGTGTCTTTATAGGTTTGTGTTCCAGGAAAATCCATTTGTAATAGGATGACCGAGATAATACTTTCCTCCTTAGAATTGCTCTTCCTCTCTTTAAGAGCTAACTTTTTGAAGCAACTTCAAAGATAAGATCTTTTAGGGCTAATCAGTTAAATCCTTATCTGCGTCGCTGTGATTGCTCGCTGCCTATTTTCTCATTTTAATAAAAATCTTAAGTCTTACCTGCTGTATTATATATGTGTATACTACTTTACTGTATAGTACAGAATTAGCAAATTTTCTGTCTACGTTATTTAGGATATCACATTAAATGCAAATTAAGTAAATCACTTATGTGCAAATCACGCTTTTAAATTTGAATTTTTCTTGAGTCGTGTAGTACTTCTTTTGACTCCATGGTAATTCTTATGATATCTTTGCAGCCGCTGACTAGCAGTCTCTATCCTGTAACAGTAGCTCAACATACTCTAGGAATTTTCAGTTTTTTAATTCGAGTTTGGTCCTTTTTGATTTCATAAATATACCACTATGCATGTCTTCTCGGTTTATTTGTTGTATAATTAAACATTTCCCTGTCAATTTTTTTCCTAGTCTCTGTGCGGAATTCCTTCTCGTTTTATCTTCCTGTTATTTTTGAAAGCATTCTCTAATTTTCTATCATCTCTTTTCAGTTGATTTTGGAAAATATCGGTAATATTTGCCAAAGCTGTGCCTTTCATCAGGTCATCTTTTACTTCAATGTTAAAAAGCCAGAGTCTGCGGGATCACTAAGAATAAGGAACATTTTCCCTCATCATAGCGCTCATATACATGTATTACTTTGCTCAAAAATGTTATACCTCGTTAAAAATATCTATTTTTGGCTGTTTTCACAATCACTTCAAACAATAGCATTCTATGATCACTTATACATGCAGGAAGGGGCTTATGCTTTTGTCACCTCATGTATTTCCCTTTATGCTAATGATCCAATTTGAATTTATGATCCCTTACGAACCCTGAGCCGTTAAGGACTTACTTTCCGTTCTATTATGTTTTTTTTTTAATTTTTCATAAGGTTTGTCTTTCTGCCGAAACTCCGAAGTACCGTTGCTTTTGTTGTGCAAACGACTATCCTACTATATAGTATCTTTCCGTTCCTCGAAGTGTTTTTCTCGGGGTTTTCTACTTCGCAGTGTTCGTCCTCGAAGCAAAGATGTTTATGCCATTCATTATGTCCAACCATATTCACACGTTTTTACATATATTCTGCATTCTGTTTTGTCGGATTTTCTTTTAGAATGGGCAGTAGTACTAGTAAGATAAATCTATAAAATAAAGGGCAAAAAAGGGAGCATTGATCGTTCTGAAATTCATAACTGAGAGAATCTATCTCGACGTATCCCGTTGTAATTAAAAGTTTAAATTTCACATTAGTTACCCATTTATCGTGCATATACTGTAAAAATCGTCGTTTACTCTATGAGTAATATAATATCATAATATAATAATAGTAGCATATCTCACAGCTGAAGACTGCAAAAAGATAAAGGTTAAACCAAAGCGCTTATTCGGAATCTGTAAAAGTTAATCCAAGAACGATTAAAAGCAAAGTAGAATATTATTGTATATCTAGAATACTAATTTAACTTTTAGGCATCATTCCACCAGAAAAACTCAACCAAACCAAGTATTCGAATTCACTACCTTCTCCGTAGGTACGGCCACCCTCGCAATACTTTTCAAATGCATTCGATCTTCTCACATCGCTGATGAAATTGAGCCTCTTTCTCTTATTGATGAGGTAAAGTCATGATATATGGATGGACATCACGGTGACATTTCACACTGCTGCTTGCCATAACCCTATTGAAGAAGTATAACGAATTAATTGATATTTCGTTTGAATATTTTGTGGATGATTCAGAACAGATTTTTAGGATTTGCAGAAAACGTATGGGATAACAAGTTAATTTTAATGTAGTATATCTATTCTATTGTTGGATAAGTATATTGAGATCTTCAGTGGGCATGAATTATATGGAATAGCCGGAAGAGGGACTGCGTTACGAAATTTTCTATAAAAGGACTTTTCTTTAAAGGTATATTTGGATTTATTTATTATTCATCCGATTGTTTTATCGACTCATAATAATTATTGTTAATTCAACAATTTTTTCAAATATTCAGTGGATATGAACTTGTCAGTACGTTTGCAAATTCAAAAGATAAATTACGAGCTGAATTACCGTATTTATACTCCGGTTTTCGTTTTGTGCTACTACTTTTATCAACATGGAAGAAACGTAGAGCTTTCAACAGGATTATATACATTCAGATGGAGAAATCCATTTTATATGTCGATCCATTTCGCATTCGAATGATGAATAATTCATTTAAGGGAAATGTCAGTTTTCGTAATTGAGAGCTTGTTAAAAGCTTCGTTTCGTAAGTTACTGTAAGGACGAAGCATTCTCTCAATGCAATCCAATTAATTAAGTACTCCATTGATGCTTATATTAATGGAAGCTTGCTTCACATGTCTATCATAGCCTTTGTATAAAAGTAGCAGAATTTTTAGAGTTGAGAAATTTAAGCGAATAGCGAATTTCGTGCAAAGATCCCACCTTTGGAGTTCTATTTGATTACAATTTTCTCTCTTTCATATGTTCTCCTACGTGACCGCTATTTTGCTTTCACAGAAGTACGGTCCAAGTGGTCTGAAGAAATTCTCGCCTTGAAGGGGAATGGTAGAAACCATTAAACGGAAAAACGTATTCTACGTTTTTCATTCCCTTCCGAGTGTGGATTTAGCAGTTATTCCTGTAATTAGGTTGATCTGTAATTAAGTAGAGTTAATTAAATTTTGCGTTTCTCTAATGTAGCTTCCTCAAATTGATAACCTGGAGATGTGAAAAATCCAGACAGGTTAAAAAAGGGAAGTGGTGATAAATTTAGGCGATTGGAAATCTGGAAATGTGGAGATAAAATAAAAATAACCTCTTATTTCTCATGCTTTTAAATACACGAAGCAGTACTTCAATGTTAAATGGGCATAAAGTTACAAAACCACAGGTATCGAATGATTCATCAGAAGAGAAACATCATCCGACTCAATGAGTGATGCTTTTTCAATGGATACATTAATCCTTCGTTATGATGTACATAGAACAACTACATCGATTAAAGAAAAAGAGAAATCAAAAAGGATACAACTTTAAAATTGCTACTGATTCCTCTGTTTTCTAACTCTGAATTCAGTATCTCTATCAGTTCGTTCTTTTTCTTCCACGCTTGTTATCTTCGAACATCATTCTTTTAATTTAATCAACAAACATTTCTACCCTTCTTCCTTTAGATAGTAGTTTTATCATTTAACGTTCTCTGCAATTTCTATTGTGCCATTTTCATTTTCTTTTTAATTACCCGGCAGTAAAATGATGCACGAATTATCATTAATACATTCCCTTTTAATAATATCGATGAAAGAGTAATTTGATAAAAGAGAGTATTGTGTCTATAATTATTAATTAGCGTAAAAATGTCGGAATTCGTTTAATTAAGTACGCTGCAAATAACGTAATCAATTGAAAGTTGTAAATACGTGATACATATAATGTATAGTAATACATACGAGATAAAGACATAAAACAAAATCAGAACGAAATTAAAGGTTTTATAGTACGAAATAAAGGTAAATATTGGAAACATATTTAGATAAAATAAATATACATTTATTTTCGCGTGTTTAAAATTAAAGCGTAACAAAGTTAAGATTTGCGTTATTAAAGCAAGCAAGCTATGGAAACCTCTTAATTTCTCATTATGTAGCTTCTTACCAGACTTGAAACTTAACGTTCCGGAAAAAAATGTTCTCTAAACAGGATTCGAACTACTAAGGATCAACTTTTGGATCGGAAATATTTGGATATAGAAACCAGACACTCTAACCACTCGGCCATTTAGCTGATGTTAAAAGATCTTGGTTTTTATTGAATATGAAGACTCGTTAAGTAAACTACTGCATACCAGATAGTAATATATATTATGACAGATACATTTAAATTAATTCTTGGCTCATATATCGTGTATGAAATAGTTAACTCCAAGTAATCTACGGAAATGAAACTTGGACATTAGGAAAAATGGAAAAGTCTCGGTTGTAAACAACGGAAAAGTTAATTTGGAGAAGGATAACAAGAACAAGATGGATAGACAGAGGAAGCAACATTGAGCAGATTTGAGGGAAATTAAAGAGCAGAGGAATTTGATGAAAGAGATGGATAAGACGAGTTTAATGAACATGTTCTGTGAAGTACTAGGGAAAAGTACTAGGAAATTTCAACTAACTAATAATAATAATTTGCAGAATTATTTTTCACATTCTTATACAAACCTGTATACGATTGCATACAAATTAAGACAAAAGAGATTTCATCCTTTCGAATGAATTTGCACATTTCCATTCGATAAGATCAATATCCTGTGCATAATTGGCCTCAATTCTTAATTTTGCCAACCTTCACGCGTAAGCTAATGCGCCGATTATTAAGGTCTTAAGCGTTAGTTTGTTCCACTTTGGCATACACGATGAATCATCCGCTTCCTCTAGAAGTTCTTGAGAGCAAAATTCATCATAATTTAAATTCACTTGGCTTATTTATCAAGTGCCATTCAATGGAACGACATTTACTTTCCGCGAAACCTCATCGAAGGTGAAACGCTTATCGAAGGCAGTTTTTATCGCCACCCAAATGTAGCTCGTGTGCTTTTAAGCATTCATTTGAAGTTTAAGACCCCCATTAAAGATAAACCCCACATAATCGTCGTTATTGCAGACCTGTATTTACTTGTTTGATTCGGGAGTCTTTCGGTAGCTGCCGCTTTCGCCCAAGTTCCGGAGTTAATCTCTTCTTCTGGTTTCGCTTCACCTTGGAGATGCGTGTAAAAAGGCAGCGTTGGGTAACACTGGAAGGATATTTAGTTCGTCCTCTTCCTCGTGACGAAATATTCATCATTGCACGCAAGCTCACTTGTGCCCGAGTAACATTTCATAATAGGACGTAAGGAATTCATGTGACGGATGGGCTCGACGAGTGGAATGATCATGAAAGTCTGCTTCGACCGACGATTTTCCAGGTTCTACTGCTTGGAATTATTCGCAGGTGATGTGAAAGGGAACGTGGAGGTTGTAGCGAATAAAATTTGACGCGGATGATTGTGATGAGCGAGGGATTTACCGGTCTTTCTCATCGATTGAGATCGTCGCATAGTAGTGCACCCAAGTGATTGTTTGCTTTCCTATTGTACGTATGTGAGTGCCTCTTTCAGTGTTTCTGTGCTTCGAAGCGATATCTATTTTACGGGAGTGAAAAGTGAGTTACTTTCCGTCAGTGTCAGTGCTGAAAATTAAAATGTTGTTTGTTAGTGTTTATGATCCAATTGGTTGGAAATTTTTCACATTGTCTCATTAGTCGTAATTTGTGTAGCAGTTCGGGGAAAACATTGGGATTTACATAAAATTTCAGTTTTTAACAGATTCTAATTTTCAGTTTTTAACAAAGCTTAGTTTTTTCTTACTCTGCCCACAAGGCTGGGTTGTATCCTTTTTCCAAACAAGCAGTGTTATTTTCAGAACTTAATTTGCAACTAAAGTTTGTGCTAAAGTAGTTTGTAAACTAAAGCGCAACAAAAAGTTTATGAAAAATATTTATCAGGGATGGTTAAATGATCGATTCACAAATAAATTATTGCGGGTGGTTTTCCATCCAGTCTTGAGGTTTTTGTATTTAAATATTCGTGTTATAAATCTATTTGTAAATATAACGTGACATATTGGTTATTCTATTATTTACTTCTATCATTCCCTGCTGAATAATAGAAATCAATTGGATAACACTTGAATTCGTACATTAGGCTTTGTTTGATGTGAAAGAGGAGAAAACTATCGGTTCCATTGTAAAAGTATAACAGTATACGAAGAATTTCGATGATTCTATTAGTGAAATATATATTCCAACAACTTTGCAGTGGAGACTTATTTCCTCCTTAGCGAAAGCGGATAGCTCGAAAGCAGGAAGAACTTTTAGAAATTACTCAATTCTTAACGTTATTTCTTCCTCTTTTAAACATCTTTTCAGGATTCTTGCGTTATTTTATAGATATTGTGCTGTGGAGCCAGAAGCTACTCCGAAATTAAAATATCCAGGTTTTTGTAGTTACAGAAGTCTTGTGTATCCGAAGGCCATCTTGGATATTCGTGCAGAGGTTGTGAAGAAAAGAACACGCGATCATCTCGTCGTCGGTAAACGCCGTCTATAATGGAAATATGATTAGATCAGAATGAAGAAGCCAAACTTCGCGGCTAGCCATTCTCTTCGTGTTTGGAAAACAGCGTTCGCTAAATGCTTATGATTCAAGCCTCGCTGCCGTCTCAGTGTATTGCTCGGAATCTAAGTGACCCATTTATTAGCTGTCACGTAAAGTAAATGAGTGCCATCCCCACTCGGTATTTTCCCTGAATCTTAACGTGTCATCTCGAAACTGAGTGATCGCGCGTTTATTCTTTTAAACGAGGACGACTTTTGGAAGACATTGGGGAGTTTTTGTGGATTTATACGGAGGTGATTTCTGTGCTGTATCGAACTGAATGCAACGTTGTTTTGATGCTGAATAGTGATATGCGAATGTACTTTTTCACTTCGAATCGAATTAAATAAATTTTCAATTCCATTCGTAATATTTGTCTGTCTATTTGTCATAAAATTTCATATAAATTGTCATATAGTTAAAATACGCCATTTATATCGGTATTCAGTTTGAAGTGTTTCAGATGTCGATTCGGCTCGAGATTTTTGTCGAACAAATAAGTTCAATTCAGAATTTCGAATGTTTGACCACCTGACCATCTTTAGGGCTGAGTAATGTAATTTTCGTTTCATACATCTTATATGTTTTTATAAAGATTAGAAAAATATATTAGAATCAAGCATGGGGAAATTTCTCCTTCGAAGCGATAACAGCTTGAATTGGAGATCGGAAGTGCTGTGGATTCTTTTGAAGAGGACGATCATCAATATAATTGGAGAAGCCTCACCATGAATACCAAGCGGTGCTCTATTGTGAATAATGCAAATGTCCGATAACATTTTCGAGAACGACCTCCAATAAATTAAAGAACATTGCTAGGGGAGTATTACTATACAAGTGTTTACTCCAGAAATTAAGCGAATATGTAAATAATTAGACTTTTGATATTATTCCGTCGTTTTTACAAATTAGCGAAATTTATTTTTGACTCCCATTCTCTTTCGAATTTACCTAGTAAGACTTTTAGTTGTACTTCATATGATATGTCTAGGAAATTAGATTATCATTGCCTTTATATTTGCTTTATTTCAATTTCTTATTTACGCGTATACTTACTCTTCAGTTTCCAGCGTTTTCCTTTTTTGTTATTCTTTCTTAGTTAGAATAAGCATTTGGAATGGCGCTAATTATCCAATTAATTATAATTTCTTTGCCGTGAAGTTGACGAACTGTAACGAGATAAAGGCGGCTCCTATTGATTGAGAGTGAGCTATCATCTCTTTATGGATTCTTCCGAAAGTGGATTACTTCTCTTTCAGAGTGCAGCTCTAGAGGCTTGAACCGGAAGGCTAAAGGTCACGGCGGTGCCCTACGTGAATAATTGAAAATATTGATCCTCCTCTGTGACCTAGACATTTGTGTAGATATAAACTCTCACGTTTACCATAAAACCTTAAAATTGGACATTACTGGAGAGCCTGCCTTAATTTTTGGGACGATGCGCCAGGCATTGTGGAATACACACCGAATTACCGTGCATGTGAAGGCACATGTCTCTAGTTGTAATCCAATGAAAATTCTCTAACAGCTTCCAGAAATCCATTCTTTTTATGGCCGTCCTTCATCCATGCCTCTAATTGGGCTCTACCTTATCTTTCATAAGCGCTTACACGCGCAGTCTTATCATAACACAGTTTCATTTTTTCCATCTTGGTTTTCTGACTTGAGAACCTTTCCTGTTTACCCTCACAAGGCGAAGCAGTTTCGTATCGTCTATCGCATCGCCATACACAGGAAGTAGTGCCACAATCGTCTTAATTTTCAGCGTTTCCCTCCAAATAGAGTCCCTCTTTCTATGCAAATAGTGGAGGATTCGCCAAGTGTGGGAGTGCCTTTGGGCGTCGCTGAACCTACCCCAACAACTGCGGTGGGATAATCGACCGGAATGGGGGGGGATGTCTACGAGGAGTGTCACGTGGTCCAATGCGTGGAGGGCACCCAGATTGGGGAGTGGGGAGGGCTCGGGATCGATACTCGCCCCCGCATCCTCTTCATTGTCTTTTGCCTAATCTTCTTTGTCTTTATTGGGTCATTTGGATAGCCAACAAGGTGGATGCCACATTTCTTCTTTGTGCTTATTGCAATTCAGGGATCCAGGAGTTCGGGATTTATATTTTAGGTTTTTGTTAGCTGATGGCAAAAATTAACGAGTGTTGCGGAAAAAAGAAAATTATTACAGCGATACAGTGAAACAATCGTGACAAAATCAATTTTTCTACAAAAGCGAAAATTGTTTCATAAAATTTATTTAATTTATGCATAATGAAAAATGGAAAGAAGTATATATATTCCGACGAAGAAATTTGTGCAGTGAAACCTTACTTGACGAACTCTTCTTGTCACGAATTAATCGGTTCATGAACACATTTTCCGAGCAAAGAATATCTCTACGACGTATAGAGTAGAAACACGCCAACGAAGGTTGTCTCTAAGGTTTGAGTCCTGTTGGTAGAGCGCCAATTAGATTGAGATAAAAATATTGTGTAAATCCACGTATAGATTTTAATACTAACAATATTTACTCTTTAAACGGAATAAAATATTAAACACCGACTAAAAGAGAGAGATGAAAGTCTCGAAACTGGTAGAGTTTTTTTTTAAAGAAAATTTTAATTTTCTTGGACTGAGCCAAGTTTTGTGTTTTATTTCCTTTAAAAGTGAGTAAGTTCCACCGGGTACCGCTAGATTTATTTAACTGAACAATAAGTACAATTTTTTTGACGCGCAATGTCATTAGAAGTATAATAAAGCTTCCATATACATACCTGACATTTGCAGAGGGGATGTGGTAATGACCAGAGGGAAGGGTATCAATCTGATGGAATGTGAAAATTAGTGCTCATGCTAATACTGTAGAAGCGTAAATAAATAATTTCGTGGGGGTGAAAGGATGGATTCATCTCTTTGGCATTAATTCTTATTGAAAAACTGATTCGGTTACGTTTCGGATAATAAACTGCCTTCAGGAACGTATTCAATTCGTGAACCGAGATTTCTCTGCATATTTTTCCCAAAAAGGTTTCCTTGACCGATTCAAGTCGGGAATCGTGAAATTTTTGAAGAGTGGTGTAGATTTATGCAGCCAGTAATCAACAAGTTGCAGCCTAATACAGCAAATATTTGCATGCTAATAGATACGTAGTCGAGTAATTAAAGTGAAAGTTTTCTACTAATTTGGATTGAAATTGCCTTCTAATGCGATTTTCATGTCATATCAAATAATCACTGGATATCAGTTTGTGCTGTGAATGTATATCATTTAGTATGTCTGTGCTACAATAAAGATTGAAACGCATTAAAACTAATACTGTCGAGGATAATTCGAATAGAGAATAGGGTCTCCGACAATTTAAGGAAAAAAAAGGTTGTGAAACTAGGATGTAATCTGTAACTTAATAATAATGTAAAAATATAATAAGTGCGTACCTGAAGTTTTAAACATTTTTTATTTTTACTGCAAATCCATCTGGTTTCCCTCTCGCAACTCGAGTTTAAAAAATTTCATTTCCACATTATCCATATTGATTCTTTTTCTGTTCCGAACACTGCCAAGTAGCTAAAGGCTGTTTTTAATAAGTATTTACTTCGTTCTTGTTTATTTTTTATGACTTTGTTAGTCATCAATTTTTATAGATAATTATCTTTTGACATCTCATTATTATTAAAACTAAACTGCAGGTAGAGCTTATACCTGATAGCAATCTTATACTTACATGTATTATATTTACAAAATAAATACATGATATACACTCAATGCACACAAAATCCCTACATGATGATAGTATGATTTTAAACGTAAATAATATACCTGATACATCAGTAATAAAAACATAATACACATGTAATCATAATAAATATGTTATTCCTTTCTCTAAATTTTTCGGGCTTCATGACGGGCCACTTCGTAGCGGTCACGGGGTTAATTCTTACCGTACGTCACGCCAAGCAATCTCTTGCTTCTTCTGAAATTGTCGCCAGTAAAAATCCTATTAACCATCTCAGTATTACTACAATAAAGTGAAAAATTCTATTTCAAAATATTTATTATCAGGCAAGGGCTTTAAGAATGATCCAGGCAACTTATTCCATTCCGAAATGCCTCTATTAAGAAAAGAATACTTTGCTGTATCCGTTCTTTGCCGCCTTAATTTCATCACGTTTCAAAAAGCCTTTTACATTCGAGTAAATTTGTTGAAGATGTGACTCCGAATTTCGTGTCTTAGCTTTCTTCTTCGTTCCTTTATCGCTACCCGCCTGTCTCGCTTCCGCTGCCCGTGTAAATACGTTCTTTTCTTGTACACTCTTTCTCTCCGAATTCATTGTCTCCACTCAGACCTGTTTACTTCTCCAAACGGGATCGCTCCATCTCCCCCGCTAAAGGAATCATCATCACAGATCAATGAATTGTTTCGGCAAACTGTTATGATCGGAATACAGCAACCCGTCCTTTTCCAAATAGTCCCCAAACTCGAATCTAGATGTAGATTTATGGCCGTTATTTCGGATTGATGACCGCGTGAAGTTGTTCAAATTCTTGTGTATTATTTGTACTTTTTACCCTATTACTACTTATATATACCCTAAAATATATAAAAATTTGAACACAAAGTGGGCTTATCTATAAATAGAAATGTGTATAATATAAATGTAAGGAAAAGGGAAACTTTTTTATCCAACGCTTAAGTTTTTTTATTATCCAGTAGTCTCACCACTTTCTAACTTCCCATTTTATTATCATATATCGGTATAACATACTACTTCCTGTGACACGAATGTTCTGTATTTGACTTTAAATTATCCACAACAACTTTCGTAACAAATTCATACAAAGTTTATGTCTATTGCCTTTGGGCTTAATTTCTTTTACAAAATTGATTTGGAACTAATAACGTACGGTACGTACGTAAAAATTCGAGATAATGGAATGGAATCCAACGAAAGCTCCAATTCCAGTCATCGAATTAAGTTTTCGAGTCTATATCTCGAAAACATGAATAAAATATTCAAATGTTTTCTGAAATTCAGCGATGTTTGGAGAGCCATTGGCAACCTGGGATATTGTAGAATAATGTACGTGAGATTTTTCAAAATTAATCAATAGAGAAATTCATTAAATGGTATTCAAATGAAACTTTGTTTAATGTTATGGAATGGAACTTTTTAATTGGCATGGTAGCAGTTTCGGCTGCAATTTGAGGTACATTTTACGGGACGGTTCTTCTTAGTAATTATTAAATTACTGAAGAAATGTGGGTTAACTTTAAGTCATAGTAACTTTTGTCAGAAAATGCTGGTGTCACTGACTACTTTGAACTCTGATGAATGAGTGATCTGTTTTAGCGTCTGCTTCATCTTGTTGAAAGTGAAACTTGGCTTTAAAGAGTCAAAGTTTATACAATTATTTATCTCAATAATTATGAATCAGATGTATTTATTCATTCAGACGGTGCTTAAAGAAGTTCTGAGGTATGTTATGTTCAGATAATATCTTTCGAAACATACCTCGGAGCTTCTCGACCTGTCTCGATACACGTGTATTCCGCAAGGAATCTTTCGATATGCATCGTAAAGTCTCATAAGCTTGGAATTTTACATAACGAATTCACTCAGTGTTGCGCGAAATTCTGCCATGTGTTAGAGATATCTTGTTATTGTTTTTTCTTTATTCATTCGAATCCAAAGGGAATTGTTGAAACGTTAGGTTATATATTTATAGTATGGTATTGGTGTGTTTTAGTGGAAAAAGAACTGAGTTTCAGCGTAATTCCGTCAAGGGTATGAAGAACAGTTAAAGTGGAAAGGGTGTTAAATGAAAACGGGAAAAATACTTATTTATCGAGGACAGGAATAGGGAATCTGCGGCCTTTCTTCACTTCTAAAAACAAAGTTTGGTTTTTGGGATTGTTTTTCATTCAATTGAAATAAAATGGAAAATAATTACCAAGTTTTATCACCGATTGAAATATTTTCGTACTATTTCGATTTCGGACTATTTAATTATAATGAATTCCTCACTCGAGTTCGGGCAAATGTTTTCATGTGCGACGATACATACACCCTTCCTATGGGAAAAAAGACTTGATCTACGATTGATCGGGTATTGAAAATGTAATAAGGTGGAGGATCATTTAACCGTGCGAGTGAATTGTGTATAAAAGTAGTTATTTACTTAATCGGCTATCTAAATATGACACTCGATAGAATCTCATGTCTGACGTTTCGCTAATGATGATGAAGTCCCAGGTTATAGGTTTTCTTGCGAATCATGTCGATTTGCCCCCCATTAGTGAGATTGCTCTTTGGGGAGTATTCTTTTTTAGATCCACTTCTCGTGCAATATCTGCTTCCCTCGAATGCACGCAGCTCCTCAACGCATCCGGTGTCGTGTGCACCAATTGTCGTTCCTTGCCCCCATTCCAGTGTGCTCTACAAACATTCCGTGCACATTCTATCCTGCTTCCCCAAAACACCTTTTTCACAGCTTGCTTTCCAATTAGATTCGAATTCCTATTCATGCATAGTTTTTGCTGCAGGTTGATTATCCCCATTCCGAAGTCCAAAATACTGAAATCCGTGAAATTTTATCTACTCTCTTTTCAGAACTGTTTTCAAATATCTTTGGATATAACGAACGTTGTCTGTACACCTCTCAACCTTCCATCGATTACCGTATATACCCGGAAATAATAAAGTCCAGCCAATATGATTAACTCCGGGTGTTCTGACCAAACTTTGTGGAACAAAGTGTAAAACCAATGAAAACAACACTTCGTATTTTCCGCAGTTTTTATTTTAATGCCGATTTCGATCATAACGATCATAATTAAGCACACTGCATTCGGGAATGAGGATATGTATACAAGTTGTAACGGTAGGGGTATTATATGTACCAAATACCATGGTGAAGCTGGGAGAGAGAAATTTTTAAGAGCTTATCTTTAAGAGGGAAATTCGATTTTTACATCTTTTCTTTGAGCTGCCTAACCGATCGTCAAAATAAAAACTGTGGAAAATGCCAAATCTTGTTTTATTTAGTTCCAATACGATGTCTTTACTTTATCTCTCGAGGATTCAGTCCTTTGTCCATCAATTTTATTTGATAAATGAATGTTTTCATTTCTTTATTTCTGTTCTATCAACGGATGCAGCCTGGTGGTAGTCTTCAGATATTTTGCTTCCTGATCAAATCATGTTTTTTTAATCAAATGAAGTAAATCTTTCTAAAATTCGGCCTTTGTCTCAAATTCTCTTAAACTCCACCGAATCACGTATTCCAAAATCCGGAAAATCCAAATCCCGAAACAACTTGGTGCATTTTAGGATAAGTGATACTCTCTTATGTTCCTTTTGTAGATCAATACATTCGGACCAAATTCCTTCTCGGCTTTATTCTCGCCGTATTTCCTCTCTCAGCACTCTTGCTTTACTGCAAGTTACTCGGATTGCCAATATCAAAAGCCGTAGCTATGCCGCTGTCCTCAACGGGACTGATTAAAATCTTGCTTGCGCACACTCTTTCGAGGAGAACGCTCGCAGAATATTCGGAGGTAATTAAATTGAAGCGCGAAGTGTCGTGAGCCCTAGAATTGATATTGGTTGCTACTTTCTAGGTAGTCGAAAGGGTTTCTATACTCACGAACATTATCACTATGGTACGAAGGAAGGGTTTTTGGAATTTTTTGATTGGAGGAATGAGCAGGTGGGGTGTTATGTTTGATTAATGAGAATCAACGTCTTAAACTAAAACTGCTGGACTTATAGATCTGTTTGTTATATTTATCGAGAGAGAAAAGTCGTTAAGTCTTTCGCCCACATATTTGAGAGAATTTTTCTATGATATTAAACTGCGTTCTTCTTGGTTTGGTTTGTGACGAAAACGTGAAATCTAGGACAAACTAATAATGACAATATTCAAAACAGCAATGAAAAATATCTATATCAGTTTTTTTTCGTTTTTGACAACCATCCACTTGTTTTTCTTTTGTTCCTGAAAATCATTTCTTGTAACATCAACCTAATAAACGTTTCTGTCTTGAAACTGAGTATTTCGTCAGTTTACTTGAAGCCTGATCTTTAATGTTACGATTTGATTGTATTATAAAAATCATAGTACTCACGTTTATTTAAGATATCCATACATTTAATTTATGTTTCTTTGTGCATTTTTGTTACTTTCAGGATAGCTACCAAAAATACGGAAGCTGATGAGCAAGCGAAATACTTTAAGCTTTATCATTATCAATAATTCTTCTTTTCTCATCGTGAAATGATTTTATTTTATTTTGGAAGAAATCTTAAAATTTTCGGCACGTTAACTTGAGTAGATAGCTATTTGGTAAAAAGTTATTGAAAAATCAAGCGTGAATTACAGACTACGTCGAAACTTTTTCTTAATGTGGATAAACTATGTAATCCACAGTTTTGGGTGAAACAATGGTGTCTGATGGTGAGATTTTGTATCCCTTGAATGGCACGAGAAATGGAAAAGTCGATGTGCGCATGCGTAATCCCTCCCCATCTACGCAATCTCGATGACGTAGGCGTTTTATCGAAGGATGCACGCTGTGTAATAAAATGTTTCGATCTTTCTATAAATTTCCTCGAGAGAGGGGAAATTGAATGACCTGGGAAAATCACCGGCCGACGTCAGTTAGTTAAGCACTGGTCTCTCCTCATGTCTGCTAGCAGAAACGCTTACATAAGTGCATCATTGAAGAGAGTTAGTTAACGAGGTAATTGATAGGCGTTTCGAAGTTTCGGAAGTAAGAATGGGTGCTGTACGAATTGCTTTGTTCTGTACCTCTCGTCAGAAATGAATCGATGTTAAGGTATATTTTAGAGGTAATCAGTGATGCTTCTTCTTTATTACATCGGAAACAATACTTAAAGTTTGAAGTTTAGTTTTCGGAGAAGCGTTGCTGCTGGAAAGCTCTTCGTGTGCTATGGAGGGAATTACTGTTGGACTAGAGTAGCGCAGGAATCCTATAAATGAAGAAAATTCTCTTAGTTTGTCATCATGTAAAGGGAAGGGGATTAATATTGTATCTCAATCTGAATTAATGTATACTATTTTAGTTAAGGAAGAGAAGTAGATGCAATTATGCATTCGATATTTAATTTTAGCTTCCGTACACCCCTTCTTATGTATTTTAGAAGGCGAGAAAGTGGAAAACATGTGCAACCTTAAAAGAAATCCCCGAGAAACGGCTCTAATAAAAGTTTTAGTGTCAACTGCTGTTTCTTTAGGTCTGTGTTTCTTCCTTATTTTAGCCAGGAGCAGTTTACATAGGCTGTATAAAGTCTTAGGGAAGTTCAGGTATATGTTTGATTGCTTTCGGCACACAGAAGAGGGAGCTTTATTCGGAGGATGTTTTGAAATAGCGAAGCGGTAGTATTGTTTTTTGAAGGAGTTTCCTTTGCCGAAAGTGTTGTCTTTGTTTATATTTCCGCCTTTTATGATCAATGAGAATGATTCGTTTTGCCTGCTCGAACATCCGTAACAGGCGGTTAGTTAAAGTTGTTAGAGTAAACTTTTCTGTAAATTTAAGACCATTTAGTTGCTTTCACACTCTAAATATATATTATTTAAAGTAAAATGTTTCTTTCAGAGTAGTAAATCCATATATTCCTTACTCTTTATTGGTTTCACACTCTTTAAGGTTACGGAAATTGTTTGCTTCATTTCTACCGAAGCGTTCTGAGAAGTTTTTGGTGTGGTATTGAGGCCATAAGCACCAGGGGGTGCGAAGGGAACGTCTCTTGGTGACTTTTTCGTATTTGCAAGTTTTTCCACAATTACCACCATCTACGTTATGTACGGGAATAAAATGACATTTTAAAGATTAATTGGAGATGAAGGAAATCGTTTTAAATCGTCTTAAGGCTCTGATTCAGGAATGCTTTGATGGCTAGTGGATGGAATTTCTTATGCACTTGTTACCTTGATGTTCTGTATTGGAAATTAACTGAAAATTTGGCTATGCTATCCTGAAGATCAATTTGATATAGATATAGCGAAGAATTCTCGGTCAGATATGGAATATGGAAGAATATTCCTTTGTAATGAAGCTTTAATATGATTGCATAGTTTGTAGATTTACGATTGGTTCGTGTAACCATGGGTCTTCTCTGCTCCCGGAAGTATACCGTACCGTAACACGGACTGAGTGTAGCTTCCTCACAATGGACGATTGATCGGTTGGATTGTGTGCGCTTTCGGACAAGATTCCATCAACGTCATCCATCTATGAACCACGTGATCTCAGGAATTTCAGATCTCCGCTTTGTTGACGAAATCACTACACAGAGGACCTCTTATTTGTTTATCTTCTACAATTGGCTCTCGACTGGTTTTTTCTCATTCCTTAATCGCTCGATGAAATTCATTGTGTCCCAAAGGTCAAGAATGCTAATTCTGTCACTATCTCGCTTAATTCCAGTTACTCGAGTACTTTTTCTCGTCTTTCGCCACAAGGTTAAAGCGAAAAGTAATCTTTCACGCTTGGTTGAATAGGAATACCTTGAAATGCTTTTGCTTTGTAATATTCTCCGGCAGAATCTGAATTCTTAATATGTATTTTCATCGTTGTTCTCGCTCGTGTGTAAAATATCAGTGTATAAAAGTAAGATTCATTGATAGAATTGAGAAAGAAATATATGCTGTATAACTTACATAATTGGAACTATTAGACCGGAGTTGTACAAAAAAAAGATCAACTTCTGGTAGTAAATCCTAGGTAATGTAAGTAAAATAGATAAACAAGTTCAGGAAAATATCGTGAATGTTATTTAGAATGTAGAATTCAGGAATATGTTCCTTACAGTTCGAAGGAACGATTCCTGTGCTATTGATTAGGATTGAAACGTTGTAGGTTTAATTACCAATTTAGAATATATGAAGCTCGAATTTTCAGTTTAGTTCAGTGTCATTCCGTTGATGACATGTACTTTCACTTACCCGTTGATGATATAAATTTCACACAATATGTTTACTTTGACTGCCTTTGGTAGCGAGAAAGATGTCCGACGTATGTCATGTACCCACCTTCATCAAACCATTGAATAAAGATTACGCTACTATGAGCTCTTCGATATCTGATTGGTCTGGATATTTGGGTGTCTTTTGCTGTTGAAGTTGGAGAAATCGCAGTTTCGCGTTGCGTTGGATATTTATTTTCATATCCAGGAGCGAGTTTTGTAACGCCGAATATGAATTCAACTGTTTTACATAATGAATAAACATCAGTTAGGCTCCTTTTCATTTGGTCACTGTAATGAGTCAAGGTTGTGTATCCATGTATTGCACAGTAAGATTGTGTTTCCATATATTGTATACTTCTTCCACTGTGGATCAGGGGTGGATCTGGAAACTTGTCATTAGGGCTCTAGTTCTCTTCCCTACTATAGGAGGAGGAGAACGATTTAAGACAATCTTGTGAAATCTCGAATTGAATTTTTAATCGTGATTTTTCATGCTAATATAGTATACATGTAGTAATAGATGAAAATCTTCACAATCTGGTTTTAACTCAAGCTCCTCTTCAGATCTCTGGCAAATTCCTACTACTAAAAATTCACCATTTGGCTGGGAATATGCCTCTTTATACCCTCTTCGGATCCATCAATGCTTTAGACTCATGCATACGATTTTCCTGTGTTCCATTTAATTATTCAGACAACGTTCGTCCATTTTCTTCTCATTTTCCAATTTCATTCAGCTTTTCTCGGTCTCCCTCTTCCTTTAAAGACACTGTTTTCTTCTCGTGTACATTTCTTCAGTCTACCATTGTTTCTTACTTATACTAAGAGAGCTGTAAGAGCTTAATAACTATGATATCTTAATACGTCTTTTGTAGATTACTTTCTATAAATCCTTTTCTATGTATTTTTTTCCTTTCGTATTATATGGATTTTTTGAATGCACGATCTCGTAGAAATATTATTAATCCGATTTCCATAGAAGATCACATAGGAGGTACTATTCTATTCGTCGCAGTAGATTTTCCTCGCCAGCGCTTTCACCGCTGAAGGCTTCTGCTGCTTCAAAATTGCCTCGAGTCGATTTCTAGGCGCGCATGTTTTGAAATCCTTCTTTCTGTCGTCTTTCCGGCGGCATTTTCGAGCGAGGTAACGGGCGAATGACGGCGGAGGGCTCGTCTCTGACGTCAGAGGCGTTCGGCCACGCCGTTGGGCGTTGCTGGTGGAGGGGCTCGTGACGTAATACGCGGACACTTTGAGGAAATTCTCCTACTCTCCGAGTGTGATGTCACGGCGCCACTCTCCCTCTCACACGACGGCTAAACCCTTACCTTGTGATGAGTCCAATTAAATGCTTTTCCAACGAGCGAGCAAGCGTTTTTCAATCTGTGATGGCTTGGAAGGGAGTTTTCCGCGGGAACTACTACTCGCAATTATTTTTTCCCACGGGCTTGCTCTTAGTTAGGTGCAGTTTCCAACGTAGGAGGTTAATTAAAGGAAATTAGCACCTTCTCTGTTGTAGAACCGAGTAATCTGGCGGTTTCAGTGTGATACACAGTATTACGTACCTTGTCGAGGTTTATCTTAACATTTCACCATGCCGACAAAATACTGATTTGGAAATAAATTCACGAATTTATTTCCCAGGTTATGTCATTACAGGATTTGAAATAAAATCTAACTGAAAATTGAATATATATAACTGGAGTATCTTTCGATGACTTTTTAGCCGATATATTTGATTCGGTGGGTCAGAAAACCTAGAAATTGACTATATTACACGCCATGAAACCACTCGGTTATGTTGAAACATAGATCTTTTATCTCCATATAACTTTATGTTCACGAAGTTTCAATGTAATGCTACTATTCTGAATGCTGTCTCATGTAATAAAAGAGAAGCATAAAACCAGCCATGCAGAATAGAACGTTGTGTACGGCTGAATAAATTGCTCACGAAAGCCGTGAGAAATATTTTAATTAGGGTTCATTCGCAGTAATTATGCATCAAAAGTAACAAGCACGCGTGAATTTTGATTGCAAATTCTCATCTTATTGCGTTATTCATACGTTTTCGTCACAATTTGTTTCGAGAAAGGTGAAGTAGCCGATGTATATTAGTTTCAGTTGAAGTTTTCTCACAATACACTTTTCTTGAAAGAGGACCTGTCTCTACGGATTAAAGAGAAGTTATTGATAATCGTGAATAGATTAATAATCGAATGTCATCGTTCTGCTCTCTGATCTTTTCTTTCAAACTCAAGACCTGAAATTTAATTTCGGGTCCGTTTTCACTCTGTATCCCGAATCGTATGCAACCCGGAGTGCATCCACGCATTCTACTTAATTTATTTTTCTCTAAAAACTTCTTATTGGAATGACTTTACGTACTGTCACTTTGTCTCATATGTTGGATAACATTTGTAACTTGTCCCTAAATAAAATTGATAATTCTATCTGGCAAAAATTTAAATGCCAGTAAAAATTGTCAAATAGTAAACATTTTGTGCTTTCCTTTGTATTTAATATGAATAAGCATTACGTGGATCTTTTCCATGTATTAATAATTCTTTTCTTTCTTTCAGGTAAGGAATCAGTGCAAGGGATTATACTGCATCGCAAAAGAAGAACTATATTTCTATGTCTGTTTGTAAGTTTGAACCCTATAATTTTATCCATTAAGTCTCAGAGATGTTCCGTTCAAGACGGCAGCGAGTTTGTCCAGATGAGCTTGAATTAGTTATTGTATCGTCCATATTCATTTAACATTGAATAAATTAAGATAAAAATATTATGTCGCGGTTTCTATGTTTATTAGTGAAATCGGAAACAAAGAAAGTTAGTTTATGATTTAAGTTGCGGAATCGGCTTCAATGTTGGAACCAATAAAACAATGTTACAAAAGAGATAAAAATTTATTGAAAGGAAAACTACACTCCGCTAGCTCTCCTTTAAGCGCATTTCGAAATTTTATTACGAAAAACAAAATTTATTACCTTTTCATTCATTATAGGTACTTTCGACTGTAAAATTTTGTTTTGTTTGTGCTTAATGGTGCATACTTCAATTGTGCAACTGAAACATTTGCTTTTTTATGCAAACACCTATTGATTACAAATTTTGGAAAGTGGTCCTCCGTATTTTTGTCAACTTTTTAGTTTACATCCCTTAGGGTCAGACTAGGTCACGTACAGTTTATACGGCTATTTTTTAATAAAAGCGGCGAATATTTAAATAATCGTTTGCGGAGGACGTTCTAAGGGTGACCTAAAAATAAGCTGAGTATCTATCATTGTTGTCCTTTGACAAATTTTAGAAACAACTTTCTGTTTATAATTTTAATTTCTCGCAA
The DNA here is from genome assembly GCA_036926295.1 of Pachydiplax longipennis. Lineage (NCBI taxonomy): Eukaryota > Metazoa > Arthropoda > Insecta > Odonata > Libellulidae > Pachydiplax > Pachydiplax longipennis. The sequence goes on along the minus strand of JAVFKF010000004.1, from coordinate 67,318,705 downwards.
AAGGTTTCTACTGCATTACATCATTCAAATACGTATTTATATCGTAAATTTATGTGTTACTTATTGCAGTTGATACAAAACATCTTTTGATTCAATATTTTGATTTATCGACACTACGTACGTAGAGATAATTATTTGAAATTAAAGTTTCTTTAATTTTTTATTTCTTTTTGTTCCACTTCAACAGATTTTTTCATCTTTTACTTTGACAATTTCAAATGGTAAGCCTCTACCTGATATCTTTGAATATATTCTCTTATCGCCTAAATAACCTCTTCGTATCAGCCTGTATGCCCTTTAAGAGCCTTAGCCTTCGATTCATATGTTCATCTTATGCAAACGTAATAATAATAGCTTCTCATGCTTACCATCTGAAGCCAGGTTTTATCAAGCCTTCCTATAAGTAGTGACCAGAATGTATACCTAAGTTTACCTAATTTTCTTTCATATTCCCATGGCCACGAACAAGAATTAGGTATATGTTTTCCTCCGTTTTGTACCAGAAGAAAACATCAAATTCATCAAGATACGGTAGTGGGAACATATGCTGAAATACCGATTTGCTGCATTCGTTTCTTCCACCAATCCATTGGTTATGCATCAGCTGATACTGATTGTGCTGTGATTAGCCGCTTCCTCATCCGAATAAACTGCGAGCATTCTAAATTGCTTTCAGAAGTTGGTCCGCATAATTAGAAACGGCGCCGAAGATGGTGCGTTGAAGGTCATTCTTTCGGAGGTCACCGCTCCTCCAAGAAATTCCTTTCTCTTCTCTACCGCCACATTGTACTTTAACATCCAAATAGCTAAATCGATTCCCTATATCCGTTCATCATCTTTTCATTCTATTTCTTATTTTTCGCTATAAGATCGCAGCGTATTCTCTCGCGTAAGATAATTGACAAGCAAGATGTATCTTTACCGCTTATGCTAACTCGTTTTACATTTCTTGATGAATGGAATTTTTTTCCTTGTTCTTATTTCCTGGCACCGAATGGAGGCAAATGTATCTTTCATTGCCTTATGTCTCAGTGATGTTCTCTAATGACATGAATATTACTGATGTGTGGGTGATGCAGAATAGTAGCACTGACTAAGTATCTCCTTATTGAGTCCTATGGATATCGTAATTCTTGACTTACTTTGAACTTAAGTTTGAAGATGGGAACCTTAGGTCATTGAGGTAAAATAACGTAGACTTCCTCCGTTTATAGTATTCCGGTTGAGGAAACAACCTCACTCCTCATTTTATCTGGCATACCTCATCCTGACAAAAGCTTATGCCACTAACTTGCAAAAGAATCGAACTTCTTTATTTTCAAGATAGTTGCGGTGTAATTCCGCGAAGTTACGATTGATCATTCTGATTTTATTTTAAAAGTTTATGTCCTTCTACGACCTTGTAGAGAGACAGAAATCTACCTGCAATTACAATGCCAAGTATATACTCCACTCACTTTTTCTTTTCTACATGTTGCATCTTAAAGGTTCTAAACATAAAAAATGCCTTAAGATTCAGTCTGCGATCACTATTTGGAAATAAGAACGTACGACGCATACGATTGCTTCTACCTTTATTCTTCCCGAACGAAGCATGAGGGTTACTATTTAATTAATTGATCTTCTCAAAGCTTTCAATGATGCTTTCTTCATATTCGGATATCTTTTCGATAAATTTTAAGATATTGAAGTTAATCTTTGAACCAGTTGCTCGATCGTTTAGAGCCATAACTTCGTTATTATGAAACTCAATAAAATTAATTCTTTCGGCGGTACAAATTATACTATTCGTGCATAATGTGTACAAGCCTTCTATTTCACTGTGAAATTGTTTATATGTCTTATAAACTACCTCTACTTTTATTATTCTACTACTTGATACTCGTGAACTCCTTAGCAATTCCAAAAATTTCTCGGCACTTTTACATTCTTTTGATGTTTGGATGATTCTTACGCCTGTTATTATCTGTAATTCAAGCCATCACGAGCTAAAATATTCTCTCTATCCTTTGAGTAAAAGTGCCTAGTTTTCGCACTATTTCTCTTAGTGTCCCCTTCATTGTTTTCTGCTCTCTTCTCTTCCTCCTCTTCTCTTCTATTTCTCCTAATTTTCGTCTTATTCCCTCTCTTTTCGTCGATTTACTAACTTTCCTCCAGCTGTTTGTCGTATTAAAAGGAAAATCGCGTTTCTTTTGAAGTCCTCTTAGCCGCAGTGAAGCCCTTATCCATGGCGTAAAAGCATTATATGAGAATTAATCGGTCGAACATCAAAGGTTTTAGATTGGACGTCCATTCAGATTCATCGTATAATCGAGGTTGAAGTGGTTACGCGGAGATGAGGTCAAACGAGAGGTGTTTCTTTTCCATAACCATCTGTTTACTTGGAATTAAAGGGTCGTTGAAACTTCGTCCGGAGAATCAATATTTTCCGTTTGTGGGTGTACCTTTTTCTCACCTTTATTTTCATACTTCAGTAAGCGTAGTATTTTCGATAAACTCTGTGTCTTTCAGTTATAATGTTATGGTAGTTTTAATAGTAATATGCAAATAATATAAATGCTACAATCTGATATTGGAGATGGATGTTCTAATACAATTCTGTGCCTGATAGCGTTACAATGATGTATGTTCATAATTAAATTGGTCATAAATAATTATAACTTTACGTATTATACAGTATCTAAATATCCAGGAAGATCAATTGTAATTTAGATAATATTTTGATTAAAAATTATTTTTAAAATGCGTTGCTTTTTCTATGAAATTTGCGGTAAAATGTGTTTAAAAACCTTTTATCTACACGTAAAAAAATGAGAAAGAGACACGCCTTACCAAATTATAAAAATATAAGTAATATAGCCTTTACAGCTTTGGAATAATTTCATTTTAATAATTTTATCTGCATGAGTGGCTCTTTTAATCTTATGAGTTTTGGTATAGATATGCGTCCAATTATCGAATCCGTCATTTTCAATTTCTTTGATGGTTGATTTCAGTGGCTGAAACACTTTTTCTTATCGATCTTATCACCATCTTCAAATATCGATCGATCGATTAAATATCTTTTGAAAAAATTCCAAGGACGCTTTATTTGGGTCAATAACCTATTTCCCCCTTTTTATAGCGTGTACCACTTTTTTATTTAACTCTCCTTCATCAAAACATCATTGAACTTAAAATCTATGAACTTAAGTTTGAAGATAGGAACCTTAGTTTGCCGTTTTATACAGCTTGTGATACTAGGAATGTCAATTCAGGAGAACCTTTTCCAAATAGCCCCAATGAATAGACCCCGTGTTTTCGTTTTATACTAGTGAGTTAAATTCGCTCATTATCGACATCGCCACTAGATTCGGCTTTTAAAAATGTTTTAAAAACCTCGCAAGTATTGTTTCTGCGTTTACGAGAATCTAAACAGTTCCATTCTCTTTCCTTTGAATCTTGGGTAGTTTTTATCGAAATGTACCACTCTCTTTGTTTAATATCTCAGTATTCGCTGTTAAGAAGAAAATCAACTTCTTACTCTTACAACGAATTATTCTGTTTAAATGGAACTCGCATTGTTGCTTCACTTTCTTTTATTTGGATATTTAGTTCAGAAAAACTGTGACAAAACCCGACCTTTCAGTTTACCGATAAAAAAACTCCCGCAGCCAAGGACTCGGCTAGCTGTAAGTTTTCATTACTTTTCTTTTTTGAATGTTTGGGATTTTATGGTGGTGAAAGCAGGTCGCCTTATTCAAGTGCTGGCTCAGTGACTGGTTTTCAGATGTACTCGAGAAATTCCTACTAAATACTAGTCTCCCCATTTGGAAATAAAAACATTTCATTTATGTACATACTTCAGGAATGTTCACGGAAACGTTGAGTCGTGTACATAACTAAATTTCTACGCACGCAGAAAATGTGCATACTTTAGTTATATAACTTCCTGTAAAGTGCATCATGTTAATGAATCATTGTCTTTTCATAACATTCTGTTGAAGAAAATCAACGTTATTTATTCAAATTGAATTAAAAATGGCTATTGACTTGGAATTTTATTTAGGATTCAAAATTCTAGTCCGAAATATAAAATGTTGACCTTTTACAAATTGGCTATCAGTGATTGATGAAGAAATTATGTGAAAGAGACATTATGTCAGTTTCTAAGAGATAAATTAAGAATTTTTATTAATTTAAAAGAATCTGTTAACAGTCTTGCACTATAAACTCATACGTTATATTCTTATTTCTTTTTCCTCATTTGTAATGCTCTCTCCACCTTATATTATTTCTTGTTAACAATTCGTAAAAAACCGTAATACATTTTTACTTATATATGTCCGGCAGTTTGCATGTGCAGTGTTTCTATGCCTTTAAAGAAAAATTACAATTCATCTGTGGAATATTACTTCGTTTACTGATTAAGTTTGCATTCCTATTCTTCCTAAATTTTCGTTTTCGAGTCTCGTAACGAGTTTCAAACTTAATATTCAGTTCGAATTCTATACTAAAAATAATCCACTCTGAGCTCATTTTACGTATATGGTATTTTCAATTTCTTGATAATTCTGTTCAAGTATATTGAAAGTATCCAAATGTACTGGTTTGTACCGCTCATGGTTAGTATAGCTTAGCAACATAGAAAAGTTTAACAAGGGAGTATCTTTTTATGGAAATAAGAAGGCGCTGTAGAGAAATATTTAAGGCTGACAAAAACATATTAGCATGTATGTATAGAATGTAAATTGCTTCTCAATCCTGATTTCTCGTCAAAACTGAAAACAAAATCCATCATCACCTCTTAATCATACATTTTAGTGAATAATTAGGCGAATTGGCGTTAATTAGACGAACTCTTAACGAAATGTCTGCCGTTGAATGCTAATAAGATTAAATTGGTGAAGATGTTTTTCAACCAGACAGCTCAAATCAAAACCAGTTGATAAACCTCCCTTTCACACTTTGCTCCTTGGCAAACGCTGTAAAATCAGGCGAAACTTGACGGTTTAATCTCCATCGACATCATTTCCGAAACGAACTTTCCTTTTGGAAAGAGGCGAGGAAACGGTTTTCCTTTCCTTTGCTCTTGTCGTTTACCTGCGGCGAAGGGGTGGAGTCCGCGAATTGAGTCTTCCAATAATGGGTCAACACGTGGAGGAGCTTTTAATATAGTTCCGGAACAGAAACATCCCGCCGTTTAATCTTTGGCATCGCTGTGGCGCTGGGAATGAACATTTTTCCTTCGGTTGTCATCGCGAACAAAAGAGAAGAGTTCATCTCAACCTCTTTTCACTTTGAAAGGAAGGTTTTTAAAGGGGATGTTTGCGATACGATAGGTGGATGAATTGAATTCCAAGAGCTCTTTCAAAGGATATGTGATATGATGTTGTGGAAACAAACCGCAAATGGCTGTGACTGTCCCGATAATAACGCACGTTTTATAAATGGATATAATAGAGAACTAATGTAAATAATATACGATACACTATGTAAATAGGACATGAGAGTAGAAAATTCCATTGTAACCTCGAAAAATATTGTTTCCTACTATATTTGATTATGGAAATTTTTAAAGATACCTTTATACGCTATTGAAGTTAACGCATTCTGAATCACTTAACCATAACCACGAAAATTTTGGAAATGCATTTTATTTTCCAGAATAATGTGTACCTATCGTATCGATTGGTAATTAATCAGAATATTCCTTATAGAGAACTGATGTTCTTCGTTTCTGATAGCTCTTAGAAACTCTATCAATAATGTACAAAGGAAAATTTGAATATATAAGTTATAATTTATAACTTATGAAAAAAAGGAAGTTTTTTTTCTGCAATATGACAATTTAGATCTTTGCATGATTCTTTTTCTCCTAATTTTATAATAATATTCGTAATGGAAAATTAGTTTTCAATTACAAATTAATCCAGAGTAATCTTGTACTCTACACTGTTTTTTGTTGTTCATGGAGCAGATAATCTTATATATTAATCACCGATGTGTGTATATTTATTCATTCAATGTCAGTAACTCCTGTAAGAAATATATGGAAGATATATTGGAACATTAATTTCAAGTTACACAGTTCGATATTTTTCTACCAATAGCATCCTTGATTCGCCCCTGGACGACTCGAAAATACTCTCATGAGAAATGCACGTAGAAATGTCGTTCATTTTGATCCATTGCAGACATTTTTTCTTTTGAAGAATTAAATTAGAAGTAAGGGTTCTACGAAATCGAGATGACTGCCAAAAAAAGGAAATTGAATAAAGATGATTATTTTTGAATGAATGATATGAATTACTGCTTTATTTTACCAAATTTTACTACCAAATTTCGAGAATTTTGGTTAAATAAACGAAAATTTCGCCACATTTTGCCGTTGTACATAACCAGTCCCCTTGACGACCAATGCGATTGTTGAATCCGAGCTTATGCATTCTTAGAATTTATACGTAGAAAAATTCTTGTGACATCGGCCGAAATCATAAAATTAAATAGATACAAAAGCAAGCTGGTTCTAGAATTAATTTTTTATGGTCTATTAATAAAATAGAGTGCGCGCACCTCCGTCCATACGCTCAAAACGGTTACATATGTAGATATACGGATAATTAAATAAAAGTACCCCATTAATTCATTTAATATGCAGTGTACGGGGGGAATGATGTGTTGAAATAAGCCGTGGCAACGCGTGATTTATGAAGAAATGAGACGAAATGAGTAATAAAGTAAACGTTATATGCGTTTCAGAGTACGAAATATATGAAAATTATAGTTATTACGAATACCTATAAATCTATGTAATTATGCGTCATTAAAATAAACAATTGCGTAACTGAGTAAAGAATTGATTTGTAGAAACAAGCAAATTAAGGAAACTTCTTACATCATTACGAAGCCTCTTAGCAAACTTGAAACTGAATTTTTCGGAAAATTGGGGAAAAAATTTTTAGTAAATAGGATTCGAACCTCTGAGAATGAACTTTCGGATTAATCTTTGGTAATGTTGGAATTAGAAACCAGACCCTCTAACCACTCGGCCATTTTGATGATGACGAAAGAAGAAAGTCATAATTCAATAAAAATTTTGGTAGACTAGACAGCTGCATACCAGATAGTATGACAGATACATTTAAATTAATCCTGGGCATTTTTGCTGGGGTATTTTGACATAAATCAGATGCATGCGATAATTGTAGTACATTTTTCTATTAAAATTCCCGTCATTTTTGATCGAATTCTCTAGTTAAAGCTAGATTTGGCATCACGAATCTATTTTGAATTCTTTACTCAGATATATTATCAAAATGTCCGTTTTGGATTTGAATCTATATAAACGTAGGTTTTTATGAATTGATCTGTGTTAGCGAATGTTATTATTCATATTCATGAATAATAACATTCGCTAACACAGTGATTATATTCTTTTTAGGAAAAGATAGAGTTGTTTGTAGTGAAGAAATGTTTTCAGTCGAAATAATTGCATTGCAAATGATAATGATGGGGCTTCCATTGAATCGGAATTTCGATTTACCTTCAAAAGTCTCGCGACGTGAATCTGCCGTAGATGATGCGAACACGCGAAATCTCGTTAAAACAGAAATCCACAGGGAGTAAATTTGGTGATAACTACTTTTGGGCAATTGCTGCAGAAAAAAATTATAAGTGATTTTTTAACCTTTTCAATTCCTTATAAGTAGGCTTTGCGTCACATGAAAAGCTGCCAAAAAAAACTAACGAAAAATCAGGGGAAGTTATCTTTCAGAACATTGTTATTCTCATTTTATTAGCACTATTTCAAAGGTATAAATTTTATGTTGAAATTCTGACTAGGAATAGGTAAAATATTATATTTTTCGTTATTTTATTGATTTAAATTATGGAGAGAGGCAATTGTTTAATGAGGATGACCTTAAAATGAGGATGTAAGGGCTTCAGCCCAATCTTTTTAACCAACAGCTCAAAATTTGAATGAAAATAATTTCTTTTACTTGCCCATGGGGCAGCAATGAATTAACAAGTAGATATTTTGGGACGAGTTTCCTTTGAGTAACTAAGTGAATCGATTCAGATGTTGAGTCCCTTTGATGTCCATCTTCCGACAACACGGAATTAAGCGGGCGTGGAAAAAGCGTAAACAAGTTTAATGATTCGAATCAATTATCCCGCAGGAGGGGCACTGCTCCACTTTTACGCCTTCCGAAGACCACTTATTTAACATGATACGCTAAATTTTCATCCTTAACAGCCAATCAACCAATAGAATTTTCACGAACTCCTTCTTTCATCAGGAATTGAAGTTATTATGCACCATCTTTGTGGAGGTTAAAGTTGCGCTCAAGAGCCTTCCTTTTCTATGCATAATTCTTCCGATTGACGTTATAACCTTTGATATTAATCCCCCACTACGTAACTTGTCCCATTCTGCACACATAATTATCTTAGAACTTTTTTATTACTTGCCTAACATTTTTGTAATCCTCTACCGGTTCCTTCTAAAAACTCCACGTCAGTAGGATCTTTAAATAATTCATTCAATTTATTTATTTTTCAGTTATTATTTTTTAGATCTTTTTTTGCTCTAATTTTATGATTTTTTGCAAGTTCATTTTTAATTGTAACTTACATTGATTATACTCTTTTCTTCTTATCGTGCAATTCTGTGATAATTACTTTTGTGTGAGCTGACACGTTATTGTAATTATTTTTCCCTCTTATGGGTATCCCTGAAAGCAAAATAAACACGTAAAAATTGAAGATTAAATTGATAACGGTTACAAACACTGTTTCTAAGGTATTTGTGTTTCCATAAAATCGAATTTCTTAGTAATATTCTAAAAAAATTTTATCAGGAGATAGCCATTAAAGACAACTTATATTCTCTGCTTTTTTAAGTAATATACTTAGGGTATACTATAGTAGATTTTCTTGGCTATATTCCCAAAGATTTATGTACGTATTTACCGTAGTAAATATACAGTATACCTTAACTTTACATTCTTTATTCTTTACATTACTTTTAAATGTTATGTTGCGCATTTTGCATTTTAATAAAATTATAGCGGGGAGACGGCAGTTCGGTAACCATGTACATATGTCATAATACTGCAATAAAAACTCTAAAAAATAAAAATTAAGTAAGTTACATAATCATAATCAAAATTAGTTAACTTCGGTGAAGGGGTCAAGTTTTCTGCATGGTATTTGTCGGATGGAAAGCCCTTCCAAAATCTCTCGAAGCTCGTCTTACAATATCTCAATTGCCAAATCAAACATATGTACATCAGTTACAATGATTACATCCTTATCACGTCTACCAATGCACAATAGCTTATTTACAGTTGGTTTATTCTAATTATGAAGACGCGAAAGTTTTAAAATTTGCCGTATCTTTAATCATCATCGTGAATACAATAAGGCGATTCCGTGCTAATGATTTCTTCTCTGCGATGATATACAGTGCTACATATTCTAGAAAGTGGCGTGGTCGCATTGAAAAGGCTTGCTAGCGCTGCTCTAGATTTATCTCTGTCAGCTCGTGTCCCCGATGCCGCTAAATGGCGAAAGATTAAATCGATCGGATCTCCTTGTTACTGTTTCAGCATTTGAAACTTGCCGAGGAGATTGTATTTTCAGCTCAGTCGTTTCGAATTTTTCTATTGGATTATCACTCATTCTCAGGAGTGCCTTCCTTTTCTTTGTGGTCCTTTTTTATCACCTTAGATCATTTTTTCATCCGAACTCGTCAGTTATAGCATTAGGATGTAAGTGTATGTTTCGATGTTTTCTTATTCATTATCGTTACAACAGCTATGCTTCTATTTGTGTCGCTATTGGGTGGAACTGTCTTATACAATATTATTATTACTATTAATATATTAAGTGCAGTTAGACTAACTTTCCGTTGGCAACCTCTACTATAGTCTTATAAACTAATAACACACTACAGCATACAATAAATTGTACATAATATAACATCGTGACTATTACATAAGATATGTCAGCTATCCACAACAATAAACTATGAAATAAATACCTCCTTTCTACAATAATGCAATACATACAGCAATATTACAACTTATCTGACACCAAGCTACAGTTATTCCAATATTTCAATCCTAATACACTTATGAGTCATATACATTCACGTATTTACTATTAATTATATATTTTTATTGTCAGTATATAAGCATTTATCGTGAAATTGAATGATAATAATGAATATCATCATGTATCGCATGATCGAATAATTAAACGCATTAAAAATTACAAATCTTAATGAATGCTCTACACTTACCTTCTTGTTCCTACTTTGTTGTTTCTACGCCTGTTTTGTGCAGTAAAATTAACAAATCCGTATTTATTAAGAATAAAATATAATGAAATATACAAATATTAAACGTTTCCATTTGGGCAATAGACTAAACTTGGAATTGTCCTTTCCATTCCAACCCATCTTCAATCTTGAAATATCTTAGTAGGAAACCAAACTAATTCATGCAGGAATCGGAAAAGTAAGTCGTGTAGAATATGACAAAGAAATTAGAAAATATTTGCAATTGAATATTCAGTTTCATTTAATTTGCTTTACATTGCAGGATAAAAGATTTCTTAACAAATTTGAAGCACCCAAACCTTCCTCAAGGTGTGACTGACCTACCACAATGCTCTTCTTCAACGTGCCAAAAATCTAGGCCTCTCTGTGCGGTTCACCACTTAACCTCTTCCCGAAATTTCGAGAACATCAACTTATTTTCTTTAACTCAAGTACTTCTTTTCCTTTACTTTAATATCGGCCGTGAACCTATTATGTCTCACTTTAAACATGCAAATGTTTGAAAATAACACGACATTACTCGTAGTTAATTTCAGATTAGGAAGTGAATATAAAATAAGGCGATACTTATTTATAAAAGAAGGCCATAGGAACAAAGTACAGATTTAAAGTGATTAAACGGAGAAATGGTTCTACTGAAAAATATTTCCAAGAAATTCTTTTGTCATTTATTTTCCTAGGCGACGAATCTACGGATTTTCTACGTCTTATGAATCAAAGAACGCAAGTCGAATATTTTTCCGGTCCTGCTTTTTAAATTATTATCATTACTATTTGACTCTCTTGGCGGAGCATGGCCTCTCTTTTACCCTACATTTACAGATATTCTCAATCATTAATAATTGTAATTAATTCACAATTAACTAAATTAATTAATAAATCATAATTACCATAATTAATTAATGATCTATTATTAAACGTAAATATAAAAAGTGGAAATAGAATGGAAAGTATTCAATTGCGATTAATTCGGAATCGAATATTGTCTTCAGTATAGTTTCGATAATAAATAATTTGAGTTTATTCGTTACGCCACTTGATGCGTGGCGCATAGCGTACATTTAATCATTCCTAAATATCCTCTACGCATGATAAGGTAATTGTCATTTTTAAGAATTTTCCAAAATACTGAGACGTAAGAAAATCTTGTAGATGACATTGTCGATTTCTTTAGTAGACTGTAATAATTACAGAAATAGCGACTTATAATTTCTCAAATGAAATTAATGTGGTACTAGATGTGTGATTAAGGAACGATGGCTAATTAATGGTTAATTTAAATTTATCATAAGGATTTAAGTTCGAAGGACTTGGAATTGCATACATCCTTCCTTTACTGTTGGAAGTCATGAGACAATTACATTGTTTTAGTTTTGAACTCCTTTCGCTTGTGTTTAATAGGAGAAGGATTTTATCTCCAGTGAGGACCGAAATTTTGCAGTATTTGCCAAAATAAATCAGAAATAAAATTTACAGGGCTACTGAAGCACATCGCTGATAAGAATATAATGTGCCTCGACTTCTATTTTTGCTCTTGTTTCATCGATCTATCATTCTATTTTGGTATTCCCATCGAAAATCGGCAGTTCAGCGACTTATAATTTTCCGAACTTGCATTCTGGTCATACCAGGTGTTTAATCTATCGATTATCGGTTTTCCGACATTTCCCTATTGATTTCACCAGGATCGGCCGTCTCATCCATTTCCTCGTAAGAATACCTTTCCATCACGAACAGCCCCACGCTCCGACACGAACATCGATTCACTTCTTTTCTTGGCTCAGCGGTCGAATCCAGAGCGCCGACCTTCTAGATTCCATTCTTCCAAAAGCAGCTGTTACTCCTTGTGTCGTTTTCCCCCTCCCTTTCTTCACTAATCCAAATCTATCGCTTCTCTATCTTTTTTCGCTGCTTTACTTTCATTCAGATTTCGTTCTCTCATTCCGTCTGAAACTTACGACACAGGAAGCCCCTGAGAACTGAAGTTCAGATAGTGAGCGATAGAAAAACCGATACAGAGAGCAAGACTCGGTCAAAATATGAGCATTCTAGTGTTATAAACAAAGGAGCTATAAATACAGTAAAAGTATGTGCATTTGTATTGGTTTTATCAAAAAATTTATGAATATAATTTTTAGAGTAGTGTTTGATATTTAAATACTAATGTTTCATTTTTCTTTGTGGGCTTTTACTAAACTAACAATTCACAAGTAAAGAGTGATATTTCAGTAGTGTAGATATAATTCAAAATCGTATAAAATAAACGCTACTATCAATAGACAGGAATTGATTATCTGTATGATGGTTGCCATGTAGTTATGAAGCAGATCCTGTATCCCATTTTGCTTGATATTTCGAATGTTTCTTTTACTATCGAATACGCTCGAGGATAAAATTTCAGGGTAAACTTTAGTTGGGATCCTTAGATTAAACTGAATGAAGAAAATTTACCTTCAGCTATCACGTAAGTATCTCGTTATTATTGATACTGCAAAACTTAGGTGTCCAAAATAAGACCACTGTAAAGTATCCTGTCGAAACTTATTTTTCTAAGTACTTGAGGGAATGAATCAACAGAATATTTTCAGTTTGATATTTTTGGGTCACAGGGATATTTTATAATTATTTAGGAAGTTCGTCAGTTAGAGTTAATTCTCTTTTCCGGTTTTTATAGGTGACAAACGTGCTTTCAGTTATCTTTACAGCTAGCTTGAATTGAAAAACAATGAAATGCAGGGAAGAGATGTAATTTTAATGAAAATTATTTTTGTTACATCTCATAAACCTTTCCTACCTTTTGCGAAGCCTTTTTCTGTTTCAGATATAGTCATTATCATCTTCCTTATCTGGACATCATTGCTGAACAAATTCAATGATCATACATCTCTATATTAGCGAAGAAAAACGTATTTTCTGTCTATCATCTCTTCTCGAGATATTTTTGACTCACAAACTTGGTTAAAATGCGTAGAAGTAATGGTGCTCAAAGTCCACGTTTTATCGTTTCCTCCAATTGAAAGTCTTCTAATGCTCATCTGACATGCGGGCACGAGGTCGGAGACCTCTGCTTTTAATCATCTATCTGACTCTGAGTAGATCTTTCGAAGTAAGTGCCTTTTTTGTAAGTTTCCTATTTATGCATGAAAAGGATGGTTTAGGTGAGGGATGGGTCTGTCAGACGCTTCGTATTATACCGAACTATCCCTTGTGTTTTGTTTCGCTGTACCGGAAACATCCTTCCGGACATGAGCTGTCCCATATTTGAATAAGAATAGTCATTGATTTGAAATGGCTTCTTGACCTCTTTTCTTTGTGGTTAAGTTATTGTGTACTTTGTTTAAGATTATGCGCTTCGGATTGCTCCTTCTCTTCCTGCAATATTTAATTTCGATGAATACGGTTTAATGCAGAAGTAAGAGTAATTTTCGCATTAAATGCGTAAGGATGGACAATTCAAAATTGACATTTTAAATTAGGATGGGTAACGACGCTTCATGACGATGCAAATTCAGATGTATACGAGCTATAGTCGTATATCGTATAGCTAAGCTATGTTGAGTTTCAGATGGCTGATTTTCCTGTTTCTATTTCTTATTTTATATTTTTCCTTTTTTACTTCATTGCATGTATGCATTAATATTATTTTGCAATGTACTTTGACATGCCTTAAATGGTAGATTTAACTTTCTGGTATCAATAAAGACCTTTGTATTCTACATGTTAGCAATCCTTTTTTAACGATAATAAATGAGTTTAAATTGAGTTTCCAAACTTACGGGTCCTGTCTTTGATAATAATAACTAGTTACAAACCAAAATAATTGGAAATTCAAGCTCAGTTTTCAAGCAATCGCAAACAGTTCAGCTTAATCAATATTAATACGAATTTATTTTTCATGTGAAATCGAATCCTTTACTCTAAGATAATGTTTAATTTGTTTTATACAATTAAGTATTTCGTTTTACAAATTTGCCTACCCTCGTAAAATCTAGTATCCTCTTTCATTCCTCTATTCAGATGGCATAATTTGTTTACTGAGATCTTAGCGCAATTTTTTTAGCTCTAAGCACATAATTATAGCTATAACTTAAAATGCTCTCTTATGCATATCCTAGATAGTCAGTAAAATCACATTTCTCTGTTTGTTTCACGTTGTTTTGTTTTTCTCGTAAACATATCTTAGCAATCGATGGATATCAACCTCGCCTTCCATTCAGAATGGTTTTCTCATTATACGTTAACTTTTTCGTTCCCTATCATTTATACTGGTTGCATTCTCTATTCTCAGTAACATTCTCTCGAGATTCCATCTTCTCTCACCGTTGGCACCCCTTCAAACTGGCTATTTTAAGGTCGCACTTTCAAGATTATGTAATGTTCCGGTCAAGATATTCGCTTTAGTGTCATTCTTGATAACTTCGGTAATAACATGATTCAATGATTGATTGGATAACAGTTTACGCACTTTAATGAAGTAAATCAGTACTACAGTTTAGATCATACTGCGTATCGGTTGCGTAATTTACTATATTTAGTCAAAGAGTTTCAAGAAATTTCTATTTCGTTTTTTTTTCATAATAATTATCGTGTTATTATAATAGCCAAACAATTTCATCGAAGGTCGTGTTAGCGAAATCATTTCGCAAGAAAAGCCCTTATAATACAAAAATTAATTACATTTTCCTTTATCAAGATGGAGATGAGACTTTAACCAAAGTTTAAAAATTACTAAAATAACCTCTGAACCAACTAGCATTACTACTATTTACAACACACAGTATGTTACCATATACGGATAAATCTAGTTAAGATACTTTTCAGAAAACCGAGTGATAAACTTATTGTAAGCGGTGTAGAGTTATAACCAATGTATTATAAATTTTACTGTATTTTGCATCTGGAAATGGAAGGGTTCTTCGCTTTTAAAAGAAGCAGTTTTTACAAAATAGGCAATTAGGGAAGAATAATGTAAGCAATTTTCAGTCTATCAATCGAGACGGAGAATTGGGTATATCGGGTATCTGGAACGGATAAAATCCGCCGATATTCGGAATCCGAAAATATTCGGGTAGCAGAGCAAGCGGTATTTTTACCATTTGTTTAGTGTGAAAGGGATCGGAACAGAGAGGGGGCCTCATATTAAGCGGAGTAGCGTCTTAGACGAGAGCTTATTTGACAGTTTTTACTGTATTTATTGTTTTTCTCTACTTTACCTTGATCCTTCCCACATTTACGGAAGCGTTAAAGTAGTAACTGAAACGGCACTACGAAAATCATGTTCTCTGGATTAATTTGGAAGCAAATGAATCGTTCGAATGAACAGATAATCGTGAGTGTTCCACGGAAGTAAAAATCTCAAGGGAAATTTATGACGCTATCCATCTACTTCATTCGAAAGTAATCTCTGCAGTTCAAATAAATATTTTTCAGGCTTCTCTGCGTTTATGGATGTTATTCTTCGGTTATTTACCCTAAGATAGCGCCTCTTTATTCGGGCACACCTGGAATCTGTTCGGAAAGGGATCGGTCTATCTATCTTGGTTCAGTGGCTGATTTAGCGTGAAATAAATGTACTCGTAAACTGATTAGAATGCATTCTGTTATTATTTGTAACTCTTATTTGATCAAAAGATAGGAAAGGTTGGAATGCATACGCTATGAAATATTAAAGTAGAGCTTATTTACGTAACCTAAAGGCCATTATTGAATTTTTCTCAACCATGTGTGGACCAGCTAAGACTCATTGAATTGAAACCTCATTCTTTTATATTTTTAAAGAGTAACTGTTTTATGTAAACTATTTACTTCATCAAGTCCATCTATGTAAACGAATATCGAATTATATGGCGTCATTTTATATTCTTCGAGCTATATATGCAATTATATTAACAAACCATTCAATATAAGAGGAATAAGAAATTTTACTGCCGATTAAAGCAAATTTGTTTTGTTACTAACCAAATTAAATCTGTATATAGTTCGGTATAGCTATAATTAGTATGCGTAATACCTAGGAGAATGGTACTAAGGGAACTTGTCGGAAAATAATAAGCCTTTACCTTGCGAATTTTAGGAGAGTTCATTTCTTCCGATGATATTCTCCTATGTATTTCCTGAGTAAGTTAAATAATAAAGAATTGAATAATTATAACGTTCATTGTAAGTAAATGTCATAAAATGCGCTTTAAATTGCGAGATGATGCTTGCGGAAATTAATATAGGTTTTAGCATTCACTCGATCACGTAAATGCGAAATAAATACAATCTCACATCCCCACGCTATATTTATGCAAATTAGACTACGACTGATAACAGTGTTTTCGCAGTCATTAATGAATCGTACTTTTCGGAAACTCCTCAATATCAATGAATGGTTGGCTGTGAAAAATAACAAGGTTGCCTTTCATTTTTCTTTCTGGCGTCAACGTGAATAACACCTAGTAGATGCTGCGAAGGAGGAACTCTTTCCGAAACTCTTTCTTTTTTGCTCTTTGTCATCCCGTCGTGGAATTAGATAGAAAAGGAGGCTTCTCAGTCCCACTCTCGCCCGAAATAAGGCGATATTTATTTATTTATGCTACGGGACAAGTGAGTGAAATTTGGCAAATATTCAGGAGAAGAGATATCAGTTTAGCTTGTGACATGTCATGCGTTCGACTTTTTCTTTGCTCTTCAGATATAAGTGGCGAAGTTTCGAGATAGTACGTTTGCGTCTGACGTTCCAGTAGAGTGAAGTGCTTTCTTCATCAATAAATAATCTGTTTTTAGTCTTCTATCGCGGAAAATTCCACTAAAAGGATCTAGGGGTGATGAGATTTCTGATACATAAAATTTCCATGCTTCAGCTTTTTTCAGATCAATTGACTTGCTTAAAAAATTTGTCTTTTATTTCAAAATAAAATGGTATTTCACGTGTAATAGGAAGGTTTATTTTAAAATTTATAATCATCATGCTTAATCCATGTTGTATTTCTTATTAATTTAATTTATGCAATATTTATTTATCGCATATTACTAATTCAATAAATTTTGGTACATATGTATATAGAAGTCTTTATAAAATGTTTATCATTAAATTGAAAAATCTTAGCTTTCGTAAGCCGTCACCTCTCGTTAATTTTTTCATATATTTTCCATCTACTTTTAGTTGTTAAAAATCACTTTATCACCGTTCCGATCTTCACTCGCTCTTTCGTTTTATTTTTCGTCCACGACCCATAATTTTTATTCTCGAGACCCTACGAGGAAGCCGTAAACTTATTCCTGGAACTCTTAATGCCGTTTCGTTGAGCCTAAGTGATCCGTGGACACTTTGGCTGCAGCCTTTCCGATATCATTCCCTTTTCGTTCCTCTCTTACATGCTTTTTAACTCCAATTCTTTCCTCTCTTGGCTCTTCTTCAACATTCGCCCATCTTAGTCATGTGCCGTGGGCTACTCAGGCCCATTCTTTCTCAACTCCCACCCCTTTCCTTTCAACCCTTGTGTCCTTCTCACTATTTTTAGGCGGCCAACATCTCCCTTTCATCTTCTCCCTCGAATCAACTTTCCTCTCTATCTCAAGTCCATTCACTTCATTTTTTTAACTTCTCATTAATACCTTTCCCATTTCATCTTCTATTTACTGAGTCGGCAGCTAATTCTTTTTGGTGGTTCTAGAGGGAGGGATAACGCAATGATTTTAGTATTCACTCCATAACCAGAGATTCAAGCATGATTAATCCAACATCTTTATCTCTGTGAAATCTGAAGAAATTTTTTCAATTGAAATTAATGACTAATTCCGTTTATAATTTTTTTTATGGATATCTTTTATCATGAAGTTAAAAAAGAATAAAAAAATAAGATTTTTCGATAGTGGCATCAAGCAGCTTGACTTAATTTTAATCAGTTAATCAAAAATAATCCAAAGTAACTCCATTAATGACAACGCTAATTTTCATTTTTACACAAATTTACTTTGGGTATTTTGTGATATGAATCGATGCCTAATCTAAAATTTCTAGCTCTTAAAAAATCAACAAAACCTAAGGTGATAGAATGTGACGTCAACCCTTGCCATAAATACCTGTAATCAAGTAATGAAAACTTATTATGGCAAGAAAAACTTTTTATTGAGAATTTTTTAGACTTCAATTTTATTTTATTTCTTCCCGTGCCCTTTCTTTCTAATCCCCATTAACCTTCACGTTTCTAACCCAGAACTTAGAGGTAATGGTGGAGTTTCATCACTTTGGTAATGGAAGTGAGAAGCACCCAGCGAAACACCGGAGAATTTTAATAGGCCGTATAATACTTTTGCGACCTTGCGACATACTCCTATATTTATAGAGGGTATTCCGAGGGAGCTAAAATATCCCCAGACTGAATTAAATTTCCAAAATAAGGTTGGCGATTGTAAGAGTTTCAGCAATACGTAGTTACTTTCATTGCTTCCACCTGGGAATCTATTACTCCCACCGCATGAGATATTTTTACTAATTGGATGACTTTCGTCGATTATTTGTTGGGCTCGCATGATTTTTTGCAGATCAATTTATTTCCATGTATTAAGGTCTAGGGTTCGAATCCCGGTTATGTGATTGTGACTTTCAAGACCAAAATTCGCCTAATTAAGTCGTTATTATTACGTATAATTTTTCTCTCTTCTCATCAAATTTGACGTAATCGCAGACGTATATACATGGGTGGTCTGAAAAGTTTCCGACATTTCACCATTTCTCGACATGTTTTCAGAAAATTTCTGAAAATTTCCTGAAGGTTTCTGAAAAATCTGGGGACGGAAACGTTTCAGACCATCCTCGTATACATATGAACCCTTGTATGTATGTGTAAAATCAGTTTCGATTATAAAATGTGACGCTTAAATGTATACTTTGCGATTTTCTCCCTTTATTCGCATTTTTTGGGGCTGTAGCCAAAATGAGCGCTTCGTTAACGAGCGTAATTTTGGAACATCCCCATTCAACTGTTTTCCTAACAATTCCACTCATTCGTTTCCCCCATTCCGTTTCTTCATCTCTCCGCTCTTTTCATCCCTCGTTTAAATTTCCATGCAACGCATTAGGCTTCCGACTAAATGCAGTGCACTGCTCTCTTGCCTTCTCTTATTCTTTTCTCCCTCTCAAGATGATTTCATCGCATTGTCCATGAAATCCATCCGCTATATTTCGCATTTTTCCTTGAGTTGATGCATATATTTTTCTAGAAATGCAGTGGATCTATTGTATCATGGTCAAGAATTATTTAAAGGTTTACTCTAAATAGATAGCGATTTATCTGTGCTAATGGTAGGTCGATAATGTTTTGGAAAACAACGAATGTCTCGAATTGCTTGCACTTGGCCCAAAGTCTCTTCCAGTTATGGAATACATTCTGAAAACAATGTTTAGGCTATTGGGAACTAGGTTACTGGGTTCTTTGGGGAAATATTTTCCGAATTCCTTGGTGCCAATAAAGCGATTCATTTTGAAGGGCTACTTTCCTCATTATATTCAATATTCATTTGTGTTTTCATTATTTAAGTATGAATTTATCAGCAAATGATAATAATCTGTCGCCTTACGGAAACAGAGATTCATTTTCATTTGATTATTTATACCTTCTTAACGGTCTGCTACAGAAATCTGCTATCGCCTGGAAATAGAGATACAGTTTCTACAGATCTCTTTAACTGGAGGGAAATTTAATCAGAAACGTTTTGAAAAGAGAAGATTATTTCAAAAAGAAAGAAACGATTTAGTTATATATTGATAAGTTATATGGTGTATATCAGGTGATATGGGTTGTGGTCTAAGAGATAAAGGTTTTCCAAGCGCCGAAATAGCGGCGACCGTCTAAGGGCGATTTCCCGGGAAACGGATAATCGTTTAGAGGTCCCAATTCTTCAGAATCCCGATGTACATTTCGGAAACAATGCTTCCATCTTCCTGGTCCAGATTTCAGCACTGGACCCCCCAGGAAGATGGAAGCATTGTTTCCGAAATGTACATCGGGATTCTGAAGAATTGGGACCTCTAAACGATTATCCGTTTCCCGGGAAATCGCCCTTAGACGGTCGCCGCTATTTCGGCGCTTGGAGAACCTTTATCTCTTAGTTCATTGACCGCCGAGTTCCTTTTTTCTCCTTCTATGGGTTGTGGTATTTATGCAGCACTAGAAATAATAGGAGTTGTATTTCACGGAAATATATAGCTGTAGCTCTCAGGTATAAAGCTAGAGGAATGAAGAAGTTGTCCCGTACCTCCCAAAGGAATATTTTCCTGAGAAATGTATTTGTTACTACCATTTTATTAGTTTCTCTGTTCCTGAGATCATCTTCAATCCCCTTTGGGCGTAATTGTTTGAATATCTCTTTTGAAAGTATTATTTGAAAAGGATTTTCTTTGCACTGAATCTATAATAAAATATGAAAATGAACGGAGAGTATGTTTTGAAGAAAGGGAAAAAGAGAAAGATGAAACGATGCCCAAAACTGCGACCAATAGTGGTTCAACTGCAACGCATTTGGCTCTGATTTGATGACAATGCGGTGAATCTCAATATCTCCCACCGTTTCTTTTTCCTCCATCTCCTCATTCCCCATTCCAAGCATTTTCTACGTACATTCACTTTAATGGGTTTGAAAGTTATTTCGTGATATTGGCTTCATTCAGTCGTGCAGTATCTTCAGGATTACAGTAATCAGGATTTAATCAATTCTTTTAATAGTAATACGAATTTAAATAATCTTAAAACCGACGAAACCGTTGTGTATTAGAATTTGGTTATGCTTTCCTAAGATCCTAAGGAAACGTTTGTTCCATGAACGCAAGGGGAATCGCGGAAATGAAACTCTAATTGCTCTAACACTAAGTGTGGACCTTAAAACTTGCCAGTAGAGGAGCGATTTATCACAATTTCATAGTGAAATATTCTCCAATTAACTCCCAATTTGCATTTTTGGTCTTGATAAATGCAGTAAATGCAAAGCTATCTTGGTAAAGCTTCACGATTTAATTTTGACTCAATTTACAGAGTCAATAAGCGTGATCCGCACCCTCGGATCGACTGTTAGTAATTTGCGGATACTCCGATAACATTCAGTGAATATGAAAGGTATCAGTCGCAAGAAACTATAATTCATATTAGAAGTACAAGATGAAATACAATTGCAAAATCTCTTCCGGGGATAGAAAATCTTTTTTATGTACTATTCTTTTTCATAAGAAACCAGCAGGCCACACCGTGGATTAATTCAATTCAAGGAATTTAAATTCTGAATTCAAGATTAAATAGAAAATATACTGAAGAAACGGAAAATTTGATCGCTACTTAAGTATAAATAAAATATATTTATATCCGGAATACCGAAATGATACAATGATAAAGTTCACATTTAGTGGAATAGCAATTTTGATAACCTTCTCTTTTCGTCCATTTCCGAATAAATTAGTAAATTGCATTAGATCCCTTGATTGTGTTTCAACTATCTGACTAGCTTTCCCTTCTGTCAGATATATGGATTGTTAACGCTGGAAGTTAATTGCTAGACAGGTGCTATAAAGCTCAGGAAATCTCCACGTGTTTTTCAGACCAAAATTAATCACGTACGTTGACAAGATTATATGGCACGTATTTGGAATATCAACTTGGAGTATAAACCGCATTAATGACAGCTTAGATTGAAGAACAGAATTTTCTTGCCTTAATAAAGACCTTTTATAAACCTGCCGGAGCTTATGCTTATGAAGTAAAGAAATCTAAGTTTCGATGTGATATTATTTTAGGAAAAGCCCCCTTTTCCCTATTAGAGGATATCACGAATAAACACCGAAATTGTGAGTTAATTTATCTTAATCTTGCTTGTTGAATATATGACAACTTTTCTAATGTTTCTGTTTGTTTGATCCGGATTTTAATAGACACGAAGAACTTGAT
This sequence comes from Pachydiplax longipennis, assembly GCA_036926295.1. Taxonomy (NCBI): domain Eukaryota; kingdom Metazoa; phylum Arthropoda; class Insecta; order Odonata; family Libellulidae; genus Pachydiplax; species Pachydiplax longipennis. The sequence continues at coordinate 67,296,460 of JAVFKF010000004.1, read as the reverse complement.
TTTAACAGATCTTGAGGTCAACTAACTTTATTTATTATTTCCTACGTGGAGGAAACTCGCACCAACGTTGTTTAAAGTAACTTTATCCTTCATTTTTAAAACAGAGAATTGATAGCCTTTAGTTATCTGTTTATCACCAGGTTTCATTAAATGACTATCTACTTAGTTGAATTGGTTTACCGCAGTATTTTATTGTAATCCTATAAAGATTAATTACAGTCTTTGGTGATTGAATGTGCAAATGCTCAGTAATATTTTCAGTTTCGAAAAAGATTCAGAATTCATTCATTCAAAGAATTCAGCTGCGGAAATACCGAAACGAATACTTAAAATTAATCGTGAAAAGGAAATTTATAAATTAATATTTAATGTAATATTTGTAAGCTGTTGTTCATTTCGTTATTGTATTGGAACCAGCCATAAATTTTCCTTATTCAGATATCAGTGTGGAATTTTCTTTCGCTGTTAGGAAAATGAACCAACAGAGTAATTTGGCACAATGTGGATCGATCGCTCACTTTTTACTGCACAACCGGAGGGAGCTTTCGTGCCAAAATGGAATTGTAGAAAAGTTTTGTTTCGAGGAGTGAGCGTCGATGCAAAAAATAACTTTCCGCATTTTTCCGTGAGTTTGTATGGAAAGAAAAGAACGCGGTAAAAACCATTATGCTGAGAAGTCTATTCGGGTTGAAGTGTTTGGAGAGAGGGAAAATAATAGCGCAATATAATTCCTATATTTGTGGAGTTTTCGATTTTCTTCTACTCTTCAAGTGTACTCCTAGTTTAAAGTTAGTAATCATAAGCACGCATAAAACCTCTCAGGAAAGTGCTTTTGTTGCAGTATATCTTAACTTGATGTTTTCAATTTGCTACCATATGTGAAAAAATTGTTTTTATGATTTTTAACATCCAGAATAGAACTGCGTTAGTCCAGAAATTGAAATCTAAAATCTTTAATGTATTTTTGTGGTTTGCCTCTTAGGTCATGTCAGATTCAGGTTGGAAGTAGAATCGAATAGTAATGCAACTAAAAAGGAGTGTGAAAGTTAGAATGTATTCTGAATAGTCTTCTGATACTGACTGCTGTTACGGGACGGTATTTAGTAAAAATTTCTTCGGACGTATTCTCCTATTCCTGACGTTGATTGATGTTTTAATAAAATATCAATCTACCTTTTATTGTTTATGGATATTAGCATTTATATATTTTATTCACTGGATCGTAAAAAGCATCGACATTCGAATGAAGATCATATTACACGTTCATTTATTCATTCTGTAATCGCAAGTTTTTCCAGAACGCATCAGGTTAAATTGGAGTAAATCTTACCATGAGCTTTAAAATTGCATGTTTCAAGACTGAACCTAGGTCAACAGGCCTTTTACGAAGCAATGCGAGATATTTATCCTCCTGTTATGTCAGAAATGCTTTTCCCCGAAAATAACTACGGACCGCAACTCAGGATTTTGTATCCTACGAAGAGAATAACAATAGCCCATTGTTAACTTCCCAAATTCTTTAATTTATTGAGAGTCAAATGGGCATTTCCTTTATTTTAATTCGTAGAATTTTATCCCATTACCCTTAAGCATCCACGATTCACTTCCATTCACGATTAACATGGAGATTTATTCAGAAACCTATTTTCGCTGATATTTGCCGCTATAACTTAAAATTTATTGAGGTTGAGAAATATAAAGCTACAATCAGAAGTCATTGAATAATAATTTTTGATTGTATAATGCAGTAAATATTTTCCCGTAGTTATTCCTACGCAAGCTGTGTTTAAATAAGTATATATAGCGTGTATTACAACGCTTTGCTTATGAAGAATTCAAATATTAAAAACTTTGTTTTTTCTTTGAGGAGAAACTTAATTTGGATGTACTGTTTATTTTCGCAACATCAAAGAATTTAATTCAATTCTCTGCAACTGTAGCCCCTGTAGTTATTAACGCTTCTATTATACATTTTTTGCTATTTATATTGTCTCCGGGCTTAAATTCAGAAAAAAAATCATTTTCATTTATGCTACTTGTGCGTGTTGCCCGTCCGCGACAGCTTATGATCTTGATATGGAATTACCATCCTTGAATAGTTGATTATTTATTTCCCATCCCTTTCATCTTATGAATTAAATGGAAGATGGGACTTTTAGGCCGTAACTCGCATTAATAAAGATGTTAATTATTATTTCCCCGATCCAGAGATTGAAATCCTTGGTTACTCCCCTTCAGAAGAGATTAATGGGTCGGTTTATTCGGACACTCATTGATGGTATTTACCGTACTTGTTGAAGTACTAGAAGCACTTCCCCTTCCTGTTTTCACTCTTAAAAGAACGCTGTCTCATCTCGAACACAAAGGTCGAGTGTTGTTCCCTTGGCAATGCGCTCCAGCAAAGATAAGGAAAACTCTTATCGCTGGAGTGAAATCCGAACTATCTTCTCCCTTATCAGGAGGGGGAAAACTATTCCGAGGAAAACTGAAGGGAATCATTGTTCGTAAAGGAATTATGATAAGGATAAGGGAATGTCTGTAGCTTTCGTCGCTGAATCGGTTGAGTTATTGCCGTTCTTGCATTTATCCAAGGTAGAATTTCTCCGTAAATTAAAGGTGAATGCTCTTTCGTAGAATATCTTGGTAAGGATAGTAAAGATAGTGCTTGAGACTGATTTTTAACGTAATTACCTCATTTTCGTATGTATTATGCCTGCGGTCTTTGGAATTTAAAAACGGTAAATAAATTAGTTTTTTTAGCGTCTGATAAGAATACGCCATACCGTTATTTCGAACACGACAAAATTCACTTTGGCAGGATGAGTTTGGTCTAAATTCATACGTATTTACTTTGTTTAATAAAAAGCCAGAGGTCTCTGATATTCAAAACAACATTTTATCGCATTTTATATCGTTCCCATCACACAATCGTTTGCATAATTTTCTTTCCCGAATTCGTTCATTACTTCAAGTGGAAGTAGAATTAAAGTATTCTACCTAGATTTACGTGGCGATTTTAAACTGAACTTCTCATGATTTCCTTCGCGCAATTTTTATGTCTAATGATCCGTATGAATAAGCCTCTCAGGTACGGCTTGATGATTTTATGTATAGCCTGATTGATCTTTAGTGGACGAATGGTGCATTCATACACGCTGCATGGAAAAGGTCTCCCACTCCTGGCCCTTCCTCATTCTAACTTCCTGGCGGTCATAGGGCATTCATATCGGATGGTGTATTGAAGTTCATTCGATCCCACTATAAGTAAATATTATTCTGTTACTTACAACTTCATTCATTAGTTGTTCCTTTAAGAGTTCCCGTTCATTGATCGAATTACTCTGACAGTAGTTACCCTACTAGGCAGTAGTACCCTACATATTTTAGCGCGTTGTCAATTCTGGAGGATTTCTAATTTATACAGGGAATTCCAGAAGATCCCGAGGTACTCTTGTTTTGTCGACGAATATAAAACGAAATTCATGCATTTAAGCCAAAAAAAGTATCTTCTAAAGCGTCTTCCGTGAGAGATGGATATCCTAGGATCAATTTAGAAATAAGTGTAAAAAAAACTGTGGCAAACCTTAATAATCTGTACTTGTGAAATTATGAATAGATGGAGGCTTTATTTTTTAAGGCTAATAGTTTCCAAAAGAAACGTAATGATGGCATCTTTAAGTCCCAAGTAGTGAGATAAGCCTCGGAGGTCGTTTTCGTTAACTAGCTTTTCTTAAATTCGTAAAGTAGGAAGTTAATTAATTTGAAACAGTCGTAAAATGAAATTGAAAGCAATCTCAGATTAATTGAAGCATTCGGAAAACCTCACAGGCTTCCTAAAGTCCTTGATTGAGATGAGAAAAACCTCCTATTTTACTATCCAAAGATAACTGATTGAAATTCACGGTTTCGCGTAATTTCATGGGCCATAATCGTTAAAACTGACTGCAGTTGCTTTCTAAAGTCCCGTATATTAAACGGTTTAATTAAAATCCATTTACTGTATTTATTGATCTCTAGGATTTTCAGTTTGATGGTTTCAGTACTTAAAAGAAGATATTCGACGAAGTGACGATGGTTGAAAATCCAATCTAGAGTTTCATTCTGTGGTTAGAATATGGCTGACAATTAGTGCTATTATTTATTCATTCGTCGACTTGAAAATAAAATGTTTCGGATCTATCATATTTAATCTACATATGAATTTTATTAGCATTTCTTTCATTTGTTTCCCTTGGTAATGTTTCTTCGCCAAGATCTCTCGTCATCATCATCACAGACTTTTTAAGGCCGCACGATCTCTCCGTTCTATAAAATCCTATTCACATTTTTTAAATAAATATTTTTACAAACATATAAAAATATATTCCATAATGAAACCGATTAGTTTTGTTTGTATCATTTCACGGTATTGTTTGTTTCTGGAATTTGTCAAAAATAAACGTCTAAATTTTATCAATAAAAGGAAAATATCGAATTATTCATTAACGTTTCTAAAAATAAGATTAATTAAGAGGTTCATATCTGTGAAAATTATCTTATCTAAAGTAATTACAGGAAGGTAATGAGGTATAAGGTAAAGCTGTCTTGGTGCAGGTGAATTATTATTGGATCACTGGGTTTTTAATGAAAAATAGTTTTTACTAATCGTATTATTGCATCAAACTAAAAAACCATGCAAATGTCATGTCAACATCGTTTATGTTTGGTTTAAGATTTAATATACTCATTTGTAATATTCACCAATAGTATTTCTTATGGCTGACACTTTGAAGTTCGTCCTTAGAATTGCTTTGGATAGAAATTCGGCGAGTCGTATATCGTTTTAAGCAGTGACTGACGTCTATTTCACGCTACGAAACCACTTTATGGCCCGTGCACTCGATTCGGTGGCCGTAAAATGCCTTCACCTGACACTTCACCCTCAATGTAGCTCCTAACAGTCATCCTTTATGTTTGTGCTATAAATCTCCATCTGAAGCTACATTCACAATGTTTTAAATCTTGAAAATAGTGACAGTGTTGCTACTGTGATGCAGTCACAGAAAAACGCCCGTCTTTGAAAATTGTCCCATTATTTAAGAACAATTGGTAATTTTTCATATTACATTTTCCGATAATTCTCTTCGAGTATACTAAATTTCATATCTCTGTTTTCTCGTGTCCGTCTCATACTCTTCCTTTTATGACGTTCTATATTTCGCTAATGTCCGCACGATTTGAATATCAAACTGCCTAAATTATTTTCGTGTTTTTTTTTCTGCCGTGGTTCGAAGGAAAAAGATACTGGTTAACGTCTTCCGTAGGAAAGCTATATGTATGATTTCCGAGGGTTCATTATTCTGCCTTTCCATCGCAAATTAACCATCTTCTCCCTTACTTCCTTTTGCTATGATATTAGCTTTGCTATATCGTTTTTTTTTTCGTTGCATTCTAACGTTTCATCTACCTTGAAATGTTTACCCCTAACTTCTTACCTCCTTCATTTGTTGCTCTTGCTGCAGTACACTTTCTTATCTTCGATTCCTTTACCGTTTTTATTGAGGTTTCTCTCATCTGTAATATCTATATTACGTCATTTATTTCCAGATGTAAGAAATGTAAGCTAGGTATATAATGTTACGCGATGATTATTGTCATCTATCATAATATTAGGGAAAGATTATTTAAAAGTAATTTGGTTGCTGTCTTTTAATTTTAAGGATTGAATCTCTTGGCTTTAAAATCAGCCATGCCAATATTTAGATGTCTGAAGTGAAGTCACCGAGAAGCTGAGGTGTCCGGGTTGTCTCCTTCTGCTACTTTATTCCTTAGAATGTCTCTTTCTCTGGGCTATTAAAACTTAAAAATATCACCAGATGATTGCTATTATCACTTTTAAGGTGCTTAGTTATTTATTTTCTAATTTAATTTTTTAATTTATCTTATTTGTAAAAAAGCGTATAAATACTGATTGAAGTAGGATGATGCAGATAATAAGAATTGGAAAATCTTTTAACTCGAACTCCACAAGCCTTGCCTTCGTCAGGAGGCAAAAATTTTGAAAATCTTGTTCAGCGATATGATTTGAATATGCGTTTTGAACTAATTTACGTTCTTCATTGTTTTGAATTCATTTCCTAATAAGCGACTCCTATTACTAAGAGGCAGAAAGGTAGAAGTTCTTCAATGCAATCGCTAATGAATGAAATTTGTCCACTCCCACCGATTATGCACCATTAAGAGACTTCCTTATTTTACGTACCATCTAAAGGCGGCACTGTTCATGCACGAATGCTTGCTGCTTCACTATCTTGCTAGTTATCCATTTTGGAGCTTCTTGAAGGCTTACCTCCTAATGCTCCAAAGTTGGCGTACGTTCAGCGTTCTATATTTTAAGGCCCAAGAATCCATACCGTAAGTTAAACTGTTAGTGCATTGTTTCAGTCTTTCATCGAACCTTCTCATTCCTTCTAGAGCAAGATATTAGACATTAAATTTAATCACGAATTTCCGGCATATTTTATCTCCCCAGATGTCTTAGTTTTCCCAAGGAAGCGATCGAAGAGATTTTCCAATTTTATCCCCATGTTTTACTATTTGGTTATTTTCGGATAGCGTTATCATATAAACCAAATTAGCCATCGATTAGGACTGACTGTGATGGAAACTAAAAAACCGACTCCGATTTTTTTTATCATGGATAACTCGAGAATGTAATTGAATGAAACGAAACTAGGGATCCCAAAGAAGAGCAAGTAAAATCAAATTTTGCCTGTTTCACCCTGGGTGTAACCGTGCAATGCAAATATTTCTGTCTTTATCCGGTGGATTTATTAACAGCATTTGTATGAAAAATGAATCAGATTAGATAATAGTTTAATAAGGTAAGCAGTAACTATTCTCGAAGTCTCGAATTAAATATTTTCCTCAAAATCCATGTATTTGATTTCAATATTGTTATTCATCTATATATGCGGCCATGAATGTCAAAGAGGATTCGTTAATATTCTGATGAATATCAAAAATGCTCCCACAGTGTATTGAAATTGCCTTTCTTTGTATTCATAATTATTTTTAAAAAATTTTTAACATGCGCTCGAGAACATGGAAACCAGAGTTGTAAAAAATGCTATCGAAATTTCGTAAATTTTTGGGGGCGACACCCGACGAATTTTCAAGTTCCCTGCATACTGATGATGCAGTTCTCCTCTGAGGGGATTGTTGCACATCTGTTTAACATGCATCGGAGCGCATTTGAATTACTCTTGACCTGGGTCTTGGAATCACGAAGGGGACGGTATGTCAGCACGCCTTTCGCCGAATCCAGAAGAAAGCATTCGGAAGGGATAATGAGTGTGGGCGGAGGAGGAATGGGGAGAGGGAAAAGAACGTGCATGGATTGTGAAGCGGAAGTTTTGGAATGGGGGGGCGCAAGAGCTTAAGTCTAAAAATGGCGGCTTCTAATAATATAACAGCTTCTTTCCTGGTGCGCCTTCCGACTGGCACCTCCAGTATTGATAGGCCGCTCTCCATTCTTCCTATTCATTAGTCTTTGGCTTCTGTCGATGCTGGTTCCGCGGAGGGGTCTTCTCAGTTAGAGACTCTTCTTTAGGAATGCGCTCGATAAGCATTTGCATGACAGTTGATGGTAGGGATCTCTGGAAAAATCAATCTAATTAAAATGCACTCCATTTCCTATTCCTCTCAAAGGAGTTTAATAGCGGATTATCTTCTGTGTATGCACATGGGTTAATTAAACCCTATGACATTTTAATTGGTGGAAACCCTTATTGAAATTTGATGTCTTTAAACGCATTTGACGCATTTTTTGTTTTCCTATATTTCTATGTTTTTCATCCTGTTTGACCCACATGTACAGTCCTGTATGTGTTGCAATCTAATTTCTAAACACCGATTTTTGAGTTAAGTTATTATTTTAGTTGTTGAGTAATGTTTTGGTTAGGTTTTGTATGTATAAAATGCATCTCTGGCTTTATTGGAACAAGTAATTCTGCTAATGTTGTAACTGATATTCCTATGAATGGACTTTTGCTCCATCGTGGTTTGTCATGCTTTGTAATGCATTGTTTTTTTTCCTCCAAGAATTTTGTCAGTGAGGTAGTTAGAAACCGTTATTGTAGGATATAGATTCAATCATCTGTTAAAGGAGGCGAAGAGATACTTCAGCAGATACTTAAATAGTACCTCCAGAAAGCCAAGTGGGTAACATGTTTGCCATTGGTGAAAGCGATTCTAGGTTCAAGTTGTAGCAGGGCCTACCAAGGTGGTTATTACCTCTGCTCTTTAAGCTCATGCATATAAGTACCAATTGTATATTAAATAAATCAAAATTTGCCAAACACCTTTTGGGTAAACTGCTCTCTAGGATCACCATCTTGCATCTGTTTCCTCCACCTTATTTATGAAAAAATAACATTTTCGAAGACTTGATTCGAAAATTAATATACTCCAAAATGATTGCAAGGAGACTGTTCAATTTAGAATATGATTTGTTCAGAATTCTCAGCATTTGCTTATAGCTTGAGGAACCCTTGAATATTGTACACCAATAAAAATCAACCTCTAGCAATTACAAATTGCTTTTTGGACTATGTGTACATCTTTCATGAACATTTTAAGTTGGTGGAGCTTTGGTTTCCTGAAAACCCAGTATTTACCTCATTCAATATCTCAAAGTGAGCCATAATAAATTTTATCCATCCTTCTGATTATTTACTTTATGTGATACATTTGGCAATATTTGTTAAATAAAGTTTGTATGTCATAAAGACAGGAATTTGCATAATATAGTTAATTATGTAGTTGTTGATCACACCATGCTCACTACTGCAAAGAAAATAGTTAATGGTCACTTATGTGATATTCAGGCAACTTTCTAATTTTATTACTGCAAATCATACATGTATGCAAGTCTGCAAGTATTTTCCTGTCCCAGATGTTACACAATGGTGTACTTGTTTACATAAGAACCACAACATTATATTCAGTTTTCAGTCATTTTATATATTTTTGAATTGCGTATTCTTCAATCTTAAAGTTGCCTGAAATTTCAATTTTATGGAAATAAAATTATGCAGAGAAGACCAAATTAAACTTAATTTATGATAGATTAAAATTGTTTTTGATAGAAGAATTCACCATTAGTATTCTATGGGATTGAATTTCCAAATGGGTGAAGACTGTTATTCATAATTCTGGTTCCATGACAAATCTTGCATTGTATAAATTGCAGTTATAGATATGCTTACCTCTAATTGAGAGATTGTTTCCTTTCTTTCCAATTTTTTCAAAAAGAGGACTTAAATCAATCTTTGGATTGCTATCTTATTAATTTCATCCAAATTGCAGCTGTCTGATGAAAATAATGTATTATAATGACACTATCCAATGTTCATGACCTCTTCTCTATATTTTGTGTTTTTATTGGTTCAGTGTGAGTAGTATCCAAAAGAAAAAGTTTCCTTTTATTCATACAGAAAATTGAAACACATTTTGATTTTTCTGTATCTCAGGAAAACTTTCTCTTCAGATATACTTGATAGTTTAGTCATTTAAGCTTTAAGTTTTCTACAAATACTAATAGCGTTTTGTAATTTTCTATCTTCAGAAGCCAATGACAGTGCTGACACCAGAGAGCCTAAGATGAAACTACTTAAGGAAGACTCGGCACCAAAGAACCAAGTGAATGGAAAGGAAGAAGTGGAAAAGGAGAAAATTGCAAATGATGAAGGTACAGTCAAGGCCAATGGTGTTGATGGAGAGGCCAAAGAAGAAAGCAAGAATGGAGAGGGAGAGAAAGAAGAGAGGGCTAAAGAGGAGCAGGAAGTGGTATTCATCCAGGATATGGGATTCACCGTGAAAATAGTCTCACCTGGAACAGAGCCCTTTGATATTCAGGTGAGCAGGAATTCTTTTTGAGCCACATCCTTGTATTTCCTTGCTAAAAAATTATTGAAAAAGTATTGATAACATACATATGATATATTTTCATAATATATATGATATATAGGATTGTTACTGATGAAAACATTACAGTTACATTGTTGTTAATCAAAAAATGCTCTTCACTGTCCTTAAATACATTAACTGTTTATCATTTGAAAAACTTTTCATTTAAGTAATTGGTAGTGGAAACTATTTTGAAAGATTTTGCAGTAGTACTGCTTTGAACTCTCTGTAAGGAACTCTTCTTCCACTTATGAATACTTGGAAATGGTCATATCATAGTTTATAATTTGAATTCAAAACCAAGGTAATGCTTATTTATATCCCATATGTTTTCTTTTGTCCTAAAATTTCAAATGTAAATCTTCAATTGATTTTTTTAACTCTCACTCTCAGCTCAGAAGGTGAAAGTAATTTAGGTTACAATTTTGCATGGACCAGAAATACTATAATTACGGAGAAATATTTCTATTGATACTTTGCCAGAAAGTTTTCTCTGATAGTCAAAGTCATCATCATCATATTTGGTGTTATCCTTCAAATATTCTGTTGAATTTAAAGAATAAAATAATTAATTTTATCATCTCACTGACTTAAAATGAAAGCTTTTAAACACGCTCTGTGGAAATGATCGAATGTTGCCATCTTCTTTCCTCATACGGTGAATAACCTAGTGAAGCGTGATCATTATGAAGCCAATGCTAGTTTCTTGAGTTCAAGTTCTACAAATTTCTTGATTGGCTTATTGTTGGCGTTACCCATTGGTGGTCATCATGAGCTATGTCACACTTGAGGGGAGTTTTGGGAATATGTGACATCATCAAAAATGCAGCTCCATGCATCACATTGTGATAGAGAGGAAACAGGGTTCAGAAATCCTAAAAAAAATAATTGAAGGCATCATTTTGACATCATTTAATGCAGATCCAATTGGTCAGCAATAAGAGCAACCTTTGATGATTTTGCAGGCATAGTGATATGCATAGGATATGACATAATGAGAAGCACAGAATGAAAATTAACAGTGATGTTTTTCTATAATTTCATTGTATTTATTGAATTATTTTATGTTTGATTGGCATTTTAGCATTTGATCAATGCAAAGAAAGATACTAAGATAATTATTACTTTAAGTATACAAATGTATAAATATAATTCTCGTAATGTATGAATATATTGTCTAAATCACTGCTTGCTAGTTTCTTCATACACGAGTTTAATAATGGTAAACAAATTAATTTGTTTTTTGAAAAATGCATGTGCCAATGTCTTTCATCAATAAGTGTAGAACATGTATAGTGGTTCACTTGTTTATTGGAGCACATCTGAATCATATTTTCACTCATATACATAGCTTTATAGTAGATGGGCAAAATTACACTTGATCCTATGGAAAAATGCATGAACTTGGAATAAATAATTGCACAGATCTTCAGAGGAATTTTGTGTTTACAATCTAAAAATTTTGCAAAGCTATCATGAATTTCATCAAAACTCATAATTTTAAATCAAAAAATATTACTCTACCAATATTGGATTATTGAAATTTTATTGAAGACCATGGGATACATTTCCTTATTAATTTTTATTCACTTAATTCTATGAAATATTTATCATACTTTTCCAGTGGGCTTGTGTCTTGTAAATTGAAAATTTTCTCAATCGTTTATAAAAATGTGACTAATTTTGCCCATTGTTCTTTTAAACAAAAGGTTTCCAGTATGGAGCTGGTCCAAGAGATTCATCAACTTCTGATGGACAGAGAGGACACTTGCCATAGAACGTGTTTCTCTCTTCAACTTGATGGAAATACTCTAGATAATTTTGCTGAACTTAAAAACATTGAAGGCCTAAAGGAAGGGTCTATTATCAAGGTAAGCAATTAACTGTATACTTATACTATATAATTTCTGTACTTTAACATTGGAGCTATCCTAAAATTCTCTCCCTCTAAGCTATAGAAGATCAAAACTTTTTAAATAACTAATTACGTCATTTTTTGAACCAATTTCATTGTTCTTCAAGGTATTTGTGGAATCTTGGCAGCAGCTTTTTTCATTGCAATGTCAAAGCATTCTCCTATCCAACTACCCACCCAATCATCCACTTCTCTTTTTGATTTGTGGCCATTAGAAAACTTCTGATTTTGGGAATCAATGGAAGGCTATCAAAGTATGCCAAATGACCAAACACATCATATCTCAAATATTCATGCATTTGGCATGATGACACTGAATGATTTTGCGAATGAGGAAAAAATAGTGTTACAGAAGATCTTGTTGTTTGTTGTGATGGCTAATTGAGGATGCTTCAACATTTCAGAGTATCAAGAAGCCTTAATCAATGCTCAACTGGGCAGACAGAATTAATTACTTATATTTGCTCAGGGAATGCATCCTCTTTTTTTTACCTTTCCATGCTTGACTTTTTCATTCAGCGGTATTTAAACTCTGAGTTATTTTTAAAATATCTTGTTTCAGAATTCTTTACGTAAGAAATAAATCAGCAGCACCTCGTTTGTGAAAAATATTTTGAATGAGACTCCAATCAGCTTCCAGTTTTTCAAATTTTCTCTCATGGAAAACCACCCAACCTTAGTTAAAGTCAATAATTTACCAAAAATAGGGAGGTGAATTGTTTGGAGAGTAATTTTGGTGAAAATTAGTGTGACATTAAAATAAAGATGAAACTGCCAATGAACCAAAAATGTCTTCAGAAACAAAGAGATTATGTCAGACAATATATTAATGAATAAACAATATTTTTGGTGGTGATATTCCACTTGAACTTGAAAATTCAGATTTGATTATCTCAAGTATATTGAAACTTATTTGTTGAATATCCCTTTTATTTACTATCATTAACCGCAGAATAAATAAAAGTGCTGCTTTATGTTATCCAGTTTATGTACCTATTTTCCTTATTTAAAGTAAAATTACAATTTGTTGTTTCGTTTAATTATAATTTTTGTGTTAATTTTCTTGGAAAAAGTATAGTGGCCATGCTGTAAAATTGCTGTTTTTATAGTTGATTCCTCAGAGAGTAAATTTACTCCATGAGGTAAATATAGGAATTGAAAACCTATGGAAGTAATATTATGTAATATAGTGATTTCAATGACAGAAATCATTTGAAAACGAGTTTTTAAAACATTTTGACTCTACTCTTAATCAGTGTGTTAAATTATATGAAATCAGTAAGATAAACATTAAGTTAATCTCTCAGCTTTGCCTGCTTCATAATTTCATAAGTCCTGGTTTCTTGCCATTATAACCGTAATGTTTAATGACATTTTATCAATATTATTTGTCTTCTTATTAAAATTAGAGAAATTTGAATCACAAATAATAGGTTAAAATTATAATCAAACTTAAGGGAAATCGTTCTTTCTCATAAATGTCATGTTGAGTGGTACCTATTATATTCTCTCCAAAGATTGACAATTAATGAATGATGTTCATTTAAAATATCCAAAGATTGAAATGGTGAATGATTTAACAGTTTCCAATTCATCTTAACTGTTTTTTTTATTTTCGAAATTATTTGTTAAAGGTATCTTTTCTATCAACAGGTTGTGGAAGAACCTTACACAATGAGAGAAGCTCGCATCCATGTAAGACATGTTCGAGACCTTCTCAAATCATTAGATCCTGCAGATGCTTACAATGGAGTTGATTGCAGCTCTCTTGCTTTCCTTAACGTGGTTACTCAGGGTGATATTCTTGGTGAGAATTTAATAACATTGTCACATTGGCATTTATCTACCTTCTTGTGCCTAAGAGATTGTTGTTTGCCATGTAACTTATCTTACATGATGTAGTCAACTATAAAATAATAAGAGAATCATGATCCATCAAAATAAAGATTGAAAATTCAATGAGGAAACTGTGTATAAATCATATGTCAACTGCACTGAAAAGAACCTTTCATGGACATGGTGGTCACCTGTTTGAATTTTTCAGTGTTTATATTTTTCAACATTAATCTTCTCAGTCAGCCATGTTTTCATTCTGTTTGCTTTTTGATAGTTAGGGAAAGGTAATTGAATAATTACATAGAATGTATCAATTTTATAAAATAGTTCTTTTGATTTATAAAATTTTTCACCCCATATATTGTATATAAGCAAATCTATCAACCTGATTTGCCATGTACTACGTAGCGTCCATCTATGAACATTGTTTTTTCTATTTCATGAATAATCCTTGAAAAATAGCATATGTCATAGATTTCATTGTCTATATCATCTATGGTGTTTATGCTGATGAATCACGCCAGTGCAATTGTCTCTTGTGTTAGACCTATTTCTTTTATTTATCCATACTTAAATTCTGCATAGCCTTAATTAATTAGTATCTTGAAGCTCTTATTTCACTTGGAATTAGTTGATAAAATGCCGTAGTCAAATTTTTCACATTAGAAATTAGGTGAAAAGTCATTATAGTAACATTTTTAATATTTACTGTGAAAAATATGCATTTAGCCCATCAATTATGCTGAAGTTATTGAGAAAAAGAGGTATCAAAGATGTTTTGATTTGATTCAGTGTTTATGAAGCAGACACCAGTGAGAGGAACAAGTTCTAGTAGCTATGAATCTTTAATATTTCCTATGAGGGTGATACACTGTGATTCATAAAAATATAAGGGTTTAGAAAATGTAGCTTCAAAGTAAAAAAAATCTATTATAGCATAGGCTAAGTATACTCTATGATCATATCTAGTATATTATTTACTCTTAACATATGTATGAAATCCATTGGAAACTACCTTTGGTGTCAATATGTTAATATTGTGTAAATGTACCTTTAAAAAAATCTTATATCACAATTACCAAATGTATTGATCCTTATCTATGTATATTTTTAACTACATTTTCAGTGACCTGCTTTTTTCTCCCCTCACATTCCATCAAAGCATATAAATGACATAATCATTTTAAAGAAAAAGTTTCCCACCTCTTAATAAAAATAGACCAACAAATGAAAAATACACTATTTTGTCAAAAGTTGAGTTAAAATTTGAATTTTCTCATGGAGGATAGTCACTGGATATGTAGATATCAATATTTATCAATAAAAACTAGGTATATTGAAATGTATACTGATACTGAGTATGAAGGTGTGTTTTTTAGGTTTTTTTAGTGTGAGTATTCAGTTTTAGTAATCAGAGTGTTTGTTGAAATGCATTTGGGTGAGAGTATGTGTCCCTTGCAAAATTTTTGCAAGGGGCAAAGAGTCTTTATATATTCCATTAAAAGGGAAAGGACTATGATGTTTGAAAATTCTAGCTCAACAAATACATAAATTTGATAAATGAAAGATTATTCTTTGGAGTTAAAATTAAAATCGCGTGAATGTTTTACCAAAAATCTGTATAGTGACAAATTTTTAGAATAAACGGAAATTTTGGTCAGTGGAGAGAGTGTTAATTTTCTCATACGTATCTTCCTTTTCAATTATTCTAAAGTAGTTTCTATCTGTTAAATTACTTCTTACAGAGAAGAAGAAGAGTAGACCAGAAAGTGTTGACTGCACACCACCTGATTACATAATGCCAGGCAGCAAAGAGAGGCCTCTTCTACCCCTCCAGCCTCAAGCTAAAGAGCAAAAGGCTCCTTTATGCATCAAGGTAATGCTCTGAGATTCTGTTGTTAAAAAATTTTTGCTATTTTTATGTCTATCTTTATGTATTTTACAAATATTGGTAGCTTATTATCTTCAGTGTTTATGTTTGATTATTTAAATGCCTCCTATATATTTCTTCTATTTAATTATCTAATTAATTATTCATGATAAATAGATTCAAATTTTACCTATTCTCATTCAGTCTATGGAGGTTTTTCAGATATTCTTTCCTAAAATAACTGTTATTTGCTTTTTCAAGCTTCTACTATATTTAGAAGTTTAAGCTTACATTGTCTGAGATACTCTGAGTTTTTTTTGTAACTTGAACAGCTCTCTACATGAAAATGATTCTGACAATTGAGACTTGAGTTAGGAAAATAACAGCTAATATTAGTCATAGAACTTATTTCTTATGATCAGTTGATGCCTCCCCTTTAAATTTAGTAATTTCCGTTATTGTTATCATTTTTAATTACAATATTCATTAGCTTTACCTAATAAAAAGGTTCAAAGTAACCCGTTTTATTAGAAATGCTTGTTTTTTACTTTCTTAAAAATTTTCATAGTTTTTCATGCTATTTTTTATTATTTATTTTTTAGGTGCTAACAACATCAGGATGGAATCCACCACCAGGGCATAGAAAAATGAGGGGAGATCTCATGTACCTGCATGTTGTGACTCTAGAAGATAAGCATTATCATATAACTGCCTGTTCTAGAGGTTTCTTTGTAAATCAGTAAGTTAATAAATGAAAATCATTGTCACATGATCAGTGAAATATCATGAAAACACAACTGTGGAATTAAAAAAAATAACCTGATATTTACTATAAATTTTTATTAATTTAAGGTCAACTGAAGAAGAATTTAATCCCAAACCATCAACACCCAACCACTTGTGCCATTCATTGATTGAACTTTTATGTCAAATATCTCCTGCCTTCAAGCGCAACTTCGCTTTTTTGCAAAAGAAACGGACGATGCGTCATCCTTTTGAAAGGGTAGCCACACCATACCAGGTGTATGCATGGTGTGCTCCATTAATAGATCATACTGTGGATTCTATCAGGGCTGAAGACAGTGAGTTCTATTAATTTGTTATGTTTATCTCAGTGGTTATATGAGTATGTCTTATTGTTCCAAAACATTTACTAATCTTGTGTGAAAATTGCCTAGTCCAGGAGGTGGGGAACCTGCTAATGTGAGGCAAAATGTAGCCTTTTATCATGGCCTTTACTTAATGTTGTTTACATTTTTATCCTTTTTGCATTTTAGCATAAATGTATATATTTTTCTCAATTATTTACTAAGTTATGTAAAAGGTAATTGTCTACCTAATAAATTAATTATTCCTGTTGTTGTAATTGCTGAAATTTCTACCTTGTGGTGTTTGAAAGTATGCAATGTGTAGTAGTGTTACTGTATACATATGTTTTTTGCTATATACAACTGCAACCTTAATCGTTTACTGCTCCCCCACCTCTGACATAAGCCTATTAATCTGATGTAGCTTAGAATAAAATATTTTGTGACATTTATTTTGAAGCTATGTGTTGTTGTATCAAAAATTTTAGTCATACAAAATTCATTTCAATTAATTTAAATACAAAGGACATTTTATAAAACAAAAACAATAGTGACTGTCTTCATGATTAGCCTTACAGCAGTAATTAATTTGAAATGATTTATCAAGCCTTGAATTTAGCATAAATTTTGTAATAAATCTTTCTTGTATTTAATATTTAATAATAAACAGAAATAAATCTTGAGTGATGACAACAGAAAATTAAATATATTTTAAAACTTAATAAAAACAAGATGCTAGCAATTGAAAGAGTTTCTAATCCTATTTCTAATCTGCCCTACAAGGTATATTGGAAAGTCATTTATGTTGTCTTCAGACAAAAATCTTACAAGCCACAATGCTTGAATTTCACTTGTTGTTCCAAAATTCCAACATACTTAAAATAACCTTTTATATTTCCAAAACTAAATTTTTATAATTATTGAAAATCAGTTTGGTGATAGAGATAATAGATGATAAGTACAAGTTATATATAAAATTTGTAACATGATCAGTTGTTGAATAAATTATATGTGATACTTTAAGAGCTACGAAAGGGAATTATTAAAGTAATTACCAGTCTTCATAGTAAATAATGATGTGAAGTTAACAAAAGTCTTTTTTTATAGCTTTTTCTTCTAAACTTGGTTATGAGGAGCACATTCCAGGGCAAACACGAGACTGGAATGAAGAGTTGCAAACTACAAGAGAATTACCTCACAAGAATCTTCCAGAACGTCTCTTAAGGGAGAGAGCAATATTTAAGGTAATGTGGAAAAACAGTTGCATTAATCATACTATTAAATTTATGCACAAAGTCAATATTTTCATAAGATTGTACTATATATCTAGCTATAAAACAGGGAAAATGACTCTGTGAAAGTGTAGCGATTATTTTCTATCTTGATGCATTAATTATCTAGAAAATCAAGGGCTGATTTCATCAGAAAAAGAAATCTCTAATGGTTTTTTAAACATGTTAACATATGTTGAAATTCTATTTTACTTGTATAGTTGTCTACTACTGTTATTATCTTTTATCCATCATCATTGTTTCTTGATTTATGATATCATGTTAACCATTCACCCAAGTGATGGCTTAGCATGTATATAATTTAATTAAAATCTTTAATATCTCATTCTTTAGAACAATTTCCCTTCTAACTTCTTTTATCAAATTTTGAAAAATTTATTTGCAGGTGCATAGTGACTTTGTTGCAGCTGCCACTAGAGGTGCAATGGCAGTAATAGATGGAAATGTGATGGCTATAAACCCAGGAGAGGAAGCCAAAATGCAAATGTTCATTTGGAATAACATTTTCTTCTCTCTTGGATTTGATGTCAGAGATCACTACAAGGAATTGGGAGGTGATGCAGCTGCATTTGTGGCTCCTGTAAGTTAGCATATTATAATGATCAAGTAATTACTTGTTATTGTCTTTAGCTTTTTAACTTTTTCATTATCACTATTGAAAGCAGATGATTGTATTTGTCCTTTATAATCTATAATATGCTGTATTTTAATGAATTTAAACTGTTTTAGGCCAATAGTAAGTGTTTTAAAACACTATTGCTGGCTTTTCAATTCCTGTTTTATTATTTTCTAAAAGTTAGATATTCTCTCTGGAGACAATGAATCACATTAGGTTTGATTTTAACATTCTTTGATGCTGTGTAATCATCTTAGTTACAGTTTCTGAGATACATTCTTTTTTTAGTTTTTGATTCAAAATAATTTTTCTTGAAAAGTATATCCTGCAAGGATAAAATACAATTTATTTTTTCAATAATTTTTGTGTTAATCATGTAGTGGTAGTATTATTAAAATTAGTGGTGCACTTGGGAATGTGGGCAGGAATCAAACCAGGGATTACTTTCACCGAAGTCAAATGTGCTGCCCACATGGCTATCTGTGAGCCTAATTTTAATCATTTTAGTAATTTTAAGACATGACCATATGTTTCTAAACCTTCCCTGTTAATCTGTGAGAAATGTCCTCTCTTGAGGTAGAATGCATAGAAAAAGTCTTGATTTGAAATTCTTCTCTGCAGCGTAATGATCTACAAGGTGTGCGGGTTTACAGTGCTGTTGATCCTCAGGGCTTATACACATTAGGAACTGTTGTTATTGACTATAGGGGGTATCGAGTTACTGCTCAGTCAATAATTCCAGGCATTTTGGAGAGGGAGCAAGAGCAATCAGTTGTTTATGGATCCATTGACTTTGGCCGAACAGTTGTTTCACATCCAAAGTACCTTGAATTGGTAAGTGCATTCAGATATATGTATTTGATGTATGTCTTCAATGTTACGTTAAATCTCAGTTTTAATTTAGTGTTCATGCAAAATTTATTTATTCCTTTCATTGTTGGAGTACTTTAAAAGATTTACTAATTGCCATTTTCTGGTAATGGAGAAAGCATTCTCACCCCGTGCATGATTTGTGATACTTCTGCTAGGGTATTTCCCTTACCTCAGAGATATCTTCCTAATCCCATATTCCTCAGTATAGCTCCTTAGCTCTTAAAATTTTACCTCCAATTTTACTAGATCAATTTTATATCACAAATGATAGATCATATATTTAGATATTAAAAAAGGGGAGTAAATAAATTTTAGTTTAAAAACTCTTATTCTGTACTGTAAATGAAAGTTAAATCTGTATTAGGAAGGGCTGTCTATCAATCTGAAACTGTAAATATTCAAGCATGTTAAGCACTGTATCAAAAGGAATCTTGTAACATTCTTCTTTTGCTGAGAGCTGTATCATTCTTGTAGTTTTTGTGCAAGACATTATTTCATTAAGGCTAATTCATTTATCCTGAATCACAAGCTTTCTAAGTTTAAAATCATCTCATGTTTTCTTTGTACTTTTTTGGAAACTATTAGTTTACATTTGAGCCAGCTGAAATGAAACTGAATGGGGTAAAGTGGATCAGGAACAAAGTAGAGACATCGCATTGGCTGTATTTTTAAAATATTTCCTTCAGTGTTATTTGCCTCATTCTCAAAGGCTTTATTCATGCTGCTGAATGTTATATGTTGTAAATTGTTTAACAACTGTTGTTTATGTCATCCAGATATATTGGAAAATTGAGCTGATACCATGTTACAGATTTCAAAATATTTCAGATTGGGGATAAAATACGATACAATACTTTAGCCACAGTTGTTTTTGGAATTACCATCTGTAGCAAAATATTGTTATTGTATACAGAGCTACAAGTAGGCATATACCAGGTGGTAACTTGCAGTTGAGATGATAACTAAATCTGGCTGGCTATTAAAAGATCAAAATAGAAACTAATGTACATCTCTTTTTTCATATGCTGAATTACTGAATTTACATTTATGATAACAATCTTGAGTCTTTGACCAAAACAAATTGTCCTGCATATCTTTGTTATTTAATTCTCTCTACAGCTCAGCAAGGCTGGTCAACAGTTGAAAATACTTCCACACACTGTCCTCAATGAGAAAGGAGAGCCATTTGAACTGTGCTCCTCTGTTGAATGCAAAGGAATCATTGGCAATGATGGACGTCATTACATCTTAGATCTTTTGCGGACCTTTCCTCCTGATGTGAACTTTCTCAAATGTAAGATAAATCTTCCTCTATAAATAGCTCTAATTAATATTACATTTATATATTTAAATTTTGTGACTTGGTAAATATTCCAGAAAATAACAACCCTTTCTTTAAAATATTTCTAATATCTGTTAGTACTTATTTTTAAAATTATATAATTTATTTTCTGTAATGAGAACCTCTCACATGGTAGCAAGTTAATGCTGCTATTAAATATTATTCTTACTCCATTCTTATTATATCTCTTAATCTCTGTCTCTCAACCTTCAATCATCATCTAAGATATTATGGTATATTTGCATAGAAGCTCTCATAGTTATTTTTGATCTGGATGTGTTAAACAAATGTTGAATATTTCTAAGCTGTATTGCATGTATCATCTATAAAATAAATTAAAGCTAAACTCTCCTTTAAATAATGATCCTATATAATTTTCATATTATGTATATTTTTTCTATTGTGAGTAATTTATTCATTTATATTTGGAATCATTTGTTCATATGTCTCTTGGTTTTATTTTTATTCATCAGCTTATTGCTGGTGTGAGTAAATATCTCTACTTCACTGAAATACCTATGGGGTAAATACCACCTATTCTTGAATCTATGATGTCCCAAAGTTTTCAATGTTGCATGGGGGAAAAGAGTAATCACAGTATTGTAAGACACATGCTGTTTACCATGGTATGTGTCCCAACATTTCTGGAAAGGCTTGTAATGGAAAAAGCTTGGCTGTTGAGGAGGGAAAACTGAACCATAGCTTTAAATATTATAGTTAAAGTAACTTTTATCTTCAATACCTGCTTAACAATAATGTACTTCTATTATTTGTATCTGAGACACTCAAATCTTAGACACTTAATTTTCAGAAGCTATAAAAATGCAAGAAAGGTGAATCTTAGATTCAAGAACTTTCAACATTAGCCAAGTGCAGCCATGATACAAGTTTCATTTAAAATTTAATTTCATGTTTAATTAATTTTAATTAATATTGAAAGTTTTATTTTTGATTGAAATTGTTTGCTGCACTTCATATTTTAGGAATTGAATGTATATCTGTGATGGATTTTGCAAAACTAATCTTCATAAATTTGCTGCATAATTTTCTGAAATTTGATGTTCTTCTTTCCAGCATTTATCTGGATTTAACTGTATTAATGGAATGCTCAAGCTCTTATTAACTAATTAGGCCAAAGGCATTCGACAAACATAATTTGAATGTATAATTAATGTCTTCAATGAAACACATTCCTAATTTCTCCACTGCCCTCAAGTCTATTTGGGGATGTCATTTATGCAACATGTAAGGCATTTTTAACCAAGGTACCATATTACCTTGGAAAATAGGTTTTATAGTAACATATGTTAGGAAATTTCATCTTTTTTCATGCATGATCCTTTTTATCATCAACACATGAGCATATTACTTTGTTCATTGGCAGCATTTAGCTTTGATGTGTAATTTTATAAAATTTAATAATATTCCTCCCTGCACATTTATATTATCACATTTTTATGCATTTTGGTTATTTTCTTCAAAAACATTGTGAAGTCAAACTGAGAATTTTTAGTTATGGCTCTCATGATTTCACCTAGGTATTTCCATTAAACAGGTGTTGTTTTAGAATCTGTCTTTTTAATCCATGAAAGTTTTATAACGTAGTTATAATTCCTCAAATGTATTAAGAACTACATTTTACTCATGAGGTATGTAGAAATAAAAGTATTATCTCTGATCGTAAGATAGAACTATTTACTGCAATTATGTTCCATTAGTTTAATACTTCTGCAAGCAGCTAAGTTGTATATGGTGAGTTTGGAAGTATTTGTTAGGATTTCTTCATTTCTCAAGATGTCTTTGAATTTAAAATAATTTATAATCAGATTTCCTTCATTTAAAGGAAGTTTTTACTTTCATTTACTTTTTGATATTTTAAATATCATTAAAGAAGTATATATAGCAGAACCATGAATTTTCTAAGAACAGCAATCGTTATTGTAACTTTACATAAAAAAAATTCTGTTTGTCAGTCAAATTTTGAAAATTTTATGCAAATTAATTCATGACATGCATGTAAAATCTAAAAATTGAATAAGTCAAATTTTGTCAAGGTTATATTTTTGAAGAACTAAGTTAAGATTATTTACTGCAGGATGATAAACTAATTTCAAATAGATTCAAATTCTAATTTGTTAATAAATATTAAATTCAGTTCCTTTTGAATTTAAATAAGTTTTAAGCTTTCATATATTCACTGAAGTAGCATGTTGAATCCAGAATGTGTAACTGACTGACACACAGAATGTTCTATTATTCATTTACATTATTAGGAAATGTAATGGAAGAGTATAGAGATGTTACCAAAGACATGGCTGAACAGTGGCTGAAAGGGGATCACTTTTTGCTGCTTCAATTCATTGCATGAATATAAAACATTCTTGTCAAGTTTTTGGAATGTGCTCATTTAATTGACATGATTGTAGTACAGTGGGTAATTGGTTAAGGAAATTGATCCATGTAATTACAATTCACCTCTGTGATCATAACAAATAAACATTAATTAACATTAACAAACATTCATTTACAAATCATTGAATTATGAAATGTTTTTATGAGAATGGAATGAATTCCTTATTGAAATATAAATAAGTAAAAACTTGTTACATTATACTCAACTGCTTACTACTAGTTTAAGTATAATGACGGAAGAGAGACATTCATGTCTCAGAGACAGAGAGAGTTGATTGTGCTTTCACATTGTGAATCAAACTTAAGCTTTAGTGCCAGCTATTGATAGGTTCCAGCTAAGGCAGGCACGTTAGTAACAATAGTTGGGAATGTGTTCTATGTATGTGAGGTTGTTACATAAATACATCTCTTAAAGTCTCTTCTTGGAAATTGTTCACATATGGCAGTAAAATGGTGCTACTAATCTCACATCCAGCATTACTTCTTGTTTTTGCTTTGTGGTATTTTTGACATGAGTCTGTCGTCCATACATAAAGATCTTCTGAGGAGTTGTTTTTGTATGACTGTCCTGTTATCAGATAGCTCCTTATCCAATCACCCTCTGTACTATATGCTTGAGCTATGCTTAGAAGTTGTGAGCAGAAAATAGTTTGGTATAGGAAGATATTTCTGTCTTAGCCAGAAAGGACTTTTGGTTGGGAGAAGAGTTAATTTCACTTGTAAATTGCTGTTGTCATCTTCAGTTTATATCCCTGCCATTTTAATGGAATGACTTCAGCTCGAGATATCCAAAATAAATATTTTTAATTGTGATGAAAACAGTTTTACCGAAGTTGAGGTCACTAAGAGTTTTTGTGAATGTAAAATTTTAATTGTTCATTATGTAGTCGGTCATTCCTGTTATGATTTAAGGAGATAAAAAGCAAAATAACTATTTTTCATTTATATTTAATCCTGGCAACAATTTGCACAAAAAAACAAGGTTAAACTCTGGCCACGATGATCTTTTCATTCAAATATGAGAGAGATAGTAATATTCCTGAACAAAAAGAAATGATCTTTTATGATATTATGGAAAGGTAATTCCTCATAACTAATCATTCAAATTATATTGTTTGTTTTTTTTTGTTTGTTTGATTACATCAGTTATTTTGTCACTATAAGTTCACCATAGTGAATAATTTCAGCTTTATTAATATTTTAAAATTCATGCTACTCATGTGTTGGAGGCTCTCTTGAAAATATTTTTATGTCAAATCATTTTATTTTTCATTTTCTGAAGTTTGCTCTCTATAATTTTTTGTTAATTTATCTAATTCCCTTTAATGAATATGAATTTTAAAATAACTATCTCAGGAATGATTGTAAAATATTCTCTCAGAAAGTTCAATTTGATTTTGTAAATTAAAGTTTTCTCATTCGAAAATTGCTACTGACATCTGCTGGTCTAATTTTCTGCAACTTTACTATTTGCATGCTTTATACTTATTTGCATCCTCTTTTATCTATTTCCATAAATCTTAAAGATTTTTATTATAAAAATATTTTGAATGTTTGAGATACATTGGATTTCCCATTAGTTTGGTCATTCAGTGAGGAACTTGGAAGCAAATTTATTACAGAAATGGAATATTCAATTTATTCCTTATAGTTAATTATTGCTCACCTTAATTTGCTCTTTGAAATACAAAAAAAACATCCTGTGATTTCACTGTATAAGTTTAGTTTGTTTTTTCTGTTCATCATTATTTCATATGTCTCAGAATGCATTCATATCTCATCTGATCTGAATACTACCATTAGAATTATAAGAAATTATAGATTCATCCTGGCATCTTCCAGGAATTGAAACCAAGTTTTAAGATTTCTCTAATCATAATTTCTCTAATCTAATCTAAGCTTCTAATGTCTTATTTTGCATTTATCTGTCATGAATTTAGGAAACATTAAATCCTATGAAAGTCAGAAATTAAGTTTGTCTTCTTGATTGCATCTTCTAGTATAATTAGAGGTAATTGGCAACTATTACTTGTGAGTGAAGAAAATCAGATATTTTCTCAACTCTAAGGGAATATTTTTGTGTACACTTTTCAGTATTATAAAAATAATAGAAAGTGCTTCAGCATGTAGCTTTTACCTTTTATCTCTTAAACAAGTATTCTTTCAAGAGTTTTGGATAGACCTTGAAGGAAAGATTTTGATAACATTTATTCTTTAGTTGTTAGGAGAGAAGATTAACGTAATATTGAATTCCCCAAGAGGATAACGATGTACTACCCACCTAAATTTAAATGAAAGCCTCAAATAGGTTGATTATTTTTGTTATTAAGATATTAATTAATGTCATTGGTGGAAATAATTAAATTTATTTATGCGTAAACTTTATGAAATTAGCAATAGAATTCATATGCTTGAATAGCATTGAAAAGTTCTTTGAAGTGAATTAAATAATATTACTCATGAGTCATCAAAATTCAAGCAAAATTTCTAATACTTCATGTTTCTATAAGATAGTAACTATTGAATCTTTTGTCTTTTTAAAGTGGAAGGTGAGGAGCTGAGCAAAGAAGTAAAAGAAATGGGATTCCCCATAGAACACAAACATAAACTCTGCTGCCTTCGCCAGGAGCTGATCGATTCTTTCATAGAGTAAGTATATTTGACTAAGTCAGTCCTTATGGAATATTTCATAACAAAAGTGATTATTTTGAAACAATTTGGCATTTTTTAAATCCAGGTCAAGGTACTTGATGTATATAAAGTATGCTGCATTTCACCTTCAGCAGTTGGGTGTGAAAAAACAGAGGGAGAGAGAGGCAAGAAATAGCCAAGAGAAGGAGCTCAAGGTAATTTTAGACATTTTTTCAACAATTATCATAATTCACATTTTATTATGGTATACTGTTACATATTGCTGATAATTGAACATCTTTGATGAAGTATTTCAATACTGACAATCTTTTTTCACTTTATTGAGTGTTCTAAGTCCAACTGTTGATGCATAGTGGGTGATTGGTCAATGAAGATAAGCGGTTCAAAGACTACAATGAATTTGATTAGTTCAAGCATACCTTCATGGAATTTGATGCACATGATGGAGAAGCAATGAAATCTTAGAACAATTCTCTCACCATGAGAGATTAGTCTCTTGTGTAGTTGTACATTGTAAGATTTCCATCATGTGGTTCAAAGACTGTTTACTGCCCAAATTAACCATTCATTGTTTACCATTGATTTTTAAAGATATCTGCTCCACAGGCTCAATTTAGTAATATTTGTATGCTTTTATTTGATTGACTTAATTGTGGTGATTAAAATTGATATGTAATAACAATCATAGATATTTACAAAATGTTGCATTTCTGTTGATTTTGTCATTTTTGCTTATGGAGCATCAACAGTACCCTTTGTCAGTTGCTTTTTCTTCATATTTTTGGAAGTCATTAATTATATTTTCATTGTTAAGCCAAAGTCCATTAACCATAACTTAGTTTGGGTTCCATTCTTAAATCATCCCACTTTTTGAATTCCACTTTTGACATCTGTTTTGTCAGATATAGCCATTATGCACTTTTGTCATCCTCTTTCCAAAAAACCCATTGTTTTTAAAACAGCTTGTCTAATTACTTTTCCCTTTTGTTCTGTGAGTCATTCATTCTCAATGTGTTTAAAAACCTCCTTTGATTATATTTGATCAGTGTGTTTGCTGTCAGAACTGTTCATGAACAGTTTTTTATAAACCCTTTAGAGGCCTAGTGATAGAGCTGAGTTGTCATGGGTTGGTACTCCAATATTTTCATTTATTTCCGTTGTGTCTTATGTCATAATTCTGAGAATGTGTTCAGTGTTTGAACTTCCTTGCTTTAAGCTTGAAAAGTGGCTAAGTCATGTGTTTTCCTTTGCAGGAGAAAGATGTCAATCTGAAAGCAATAGAGAATGGAATTGCAGGTGTTGAGGACACTAAGGTTGATGGGAAAATATCTGATAGTAGCAAAAGTGAAGAAGCAGTTGCAAAAGAAAAGAAGAGTAAAAAGATAGAAGAAGGTGCAAAGGATAAGAAAGAAGAAGCAAAGAGTATCAGCAATTCAGTGACAGAAGTGGATACCGATTCTTCCTCTAAGAACAAGACAATAAGTAAAGTGGAAGGAGGCCGGGAATCATCTGAGAAGGAGTTGGAAGCTGATGAAGCTAAGAAGATAGTCGAAAGCATCACTTATTCTTTCTCTAATGGAGAGAAACAGGAAAGTAAGTTTCATTGTTTTACTTATATTCCTACTACTGAATTAAGGATCTTGGAAATGATATAATAAGGAAATGGATTGTATAATTGTAAGACTGTAAGATTTGCTGTGTAAATGTAAAATTCCCATCCTTACAATGGAGGATAAAAATAGGGAGGGATTAGTTATCAAAGAGGAAAGGAGATGGCTTTAAGTAGAGAATTTATGGGCATGTGAACCTAACAAGAGGCAAGTTACGCCAAAAATCTTTGACTACTTTGGCTCCTGTATAATACATCACTTCTCACACAATTGTTTGATCGTAAAGACTTTATTATCAAAGTAGATTTCCTATTATACACAATTCCAGTTTATTTGAAACATTTACTGAGGATATTAATAATTTCATTCTTTTAACAAATGTCTGTTGTGTTTTTGCTATGAATATCTTTGCTGATTCTAAATATTATTGCAGTGGAGGAGAGCACACGTGACATAGTCAGGCGAGCAGCTCAGGCAGTTGGTTCTCTTAAGGATACAGAGTTTGACATTCGCTTCAACCCAGATGTCTACTCTCCTGGGGTTCGTCATCCTGATCCTGATGGCCCACGTCTTCGAAAAGAGAGGCAGTTAGTGAAAGATGCAGCTGATTTTCTTGTTACTGTTCAGATACCAACCTTTGTAAGTAATACTTTAACCATAATCCATGACCAACAATAATTCAAACTCAAGAAAATTTTTTCAATCAAAAACAGTAATAAACTGATAAAAGTTTAATCTCCAAACAGACCATTAACATGAATAATTCTTTTTAGTAACATAAGTTTTTACCTTTGACTCTTGAAATATTATTTAGTACTATCACCATGAGTAAATCTCATCATATTATTTACTTTGAGTTTATCTCATTCAGTAAATACCTATCTGTCCTTTGCACATTTAATCAGCTTGCTTGGTAGTAGGTATGAATAAGATAAACAAAGATGAAGTTAATGATTTTCTTACTCATAATTTGTGGTTGCTTATTTATGACTGCATTTTTTCCCTTGAGAAAGGAAAGTTGAAATTCTGTTTGGTAACCATATTGTATCCAATGCTTTATGAAAGAAACCTTTGGTTTTCATAATTCTTCCTAAAATAGAGATAACCTTCTTTTGGAATCGCCATCCCTTAATTCACTGAAGTTCATAGTAAGTCTAGAATGACAAATATTATTTAGCTTATAATGTGTGAATTTTGACTCGACATCTTTCATATCAATTAATTTTCTCTTAGTATAAACTATCATATTAATTCTAAAAATCAAGGTTACTTATGAATTGCTTCTTAGCATTTACGTGAGAGAGTTTCTGAATTTGATTTATTGTGATATATTGTTCAAGATTCTAGGATGTAAATATTACTTTATTATTTACAACTTTCATGAGCATTAAGAAGTCATACTGGCATATTTTTAAATCAACAGGAATTGAAATTCTGTATTTACTCATTGCCTCAGCAAAGAAATGTTAACATTTTCATATGTTTTAGATCAGGGATTGCTTGGACCACTCAGCAGCTCCAATGGATGGAACAACTTTATGTGAGGCAATGCACAGTCGAGGAATTAATGTCAGATATTTAGGTAAAATTGCTGACATGTTGGATAAAGTGAAGCAGTTAGAATATGTCCACTCTATAGCTGTTGCTGAGCTTCTCACAAGAGCTGCTAAACATATATTTACAATATACATGCAGGTCAGTAAAGTGTGAAATTTTCAACTTAACCACCATGTAATTCACTATTCTCTGAACTTTGTCATAATGCTGGTATTCAGTGGGAAGTCAAGATGACGATAATGGATATCAATATTCATGAGCTTTTGATCATCCATAAGCAGGTTACCTTGTTTTCA
The DNA here is from genome assembly GCA_036926295.1 of Pachydiplax longipennis. NCBI lineage: Eukaryota > Metazoa > Arthropoda > Insecta > Odonata > Libellulidae > Pachydiplax > Pachydiplax longipennis. Next base: position 67,267,153 of record JAVFKF010000004.1, on the reverse strand, counting down.
GATTATCTCTGCATTATTTTTTTTCTTCTTTGATATTTTCTATAGTTTTTTGAAAATACAGTAGAAGTACATTGTAACAAGAGCTTAAAAAAATGGAAAATTGTCATTAAGGCCGATTTCTAATACTAAATTCCATCATGAATCCAAGGGCAGCAAGTATGGCAGAACGGAACTGTAGGGTTCTTAATTCTTATGCAAATGCTTAAGAATGCATAAAAAAGTACGTTTGCATCAAAAATTTTATTTCATTGATTCATAAACCATAATCAAAAAGCATTCTTTAGTATAAAATGTGGAATCTGAATCAGCACTTCTTTAAACTTCTATACTCCCACCAATCACAGATCAGACAATTGATTGCCAAGTTTTGCATGGAAAAAAATCCTATGGGTGATTGCCAATATGATGGGAACTCAATTAAAAGTTGTGGTACTACATGGCTGTTGCCAAAAAGAAACAAGAGATGAGGGGATAGATGTACTAAGGGACAAAAGAGAGATTAAACTTGTGAGAAATCTCTAATCAAAGCTGCCTGAAGCATATTTGTTGAGGAAGTGTCTGGCAAGTTGTGGAAAACAAATGCATGGATGAGGTGTTGATAATTATTGCATTTCATTTTTTCTGCTCCTTACTGTTTGCTTGTTGGACTTCGTCTCTCGCATTGATTGATGATTCCAAGATATCTTGCAAGACAAATATTGAAACATGGCAATTGTTATACTAATACATCAGAAATAACCAATCAGTATAGTGGATGTAACTCCCTACCCTTTTTGCTGTGAGGCAGACAATGGCCAAAAAAATCTCTCATTATAATGCAACTCTCGTTATATGCTGTACTCACTATTTTCACTCTCCCATTTGTAGCTCCATACAAATGCACTTCTTTTGGTTGTGATTCATGAATCAGTGAAATAGTATAATCTATCGATTTGGCCAAGATGTTGTGGAAAAGTATAAATCTGTGTTCAATGAAATAGTATTTTTGGCCTTCTGCCTTGGATTCAAGAGGATGGACATGTAGTATTAGAAATTAGCTATAATGAATACTTTTCCAATTTTTGACAGCTCTCATAATAACAGACTTCTACTGTATCTGCTAAATCTGAGGTTGGAGAAAACAATTACCAATTCAATGAAACAATAAATAACAGACTATGTGCATAATTAAAAATAATTCATTTATTTACAAAAAAATACTTGTTAGAATCTTGTAAGAAATAGATAATCTAGAGTTCACTTTACAATTGAATAAAGATGAAGCTGCTCCTTTAGGGTATAGATTCTGCTGTAAATTTTTAATTAATGATTAACTATTGATCATATTTGTTTTTTTCTGTAAAACTAACTACCCTAGAAGGAATTTAGATGCTCCATTGAAATTCCGTAGTTTATTTAGCATTTTGTAATGATTTAAATAGTGTTGTAAAGAATGCAAAAAAGTTGAAATTTTTTCTGAAAAAGATGCAGTTATATAATGTGTTCTTCATGAATACTAATTAAGTATCTGTATTTTTCTTTGTTTCAGTCCACTGAGTTAATGTGCCTATCTGCAGCAGTAAGTCACTTTCTAAATTGTTTCCTGTCATCTAGTCAAGTTCCTCACCCTCAACTTGGCATGGATGAGGTGAGAGTTTCATTATATTAATTATCATGAAGCTAATAGTAGTTCGTAAAGCACTTTTTTAAGAATAATGAGACTGTTAGTCCTCTTCTCTGCCTCCACATTTGCAACAAAGAGCTCTCTTTATCAATTAATCAACTTTTAAAACACTACTTGCTATTTCTTTTGTTTCACATTATAACATGACCATATCCATAGAATGCCTAATTAAAAAAAATTTATTAATGATATTCATAGGAAAAATCTCATAATTGAACTACATGAAGTGCACATTCTTCTTTGAAATACTTTGAACTTTGTATTTTTATTATTCCATGTACACCACCACGTACCACATATTCCCTGTCGGACTAACAGTCTGTTGATAGGACAATTATAAACAAAATATAATTATGCATAATTAAATAAAATCACTAATCAATGTGGCTCAGGCTCAAATACTAGAAAATAAACCATAGCACTGAAGGTACAATAAGAAAAGTAAAACTAAAATCAACGAAGAGCTACAGCAAAGATGTAAAGACATTATTAAATAAGAGAGCAGTCAAGATACAAAGGTACATTGCAAAAAATGCAAAATACACTACAAAAGATTATGAAAAGTCAACTAAATAGGCAACAAAAACATTATATTATGAACTTAATAATTGTTTTTCAAATAAACAACTTATAATTAGAGCCATTTTCAGAATTACTTATGGTGTCAAACATATATTTGTTAGTATTTCATAGACTGGGTACCAAATACTCCAGTCTATGTTTACCACACAAATTATAGAAACTAAGGATATCAAAACAAATAGTATAGGTATTATAAAAAATGTTAGGCACAATACAATACTAGGAGTTTTATTTAAATTTGTTGACTATACATTACATGGATAATAATAATAATTTAAACTACAATATCAAATCAATTTATATTTCAATCCAAGAAAGTGATGCTTTCTTACTTAAACAGTTTCAGTTATCTTGAAAACTTTCAGGAAAGTTGTAATGAGGCAGTGGCTCCACGGGCAGCGTTTTGCTGTCGCTAGAGGCAGCGAATTACTGACCAAAAGTAGGAACCATAGGATTGAATGAGGATGGCTCCACATGCAGCATTTCTGCTGTCGATAGGCACATTTGTATGGCGGCTTCAAGGTCATGCTGCGCAGCATGGATTAGGGTCTATTTTTCTCAGTAATTTACTGTCCCGTGGAGCCACCCCCGAGCAGCAGATTTTCGCCAGTGAAACACACGTGCTTAGGTGCAGCAATTCGCTGCCTGTGGAGCCACGGCCTGAATGTTGGCCTATTTATCTCTGATTTAGTTTTCTATAATTTTTGTAGAGCATTCTCAAATAACTTCCAGGACTCTTTTTCCTCTGCCTGTTTGCTCCTTTTCTTTCTTAAGTCTAAATAATAGCTGTGTAAGCATTTATGAATGTATTTCTTTTTGATAAGATTGATTTACTAGCAAAATATATTTAGAAAAGAAGAAGTGCATTTTACATGCCATTAAGTTCTGTTTGGTAAATGCTAATCTCTCTTGTTACTATTTTATATAAATTAAATTTATATCATTAATTACTTCTATGAAAATACCTTATATTTACTAACTCATCTTTTAAAATATCAAAGTAAAATATTTTTATTTTGAAAATTGTCCACCATTTTGCTACCAGTGCCAACTAATGAACTGAATAAAATATTGAAATGTTTTTGAATTGTTAATCTCAATGTATTTATCAGAATCTGCTTATTTTTATCTTTTTATCATGATTGGAACTCATGAACTGACAAGCAAACATGATACATATGAATACACATGTATAATTATTTGACTCCTTAAATATGGGAAAAATTGCCTGTTTAATAAATATATTTTATCCATATGCATTCAAAAGTATAACAATGTTAGCAATGTTTTCTTTTCTTTTGAATACAGTTACAGACCAAAACAGCAAAGAGGCGAAATAAACGCAAAGGTAGAGGAGGAAATCTGTTGGATCGTGGAAATGCAGACAGCACAGAATGGGCCTCTTTGACTCCTAAATCTCTTTGGGTGCAATTACGCACAGAACTGAAGAGTTATTATGACTGGGAAATGGCTGCTTCTGTTGACTCAATTGATGCAGCTGTGGAACATTATGGCCTACAGAAAATCTCACTTCAGAGGTAAAAGAATGCTACCTTTTATGATTCCTAAGAGTTGTAATTGGTTTTAATTGAGGCATGAGCAACTATTGATACATACATGTATTTCTTTCAGATCGTTTTGTATCAAGACTGGTGTTCAAATACTTCTCCGGGAGTACACATTTGATTCTAAGAATCGATTGACTTTCTTTGAAGAAGACATTATAAATATTTTTCCAGTGGTGAAGCACATAAATCCAAGGGTATACTATTATTTTATAATTTTGGAAATGAATTAACTAATAACTCTAACAGTTATTTTTCCACATTCAGAGGATTTTATTCCTTAGCGATAAATTTTTTGGGGGTCCCTAATAGCCAAGGGGCAGCACATTTGCATGTGGTGAAAGCAGTCCTCGGTTCAATTCCTGGGGGCCCATTTGTGGAAAATGACCTTAGATGTCAAAGCACTTTTAGCATTAAAATACATTATGAATTTAATGAATCTAATCTAATTTGGGTTTACTGTTGGTGAGGTTTTAAAATGTTACCTGTTTTTTTTCATCAAAGCTGTATTTTTATATTTCCAGGCAAGTGATGCGTACAATTTCTACACTACTGGGCAAGGAAAGATTCAACAAGGCTTTCTGAAAGAAGGCTATGAATTAATTAGTGAGGCTCTCAATTTACTTAACAATGTTTATGGTGCTACTCATCCAGAAATAGCTCAGTGTTTGAGAATGTTGGCACGCCTTAATTATGTAATGGGTGAGCATGGCGAAGCTATGGCCTATCAACAGAAAGCAGTTCTAATGTCAGAGCGAGTGAATGGGATAGACCATCCGTACACAATCACTGAATATGTAAGGTTTTAAACAGATTTAGTTGTGCATAGTTCTTTTATAAATTAGGAAGGTTATCTAATTTTTAATTGTTCTTTATTTACAGACTCATTTAGCATTATACTGCTTTGCCAATAGCCAAGTTAGTACTGCATTAAAGTTGTTGTATCGAGCTCGTTATCTGGCCCTCTTAGTTTGTGGTGAGAATCATCCAGAAATTGCCCTTTTGGATGTGAGTATGATTTTATTTTTAAATAGAAAAGTTAAATAATATAATATAGACAAGAATGTTAGTATAGTCCAGGCAGCATGAGTTGTGACTGGCTCCAGGGACTAAGTAACTAACCTAAACCAAACGAACCAGTAACTCATGTTCAGTTATGTTGAAAGTGTTTCTGTATCCTTTGCATCCTTCAACTGCCTGACACACTGAGAATAGTGAATCAGTATCTTTTCTCCAGGGCCTGGGAAAGCTTTTATAATCATTTAAATTGTCTGATAAAGCATATAAGTGGAATTTCTGGCAATCTTACAAATAAGTTTCTTTGAAACAAGCTGTTACGTGAAGTCTATGAACTAACTTCCTGGAGAAGTGGCTATGAAGTTGTTATGTGTTTAATTCAATAGTTGTAGCTCCAATTTTTATAGTGAAATATAAAGGAATATATTTTGCTTCACTGAAGCTTGCTTCAATATTGTGATTTTCCCAAAGTTCAATGAGTGGTTGAAAGGTTCACCCATGGTGATAAATGTCAGGTCTTTTCTTTTTTTACTGCAAGCAAAGTTACATAAATATTCTTATTTCAGTAAAAATACAATGTATTGAGTGCTTGGTTACCTCTACTCAATATGGAAATAATACTTAAATTCATGATTTAAATGATTTACTCAGGGAGAATCATATTCATTAAGTGAAATATTTCCTATTCCTGCTTCCTTACCTTGATGAATGAAATATTTTTCATTTATATAGGCTAGAGGAATATGTATCTTTCATTTCATTCTTCCTCATTGTTGTTCATGGCTGTGATAAAATGAAATCTACTGAATAACAAGTGAGACTGAATAATGGTGCTCATTGTGATCAATTATTATCAAATACTATGAAAATTTGTTTATAAATCCACTTTGGCTGAATTTAGACCCTACCTTCTTGTTACATTACATCTCAGTGAGCAAGCTAGCACCTCACCTCTCATTTGCTTAATACCTCATTCCATTCCCAAAATTACTCCTGAATATCCAAAAAGCTTATTAAAATGGCTTATGGCATTATGAAAAAGAATACTTTCTCACTGTGTAAGACAAAGATTTTTACTGGGTTTGGTGGTGTAGTAGTTAGGAGGCTGGCACTCCAACCCCAAGGTCCCAGATTTTTCTGGTTTGGAAATGGTTGTGTTTGTTCAATTGTTACTGTTTATCTCCCTTTAAGTAATTTTTCCAATATTTGAATGTTTATGATGGCTTTGGGAAATTAAGAAAGATTAAAAGTGTAGAAAATATGAGTATCTAAGTATCCTGAGTATTGTGAAAATGCAACTAATGTAAATAAAATTTTATCATTTTCAAAATTATCATTTTTAAAATTCATCATTTTTAAAATGACTTTTCTTACTGTACTGGTTTTTATAGCCCCTGCAGTATGTGTGAAGGTAGCGACTAATAAGTGCCCTTTGTATCTAGAATTTCTATTTTGTTTATGCCATTTAATATTAGTTTCATAATTTTCATGATAATCATTTCAACAGAAGTTTGTTAAGCTTCCTGTATCATATGTTGGAGAATTATTTACATTGTGTTTATTTTTCTATTTTTTATAGAGTAATATTAGTCTTATCCTACATGCTGTTGGGGAGTACGAGCTGTCTCTGAGATTCCTGGAAAAAGCTTTGGCTCTCAACATCCGTTATTATGGATCTAAATCTCTGAAAGTTGCTGTCTCATACCACTTGGTTGCTAGGACTCAATCTTGTATGGGTGACTTTAGATCTGCATTACAGAATGAAAAGGAAACATACACAATTTATAAGCAACAGGTAAGGCAGTGATTTGATGTTACTTAAGTCACTGAACTTGGTAAAAATACACCATAACATCAATTACATGACAGAAAAACTTTTGTGAATGTCTCACAAGATTTGTAATAAATTTTGAGTACACTATTTTGACTGCCAAGACTGGCATTATTACTGTGAACTATGCACAAATTAGTATCGTAATTACTAATTTCCAGCATAGCCTACTACTTTCTTTAACATAGCCTTCTTATTTCCTAAACATAATAGATAATTTTTATCTGTTTTATCTAATCTGTATATAAAATCATAGAATATGCTGTTTGTGGCATGAATTACAATTATCTTTATTAACACCTGGTCAGGTATATATACCCATCATGTTCTACCTGTTTTTGGGTACTATGTGGTATGTATTTAGACTGGTACATGTGTTAATGTAAGCATACTAACAGCCATGTTCATTTGCAATGCTACTACATGTTAGATTAAATGAAAATAGTTAATTAAAAATTCCACCAGATTTATCATACACTACCAATTTTATCTAATAAATAGACATCCTCAGCAGTAGATAAGGGAATTGTTATGTATTAAAAGTGAGGGGATAAAGGAATGAGTTTTCTGGCTGTTGACAATATGAGAGAAGACATGAATTGGTGAAGTTAAATGTGCTTGTAATTACTTTGTTAGTGGCAGATTATTTATAATTATAACTGGATAACTTAATAAATGGGGCCCCTCATGATTGGACTCTATTATTTTATTTAATCTTATATGGAATTCCATATGGTATATAGAAAATTAATTCCTCAAATATTCTGTTCTATAATTCCTGTCCATGCATACAACTTTCACTTTGGACATATCCACTCATCTTTCCCATTTATTAATCTTAAAATTTCATCAATCATTTTACAGGATCTCATTTATCACATCTAACCAGCTATATCTATCTTATTAGAATTATCTTCTCATTTTTCTAAATGAAAATATGACTGCAAAAGTTTGTGTAAAAAGAAACATTTCATTATATCAATTATATATCCATTTGATATGAAAAACATTAGATACATATAAGATTCCATTCTCAAAATTTCAGAGTTATGCTGAATGTTACGGATTTTTAAAATTGTAATGAATATATCATCAGATGATCCTTATGCTTACAGTTGGGGGAAGATCATGAGAAGACACGAGAGTCGTCTGAGTGCCTTCGTCATCTCACAACACAGGCTGTGGTGCTTCAGAAGAAGATGAATGAAATTTGCAATGGTAAAGCAGGGGCAGGAGCCTCTCTTCCACCAATTCAGATCCAAGCACCCTCCATGGGCAGTGTGCTAGATATGCTCAATGTGATCAACGGAATTCTATTTGTGCAAATAAGGTAATTTAAGATGCATGCCATTGTCTTAGGAAATAGTATGTTTTAGTATAAAATATGAAATGAAGGGAATAAAGAAATTCAACTGATAACTTGAATAAATTCTGTTCATGTGGCAGAGTTTAAGATTCTCATGATGTGTCAGCGGCTCACAAAGTCATGATGGAGTTGGTATATATATTAGAAGTATATTATAAAAAGTGTGGCATATAACAATAGTTGCATTTCGGACGAGTGATTTTTTGGTCATTGCCCATCTCACAGCTGAAAAACAGGGGGCTACGTCCATTATAAGGAGTGGTTACTTCTGAAGTATCTCAGTAACAAGTGCCATGTTTCTATATCTGTCTTGGAGGAGGCATATTTTGAAATCCTCAATTGACATGAGGGACAAAATTGGACAAGCAATGGTAATCTGAGGCATGTTGTCTCTTCAGAGAGCAGATAAAATTAAATGCAAAAATCATTGTCACATGATCTGTGCATTTGTTTTCCACAACTCATTTCACCCTTCCTCTGTAAAAATGCTTTTGGAAGCTTGGATTAGAGACTTCTCACGAGTTTCACTCTCCCCTTTGTCCCTCCATACATTTGGGTCTGATTTATGAATCAATGAAATAATATTTTTGAGGTGAACGTCCTTTTTTACGCATTCTGAAGCATTTGCATAAGGATTAAAAACCATACAGTTCCATTCTGCTGCCCTTTAAGAGGATGGACATTTAGTAATAGAAATTGGCTATAACGAGTACTTTTCCAATTTTTGTCAGCTATTATTATGTATAACAGACTTCTACTGTATTCACACATTAAATTCCTTCCAAAAACCTCATGAATGTGTGATAGTAAGCCTTTCTATATGCTTTAGTTAACATCAAAAAATTTTTGATTATTTTATGCTCCGTAGGCATCATCATTACATGAGGTGTTTTCATGGATTTAGTTCAGAATTTCAGCGTATGTGCAAGATGGTTTTGATTATCCACAAAGACTTCAGAACTGAAATTTTATGGTTATCCCTATGTGCATAGGGCAAGAAAACCTTTTTTATTAACTAGTAATGTATCAAATCTAATCATTGGAATCTGAAATCTCTGTGAACAACCAAAACAATGCTGTCCATGCATTACAATTCCAAAATATTTTACTCTTCATACACAAACCTATAAATCCTTTTTAAGTTGTTGATTTTCAGTTTTGTGTAAACATATTAATATTGTTATATTTATGTTAACATTAAATATGCAAATATTGATTTTTCTTGTTAAAGTTTGAGACTATGATTCCTTTCACCATAATTTAATATTCCTTAGGATTTACACATCTTCTTTAATTATAATTCATTTCATCTGAACATCAATCTTTGTTTGAAATTGGCAAATTATGAGAAATATTTAAAGTTGCAGAATGAATCATAAATTAAAGTAAATAATTTAAATTATATCGAAAGTGAAATAAAATTATGCCCAACTTGGGGCTAAGATAAACTAATAGTGTAGTTGAGTGCTGAGTTTCATTATGGAAAGTTGATCTATTTTATGATTAAATCCATTAATTTAGTATGTGAGAGTAGATATGATTTAAATGGATTTATTTTACTTTCAGCCAACAGGACATTGAGAACTTCAAAGCAGAAATAGAAAAGAGGCAGCTCAAGGAGTCATCACCAATGCCATCCATGGAAGAGAAGGATGTTGGAGATGCATCTATTAAGTCAAGTTGAATAGCCATAAAAGTCTCAGTTTGATAATGAAAGAGAGAGAATGAGACTATGAAATTGTTGGTGAAAATGTATTGGTGAAAGCAGTTCCCAGAACATGCATATGTGAACATGAGTCATGACTGCCTTGTTATTTTTTTGGCTCTTTGGGATGACTGTGTTTGTTTGTGGATAGTGTGCATTATTTGAGTATCTGTGCGCTTAATGTTGGAATATGTACTCTGTTGAAGCAGTATGCTAGAAATCAGGAATGGGAACTGTGCATTGTGTGAGGATATGGTGCAAGGATGAGGAAGTTCAATGAAAAGATAATTACTAATTACAAGGGATTGCCTCAGAGCCATTGTGTTGGCATAAATGATTTGGGTAAATTATTATGTCCTTTCAAAGCTCCTGGAAACACAGTTTTTTAAGGTGTTTGACTAGGTTTTATGAGTCTCTTGATCACCCACCCATAAAAAAATCTTTGATATTTTTTGCCTAAGCCTGAACAGCTCAATATTGGGATGATGTATGCCAGGGCCTTTGAGTCATGTTTATGAGAAGATATGGCTTGTAACTTCCTTTGTTTTAGTATAAAAAGGAAAATGGAAGGATTTATAAAAAAATGCATTTTACCCAAAGTTTCTCAATCAAACATGTTTATTGAAAAAATACAGAGGAGTTGACTATTGAGGTTTGCCAGACACAAAAAGACTCAATTACTTGCACATTTTTCCCATTTTTCCATGGTAGTGGCATTTCTCTAATTTCATCTGGAAACTACTTACCATCATGTAATGTACTGGTTCACTTGCTTCTTGCAAGTTGCAGTGAATTAATTTCCAAGTCAAGGCTAGACACCAACCTCCATTGTTAACATATTTGTGATCAGTTGTGAATATAGTGGATGTCATGTGGTGAAGAGTCATAATGCAATGCTTGCAATGCAATGCAGATTTTTGGGAAAATTTGTTTAGTTAAAAATGGCATCAGGAATTGTCATAAGTATTTAGTTATTTTTTAGGCATGCTGAGATAGTAAATGATGATTTTCCGCCAAGTAGAAGTATGTAGTAAAATGGACATATTTTGGCAAAAGATGGAACAAATTGAATTTATGTATATTAACAAAACAAAATAGGTATACTCAAATTGGTTAATATTGAAATATAATAGGAGAAAAAGCAATAACTTAATGAAGGCAAGGATGATTTTTCTGGGAGATAATTGGTTTAACTCCATTACGGATTGAATGGGCTCATTCATTCTAATGATTGTGCCTAAGAAAAGTTGTGAGGATTATTGAGATAACAATATTGAACAGGGAAGTGGAATATGAATTACAATTTGATCATTTGAAAGCTTTGCAGGCAACACAATGGCTACTACCTCCATCCTTCTTTATTGCTGTCCTCTCTTGTATATTCTTTCATTGTCTTCATTGTTTCTGCCATTATAACTGAAAGAAAACTTAGACCAATAATAGTTTTGTAGTCCCAATTTATAGAATAAATTTGTTGCATAGGTTCATGATTCTGTGAACTTGTAAAATAAACCATTCTAGTATTTTTGTAAGTAAATTTGTAGTGTGACTGAGTTTTGTTAGAGTTGTCCTATAGCAGACATTCCATGATTAGACTTGCAGTTTTTGAAGTGGATTTATCTGGACAATTCACTTTGATTTGCTCATACATATGCTCCCTCATTTCATTTACATACCCATGGCCAAGTAATTGAAGTATTTGGCACAAATGTTCATCAAGTGTGTGCTTGCTCTGAGGAATTTTGTGTGGACATTTATTGCAGAATATGAGTAAGTTCCTAGTCTTCCTTTCTAATACAGTAGTCATGAATGGAATGGATAATAAATTGTGATTTATTTGATGGAACTTAAAAATCATTCATGATCGAAATAATTTTTAACTTCCCAGATTTTGTGATGTGTTAATAATTTTTAGGAAAGGGATAGACATTGTTATTATCAGTAGATGCATTTTGCATGGTTGCCTTATTAGATTGTTGATTATTGTAAAATGGCACATGTTATCAGGCATGTAATAAAAACCTATGCAACAATAATTGTCTAAGTGATATGAAAGAATTGATTTTTATGTCGTTAAGTATACCTGTTCTGCAATTTAACAAAAATTTGATGCAAACCTCATTTGATTTAAATCTAAATTTAGTTGATGCCAAGAGGAAGTTGAAGTATTTCTGTGTTTATGAACTTCTCGTACACTGTAGCTCTTATATTTGATAAAAAATACTTTTATATTTTGCCTATCTGTTATGAAAGAATACTTAAATTTTCAATTCCTCAGTTGAAATTCATGAATAATAATGAAACTTTTCTATTTATAAGAGGGATGCATGAATTCTTTAGTCAAGTAAATGAATTGTCATGTTTCTTTTAATAGAATGTTATAGAAGTACCTGTTTCTGCAGAACTAGTTATTATTAGTACTAAAGAAGTAAGGAAATTATTAGTGTTGGTAACACATTGGGGTAATGTGGAAAATGGCATTGGTTCTAAATTATTTGTTCTGGTATCAGATCCAAAATCTTCTCTACTCATAAGTTGAGCCACACGTAATCAGGTCTTACTTTGTGGTAATTATTAACACAAAATGGTCCCATGAAAAAAATAGCAACCTTAGAAATAAAAATGCAAAAACAGCTATCATAAAAGTTGACTTATTAAATAATTTTTCTTCTAAATGAAACCACCTAGAAAATAATGGAAAAAAACTTGATCATTCAACGCTTGCAACTCTTGAGTTTGAGTTAGACTTTCATATTGCATTAGTTTGTATTCTTAAATATTTTCAACTATTACAGTCCTAAATCCCAATTGCTTATATGATTCTAAGGTGTGTATGACATCTAAGAAAATCTTACCTTGAGATTTTAAGATTTTTGTATATTTTTATTTTTGCCTCAAAGGGCAAATCATACACTATGATGGCAATTGAATTAAAATATAATTATATAAACCATGGTAATGGTCTGATGCATATTTTTATCCGGAAATTCCAAAAATATTTTGAATACTTGAAAGCTTGTGCCCATATGATGTCACTGTGAAGTCCTCCCCTAAATTATGAAGATCTATTGATGATACTATTAACTCTGTTTGCTGATTAACTTTATTACATGGTTTAATTACACTGCTGATTGAGCCAACTTAAATAATATGGACTTAATCTTATAAACTGATTACAGTACACACCTGACCATCTTGCAGAGAATATCCTGAGTTGGGGTTAATTATTGTCTGGTTAAACTTGAATTTGTCTGTTTGCATATAATTAGTTATTTTTGTAATATAAAATGGAAGTCCAGTGAGCAAATAATAAAAATATCCTCTTATAGGCTGTTTATGAACAAAGCTTATTCATTCCATCTGCTATACTACACTTACAATCATTATATCTTATTTCAAATGATCCTTTGCTAAGTTGAAAATGTCTGAGAGCAGATTAATCAAATTGCTATGTTTGAATATACTCCATTTGTGCTCCACTTACCAATGAAATCTCAATAGAGGGGAAGTAAGTAGAGAAGATGGGAAAGGTTTGAGAGTCTGCTATGCATCATATGCAAGTAAGTGATTTCTTATACCATTACATGAAAATTGTTTTCTCATGGCTCTCATTTAGTGCTGTCTTCTCTATTTTCTGAGTTGGACTAGGCCCATCTGCACACTAAGTGTTGGCCACCTTAATGCAAATGGAATATAATAGATTCATGGTGGTATGACTCACCAATGAGTTGCTCTGAGTTTTAGACTTTGTCATAGAATGAATGGATCTCTGGAAATCTTCAATGTCTCCTCATTTTTTAATCAATCTATGTATATCATCTCATTGAGGTTATTTTACACGAAACCACACATGAATAACAAAAATATTTTAACCCAAAGATATTTTCTGCTCCTAAAATTACAAATAAGTTTAATTGTATATTGCTATAAAAATGCTTGTCTTTATTATAGTAATTCACTTCACTATAAACTATGTTTTCCAATTTTTCTTTCATTTTTGGATTCTGTGGTTATTTTTCCCAAATACCTTAAATAACTAGGATTTTACTATATTTTGGTCTTGTGATATTCTGTCATCCAACTGAAAAATGTCTTTTTGGTGTTTACTTAATTGATTGAATGATGCTATGCTGAATTTCATCACTGACCAATCACTGATGGGTTATAGTGAATGATATTGTGCATTTAATCAACCAAGAAATAGGACTTGAAAAATAAGTAGAAATATATTCTAGTAAATTAGGGATATGTAATTTTGACATATGTTTCAAGTTCATGTAGTACATAACATAAGAACAATTACAACCCCATTAAGTGAATTTTATCCAAAATCTCTGCCCCCACCCTTTTGATCATCTTTCACCCCAAAATAGAAATTTTATATTAGGCTCTAGATTTTAAACAAGAGATAAATTTATACATTTCTAAGTACTAAAATCTCCGTTTGGTTCATAAAATCAGAACTGTTCAATATGAAAATATATTTTTTCCTGACATAATCTTGCACAAGGCATTTTTGATATATTGAAAACATATTCTCCATTTCTATGTCATACTCTTCTTCCCCCTAATGACTTTCCTGATATTTCATCTCCCTTTTTGCTTTCTCATCACTGTTGACCTTGTTAGATGATTTTGAGGTCAAAAAATGAACTGAGTACAAGGGCAGGAGAGTATTGAAGAACTGAAAACACCTATCTCAAATTATCAAGTAGCTGCACTATTTGCTGGCAGAATGAAACTGTATATTGTCATGGATTAGATAATGCCATTTATTTGAATAGCTTGTCCAAAATTCCTCAATAATTCACAATATTGAACAGCATCAATCAATGGTCAATGGGGGCAATAGTTAATCAAAAACACACATTTGCAGTTCCCAAGACTGGTTATCACTTTCATAGCTGAAATAATTCTACTGAGAATAGGAAGGAAGACTTTATCTCCATAAAAAATTTATGAATTTCTCATTCAGTAGGTTATTTCCATGAGTCCAAATATTGCAGTATTGCCTATGAGTGCTTGCTTTGTTGTGGAGCATTCCATGGATAATCAGAAAGAAATAACCTTGTACATACTTTTCTTAACTTTTGATTTAACTTGTTGTTACACCTACATTCAAGTAAGGGCCTTTGGATAGCCAGGTGGACATTGCGTCCTACATAGGTTAAAGTAGTCCCGGGTTAGATTCCAAGTGGAGGCTCACATGCAGAATGATGTCAGCTAATGAAGCACTTTTAAAAATTACCACTAATAGCACATTCAGGGAATCCTTGTTGGTTATGTGAAGAGGCAATAACCTTATTTTTCATACAGGACCAAAATATTTTTCATTAATCATGTTATTGACTATGAGCAATTTGGTGTCACAAATTTCACTTACTATTCTTATTAAATCTTCTTTGTCAAAGTTTTAGTTTGGCTCTTTTATCATTAAGTATGAGAAGAAGATGTTTGCTGTATTCATGATAACATATTCCTAAAATGCTAATTTGGCTAATTAGCTATTGCTGGTAGGTGATGAACTGAGGAACTTGAGACAACTTCCATAATATAATTTGCATTTTAATAAAAAGTTTAAGAAGAAGATAGATGGCTTTCAAGAAGAATTCTTCATCAATCATCTTAAAAAATGAAGAAGTTATCTTATTGCAGAATTTGCAATCAGTTACTTTCCAACCTCTCCAGCCTGTATCCTCAAGCAAAACAGGAACAAAGCAGTCGAGCTGTCATGAAAATGGTTTACATATGTTTTGCTGAAAGATCTCCAATTCCTCAAAACTTGCAACATGGAAATCCTTGAATGAAATTGAATAAATCTACTGAAATTATCGATTCTTTTTTAAATTTTGATCAATCATTTCAGCTTTCTTATACAACTTTCTTAATTATTTTGATGAATGATTGACCAGATTATGTTCATGAAACTTAATCCACCTAATGCTAACACTTTCTTCAAAATGAAGTAAGTATGAGTAAATCAATTTTTAATAAACTTCAATGATATTAGCAAAAAAAGGCATTAAATATTTGGATATTTTATGTTTTGGGATTCTATATTTAAACTAACAAAAGTAAACCCAAACATAGCTGGATGCATTCTTATTCTGAAGAAATATATATAGAAAAAAGAGAAACATGTTTTAATATGAATGAAAATGTATTAACTTGATGTTATTGAGATAGTCAAAATAATTTCCTAAATAATATAGCTCACTGATAAGGGTAAATGTAAAGATTATGAAATTCAATCAAAGTTGAAGATTTTTTATGCATTTGAAAGACTACCCCATTATTTTTTAAGTCTGGGAAGGATAGTACTACTGCATCCAAAAAGACAGTCATTTAAATTGAATGGAAGTTAATAGTCTTAGGTCCACGATAGAGCTAATAGCCCTCCTGCTTAAATTTTTAACAAAATTTATGTTAGAAATAACTTTTAGATTAGGAGCAAAACCTCTCCTAGAATACCACAGCTACTGAAAAAGACTGGATTTTGGAGGGATTATTACAATATTTGTTTATGGAGAATCTTTTTGTAGTAGTCGTTGTTAACATGCCCAAGAGATTTCAATGCTAGCAGATATGAGGAAAAGGTATCAGTGCACTCTGAAAGCAAATACCATAGTCACAATACAATATACAATTTGGAGAAACAAAAGTTTTCTTGTAAGGTTACAAAAAAAAATTTTGTAAGGTAATCTTAATTTTAATTATCATGTAAAGTTGATTGTTGGGGACTTCATGGGGAGGAAATTTATCATGAAAGAAATGAAGTGGTTTTGTGCCTTTCTGCCTCCTCTGAAAATAGTGCCATCATCATTGTTACGGATCCTTTAATTAAATTAAGCTCATGTAGCCACTTTTTCACCACCTTAAAATCTTTCTTAGTTGCGCTTCATACAATGGGGCGGGATATATGTTTTATCAAATTAAGCTTTAAGAGAGGTATAATATGTTACTCATAAATAAATGTAACTTTGAGATTCGAAAATATTTTTATAAATTTTTATTTATTAATTAATATTTTTTTTAAACCTTTAATCTTGCCAACATTGATGCTTTCTTAAAAGTAACTATAACATATAGCGTAGCAGCCCTGTTAAGTTAGTAAAATGTTAAGGCTGAGAAATTGTTCCTTCTTTGAAAAGTTTCTCGTCAAAAGTTGAATTTTGTTCATTTTCGACCAATAACTTTAAGTTGTTAAAAAATGTTTACGAAATACATATAGTTTGGTAATTATGGTTTCATTTCATAGGCCAGAGTGTAGTGAAATCAATGCAGCTTATTTGAAAGTCTTACGGTAACCCAATGATGAATAAGTGAAGAATTTGTAAATACCTGCAAACGTGAAAAACAGCGCGTGGCCAAGTACAAAAATGGCCGCCATCTCCAAACAGTAAACATAAAAAATATTTAAATAATACTTTTGAGCTCTCTAAGCTTAAGGCTATCTACACACCAAATATCATTTTTTTCTGAGATGGTCGAGCAACCAATTATTTTTTTTTCTGGACCACTTGGTATGGATTGACCCTGCAGTCTTATTTATTTTCTCCACTATTTTTGATTTAAGCGCCATTCGTTAGACGCCCATGCGCGTGCGCGATGAGAATCAAAATCTAGCCAATGCCCTTTCTGACATTAAGGTTTCGAAAATGTGGTTTTGAGTAGTAGCCTGGGGTAGTATTCTGTTAATTGTAGACATGGACGAATTATGTGATAAAAGATACACAAAAAGTAATTTAAGGTACTTCGTATTGTGTTTAATGTTTTCCTTATTCAGCTGCAGATTGAAGAACTTATATTCACGTCTCTTTTTATTCCCTCTTTTAATTTCAAGTGAAGCAGTTGAAAAGTGGAGGTCCAGGAGGTACGAAAGAATGATGAATCGTATTTTAAAGAATGGAAGTAATCGTCAGATATCGCCAGCTGCATTGGGAATGAATGGGCTTAATCATTTTCCTCCGGTCCGGACGTCTGATAAACGTTCTACTAAGCCAAAGAAAAAGGATCACTTAAAAGCAGGTATAGAATTTCTGGTAAATCAATGTTGAATCTCATCTCAGCTTTCGAATACATACCTAATTCTTTTCGGAATCATTCTCTTTTCGTGTTTTTTCTAATTCTGCTGATGGTTTTACTGTGTTCTTGTCAGACGTTTTTCATGTCCGTTTTCCCTCAAAAGAAATGCGTTGAATCGTGGAAGCCTCTACATAGTTGTAATCCATGAAAATTATAAAAGAAAACAGTTTGATTTATACTTTACATGACAGACTGTGTTTCAAGAATCTTAGTTTAAAGCATTAAGAATTCTAAATCATGGAACATAATTTTAAAATCCTGTGATAGTTTTATAACAACTTTTCCCAGGAATATGAATGGCAGACTTTTGGTCATAAATAGTTTAAAAAAACTTGACGTTTGATTTTAATTCATGTTTCACCTTGAGTAATAGCCGTAATAGGTGGAAGATTATTAGAGAAGCCAACAGCAGTCAAGGGTAGATAGGGTTTTCGGTGTTTTACTCCCCCTGCCATGCGCCAGTGGCGGTTTGCAGGGCCTAAATGTAAATGTAAAAAAGATGAATTTCTCCTTCATAGTTGCTTCTTCTCTTAGGAAATGTATGTATTGTGTATTACCGGGTGTAAATATAATGAAAATGGATATTTTACAATTGCTAACACTACATTTCCTTTAAAGGAAATCCTCATGTTGCTGTTCTAGTGAATAACAAAACACCACCATTAACTGAAGAAAAGGCCACAAAGAAATTAAGGAGGCTTCTTGATAAACCTTTGACTGATAAAGACAAACACTCTGGTGGGCATCAAAATTTGGTTGATGAAAGCATACAAGAAAGTTTTCAAGGTCCTCTTTCCAGCACTCCGTGTGTTGGAAGTTATCTTGATCTGCCTTCTTTCAGTATATCTGCAATTAAGAATAAAAAATCTCCTATTAATATTCGAAGTAGAAAATGTTTGGAAATTTAATACTTAATTCTACATACGTTGATAACTTCTTTACTCTGTTTTGTAAATAAATTTTAAACTGTGATAACTTAACCAATTTTTTTTGTATATATGTGTAATATATTGGATATGTTTACATTAGTTCTTGCATTGAGATAATTATTTACATGAAACATTTTACAAGAAATTTGCTTATATTATCTATTGAAGATTCTAATCTTATGTATGTTACTAAATATTATAAGATTATTGTGTTGCACATTCTGATTAACTTTATATATTTAAGTATGTTGCAAAATAATTAAAATATGATGAATTACTGCTAAGCATTACTTCATGCAGTTACAAAAACTGACATTTAAGATATTTACCAATCACCTCAAGTTGTATATTATTATTGGAGATCATTGAAATGGGTGGAAGTATCATCTATGATTATAAATATAAAATCTCAAAAGAAATGTCTTATTTTACTGAAACCTCTACATCTGAGATAAAATGTTCCACCAAACTGCCTTCAAACAGATCATGTCATTCACAATTTATTTGACTGAATCATCTATTTCAGGTTTTTCTTACTTTCTTTAGATCTTAGATTTTCTCTAAGATAGATGAGAAAGTATCAATATCCTCTAGTATTTTCCCAAATCCTTTCTTTAAAATTGATGTTCTTCATCAGGTTATTTCCCTATAGCATGGAAAGTAGCTAGCTGATGTCCTTCCTCTTTTCAAATCTAGAGATGGAAGGTCTGTGAAGTCTTATCAACCCATATTTGTACTCTCTATCTTATTTGTGGTTTGTGAAAGAATAATTTTAAAAAGACTTGTGGATTTTCATACCCTCTTATGTCTCAGTCACAGTGTAGTTTTCTTCCTACATGCTTACGTGCCTTATGAATCTATCCTCTCTTCTATATCATGCAGTTAATCCCATCAAAACATACCATACAATTAGATATTTATTTCATTGATATTTGATGAAATGTTTGAGTCCCTTGATCACTCTTTTCTCCATCGTAGGCTTCAAAATAGATATAGCATTCATGTCCATTATGAGTAGTGGTTACTTCTGAAGTATCTCAATAACAAGTGCCACGTTTCTATATCTGTCTTGCAAGAGGCATATTTTGAAATCCTCAATTGACATGAGGGACAAAATTGGACAAGCAAAGGTAATCTGAGGCATGTTGTCTCTTCAGAGAGTAGAAAAAATTAAATGCAAAAATCATTGTCACATGATTTGTGCATTTGTTTTCCACATCTCACTTCACGCTTCCTCTGCAAAAATGCTTCAGAGAGCTCTGATTAGAGACTTCTCATGAGTTTCACTCTCCCCTTTGTCCCTCCAAACATACACGCTTTTGCTATGGTTTATGAATCAATGAAATAATATTTTTGAGGTGAACGTTCTTTTTTACACATTCTGAAGCATTTGTTTCAGAATATTTGCTAATAAAAATTAAAAACTCTACAGTTCCATTCTGCTGCCCTTCAAGAGGATGGACATTTAGTGATAGAAATTGGCTATAATGAGTACTTTTCCTATCTCTCCTACTTTTTCTAGTTCTCATTATAATGGACTACTAGTGTATTTCAAAAATTTATCTTCTACACCATCACAATCTCCTTTCTATTAAAACTTCTCAGACATCACTTTCCTATTTAATATTATCATTATCAATAATCAATGATTCCCCATACCTTCTTTTCCTTTTCAAATTTTAGGTAATTTTTAGAACAACTTGCCTTTTTGATACCTTCACTTTGAATATTCCAAATCTCTTGGTAATAAAATGGTCCCTCTTTTCCAGAATATCTTCACTTTCCAACACTTTATCTTCCAATAATCACTTTGATCCTTTTCAGCTCCGTCTTAACTCTATCCTAAGTATGGTTGTAAGAGATTGTTCCATTGTCTGATCAGAGAGTCCACTTAAACCCATTTTATAAATTCCATATTTTTTATTTTTGTTTGTTCTTTATTTTATAATTTACATCATTGTTGATTTTATTTATTCACCTTTGTTTATCATCAGCTGTAATTGGCATGTGCTGTATGTTGATGCTTATTTATTAAATAAAGAAACGAGATTATCATTTTATGACTACTTTAAGTAGAAGCACTTTACTTTCATAACATATTTCAATGCTGGATGGCAATTCTTTTACAGCCATCTCCTTTATATAAAAATCTGCAATGTCTCATTCTAAAAATGCCACCCAAACTCTCTATAGAGGAAATTTTGGTGGGTTTAGTTTAACAGGGTAAGTATGGGGTGAATGTTTATCTACTTTAATTAGTGATCCAATTCCTATTTCATCTAACTTTTTCGATGGCTGAAGAAGGGGAAGCCTTCATGCTTAAAATACTTTCTTAAAGATTAAATGATATGATATGAATCAGTCAAGCTATGGAAGTAAGCTGTATCTCATTAGTTGATGTGGCACATGGAGCATTATCATTGCTGTTCAGAAGCTTAGCAATTTTAGCAATTCTTTACAGTAATTTCAACATTTGCTATGATTCATTATGAAATCTTAGAGGATTCGTAAGAGTCTCTTAATATATCTAGTATGTACATAAGAGCTAAGAAAATGCACTTCTCTGTATTCTAATATATCAAGATGAAAATCAAATTGATAGATAATAAATGTCCTTCCGTTAATATCAGGTTAAATCCTCAGCATAGTGGAGATAACAATTTTTTGTAAATAGGAAATAAGATTAGGAAAATGAAATTCAGATGTTTAATAGATATTGGAAAATCATACCAAAAAGAATAGAATTTTATGATGGATTTTATAAAACTGATACTTCTGGATACCATCTGCTAAACTATTTTAATAATATAACTATTTACCTCAGTGCACTTTGGGGTTGGAAATTTGTTTTTAGGTGAAACTGATAGCTTTGGGAAGCATCAATAGTTCTGTGAACTTCATACATTTGCAGAAAAAATTACTGGCAATGAATATTCAGTGTTTCATTAATACAACAGTAAAATTTTTTGTGCCACACCAGTTCATAAGGTACACTGTCTGAAATACACTGGTGAGAATGGTTTTTTTTATCTCATTATCAAAGATAATTTGAATTCTCAACATTTCCACTTCCATATCCAAAATAATCAACATACATCTTATGCTGCCAATCTACTATAGTTCAACTCAATAATGAATAATCCTAGAGGTAAGTTTTTGTGATGCCCAAACAGTCCGAGATAACTTTCCTGATGTATTATAACAATGAGATTAAAAGTTCTAGATATTACTGCCAACCATTTTACTTGATCACATAATACTCAAAAATCTGATTTGAGGTAATTTATACATCAGTGCTGGTGTATTTCATTACTTTTTGCTTCTCTACTCCAAAGATTTTTGACATCTTTATTTCAAACTTTCATTATCTCTACCTTATACTGAAATATTTGCTTTATGAAAGAAGTTTCAAAAGCTAAGAATTTTAATGAGGCAGAATGACACCTGATATCAGGACTCTACAATGGACTATGGAAGAGAGTTGATACATAAATGAGCCATAAGATTTCCCAAAGACAAATGAGTATCATACAAGCAGAGGAAAGTTTATTGGTAATACACCTTGTTAAATTTGGTTCCCTCATATTTTTAAGCAGGTTAACAAATAGGTTCTCAGAATAGGAGGATATTTACATGTTTTGTTCTCTTATCTTCCGTTCTGTTCAAAGAAATTAAAAAGTTCATCCTGAATTACTAAAAGAGGACAGATTTCTTATGCAAATAATAAAACAAAGATGATGTAATTTACTAATATTTTGGATTAGTTATTAAATGGCAAGATTGATAACTTTGCCATTATTCCACGAAGAGTACATGACACTACCAATTTCGATATTTTCACTCCATCTTCAGGTGTGGACTACCAGGAAGTATATTAGGGATGGAATAGGATTGGGTGATGAAATGATAGAATTGGTAAGCTTGTTGGGAATAGGATAGCGTGAATGATGGGAGACGTGAAAGGAAAAAAGGTGCTTGTTAAGTATCAAGGAAGAATTCAACTTCTTTTATTTGCAGATATGATTTTGTTCAAGATTTTGACTCTTGTTTTTCCTGTTTCAAATGCGGGACAGCAACAAAAAATCTGGGTTTTCACCATGGACTAGGATGGGATGGGAAACCTTTTTTTATCAGATGGCCACATTGAAGGCATACATTTAGCATTTGAAAAGACCACATATGAAACAACTGGCCTCTCTGGGTTGCGAATTGCTTCCATTCAAGTAATGTTACCTCGAAATTGTATCTATATATAGATGGGGGGATATATATGTAGGATACATATTCTAGCCAAGTTCCACACATGATATTGACTTTAAATTTTTATCACATTCAGAAACCACCAGAAAAATTTAAATTCGGATTCTAACTATCATATTATAAGAAATTAACTATGAAACATGTGAAAGGAAGTGAAGCAAATAAATAACTTTTAATTTATTAATAATTTGTTAATTAAAAATGCAACCTTTCCGTTCCAGCTGAATGTAACACTTAGGGTTACGAAACGACCGCTACATATCATCGTATTATTGTTCTCTTCATTTAATATATTTTATAGGGAAAATTTGCTTTCTATAAATGCAGCGCATACCAATCATCAATTTATTAGATCTCTGGGGAATGGAATCTAAGATTAATCAAATTCCCAATCAAAAATGACTAAATAAAATCGGTGTATTATCTGTTCATGTTCACACACCCTGCCAAACACCATATGGGGGAAAATGTAACTGTGATTTTATTTGTTACTATTTGGCGGGTGTATTTAGGAGCATATTTAAAAATCATTGAATGGCCGAGTAGTTACAATGTCTGTCTCAGTTTGCAGAAGTTTTCAAAAGTATCTAAACGTCATCCTCAGCGGTTCGAATCCAGTTTCAAGCATTTTTTTCTTAGTTAAGCTATTAGAAGGTACTCCATTTGCTTTTATTACGTTTGATTACTCTTTGGCCCGCCTGGTATCGAAACGGGGACCAATATTACAAATGAAAAAATTATATCTAAATAGCGTACACAAAGTCGAGCTGATTAAGAAACTAATAAATGGTCATTCCCTGCAATCACCTGTAAACCGATCCTGCAAATGTTAAAATTTCAGATTATTAATGGCTCCTATTAACATATTTTATTTTAGATCATAAAACATGAATCACTTGATGAAAACACCGGTTAAGATATTCTGATACCCGCTTATAGTGACGAACTTCCCTCCCCAGATGCACTGCAACCCGCTATACTCAAGAGACAAAGTATTCGATAAAACAAAAGTGTCATACATCATCATAATATGGTGATTATAGTTCTTGGAAATATATCTCGATCCCATATCGTTATTACCTCCCGTTAAACTTCCTTTATTATTCTAAGAACCGCATGACTAACCCTGATAGTATTTCGAAAGAAAGACACGTGCATCCAGCACGTGAGTTAAGAGGTACTCTCTCGTAATTCATATAAGAAAAATTTGTCTCTGTCTTCTCAATATTCTGTCCAACGTCATGAAGACATCACGTAAATCATATGGGCCCGTGTATTTCTTACGGGAGAACGGTGTGCGATGTTGCTACATTTGCACAGAAAGAGAAAGTCGACAAGAACTTACTTGTAAGGCATTCAGCATACACAAAAATTAATTCTTTATGGCATAGTGCAATTAAATCAAGGTTAAATTCTGTCATAATCGAAGGAAAAATAAAAAAGTGATATTTTCAAGAAAATTGGGTGCAGATTATTATTTTTTGAATCGATGAATTTGGGTCTATCAATCATGAAACAAGGTTTTTTCTGGTATCAAAATCTTCCTCGTGGAATCTACTTTTCACGTATGTTAGTCACTTTTTTGCTGTTAAAAATTTTGGATAAGAGTGTCTTCGGAAAATCTACAAGATTACGCGAGTTTTAGAGAAAATGCAGGGAGAAACATACTCGCCTGCTACTTTTCGTCCTATTTTCGTAAGAAAAAAATTCCAGCGAGAGTTTCTTTTGCATAACACTTACCTCCATTTAATTGCTACCATTCAATTTTACATTATTTTAAGTTGAATTCAACTTGGCAATATAATTTTCGGTTATTTAAGTCATTTATTCTTTATAATATTACCAGTATTACTTTTTCCGATCTTTCTCCTCTATTTTCAATATATGTTCTCTTTATTCTTGCTTTATATTTTTTCGCATTTTGTTAATCGGGCTAAACAATCGGAAGAAAATGTTTTTAGACAACGATCATTTTAATAATATCAAACGACTACCTCGTGCTGTAGTATCCTAAATGAGGACGGACATTTCACCATCTGCAATTCATTGCTGAAGCTCTGAATTATCTGATAGCAGCCTGATATGTGATACGCTCTGAAGTGCGTATCACATATCAGGCTGTTAGAGTATTCATTTATAAAAGTTAAAGTGCACAAGATAAAAAGTAGTTCAGAATTAAGTGTGGGAATATCGAATTGAAGGTATGGAAGATGCCTTGCAAGTATTATTTCTTTATAAAATACCGTACTCAATTAGTAAGCATAATTTACGAAGTAGAAGTCCGAAAATTTGTAAAATAGCATCAGTGCAAGTTAAATAGCTGAGTTTCACACATTATAGTATAATTGTGAGCACATTAAGGAAACGTTTTTCAGAGATTATATATCTTAGATCGCATTATTTGTCACATAGCGTTTAACATACGCATATTTCTCTGTACTTACTAATAAAATAGTTTGTCGGGTGTAATTGTGATCTTGAGAGTAGGTAGACTGTTTAACATGAGACACAACAGAAAGCATACCATAACAATCTTTTCCTAGGGGTATCTCTCCACTGGCTCAGAGATATGATTATTGAAAATTTTTTCTTTATATATATCCTTTCGAGCAGTAATATCTTACAAGAGAAGCTTTTGAGGTGGAATCGCGATTTCTACACCAAATCTGTTTGTGTAAAAGAGAATTAAATATAAAATACACTTGTTCATCTCCTAGGGGCTTACCTCGCAAATTATGATTGTTAAAATATACCTTCAAAATAAGCAGACTAGATACCGGATCCCTGTTAGCAGTTAATTAGTGGCAGGGATGACGTCATGGGAAATAATTTTGGCTGCTCCGGTTACGCTGCGATCGTGACCGATGAAGTGGGTGGCGAAGGACAGGTCATTTAGTTTGACCGTCGAATAGTCAGGATTCCCCGAGATTCCGGGGGTTAAGACTGTTTTGTTGACCGTTACTGAAAATTTCCATCGCTGTGACGGCGGCGGTTATTGTGGTAGCGCAAGTAGTAAGCCTTGTATATAACAACAAAACAAACACTCTTATCGTATCTCTAATAAAACATACGAGATAATAAGTTAACAAGGAAACATGATAATATTAACTTATTCACCAGAAAGGTGGGAGTTAGGTGAAATAAACTATGAAAAATAGGTATAAGTGCGGAAATAAACTATGGAATAACCGTAAGAGCGGAGGTGGGTATCAGCCGTTTTTATCTTTGACGTCACAGGACCCGAAATTTAATTTTCCGAAAAAAAACTACTTGCAACCGGATTGGAGCCACTGGGGATAAAGTTTGGATACTTTTGAAAACTTTTGCAAACTAGAAAAGAAAGTGAAACCACTTGGGCATTTTAAGGGTGTTGATTTAAGTATGACAACGAAAGAAATTGGGTATAATTAAAAAAAGACGCAGTTTCAGTGGGAAATTCAATGCGCCCGCTAGATATTCCAACGGATAACACAAAAAGAGATTTTCGATTGTGAAATTTGATTAATCTATGAGTGAATTGCAGCGTAAGCTGATAAAATAATGATCGGTATATACATAATTTACTAAGGAAAATAATCTCATTCCAAAAATAATAAATAAAGAGAAAATATTACGTTCACAGGCAGCAATAGCTCCGTAACCAGAAGTGTTAAATTCACTAAGTACAGAAAGGTTTTTGAATAACAGATGAGTAATAAATTCAAATCAATTTATTTGGATAATACTCGTTCAAATTCTACATAATGTATTTATTATGAATAACATGATTTATACACAATGAATTTATTATTAACATGTTCAAAAGATCAAAAAAGAGACTGAAGAACAGAATTTCTCTTATTTTAAGATCACTTATTCTTTTAGAAGTGATTCCATCAATTCAATTTTAAATCAAAAGATATAAGGTTAATTTATTAATAAATTTAAATTACTTGAACAGTTTCATTCTGTTAAACGTACATAATTATGTCTGTAAGCATTTACGCAAGGATTACAAAGATTTGTTTCGATAAGGTTGTTTCGATAGTAGATGCACTACTCCAGTCATATTTGAGCTTCTTCAGCACAGAAAGTAAATCCACCAGCACCTAATTCGTGGCAAATGAGCTCTCTAACTTGTTAAACGATTTACCGTTCAACATGATGCACATATTTCTGTGGATTAACATTCACAGAAAGATGAATTACGACCGGTCAGTGTCTGCAGGAGACCCTGTATTCTTAACACTGGTCTCCAAAACTCAGCAGATGCACAGAGATAGCAATATATCTCAAGTTAACACCCTTTCACTTTGCTGCAGAGCACTGAGACGGTTTGAGCACATTGCACTTAATGGGCGGAACAGCCGTTGAACCTCATCACTTGCATTTCCCTTTATCACCATCACTTCAGTTCGGAGCCAATTCAGCTCGCAAGCCACACCTTTTCCTCATGCCGTTCCCTTCCTCTTCTTCCACGAAGAGAGGTTCATCCGGGGTAGAAACTCCAGCAATCACAGCACTGGTAGCCGCTGCTGGTATCTTCCAAATCCACCTTGTCTCCTCTGTTGAGAGCAGGACTCACTCAGCAACCGTGAAAGCTTCCTCAGCAGTCACAGCAATCGATGAAAGCCTTGTTTCGAATCTCAGGCACTGGAAGCACCGATTTCTGGATCCATTCTCTGCATCTCGTTCTGGCGGTACAGTAAATTCACTTGCTGTATCTCCTTCGATCACGTCATAGCAATACTGAGGAATTGATGTTGACGTGATATAAATTTGTGTGCGAGATATTATGCATAATCTTAAAGTGTGATCTTCCTCTGTGTTTAAAGTAAAGCTAGCCACACATCAGAGATTCGTAGCACTAGCGCTTCATACATTACGTGAACGACGGACGAATAGCAAACGGATTTATTTTAACTCCAAAGCAGGATGCTGAGGGTGATAATAGAAACCGGTGCTTATTGAGCTCGAGAAAATTCGAAACAAGACTAACATCGATCGCTATCAGCGCCGGGGAAACTTTCACGGTGGCTGCATGAGTCCTACCCCCAGCAGAGGAGAGAAGGAAAATTTGGAAGGTAACAGCCGCGGCTACAAGTGCAGTGATTGCAACAGAATGTCTACTCCCGGAGATACCTCTCGGCGAGGAAGAAGAAAAAGAGAACGGCTCAAGAAGAAGGGGTGATTTGCGTGTTGAATGGACTCGGAACTGTTATGAGGGAGGTAGAGGGAAATCCAAGTAATGAGGCCCAATGGTTGCTCCGCTGATTAAGTGCCATGAGCTCAAACCGATTCAGTGCAAAGCAGCAAAGTGAAAGAGTGAAAAGAGATTAATTACTTGCCCTGGGTATTTGCTAACTTTTGCAGATGCATGTCAAGAATGCAGGATCCCCCCGCGACACTAACCGATGGCAATTCATCCTACTGTAAATGTTAATGCACGGAAATAAGTACATCTAACAGAACGGTAAAACGGTCAACTAGTTAGAGAGCGCCATTGCCACGAATTGATGTACTGGTCGATTTACTTTCTGCACGGTGAGGAAGCACACAAGTGAAAATGAATGCCCTAGACCACCGTTTATATAGAGGAGACACGATCGTGCCTTATCTGCTTGTTACTCTTGCGTATTCATCGATTTTCTTTCCTGGAATTGCTAACAAATGCCATTGTTTGATTATTTTTACGACTTCCCAAGTAATAGCTTCAGTTTCTTTTAGCGATATTCAATATGGACGTTTAATTAGAAATTTCTCGCTCCCTCTCTCATAAAACTTCCCGTGAATCTGACTTTATAAAATTATCTTTTAGTGATTTTATTTCCGTGAATCATGTGTAAATTTCTTTTCCTTCAATACCTAATATCGATATTGAGGAAAAGTACTGATCTCAAATATGATTTCAAATATTCGAATGATAGGGCCTGATGTCAAAATTCCTCTAGCTTATTTGTATTTCACTTCTTGGAGCGGAGATTTTTTTGCAATAGAATGCGTGGTATTAATAATATTACCAGGCTGTAACGTAGATGAATATAGTCTGAAATCAAGGACTCAATCCCCAACTCCAGTTATAATTTGTTATCTTTTCTTTAACTATGATCATAGTTTGGAAATAGATTCTAAAACTATTCGAACAATTCAGATCATCTTAGTTTAATAATGCTTGTTTATATATTTTGA
This sequence comes from Pachydiplax longipennis, assembly GCA_036926295.1. Taxonomy (NCBI): domain Eukaryota; kingdom Metazoa; phylum Arthropoda; class Insecta; order Odonata; family Libellulidae; genus Pachydiplax; species Pachydiplax longipennis. The sequence continues at coordinate 67,237,982 of JAVFKF010000004.1, read as the reverse complement.
TGCCGTTATTTCTAAAGTAAGCTTCGTTACATTTGCCGAAGTTTTAACATCATTTTATATTAAATGCGATCGTATTTTTAAAAAATCCACATGTTAAAGTAAGATTAAATGTATATGAGAATAAAATTGATAGCTTTTGTAATGGGGAAATTGGGATTGTATCGAATAAGGAAGTTATGAAGAGATGCAAACCTGACGCTTCGGTATCACCTTTTTTGTTTACTCACTTAGAAACCGACTCTAGGGATAAAGTGCTTATGTATGAAATCTACTAGAAACAATGTTAATTCGCCACAATGTGTGTATGTAAGAAAAAGCAATGATTATAAGAAGGGTAATATTATTCACTTACACAGTACAGTAAATTCACGCGTAGTGCGGAGTATTCCCAGACGTCGCCGTTGCTAAATTGCTCTATCCGAAGCACTTGTAATTTAGGGAATACCATGTTTATTTTTTCAATTTTAACATCTACGAATCTGTTCATCCTGACATTTTGCTAACAGCCAAGCATATTTCATAAATTTATTGATCAGACTTTTATAGTTGAAACATGTTATCGTTTTTTAAATTTAATTTTCCGGGAAACCTTCCACTTTGTTAGAAAAGTTTTAAGAAGTTTATCAATTATGATCAGTTTTTATCAGTTATGATTAAGCTTATTTCCCGCCAATCCAGTTTTAAGTTACTGACAGTTAAGGTAATGCAATCCGTGCATTTGAATATTAATCCTTAATCATAAATCGAATTATTAGCTTTTATATCAAGACGGTTGACATAACTGCTCTCAAAACTGAGGACGTTTCTCACTTAGTCTCCCACCAGGAATCAAATCCGAAATTTATGATTTAACGTTTTTCAATTGCCGAAAAAGAATTCGTGACATATACAAGTAATAATTATACCTCCGAGAGAAGAGCCGCTAAAATAGAAAACGAACAGTCATCACCTCAATTCATTGCAGAAGAAAGAAAAGTAGACTCTTTATATTCTTTCAAAAAAGAATCTCTTTAATATTCCCATCCATCATGTTTCTTCAAAATGTAATAAACACATGTGTAGAGTGGACCTAAGCAATTAATTTTTAGTTATTTTACAGCACCAACGTAAGAACGAATAAATGGTGGTGGCACTGTTTTGCTTGGACAATAGATATTTCTTGTGTGCAAGGATGGTTACTCCTTAAGTGACTAGGTCATAATGGGCAAACTTCAATTTCGTAGAGAGTGTCCTACGTTTTCTATGGGACATGGAAAACCATCACTAAACACATCGCGATGTGGATTTATGGCATTTCTAAAACGTAGTACTAGATATAAGAAAAATTATAATAAAAATAAGAAAAAAGGACTTTATGTAGGGCGAGATTGAGACTATAAAGTCTCCTCTTACATCTAACCCTTCGTGATACAAATTTAAAAACAGGAGATAGCTTGAAAAAACAGAACAGAGAAGAAGACTACTTTGTGGTTTTTAACAATGCTTAGGAAAAAAAAATCCCACTGTAGGGAAACACCCTCAAGAAGAGGGGGGGGGGGGGGGGAAACCTGCGATACCTACAGATTGGAAAACTAAGATTAGTGGTGGAATCACATTAAAACAGATTTTAAAACACAAGAAGACATACCAAAAATATCGTACAAAACAAAAAAGAGCAAATAGTATATATATATACATATATATAGACATTATGTGTCGTTAAGTTACATATTTATCTTAAAATGATAAAAGGAAGAAAAATTTTTTTTAAATATATAAAAAATAATACTAAAAATTAAAAGAATGAAATGAAATAATAAAAACATTAAAAATTAACTCTATAAGGTAAAAAACAATTTGAAATGCATTCGATTATTAAGACAATAGTTTAATCAAAAATTCACCTGGAAGAATTACAAGAGGAATCCGAAGTATAAATCGTGATTTCGGTGCAATACTAGAATCATATCTGTTTGTTGTATATGTAATTTATCTTTACAATCTGAATGTTTCATTCCATACCATGACAACTGAAACTGTAACGTATTACACATTTCTAATTTTCGGATATTCTGGACTATTATATGCCTTATATAGGCCCTAAGAACAACCGTAAGGGGAAAATCGGGCCGTTTTCAACACACGTGATAAACAAAGTGAATACTGCACGGATAGTGAAAAATTTTATTTAGTCATAGGATTACTTTGAGAAGATGATGCATGTCAGTTTGGTAATCTCACGGTCTTCCTTTTCGTTTGAATTTCGTAGAATGGTCGCATTTGCTAAATTTAATCTTCCGAATCACGCGTTCTTGCAACTTTAACCACTGTTCTTCCCATTTTACTCTGTAAAGGATTATTGTCTCCTTTTTCGAACGAGTGCTCGGTTTACCGCCAGTACATTCGTCTGCTAGCTATGCGTCGTTGCCACACGGAAGAATGTAACTTGTCTACTCATGTCAGGAGAAAAACGAAATAGAGTTCGGCGCTGTCTGTTTAAACGTGGTCGAGGGAACGTTGTAAAGCTAGTCTCATCTATTGGCTCCGTTCTTGAATTTACTGTGAATCATCGTAAAGTAAGTAGTAACTAAATAGTACTCTCTTTATCAGATTATTCTTAAAATTGCTATAGATATATCCTTGCAAGGAACATTGAAAGATTGTATTCTTTGTATGTGTTAATGATGAAATTTGATTGATTGGGACTAAAAGTTTGCAGGCGTTTAAAAAGTGGTATATTTATGGTTAAAAATGCTTAACTTGGTTCAAATGGAAACGAATGAAGAATTGTTAGTGATGGAGAATGGGACAAGGACGTAAAAAGAAAGCAGGTGAGGTATTGAGAGGAGTATGGCCAACAAAGTTATTTAGAGAGTTCTCAAGAAAAGATAACATTGAATTCTCAGAGGTGAGAGATGGTTGATTACAAAAATGAAGATGCAATATGTCAGGAAGTGTAGAAATAGTGAAAGTAAGATAGAATGCTCTAAATAATATTTCCTTACTGGTTTTTGAATGAATTTCATCCAGGTCGTGTATTTGAAGGAAATGTGCTGTTTTAGGTTGAAAATGTCCCTTATATGGAGTTTTGAATAAAACAAATACTCAGACTTGAGATTCCTTCAATTAATTGTCATTGAGTGGTAGTAAGATTTCCTATTGTGTATCATTGTTGTTTGCTGTGTATTGCTGTACATTAAGATTATGAATCACTTAAATATAAAACGTTATTGCATTTGTTTCAAATGAACATTAGTTATAACCATTGAGATTGCTATATGATGATCAATCTTTCTTTTTGTTATACATATTGCCCATTCCTACATTTTACCATGGTAATGAATGTATTATTTACATGTTGTAGATGATTTAAATGAAGAATGCTTTATGTGACCAGGTACTGAAGTAGGTAGTGAGTTTGCCTTCTAGTGAAACCTGATCTGTTTATTTTGAATCCACACAGAAGGAAGTTCCTGAGTTGGAAGGTGCTAGAAATTTTATAAATTTGGGAAATTTTTGACCACTTGATGAGATTGAATTATGCTCTTACTTGCTCTGTAATACATGTGATTATAATGCATTATGATGTGGTAAGGAATAACTCACATTTTGATGTCACATAAATGTAGCTCCGTACACTTGTTTGGGGAATTTCTTCATAGATTTTTGTATCAGAATAGTCTATCACCATAAAAAATTGTTCCTTCTTTGTCTTGGAGCTAGAGCCTCTCTGCACAAATTTTCCTGTGATCGCCAATGGGCAGGAACAGGTTTAAAAAAATTTAGCAGCTGAGTGTGTTTTTTCCTTTGATGGTTCACTTTTTTGATAGACAACTACTTAAATAATATTCATATTTTTCATTTAAATATTAAAATAATGCAGTAAAGTGGCAATTACATTCTAAGGTTTCAGACAAAAATTCTTAGACTAAAAGTTAGTGGTTTCTACATATAGACTAGAGAGTCTTCAACGTTTCTGTTATTTCACTGATGTTTTTCAATATTACTTGTGTAAATATTGTAAAAAGTATTACCTTAAAATTTTAAGTATTTATTTAGGGTGTAAATAAGTTACACTTGATGCCTTGATTTCAACTTATCACCAATTGTAATAAATATTATTTTATCTTCTTCCCTTCTCTTAAAGAAAGTGAACTTTTCAAATTTTATTATTTTTATTTCATTCATCACCTAGGTTGGCAGTAAAATGAAGGACAAAGTTCTTCAACGGAAGATGTGTGTTGTTTAACTCATGTCATAATGATGGAAAATAAAACAAAGATTACTACATTAGTAATGTTAAGGAGCATTAATGTGACTATGGCAACTTTACTCATTTTAATTAAAATCAAGACAAATAATAAGTGTCAAACAATTGAATTGAAGAACTGTAAGATATGGCTACTTACACAAAAAATTAATATGCAATATAAAATGGAAGCACATTTGGTGTAATTAATTCCTTTTTTCTTTTCATTTTGAAATTTTACTATCTTCTGTATGTAATTTAATAATTACCAACTTATAATTTATATTAAGTTATAATAATAAAAAATTGTATATGAATAAGAAACTGATAGAACTTACCTAATGTTACTAGAATTATTTGACATATAAAAACTCAATTCCCAATGTTCCTTCTGGTTAAAAATTTTCAGCCCGAATAATATTCTTTCATTTTTAGCTCTGTGAGAAATGTAGATAATCTTTCTCTTAGATGTAAGTAGCTTTTTCACATAAAAAACCACCTTAACCATCAATGGATATCATAAAATTGAAGACACTTTCCAAGTATTTTCTTGATGATTTACATTCATATTTGTTCAAACACAGTCCAAGATTTTTTCTCTGCTTTCCTTGACTTTCTATTTTATCAATGATGATCCTTTCTGTATATTATCCCTTTTTTAATTGCTTAGAGAAAAGATTGACAAAATTTTTAACTGTTCAAAATTATCTTTCCTTCCTGAATGTAAATGATTAACTAATAAGAAGCATAGCATCATAAAACACTATATATCTGATTTAACATTCATAAATGTGTTGTAATTCTGGCTGATGTTCACTACTTATCTTTAGTACCCTAATCATAATGATACATCAGAAATAACCACTCATTATAATGGACATAACTCTATATCCTTTTTACTGTGAGACAGACAATGCCCAAAAAATTACTCGCATTAGCGCAATTCTCATTTTATGCCATACTCATTATTAATAGACTTCTACTGTGGTAAGGTCACCACTATCTTTTTCTCCTTTCAGCATGGGAGAGGCTGCCTTAGTCCTTCAACTCCTCATCTCCACCCATTTCTTCCATTCCATCAGATTCATCATCATTTCAATTGGTGTCTTGCCCCTTTGTCATCCTATCTTCCCAGATTATTCTTGTTCTACCTCTTCCCCATTTTACTTGAACTTTAACTTCATGTAATAGCTTTACTTTCCTGTAATCTTCCATTCTAAAAGCATGACCATGCAATTTTAATTGTCTTTCTTTGATTACTTCTTCAAGTGGCATTTGCTTCACTTCTTTTTTTATTCTCTCATTTTGTATTCAGTCTCTTCTGGTCTTGTTATGGATTTCCTCAGGAATTTTATCTTGCAAGCCTGGATTTTTTTGTTTATACATCATTCCAGGGTAGACTTTCTATTCCGTATAAAAGGGTTGGAACTAATACCAACTGAAATAGCTGCAATTTGTTTTTTAAGGTTATTTCTCAATTTGCCTTTGCGGCTTTATTGAACTGATAGTACATGGAATTTCTTCTTTTCAAAATACATGACTTTTATTGATGTTTATTTCCAGTTCCATTCTTGCTATAACACCATTCTCTTACATTGTCTTGCAACTTTTTCTTATGATCTGGGATAAGACCACATCTATACTGGTCTCAATTCCATATGTACTATGTAAGATGTGAAAGAGAGTGAAGCAAATAAATAGTAATTTGTTATTTAAAAATGCAATCTTTCCGTTCCAGCTGAATGTCACACTAGGATTACTGAACGATCGATGCCTATCATTGTATTATTGTTTTCTTCATTTAATATATTTTATATGAGTATTTGCTTTTTATAAATGCACCAATCATCACTTACTAACTCGCGTAAGAATGGAATCTAAGATTAATCAAATTTCCCAATCGAAAATTGCTAAATAAATTCGGTTTTTTATCTGCCAGTGTTCAAGCACCCTTCCATACTCCATTGAGGGGAATCAATGTAAATATGGTTGTGATTTTATTGGTTATTACCTATTGGGTACATTTACTGACCTTATTAACAGACCTTAAATGGGCCAAGTTATTACATTGTCTGCTGCAGTTTCCATAACTATCCAAACTTTACACTCAGTGGTTCAAATACTGTTAAAGAAGTTTTTTCGGAAAATCAAGTTTTCTGTTCCAGTGACGTCGATGATAAAAATAGTTGATACCCACTTCCGCTTCTACACCAGTTAGTTATTTTTAGTAGTTCATTTCACCTAACTTCTACCATTCTGGTGAATCAGTTAATCTAATCATGTTTCTCTTGTTATACTTGTTATCTCATATGTTTTATTAGGTATTCAGTAAGTTTGACTTTTTTTGCTTTTATATACAAGTCTTACTACTTGTGCTACCACAATAACTGCCACAAAGGTAGTGGCAGTTGTTGTGGTCTGTCACAACAAATCAGTCTTAACCCTGGTATATCTAGAAATATTTAACCACTTATTGCGCTTAATAATAATATTGTGGACTTTGCTCTCTTAAGCTGTCTTTTTTATTTCCCAACTTAACCGTAACGAATAATATACACATTTTAATATAGACATACTGATTTGCACATGGCCCCTGCGCGCTTTGCAGACCAGAATGCAAACCATAGAAGGCCTCATAACGTTATTATAATTTTATATAAAAATTAAGTACACCATGAGACCCTCTTATCTACATACTCGTATATCCACCTATTACTTGGAATATCAACGTTTATGGAAGAATGATTATTTAATTGAATGCCGTAGTAACCAGAATTTTTGCATTCACCACGAAACACGCATGACAACGGACGATCACCTACTCCGATTGAAATAACCTTAAAATATTAGTTTTTTTTCAAAATTTTAGTGTATGTCTAACATCAGAATTAAGGTGTCTAATTCCCTTCGGCTAGTGAATGTTGCTTCTAGAGAAGACCTTAGAGGAAAGAAAGGCACGTACATCTATGTGCCTTTCTTTCGAAATACTATCAGGGTTAGTCATGCGGTTCTTAGAATAATAAAGGAATTTTAACGGGAGGTAATAACGATATGGTATCGAGATATATTTCCGAGAACTATAATCACCATATTATGATGATGTATGACACTTTTGTTTTATCGAATACTTTGTCTCTTGAGTATAGCGGGTTGCAGTGCATCTGGGGAGGGAAGTTCGTCACTACAAGCGGGTATCAGAATATCTTAACCGGTGTTTTCATCAAGTGATTCATTTTTTATGATCGGGGACCCAGAAAAAGCTGGGAAATAAGCGGAAGAGCCTTAAATTGGTAGAGAGTCGAGAGTAATTATCCTATGGAATATTCCATTGGCGATACACATAGGCACTCTGGCCTGCCGAACTTAAAGGGGCAATTTTGAAATTATAGATTTAGTTGCGGTAAAGTAGGGTAATAAAAAAACCATAAAAGGGGAAAGTCCACAAAATTATTCATAACCGGAGTAAAGAATTTAATATTTCTGGAGATTCCGGGGGTATAGGCTGCTTTGTTCACCGTGACCGGATTTGCCCGCCACTGTAGCGGTTACTGTGATTACGAAACTATATTCTCAGAAATATATCTCAATCCCATATCGTTATTACTCCCATTTAAACTTTCCCTTGTTTTAAGAACCGCATGATTAAACCTGGTACTATTTCGAAAGAAAGGATTCTTTTTATAGCACTTGATTTAGGAGATATTGCCTTTTGCTTCTTATATAGGCAATTTTCAATAACGTCTTCAAAAGGTTATATTTTCGTTATCCGTAGGGAAATATGTTATTTTTATAGAGATGTTAAGATACATTAATTGTTGAAAATACTGACTTACTTACTGACGGCTTAGTTTGCAAAATATTTGAGATAACTTATAATTATGCCGAAATTTGCTCAACAAACGTCTTATTTAGCAAGATATTAGAAAAATCTTCCAAATTAAGCCGAATTGAATTCAAAGAACGGCTTATCTAGAAAATTATTTTTAAAAGTATTCCAAATGAAGCCAAAGTTTGCTCAAAAAACGGCTTATTTTGCAAAATCTTCCAAATAAAGAAGAAAATCGCTCAACAAAACGAGATATTAATCAAGATTTATGAAATATCTTTCAAATTGAGCCGAAATTTGCTGAAAAACGGCATATTTTGCAAGAAATTAAAAAAAAACTTCCTAATTGAGCAGAAATTATCCCAGAAAACGGCTTATTTAGCAAGATATTTTAAAAAATATTCCAAATAAGGCTGGAATTTTCTGAAGAACTGCTTATTTTGCAAAATCTTCCAAATGAAAGCGAATATCGCTAAAAAAAACGGCTTATTAATCACGATATTTGAAAAATCTTTCAAATTAAGCCGAATTTCTGTTTAAAAACGGCTTACTTTGCAAGATATATAAAAAACTTCCAAATTCAGAAAACGACATATTCATCAACATATTTGAAATATCTAATGAAAAATATGTAGTTTAGGGACACATTTATCCATATTTTGTAAAATATCTCGAAAAATTGGACGATTTTCGAGTGGATTTCTTCTTATTTTGTTAGGTTCGTTAGATATCTCTTGAAATGAGAACTTTTTGCAACGAAACCGCTCGTTATTTTTGATATATTACGAAAAACGTGTGGCTTAATGGTGAAATGTTTCCATATCTTGTGAAATATCTCGAAAAATTTGACGTTTTTCTATCGGCTTTGTTCTTGTTTTGTTAGGATAGTTAGAATCTCAAGTAATGAGAACTTTTTGCAACGAAACTGCTCATTATTTTTGAAATATTACGAAACATATGTGTCTTCAGGGTGAAAATTTTCATAATTTGTGAAATATCTCGAAAAACGTAAGATTCTTCGAGTAAATTTCATCTTATTTACTTAGTACCCATAGATATCTGATGAAATGTGATCTTTTTGCATCGAAACTGCACGTTCTCTTTGAAATATTTCGAAAATTATGTATTTCCAGGGACAAAATTTCCCATATTTTGTTAAAATAATAAGGAGATAATCTTAAGAGGAAGGCTGTTGATTCGATCGATAAGTTAACGAAAGGATCAGGTTATAAGAAGCACCGAATCGTCAATCGTCGTCATTCCAAACGCGGATTTCAGAGAAGAAAGAAGTCTTAGAAAGGAAAGAAAAAAGTAAAAAGGGTGTTATCAAAACATCGAGTAAAATCGGTAAAAATAGGAAGAGTATCAAACGGAAAGCGTCTGGACAACCGGAGAAACGCGAGTTAGATACATTTGATTAAAATGTCGTTCTTGCATTCCCATTCGTGCGAAAGTGCAAAATCGGAATTGGATCTATTCGCGATCCCTCCCACTCAAACTAGCATTCGCAATTCCCAATGGGTTCATTACAGACATCTTTCCTCGATAAATGACGATTCACCTTTGTTGTCACCGGTGCGAGAGATGAATACATCGATCTCGGGCACACATTATTACATCTAGTCGCAAAAATTATAAAAACTGAAGGTACAAGCACTGAAGAGGAACACCTCTTCAGTGAAGTTTCCCAAGATCTGAGCTATTACAAAGTGCTCTAAAGGTGCATTACACCATGAAACGTAGCTAAAACCTCCGCAGCTGTGAACAATTCTTCTTTTCTAGTGGTTCTTTTCTTTAAAATAGATTCGGTATATATGCGGATAGAAGTATTTGCGCTTAATTTGAAGAAACGGTGACTCACCGCGGGAAAAATTCTATAACTTCCGGAAAATAAGTTTAAATTCACCGAAAGAAGAAAATAGATAAAGATTAAGATTACGAAAGACTTCGTGAAAGAAAAAAAGAGAAAAAATATTTTCAGCGGATGGGCTCGAAACCGACAAAAATGACTTCGGAAGCAGCTACCATACCACTTCGCCGGGCGATCCCCTGTCGGAACTCGCTACCCTTAGCATTATAAATGATAATTAAATTGTGATTAAATTATGATTCGCTTAAACTTTAAGTTCAATTTCCGTGAAAACTATCACAGATAAAACCAAACTTTGGGGTGATTTGTCAATCTTGACTCGACATCTATCAAATTACCGAGTATTACCACTTAAATTGCGTCCGAAGGTGTACAGTCCCCTTGTTAGTAAAAATACGGAAGTGCTGTTCATATGCCACTCTTTTTGCAAAATCATTGCACAATCACAGAAAATAGTTTTAACTTTCCTCTATTGGAAGCGCCCAAAGTTATTCTCAAATTATTCTATTCTATAACTCAAATTATTATATTCATTTATTCTCAAGATCTGGGCTATTATAAAGTGCTCTACAGGTGTATTACACCATGCAACGTAGCTAAGACCTCCGCAGCTGTGAACAATTCTTCTTTTCTAGTGTCTCATTTCTTTAAAACAGATGTAATGTACAATTTTTCTGAACCTCATCTTGTAAATTATTATGCTTTGCCGAAGAAGCATGATTTTTAAAGCACCTATTCAGTCAAACGTTATAGAATAGGTTTGGTCACAAATTGTACATTCATCTTTCGTACCCAATCGAATGATTTTAACCACTCGTCGTTAAGTAAACAATATTAGAGAGCAGAATTTTAAAATAGAAAATCGGTCGAACAAAGGCAATAGAGTGCTTCATCGACATGTAAATTTGAGTACCGCACTTATTTGGTTGATTTCGTTTCTCTTAAATTAATATAGCGCAGTTGTTGAATTGTATTTGCATTTTATTATTGTTCTCAGAGGAAAACACCTGTCGAGTGCAGAGACTTTTCATACCTCTTCCCTGTAGACACACCCAGAGTATCACTGTCTAACTTGTGTGAACATGTAAAGAAATTGTAATTAAAGTAGAAATTTCTCCGCTGATTGCCTCTTGTATTCTTTACTGTTGCTTTACCCTATCCTTGAAGCCGATCTAATTCGAGAGTATCTGCCTTTCTATTTCTTCCAAAATAAAAAAAAATTGCAAAAACTCCCTTAGGAGAAACCCGTCTTGAATCCACTCCAGCTTTTTCCCATGGGATTTCTTGCACGTCGCCTACGTGCCTGACGTACGCTGTGAGTCGGACCCTCGGTTAGGACAGGTTTTTTCAGGCGCCTCTTCGGAATTACCCAAGGCTGATTTAGCTCATGGAACCGGTGCGACCGCAGCCGCTGCTTGTAGAATCCTGGAAATCCACTGGTTAACAAGGGGAAAAAATCAGCGGTCTGCAGCCCGCAGGATTCGAACCCCAAAGTTTCGACTCGGAAATCCAGTACCTTACCGCCCAAGCTAAACGCGCAAGGCAACTTAATGATCGAGAAAACTTCAATTTAAGCGTCGATTATTAAGGTAAGGATTGAGCTACTTGAGCATACATTTAGGGTGTTTGGGGACGTGGATTAGGGAAAGTTATAGTCGTAAATTGCAGGAGTATACGAAATAAGCAGGCCGCATTCCTTAATCTCACTAGAATTACTTGCGCGGATATTGTGATAGGAACGGAGAGTTGCTTAAACGAAGATGTTGAATCGAGTGAGATATTACCTCCGGATTATATTGTATATCGTAAAGATAGACTCAGTAGGATAGGTGGAGGGGTATTTATCGCTGTGAATAAACCTACCGAAAGGTAGAACACTATATATATACAGTTATGAAAGGAATAAGTGTCCAATTCAATCCATATGATGAAATCGGTTTCTCTTTGAAAAGGTTTCATAGGTACATAGATAACTTTGATCTCAATGTTCAGTTTAATGGTGCACGGTATAGATTTTAGACAGCAATGGTAATATAATAAAATAAGTTCGATTCAGGTTTATGGTTGGTTTATATCTGACGCCAATTTGTAGCTGGAGATCCTTTACAACTAGGAAGTGAAAGGCACGGAAATACGTAGATAAATGTATAATAAGAGACATAAGTAATGATAATACTTTCCGTAATGAAAGATAGCCAGATAGCCAGATAGTTAATTTGACTTTCTGAAGAACTGACACAAAATAATACAGAAAGAAAGTAAAATTTAGTAGAAAATATCTCTTTGCTCTTGAGTGATACGAAGGAAATTATATTAACCTTGGAATCTATATCTATAGGAATAGTAAAGATAAAGTGTATAAAAGCTCTCTCGTCACTAAAATTAACGGATGGAACCCGAATAGAGGTGAGCGTATTCGCTTTCGATGGAGGCGATTCCATTCACACGGAATTAACTCAGCAATCGAAATACGCTTAGCAATACTCTTACCAAGGCCCTAATTTTTGAGAACCTTTGAGATAAATGCAGGAGAAAAAGAGTTACACTTAGCAAACCTAAGTGGTACTTACTGGTAGGATCTAAGAGGGTTGGCGTTTTCATTTTATTAATTACGGTTTATTTCAAAGCTGAACGCATATTAATCATAATCTCTATGAAATCAGATGGTTACTTATCTGAATATATGTATGTGCATGATACGGATATGCTATAGTTTTTAACTTCAATTTTGTAGGTATGTTCAGTAACAGTAAGGTTGCTGAAAACAATTGTTACAAATAAATAACGGGAACATGACTATCCTACATTTCGCTATTTTTTAGATTCTTATTATTTTCTCTTGACTTCATTCTCGTCATCATGCATTTTCTTCTTATAATCGTTTATCTATAAGCATTACCTCTGTCCTATACGCATGTTTTAATTGCAGGCAAAAGTTTCTTCACCTGGCCAGATAAGAACGTCAAAACTATAAATACACTTTAGGCATACATTCTCACAGCTTACTTATAATAAACAGGTTCTATTTCAGCGATTCGTTCAACAAATTAATTTATCCTTGATAAGATGAGAGGACATCAATTTTATCTCTCTTTGGAGCTCTGGAAAGAAAATTACAAATATAGGAATGTCTCGCTCATCGATTACTTATAATTAACGCTTTCTATCCTCGATTTGTTTCACATTTCACATCAAAAGCACCTTCATTCCCTTAAGATCACCTATTAAAAGATTCGAAAGATGAGTATTTACAATTCTACAGTACTTAAACCGATTCTAGGTTATAAGTCAATAATTATGGATAAAAGTAACACTTTGACTACTGGAATATGCGGAGTGTTTAGTTTAGAAGAGTTTTGTGTATAAAAATTAACGAAAACGCTTCGGTTTTACTTTCCTTCGTTAAGATATTACCATTAATATTTGTGGAAAGAAATCGAAGGGAAAACATCCACTGCAGCCGGGATTCGAACCCGTATCCCCCTGATTCCGGGCGGTTGATTTATTCAGTTAAGTTACAGAGGAATCTATCCTTTAATTTCTGTTGCTATGATGCCACACAGTGCTTTTCTCTTTTTCTTCTTCTTTTTTAATACGTGTTACATGCAGTCTTCAACTCTTACGCATTACTACTTTTGTCATTTGTTGCTATATACGGTCCTTGGAAAAATTACGCCAAATTTATTTCCTATTAGTTAGCAACCAACTGAAACGTTAGAACACTGCCGGGTGGGAAGCGAGAGAAGGCTTGAAAATATTTCAAAGTTCGCCAACTCAAAGAGAAGGGGAGGAATAAATTAAGGTCGCACTCCGATTCACGAGAGGATGATCAAGTGAAGAATTCTACATGGACTTTATGCGAGCGAAAACTCCTCCCGATATAAGATCCTCAATGAAAGTGAAACTGGTTCGTAGAGATCAGATATTTGTTGACAGGAAAAGCAACCATTTCATTTTGCCCAGAGGGCGTTGATTTTTCTTCCTCTCGTCAAATTCTACATCTACAGGGAAGGAGAAGCAAAATATCTCCGTAATTGCCTTATTGACGTACTCATATTTCCACGAAACCGGTCAATCAGGTATAAAAGGCTGCATAACCCAATCGTACTCACCTGGAACGAAAAAGAAAGATAAACCTGAGCATCGTTTTCGGAGCTAATCGAAACCTAATGAAAAAGAGGGGGAAAACCCCTCGGCGTAGGGAATAAAAATAGGAGAACGAGATAGTAATGGGCAAGTCCAGCCGGGCTGTTTATTCAGCTGCATTTCGTCCCCAGTGGGACGGAGAGTGAGGGCGATAACGCCGATTCGATTAATTAATCGAAGCAGAGAGTCGGATCGGCCGATAGAAAGGGCACGTGGGGCCGATGCTGCATACGGCGGATGACGGCGGGGGGAAGGAGCGTCGCGATCCATCTTTCTGCATCCGATTGGGATCCAAACATTGAGAGGATTCACAGCGCGGCGTAATCTCAAGTGCCGCTCGATTGGAAAGGACACTAACTAATGGACAAAAGAAAAGGGTCAAATATTGAGATGAGAGGGATTATTGAAGAAAACGATTGAGGGAAGAATGCTAGATAAAAGACAGAGGGGAAGACAAAGAAGTTGTTAGACGAATGAAGGGGTGGAAATAATGAGGATATACAAGTCAGAAAGACCCTTAAATATATGGATAAAAGATAGAAAGCTAAGTGACAGCACCAGACAAATGATGAAACGACGTAAGGAACGGAAGTATTCCGATACACAAAAGGATAAAATCGAATATATCGAACTTTAAAATGTCGTGCCGGCCCTTTGAACAAGGGACGACGCCGCAATAAAAAGGGTCCTTGCCTTTGGTCGTCACGGTAGGAGGGAAATAAGTAATCAAGGCTAAAAAAAAATAAAAAGAAAATTCTATTTATTACCCAAAAGAAAAGGAAGGTCCGGCTACTCGCGAGCGGCGCGAGTCGAGGGTGCAACGGAGAGAGAGAGAGAGCGAGAGCGAGAGGGCCTGCGGGTGCGTCTCGTGGTGGTCCGGCGGTCTCTGGCGGCGTAGTCTTTTCTTCTGTCTCGCTATCAATGTTTATCCCGTAGATGTTTGTGCCCCGCTGTCCTTATCGTACTCACCCCTCCGATACCACCAAAAACGTAAACACCCTCTTGCTTCGTCAGATGGACCAAAAGTGCAAAACATCCTTTCGCTTCGTCAGATGGACCAAAAGTGCAGATAACAACCCGTCATTTTAAAAGCATGTTATTGTGGCCGAGGGATAAATGACGGGCTAAGAGCGGCAACCAGCTTCAATCAGCATCTTCTAAACGTTGCTTTGCTCTCTCGGTTGCTAAGGGGGATTTTATGAAAATAAGGTGCCCCTAATTAAGGGAAGGTGGGATAGGGTGGTAATGGGTAAGGTAGGTGAGCGACCCCGGTACTACAACTACTCCCTCCCGTAATGAAAATGAGTTGCCACGCAGGGCAACTTACTTTTACATAATAATTATCATGACAAATCCTAAATTCCAAATCCAAAAACATAGAAAAATTGCAAAATAAAGGAAAATCATAAGCACACATAAAGTCAGAAATCCAAAAAAAAGAGGAGGTTCAAAGTCAAAAAAAAAGAAACAAGAAAGGAAAATTGACGTCACTCGTAATAATAATAAAACGAAGAACCAAAACACAATAAGGTCACAGAACCGGCTAGGCGGTCGAAGCACTAGTCCTGCCTTTAAACGAAAAACAAAAAAAAGTGGTCTTTGTTTTGATTCTACTTTCAAAACCGATCGGAGGAGGTTATCGGGCCTCGGCTACGGAGGGCGTAGGGATGGGGGGGCGGAGGCGGTGGGGGAGTTGGGCTTAGAACTGACGGAGGAGGCTCTGGGGGAAGGGTCGGAAGGAGATCTTCGAACATACACGGGGGAGGGGGATTGGATGGCGCTGATTCTGCGGGGGTGGTACACTTAGGGGGTACGAATGAGGACTTCACTGGTGTCTTCTGAGGGGAGGGGGATCCTTCTTGCGTTCCTCGAGCAAACTTTAGGCGATTCGCGTGTACTAACTGATTGTCTTTGGCGCGATAGATGTGCTGTACCCGAAAATTTACGGGGCTCGTCTGCTCCATAACGCGATAGGGACCTTGCCACTGACGACTCAACTTCTTTTTCCTTCCTACCCCTACGTAAGGAACGTGCAAAAACACCCTATCTCCTTGTTGGAAATTCACTTCCTTCGCCCCTTTGTTGTAATGCCTCGCCTGTTGTTGTTGAGCGTGCCGAAGGCGATCCCGAACTTCTCCGAAAGCGATGTTCAGCCTGGCCCGTAACTCGGCAGCGTAATTGGCATCGGTGGAGTAATCGATTCTAAGAGGTTCGGTTATGTCATCGAACGGAAGTTCGATGTCGCGGCCGTGCATCAGGAAGTGAGGAGATTCCCCGGTAGTGGTGTGAGGGGAGCTGCGATAAGCCGAAATGGCGAACGGGAGCCAATCGTCCCAATCCCGCTGCTTCGTGTCGACGAAGTGCGAGATGATGTTCATTAAAGTCCGATGGCTCCTTTCCACTAATCCGTTACCCGCTGGATGGTACGCGGTTGTTTGCAGCTTCTTCACCTTCAAGATATGGCACACCTCTTTCATCAACTGTGAAGTGAAATTCGCACCCCTATCCGTTAAGAGTTGTCGCGGGGCTCCATGGCGCAGGACGATGTTCTCCACAAAGGCCCTCGCTACGGTTTCCGTTTTTTGGTTCGGCAACGCGATGGCTTCGGGATATTTCGTAAATGCGTCCTGAAAGGTGAGAATATATCGGTTCCCTTTGTAGGTGGAGGGCAGGGGACCGACTATGTCCATGGAGACGCGCTGAAGGGGCGTTGTTACTTCCGGAAGCGGTTGGAGGGGTGCCTTTTGCGGTCCACGGGGGTTCTTCCTCTCCTGGCATGACACGCAATTCTCGCAGAATTCTTCCACGTCTCTCCTAATGGTACTCCACCAGAATTTAGAGCGAATGGATGCTAATGTTCTTTTTACACCCATATGACCTGCCCAAGGCGCGTCATGAAAAGCCCGCAAAATTCGATTTATCATACTTCGCGGCACCACAAGTTGGTCGTGGCGTTGATCGCTCTTTCGATAGAGGAGTCCATCTCCGTCCTGCATGAATTCTCTCGTGCGTCTGTCCTCACCCTCGCTGAGTTCTCTCGCGACCTTTTGACAAAACTCATCTCGATTCTGTTCTTCGTGAATTAATTCGCGATCCCAAGTGGGTTCGTAGGCCGGTTGTATCGCCCGTGCAAATGATCTTGAGAGGGCGTCGGCGTTCTGATGAGTTTTTCCTGGCCGATGCTGAATGTCGAAATCATATTCGCTGAGAAGCAATGACCATCGAATCAAGCGAGAGGAGGGGTCTTTCAGAGATAGGAGCCATTTTAGGGGGCGGTGGTCGGTTACCACCGTAAACCGTCTTCCGTACAGGTAAGTTCGAAAGTACTTCACCCCCCAAACCACAGCTAAGCATTCCCTTTCTGTCGTGGAATAGTTCTTCTCCGCAGTATTCAACTTGCGGCTCGCGTAGGCGATGACGTATTCTCCGCGAGCGTCTTTCTGCGCGAGAACGGCTCCGATCGCTTCTGCTGACGCGTCGGTGTGGAGGATGAATGGCTCTTGGAAGTTGGGATATCTCAGAATGGGCTCCTCGCATAACGCATTCCTAAGGAATTCAAAGGATGCTACTGCCTCCGTGGTCCACTCTATCTTCGCGTTCTTTTTCGTCATTTCTGTCAATGGTTTCGCCCTTTTCGCGAAATCCGGTACGAAACGCCGATAATAACCTACCAGCCCCAAGAAACTCCTAATTGTCTTCAGATTATGGGGACGAGGGAAATTTATAATCGCCGAAATTTTGCTTGGATCTGGCTTTACTCCTTGGGCCGAGATGACGTGGCCTAAGTAATCGACTTCTTCCCTGAGAAATTTGCATTTCATCGGCTTTAATTTCAGGCCGGCCTCCCGTAATCGCTGGAATACTTCTCGGAGTCTTATCAGGTGTTCGGGGACGTCTCTCCCGAACACGATGATGTCATCCATATACACCAAGCATTGGGCTCCTTTCAAACCGCTTAAAACGGAGTCCATCAGGCGCTGAAAAGTGCTTGGGCTGTTGGATAACCCGAAGGGTAACCTTAGGTATTCCCAATGACCATCAGGAGTGGAGAACGCAGTTTTTTCCCTATCTTTTGGGTCGATTCCAATCTGCCAGAATCCGGACTCGGGATCTAACGTGGAAAAATAGGTCGCGCCGCCCAGGTAATCGAGCGTATCTTGGATGTTAGGCAGCGGGTAAACATCGCGAACTGTCACAGCATTCAGGGCCCTAAAGTCTGTGCAGAAACGCAATTTATTTTCGCCACCGTTATCCTTTTTGGCGACCAGCACTACCGGTGCGCTCCACGGGGATTTTGATTCCTGAATAACCCCATGCTCCAGCATTTCCTCTACATGCTCCGCTATCACTTTCCTCTGTACATAAGGAACGCGATATGGCGGCTTGGCGATGGGGGCGGAATTTCCCGTCTCGATTCTATGTTGGACCCGGTCCGTTTTCCCCAATGGTTCTCCCTCTTTATGGAATATATCTGCGTATTCCATAAGTAATCTTCTAAAAGGCTCCTCCGCATCTCTTGGTAACTCCCTTACTTTCTCCTCCAATTCTTCTGGGAGATACCTTGGCGAAAATTTTCCTTTTCCCGGGGCCGCCGCTATAAACTCCTCTGTAACCGTCCCAACGATGGTTTTCGCGGGGATCACGAGCTCTTTCGTGGAGATATTCATTAATTTGACTGGAATTTGGCGATGGTTCGTGGGCTTCACTACACACCTTGCAGCCATTACTCCATGGATCGTAATCTCGGCTGGTTCCATCAGAAGTGCCTGCCCTTCGAACGTCTTCTTCCGGTCGTAGTGTCCGTAGACAACGGTCTCACTACGTGGTGGGAGTTTGACAACCTCCTCCACTCGTACCTGGAAATCTTCCGCTTCCTTCCTGTCATCTAATGTCTCATCCTCCTTTTGTTTATCCTTTGACGGCTCGCCCTCGTCTTGGTTCCTCAATTTCTCGTTTATCTCGCCGGATGGATCTTTCTTCCCCCGGAATTTCTTCGCTTTGTTTCCCACGCGCGGCTCTTTCCCATTTTTCCCTCTTTTATTGCCCTGAATTTCCTTCCTTCCTGTCGCTTTCTTTGTTTTTACTGTCCCTTTAATCACCGCTTTGTTCGACTCTTTGTTAATCTCTCTTCTCCTAGGGTCACTTTCCCTTTTATCGGCAATAGTCTGATCACCCTCGACCTGCCCCGCAATATTCTCTAATCTCTCTTTGTTTTCGCGTGGCAACCGATGTAACGGGATCGTCGTGCTGCGGAGACGGATTCTTTCTCCTGCAAAATCTATTTGAGCGTCGTTTTCCCGAAGAAAATCGAGGCCCAGTATCCCGTCACATGGTAATTTAAAGTCTCTTCCTACCACGTGAAATTTTTGCGAAAACTGTTCATACAGGGTCGTGACTGGAAGGGTAATCGCACCTAGAAGGGGAAGCACATGCCCTGTCACTCCATACAGTCGGATGGTGGAAGGTGATAACAATTCCCTAAAGTTCTTGTTGTTGTCATTTATCAGTGACGCGGTTGCCCCGGTATCGACAAGAAGACTTACGTCGCTCGTCCCCATTCTCACTTTTATTACGTAGCCAGGGGCACCGGTCCCTCTGACGTCACTGATCCACGCATCCTTTGTTTCCCTCTCTTTTCCTATCGCCGCGCGTTCATCCGTTGTCCCTCCGAGCTCCGAGGGTAGGAGGCGGAGGGGGAACCGTTTGGGGCTCGGCTAGAAGGTGGTCGCTGGAAATTAGAATGACTAACCCTGTCGTTGACCCCTTGTCTCTCGTTCCGCCTATCTTCTCTACGGGGTAAACGCTGCCACTGGGGAGGGGGAGTTGCGGGGACAATCAGCGGGGGAGGGCGACCTTGTCTTCGAACGTTGGCACCCTCGAAATTCTCGTATTGCGACCGTTGCGGGGGAGAATAAAAATTCCTAATGTTCGACGAAAAAGGTCTCTGCCTAAAACATTCCCTCGAAAAATGACCGATTTCGTTGCACCTAAAACATCTTTGGGGGAAAGGGGGGTATTCCGGCGTTGGGTTGTGGTCGCGGCAGCGTTGGCATCCCGCGGACGTCGTCGGGGTGGGTTGCTGCGCCGGCGTCGCGATGTCCTCTCTCGGCGGCTCTCGGGGGGTCTCCTCGGTCGCCGCACGGCATCTTCCCGGTTCCGCATCCTCCTTCTCGTACTGCTCTACCCGCAGGGCGACGCGGATGGCCTCTTTTAGCGTCTTCGGCTCCCGCACCTGGACGAACCTCCGGATGCCGCTCCTCAGTCCGCGGAGGAATTGTTCCAACGCCATTTCGTCGGCAAACTTCGCACGGAGCGCCACCTCTAGGGGATCGGTTGAGTCGCCTCCCACTTCGCTCGCCAATTCGGTCACTCTCTCCGAGTACTCTCTCACTCCCTCCCTTAACCCCTGCACACACTCAAAAAAGGACTTCGCTCTCGCGGCTCGCGGTTCACGTCGCGAAAACCGTTCGCACAAGGCCCCCTTTAAATTCTCCCAACCAGTTACGTCACTTGGCAAGGAGTATAAGTATCTGCGCGCACTACCCCGCACCTTCAACTTAAGCACCATTACCTTAGTTTCGTCCGTCCAATGCCCTAAGGTTGCTGTTGTTTCCACTGCCTCTAAAAACTCGTTCACCCTTTCGGTACTATCGTCTCCCGAAAATGTGTCTATCAGATAGACTAACCCGGACACGTTGGGAATTCTGGGGAGAACCGAAGGAGTTTCGGGCATTTTGAATGAAAAAAAATTTTCAACCCCACAACAAAATAGCGAAAAATAATAAAGGAGAATAAAAAAGAACACGAAACTTACGTGAATCGGGAGAAATTCCCGATAGCGAAGGGGGGTCAAAAAAGAGCAAAGGGAACTTTCATCGAATGAAAGAGGGAGAAGAAGAAAAAAAAATATTTAATATTTCCCTACTTCGTGACACTTACGAGGTGATCCTGAAGGGAGCCTCAAAGAAAACCTGGGCAAAAGGAAATCCCACCGCTGCCACCAAATTGTCGTGCCGGCCCTTTGAACAAGGGACGACGCCGCAATAAAAAGGGTCCTTGCCTTTGGTCGTCACGGTAGGAGGGAAATAAGTAATCAAGGCTAAAAAAAAAATAAAAAGAAAATTCTATTTATTACCCAAAAGAAAAGGAAGGTCCGGCTACTCGCGAGCGGCGCGAGTCGAGGGTGCAACGGAGAGAGAGAGAGAGCGAGAGCGAGAGGGCCTGCGGGTGCGTCTCGTGGTGGTCCGGCGGTCTCTGGCGGCGTAGTCTTTTCTTCTGTCTCGCTATCAATGTTTATCCCGTAGATGTTTGTGCCCCGCTGTCCTTATCGTACTCACCCCTCCGATACCACCAAAAACGTAAACACCCTCTTGCTTCGTCAGATGGACCAAAAGTGCAAAACATCCTTTCGCTTCGTCAGATGGACCAAAAGTGCAGATAACAACCCGTCATTTTAAAAGCATGTTATTGTGGCCGAGGGATAAATGACGGGCTAAGAGCGGCAACCAGCTTCAATCAGCATCTTCTAAACGTTGCTTTGCTCTCTCGGTTGCTAAGGGGGATTTTATGAAAATAAGGTGCCCCTAATTAAGGGAAGGTGGGATAGGGTGGTAATGGGTAAGGTGGGTGAGCGACCCCGGTACTACAAAAATGCTATCAGAAGAGCAATTAAGGAAGACGTGAGAAAATTAAATGAGAGAATTGTGCAAGAGGCTACAGAAAACAGTAAAAGTATGAGGAAGAGCAGACAAAGCCTAGCAATTGGAAGAAACCAGATTTTAGCCATACAGAAGGAAGATGGTACAAGAACATCCAACAGACAAGCAATACTAAAGAAGGTTTTAGAATACTTTGGCAACCTATAGAAGAAGGAAGAAAATGCTGAAGATGAAACCAAGAAGCAAGCCAAAACCAACATGATCCCCTCTCTATTCTCCCAAAAGTAGTAATTGCAGCAATTAAGAACACGAAGAATGGAAAAGTTGGAGGCATAGATGGAGTGTTAGCAGAGTATTTAAAACTTGGTAGAACAGAAGTTGCACACGTTTTTGCGCAGTTATTCACTAATTGCCTGAAACAAGGAAGAATCCCCCAGGACTGGAATCATGCAAGAATAGTCCTTTTGCACAAGAAAGGAAGCAAGGAAAAGCTGAAGAATTACCGACACATTAGTCTCATTCTTGTTGTTTACAAAACATTCATGAGGATAATAAATGAACGAATAAAGATTACTCTATCATCTGCCCATCCTAGAGAACAAGCAGGATTCCGGAAGGGCTTCATTACTATGCACCACATCCACACACTACAAGAAATAATCAGCAGAACGAATGAATATGAGATGCCACTAGGACACTGCTTTGTGCACTATGCTCAGGGCTTCGACTCGGTAAGTACCTCCTCTACACTAGAAACTCTGGAAAAACAAGGAGTAGATGCAGATTACATCCGTCTCCTACGCAGCATTTATAAAAGGCCCCATTCTCAATAATGCTACACGTAGTTACTGAAGAATTCAAGATTGAGAAGGGAGTTAGACAAGGAGATTGCCTTTTCCCAATTCTTTTCACAGCTGTTCTGGAGGAAGTTTAAAAAACCTTGGACTGGGTACAGAAAGGTCTGCGGATGAATGGGGAACAGTCATCAGTCATCTGTGCTTTGCAGATGATATAGTACTCTTCGCAACCAACGGAGAAGATCTAGCTTCATGATTTCACGAACTGAACACAGCAGGACAGAAGATAGAACTCAGGATAAACTTAACAAAAACAAAGATAATGTATAACTCTTTTCCAGCACAAGAAACAATCAAATTTGAAGGGATGCCTCTGGGGCCCTGCTCAGAATATACATACCTAGGACAACTAGTGAGAACAGGAGGGAACAACAGGATTAACGAAGTGAACAGAAGAATTAAGCTCGGCTGGAGTGCCTTCGGAAGAAATGCATAGATTCTAAAATCACAAATGCCTATGGTCTTGAAGAGGAAAGTCTTCAACCAATGTATTCCACCTGTGTTGACATATGGAAGTGAGACCTAGGTGTTAAACACAGCAATAACCCAGCGACATCAGACAACTCAAAGAAGATCCGGTCAACGCTATAGAAAAAGTAATTAATACAGTCAGCAGGATAATCTCAAAGTAATAAACACTAAATAACATCCAACACACGTTTCTTCTAAAGATTAAGAGAGATTTTGGCACCATACTCAGATTTTTTTAAACTTCTACAAAAGTGAATCACTGATAGTCGTAAAGATATTATTAATTCCCTTCAGCCACTAAGCATGCTGTACCGATAGAAGATGATCATAATACTCGCTTGGCTTTTCTAATAGGATTCTGTTCATGACCCCTTCTACGGACTACACCTTGACATGGTAAAGGGGCTTGTGTGTTCCTATGATCTAGAGAGCAATACTGGCTAGAACTTTGTTCCAGGGTCACTGTTCCAGGGTTCTGGTAGGGTCACTCATGCCAGAAAGCTCAATAGGTGGGAACCAGACGAAAAGTAGTCCACGCAGCGTCTGTACCTCAATGAGGCGGCTGGAAAGGCGTCTATAACCCAGTGTGGCGGCCTATATGAGTGATGGTGTCACGTTAAAAACACTGTTAAGGAAGACAAGGGGAGACCACCTCGACTATCTATCCCATGAATATGATGTGCCACAATAATTGTATTGTCCCTGTCAAAAACAGGACTCAGACCACTAGGGGGTGTGTCGTGCCCGGCGGGGATGATAGTAAGTCCACCCCGGTCGTCATTCTACGAAATCCTTACCCAACGACAAAAAAGAAGAAGAAGAAGATGACCAAGGAAACTAGGGTAGGGAACTGGAAAGTCAGAACGATGCCTAGGAAAGGGAAGTTAGAAAACATAAAGTTAGAAATGAAGAGGTCCAACTTAAACATTCTGGGGCAATATGAAGTACGGTGGAAGGATGGGGTAGATTCCTGGAGCGATGATGTGAGGGTCATATTCAGAGGAGGAAATGATAGTCAGAGAGGGGTTGCTATAGTGTTGGAAAAGGAAGTGGGAAATGCCGAACAAATAAGTGACTGAGTTATGTCTGTAATAATTAAGGCTGAACCAGTAAACACTGTGAAAGTGCAAGTGTACCTCCCTACTTGTGATTACTGTGAGAAAGAATTAGATTAAATTTATGAACTAATAGAAGATGTTATTGGTTATTCGAGGATGAAAGAAAATAAAAACCTAATTTTTATGGGGGACTGGAATGCTGTGGTTCGGAAGTGAAAAGATGAGGAAGTGAGAGAGTCCGGACAAGGAAATAGAAACGACAGAGGGGAAAACTGGTAGGTTTTTGCATAAGGAATAACCTATGTATCACCAACACTCTCTTTCAAAACCATAACAGGATGAAGCAAAAATGGAAAATGCCGGGGGAAGCAGATAGTTACCAAATCGACTATATTTCCGTAGGGAAGAGGTTTAGAAATAGTTATACCGCATACATGTTCCCGCCTCCTCCCTTGCCCCTGTCCCCCCAACTACCTCCTACACTACATATCCCTCTGTCCCTCTTCTCAACTCATGCCATTTCTATACCTGGACCGCCCATACCAATTAAAGTATCCCTCCCACTCTGCTGTTCTTAAATTTTTCCCCACTCCCTACTTGCTTTGCTCATCCCTATGCCCATCTCAGAACCAGTTCCAACACCTACTTTCTGCCACCCCCTCTAGCCCTCCCTGCCTATCCTCATAACCCCTCTTCCTCATCCCACCCTCTCCCTGCCTATCCTCCTACACGCCCCGTCCTCCTCTCTCCCCCTGTCCCACCCACCTCCCCCTCCATCTCCCTCCCCCTATCCCACCCTCCCTGCCTATCCCCCTAACTGCCCCCTCCTTCGCCCTCTCCACTATCCCACCCCCCTCCCTGCCTAACGACCTAACCCCCACTCCTTCTCCCTCTTTCCTGTCCCACCCCTCCCCCCTGCCTATCCTCCTGACTGCACCTCCTTCTCCCTCCCCCCTGTCCCACCTACCTCCCGCTAACTGTCCCCACCCCTAACTGCCCCCTCCCCCTAACTACCCCCTCCATCGCTTCCCCTGACCCACCCCTCCTCCTCCCTGTCTACCCTCCCAACAGCCCCCTCATTCTCCCTCCACCTCCCTCTGCCCCTCTTCTCAACCCATGTCCTTTCCATACCTGGACCACTCTTACCAATTTAAGTATCCCTCCTACTGTGCTGTTCCTACATCATTCCCCACTCCATCCTTGCTTTAATCCTCCCTATGCCCATCCCACAACCAGTGCCCACACCAACACTTCCGCAATCTTCATGTATTTATTCATCTGCTCTTTTTTTCTTTCCCACATGATAGACATGTTTCTCCCTGCCCGATTTCTCTCATCTCCCCTCTCTCCCTTAAGGGTTATAAGTAGTAAGAGATTATCCTATCTGAATCTCCTATGCATGAAAACGTTTTATAATTATAATAATAATAATAATAATAATTATTATTATTAATATTATTAATATTAATATTATATTCTCTCTCCCTTATTTTTTACATTCTATTTCCCACATCCCATAGACCTTTGTTATTTTGGGTATTTAAAGGGAAAATAATTGAACAACATCCAGTAGTTATGCATGGTCCTGGCCTTACAGTATTTTTTCTATACAAATGCCAAAAAAAATGTTTTATGGCCAAGAATGCAAATATTTTTCATAGTCAGAAATGCTGTAATTATTTTTTAAATTCTTAAGTACTGGTTCCAATATACACTGCGTTACATTTCTCATTCTTATACACTTATTTATCATTGATATATCTTTTATAGCAGAACAATAATTAGATAAATATTCAGATTAATTACAAAAACAATAAAGTATACAATATTGGCTTGAAAATTGTTTGCATTAAATACAGCATTGATACTTCCATAATATTTTTCACAGTTTAGAATACATATTTAAACTAAGTAATTTCAAAAGTTGCACTATTTTTAACAATAATTGAGAACAATTATTTATACATTTTCCATAGCTGACATTGATACATATTAAAAGTCAGTCCTTGGATTCAACATAATTGTTCATTAATGGGTTTCATCATTTACAATTGTTTTATTCAATGTGGTTTTCCTAGTATCATTTCACTTGGTATCCATCTAGTTCTTATTCAGCCTTGGATTATTGCACCTTTCTCACACCATGACTATTCCTCTCTTTCACATTTCTGTGTTATGGATTCCACTGGATTTATGTATCCTCTTTTTTCACATTCCACTGCATCATCCATTCTAGAAAAAGACAAGTCAACTGTGAAGCGCAATTTTTGAAATAAAATATTTGTATGAGTTATAATAATCTACCATAACATGTCTGCCTTTCTGAGGACTTATACAAAGGAATAAAATATCCTTAGTGTAATGTATCACAGAACATGTCATTTTACCCAAGGCTCTCTCAGGATATTATTAATTAAGGGAATAATCACGTAACTACCATTAGCAATTGCAGAAATATTCAATAATTATATTTAATAATATGAAATGGACCAAATGAACCAAATTAAATGAAAAGAATATGTAGTGCATAAATAAAAGAATAACAGATACTCCATTTATTTGATTTTTACCTTTCTGATTCAAAGAAAAAATTATTTTTTTAAGAGCGTCTCTGCTATCAAAGTACAACTCTTTGGAAAACAAATGTTATTATATATCCCAGGATAAATCTGGGAATGTGTTGCTAAGCATCTCCAATGCAACATTTGCTACATCCATTTAAAAAAAGATTGCTGAATTTCGACAACTCAAGAAAATTCAATTTACTATTATAATCTACTATAATTTTAAGATTTTTTTCAAAAAGATTACGAAGTTGGTGCAATAAGATATCAAACTAACCGAATACTTAAATTTTGGTGTAAGATAAAGTTTGACCAATAAATCCTTTCCTTTATGGAATGATGTAGGAAGTGGATTAAAAGCTATTAAGATGAAATTGAAACCATGAAATTAAATTGGCCCCATTATAATTGAACTAAATTAAGATTAAACTCAGGTCAAATTATAAGATTCACCACTGTGACTGATTCCAACATGAAAACCATATTGATTTGCACTGCACTGTCTCTTAATATTGCACACTATATTTCTTAAATTAAAATTAAATATGATAGTTTTAGATACCGGTACCACCTTAAATGTGCAAAGAGTAAAGAATTAAATTTGAAGAAGGAATTAGATTTTGGTAGGTTTCAATTAATGTCTTCAAATTATGCCATCAGTGATTTTAATACACAAAGTTTCAGAAATGCCATTGTAAAGTGAGACTTCTTTGACATCAAGTAGAGGTTCACATAATCAATCTCACTAGACCAAATGATAAACGTTTATACTTAAACATTTATACTTAACTTCTGACTTTCCTATATGAAAACTTCCAGTTAAATCTTACAACAACCATTCCCTGAGGATTTTCAGTAAGGTCCTCTGGTGAGTCTGTAGGAAATTCCAACTCTATCTGTACCTAAAGAAACATATTGCTATTAAAAATTTATCAGTTATAGGAAGCATTCCTGATATTGCTATATTAGAAAACATGGCATAAATTTTTTGTCAAAAATTCCAGATTATTTTTATAAATTTAGTATATCTATTGCAATCATTTTAAGAATTAGACCTGTGAGAAGGGAATGAGGATCGCCACAGTGGTAGAGTAGTATGGTAATTGAAATGGTTATTCATCAGCAATTTGAGGAACAAACTAAATTAAGGTAACCTTGATTTAAATACCTCAGAATATTGTTGATCAATCACATTCTAGCACTTTGCTAGACAAATAAATGTATAAACGATCTAAACATCCATGCAGTACCCAAGATATTACGGAAATTAAAGCTCATAATCTAGGAAAGTAGTAATCTTCTTTCCTTTACTATGAACATCTAATTTCCTCTCATGCAAATTAAATATCTTCTATGTATCTATACAATATCTACTAGGTCTAATGTAAATAGTTAAAATTTAGGTCACAGTTTTTCATTTATAAGCATCCTCTCTTATCCTCAAACACAACTCAAATATCTTAAGGAGTTTTAAAAAAGTGTTCAATGGCATTATTTGTCAAGGCGATAGGATACTTCTAAATCAAAGTTTAATTTAAATCAACACGAAAATTTTCGAATCAAAGACAATTTACATTGCCATATGAGAATCTTGCTTAAAATTAGCCTCATTAGAAGCTTGTTTCGACTTTTTAAGACATATCTTTCTAATTCAAAGTAAAGGTAAATTAGCCATTAACCGATAAAAGTGTATTTGTATGCATAATTGTTAGTGCATTACTTATGAGACCTTTGACCCCTCAGGAACTGAGAACCTATAGATTAATATATGTTATATGGGAAATGAAGATTGTTAAATTCCCCAAAAATATTGAAAGCATTGCAAATTTTGATCTTTCTTCATCAGATCATACATACATGGACGCATCACTTCATCAATAAAAAAGCCAAAGCAAAGTGTGTTGTAAAATGCATGAGTTCGAATTCAACAGTCAATCTAAACGACATAGGCACTGGCTAAATATAATAAAAAAATCCAACATCATTATCGGGTTATTTTATAGGAGTTCTTGCGAATTTGGATCGAAAAATATATTCCACGGTGAAAATAAGGATATTTAATCGACATCCTTTCATACGGTTCTTTATTAAATTTCGTTAGTCTTTCACTCCTATAATTAACCAACAACTAAATATATTTCTACCAGCAGCATATTTGCGTGTGGCAGGGGATGTTTTGCACCATGAATATACCTTCTTAGTTGATTACTTTCGCCTTTCTTTATCGGAAATAGGAATTCTTGTACCGATACTTTCTAGCATCCACTTCTCTTAGTATCAGAGCGGCCTATGTAACAAACAGAACGCATGAATGTAATATTTTCCACTAACGCTCAAACGTAGAAGAAATGAACGTGATTATTATGAAAAGTTATTTAAATACTCGAGTTTGTTTTCAGAAGACAGAAAGGGAGTCTTGAACCTTGAATGTTTAAGTAGTCTGAAACGTTTGCCACCTCATCTATAAAACGCTTAAAAGAGAAAGTTACAGAAGGTCAAGTAAAATATCAATAGGCTTTGAGGAGATTCCATAACTTTATTTACTTTCGTTTACTCATGACGATTTCCTATTCAACAACGACCTAGAAAGCCAAGGAACGATTTGAATAAAAAGGAAAGTATTTTAAACACTGCATCGAAGATAATACGTAAGAAAAGAATAGGGTTCATCAGCTTCGATTCGTATATACTCTATTTTCCACGAACAGTACAAAAATAAAAATAAAGTGAAAAGAATACTTCCTTTCATTGTTGATTCCTTGTTGAAGGCAAATTTGCAGTTCCTGCGGTTCATCCTCTTCATTCCAAATGTCTTAAATTCACCTCAGCTTCTTCAGAAGATATTTATTTGAATGATTCCAACACACTGTATGTGGAACAGCCAAGAAGAAATGAATGATCATAAGTATACTTGACACAGGAAATGCGAAATACGAGACATATTTAAAAGCAGAAAGCAAAGGAAAACGTTCAAACAAAAATGTAAATCAACATACCTAACAAATAAGAGGCACCGAAAGCCTGCGCCCAGCGATGATGGTCCTCTTCACACGCAAGACAAGTTATGCAATTACCGGAAAGAGAGATTATGTGACACTTACTGGACATCTGGAAAAGGGGGAACATATAAAAAAAGATACGAAAAATGTAACCACGGACAGCATTCAAATATAAAGGTGGCTGAGAGAGAGTTATTTCACTGTCAATCTCTTATTATTTCCATCGAAAAACGAACAAATGAAACTCTCGTGGGATTGAAAATAAATAAAATTAGTATTCAATACCGATATCTTAATTACATATGGGATAGCAAAAGACTTCAAGTCTTCAAGAATGAACGCGCTAGATTTAAAAATTCAATTCAATGATAACCAACTAGCAATTGTCAATAAGAATCAGTGATCATGAAATTGAATGTAATTTTGAATTATTTGTGAGTTGGAATTCCCTTCATTAATATTCGGGTATATTTCTCATAGGAGTTGAAGAGGATACATCTGAAGTAGGAACGAAAATCTTAGCTTAAATTACAACTCCAAAATCTGTTACTTTAGTTGTTGTAGCCTTCAGCCCTATAGAAAAATTTACCAAAATTAATTTTGGAAGATCAATCTCGCGAGAATTTCTCTAATATCTTCTTCCTTCAGATCGTATGACAATCATTTATTAACGTAAACGTATGATATTTCCAAACTTGAACGTTAGAAAAATAAACTAGAAGAGTAATTAAAGTGTATTTATGGTATCGTAATTGCAATTATATGTATAAGAAATACATTAAAGTTCAAGAATTAGGTAGTAATTTTAAACACAACCTATCGAATCGTTGACATCGTAGAATTTCAGTCGAAATAAAAAATGACAGATGATATGCACATCGAAACTTAATATATTCTGAATTCATTATTTCATTAAAATTAACAATCGAAAAATTTAACTAAGATAATAAATAATTCATCACATTGCATTACATGACTTACCAACATTGTGAAGTCCTCCATTATGTGTGCGAATATCTTGACGGCCGGAATTTTTTTTCTTTTTTCCTAAAAAATAATTCATACAACAAATTAAAATACTTGATAGAACTTAGCTTAACATTGAATCTCATTTCCTGGATATGGATTTCGCACCTTCGCTATGTAAAAAATTTAAATCTTAACGGTTTTTTCGAAGAGAATCATTAGCACGTCAGCATCGATCGATGTTTCTTCAGCAACTGAATTTTATGGCGCCAAAATGACTTGACAATAAAAATACTGATTTCCTATTGGACCACGTTACAGTTGAACTTCAAAGTGGATTCTTATTGGTCAGTTTTAATTAGTCGTACAAATAATTCAACATTTAATTAAAATTTAAATAATTAAATTCTAAACTAAAAAAACATATCAAAATTTTTAGAAGATTAAATTTGAATTAAAATTATATATTAACTCCATGTAATTTCTTATTGCACCGAGATAAGCTATGACTCAGTCGTAACAATATTTAGCAATTATAAATTAAGATTAACTTAATAGAAAATTTTTAAATTAATTTTTAAAACTTTTAGAAATATCAAATATATTTGCTTTTACATTTCGAGGAATAAACGTAATTCTACCGTTATGGCTATGTTTATCCAGAAACAAAAGTATGCGACTATGGATTTGCGCAATATAATTTTAATATTAAATATTATAGTATCTAAAATGTATGACATTAAATACCATTGTGTGAATTTTTTCGTAAGTTTTCATTCACATCCGTTGGAATTATGTTAAGTTGTTAACTGGTGTCGTTACAGAACTTTTCCTTCCGAATATTAAGTTAACATTGATATTCATACAAATCAGAGGGGCACCCAGAGGAGATATTAATATACGTTCTTTCTAACGTTAAATGTTGTTTCCGAACGATGTTTGGAAAATATAATGGAAAATCATTTTCAGAGAACATACGAAAGTAATTTAGTCAACATATCCGTTACTCTCAGTTCACACCTGGTAACTTACTATGTAGCTCCAAAGACATACAGCAAATTCACGTAAGTGAAGTTAATAATTTTCAATTAAAAGAAACACAAAGCTTACCTCCTCGACGCCTCTTATGAATCCTTTCCTTCCCTTGTATATTGATATGGTGGCAAAGAAAGAATGATACCTTTTGGCCATGGCCATTTCAACTACTATAACCGCGAGAATTTCAACTTACAGACACTGCCAAACATTTTTCTCACTCACACTTCTTTTAAACTTTTGAAGTTTTCACCATACGCATACATAAATATCTATTGTAGATCACTTCCATTCAACATGTAGCACAATTTCATATCCACACATAAGAAACCACAGAAAGAGTTTCATAACACGAACACATAGAAAACCATTACGTAAGACAAAAGTGCGGTTTCAGAACAGCGGAATTGGCTAAGAGTCTTGACAGGAAGTAGTAGTTTCGACTGTCAGAAATTCTATACCATGATCCACTCTCTGAATGAACGCGGTGTACTGCCATATATGTCTCGTCGCTTTTCTACTCAAGTAAGAAGAAAAATGCCATTTTTCTGCGAACCTAAAATCATAGTTTTGAGACATAAACGCAGATAATGTTCTTCATAAGTGCACATTGTTGTGTTTTAGTATCAAGCTTCAATCGCAGTTCCTACTTTGAGTGAGTATGTTTGTTTGTTGAATATCTATGACAAAGAATCCATTAGCATTAGAAACACTGCATTTCTACCAGTGATTACTTATTAAAAGTGTGAAAATGTATGTGTGGGAATAGTGTTACGAATCACCCACAATCTTCCGAGTCTCGGAGTACTTTCACAGGGAAAGGTAATAACATTATGGCCCTCTCTGCCTAATTCCAAATATATTACTCGCCGCAGCAGCCAAGAAAGCGCCCTATGATAGTTGGATATTGTGTTGGAGATAAATGTAAAGAGAATTCTTCGCATGCATCACCACTGAACATCGGTGCTGTTAGAATGTGATATAATAATATCCTTCCTGGACGGATGTCTTTTTTGCAGGGAGATATATGGGTAAGTTCCTTTTGCAAGGTTATAAAATTATCATTCCGAAGTCCTACTTTATCCACTCACCTTTAATTATTAATTTTTAATGGGAATTAATTAATGGGAACAAATCTAAATGCGGATTAAGGTAATCTGCTCATTTTTCTTCTTCTTTTTCTTTTAGAGACAGATATATAAGAATATACAATCGATTTTCATTAAATGGCAGGATAAAGGACTTAAACTAATGTCTACCTACTTTCATACTTCAATATCTTTCATGCTAAAGAAAACAAAAAC